>OX155974.1:3061358-3712363 GCA_944548615.1 Micropterix aruncella
ATAACTGATTGTTTGATTATGATTATGACTATCTTATGACTATGACGATTATGATTATTTTACCCAGTAGGTATTAATTTTTATAACTGATAAAAATTATTTATTAAGTAACTTATATATTATTATTATTATTCTTATTAGATTATGATTTGTTAACAACTATCATGTTTTTAAATATTTACACTGTTCTTATTTTTTATAATTAAACCTTTTTATTTGTGTTTTTCATTATTGTACTCCTATATTTATTTTTTCTTTCCATTTCTCAGCAATTACTTTATTTTTTTTCCCAATTATATTATTTAAAAATGATTGTTCGCTTTTTAAATTCTTTATTTGTTATTATTGTTATTTTTAACGAATGACTTTATCATGAATATTTGACGTTGTAATTATTTTATGACCATTTTCTAACTATGACTATTTTTAACTGCTGCTCTTATTTTTTAGTAATTAAAAAACTTTTTTTTATTTGTGATTTTGAATTTAACGTATTAGATAAAATTAAAATCTTTACCCTTTAGATTTTTTTAACGTATTCACACAATATTTATAGTAACTCTATATTTATAGAACGTCCTCCCAAAAACTAGCTTAGTTGAGCGATATTGGAAAGTAAACATCTTACAATATTTGAGTTTAATTTCTTGCTGTGGATTTTAGTGTATTTTAGTATGTATTTTAGTTACATAATCTTTTATTTGATGTTTTTAAATTGTAATGTAAATTATTGTGAATTGCTTTTATAAATAAATAAATGAATAAATAATGTAACATAGATAAACATATCTCATTTCAAGATGTTAAGTTAAAACAGATTTTTACTGAATTAGAAAGTGTAATGTTTTTGCTTTTACGAAAAATGTATTTATTAAATATGTTTATCGTAAATAAATACGTAGATCTAAAGACTGAAGTATATGTCAGTGCAGCAATGTCATTTTTTAAATTAGTGGCAAAATTAAATATGCAAAAAAATATACATGTGGTATTCTATTCCTGCACAATCAAACCTCGTATAAGAGATACAGGACTACATTCCTTTCCAAATAACTTCTACGGGGTGAGTTTATAACTAGTTACATCTTGTAATGGGTGAATCAGTACGACAAAGTAAGCATCTTTAAATTTCTTTTTTTGGGAAACAAACAAAAATTTTTTTTGGTCAAATTCTTATCTTTTGAAGAAAAGTTTGAGAAGCGTTGAGCTCGCTGCGCCATCTAGCGGTAGGTAAAATATCGCTCATAAACAAATTAGCGATATTTTATCTACCACTAGATAGCGTATCGTGCTCATAACTTTTACCCATTTTCAATTTAAAAAAAAAACAAATTAAAAAAAATCATAAAAATCCTTATCAAAAGTTGCTTAGTTGGTCGTGCTAATTCACCCACTACAAGCATGTCACTAATTAAAAACTCACCTGTATGTACATTATCAAAACACGGTTAATGTTAAATAACCCAAATACCAGTAAATATCGCTGAAATTATGTACATAGGTATGAGGTATGAGGTACAATAGGTACATAGGTATGATATACATAGGTATGATGTACCTATAGGTACATAGGTACAGAGGTACATAGGTATGAGGTACATTTTGATAGGTATGAGGTTCCTTTTTACTATGCCAGGTTGCTCCTGTAGAAACTGAACAAACTGTATAACAAATTGTTCCCATTTGGCAACCTTTTTCCATAGCAGGGCCAAATTACATCCAGTACAAGCCGGCTAACATCGAACGAATTATTCATACTAGTTGCAGCATATTTGTTTATATCTTAAGTGAAATATAAAGTTTGCAAATTTTACACAGGTGTGCTGTTTTAGTTCATTCGCCTAGAGCAGTGGCTACCAACCAGTGGTCGCGAGAGCCTATTAACATATTAAACACCATAGACTTTTTTTTTGCGGGGCGGCGATGTAGTTAGTCAAGTAAGTAGGTATAAATGAAAAATACAGGTAGATACATGGAAAAAATAAAAACTAATATTCGGCTATAGAATAATCAAATTAGAAATATTTCTCAACGTAGTGCTAGTGTTAAGGGAGGGGGGGGGGGTTCAAACAGAGGCGACGTGGCGCAGGCGCCGGGCGCGGTCGCGACGTGACCAAAGTATACTGACGAAGCATTCAGTTGCTCGGGCATTGCGAAACCGTGCGAAGTAGATGAATTCTTATGCATTAACTGCTATTTCTGTACATTTTAAGTCATATAATGCGATTGAAGTCATATAATGATAGATATTTCTCGACTAACTCACAAAAAATAATGTTGAATTCCATATCGTCATGCCTTTTCGTTCGAAGTCCGACGCCACTCGTCGCTTCGGCGCGCCAAGCGACGTGGCGCGGGCGCCGAAAAGATGCGCCCGCGTTATGCCCTTTCTGTCTGTATTGGCTCGTACGTTACCATGGAGGTTTCTCAAAAATGCGTCCAGTCCGCGCTACGTCCGCGCCCGACGCCCGCGCCACGTTGCTTCTGTCTGAATCCCCGTTTATGCGCAAGCCACACACAACGGACGTAAGAATCGGACAAAGCGCAGACGGGAAGAAATGTGTGCGCACCGTCTTTTCTGTATGTTTTGCGTCGCGTCTTTTCTATACATTTTGTATGAAAGCTTTTTAAACGGACTTTGCGTCTGCGACGTGTCCGAGTTGGGTGTGGCTGTGTGTGTGCGCGTGTCCGAGGGTTGTGTGTGGCTTGCGCCTTAGGCTGCTTGCTAGACTGAAAATTGTAGGCATCTGTATCTTTCGAATGTAACCTGTACGTTTTCCTGATTATGTAATCAGGTACCATCTGGTCTGAGGTTATCTACAGTAGGGGCATATCACATCCACAACTTACTCGAGGAAAGATATTAAAATGCTGGATGTAACGCCTGACACAGAGCATCAGAGAAGGAAAAGAAAATATTTAAAATGGGTCTCAGGGACCCAGTACATACACTCGTCAGAGTTACAACGCTTATACGTGAATTATCTGATTGGCTTTGTAGTTTTAAGTATCTACTGCTATTATTATAAATTATTCGGTGACACCCTTAAGAAGCATCTAACGTTTTTTAGAATTATTTTAATTTTAAGCGGCTAAACGAAGTATCATGTACTTATGTCTAAACAACTATGTATAATGTTTTGAAGACGATAAACTTGATTCGAATTGAAATCACTCCCACTCTTCGATTTTGGGCAATGTAGACTCCTTTGTATGGGGAAATGATCGATCTGGGCGCGTTCGTTTGTCGTGCAGGACATCGACAACCTGATGGCGGAGGGCAACAAGTCGCGCACGGTGGCGGCCACCAACATGAACAGCGAGTCGTCGCGCTCGCACGCCGTGTTCAGCGTGGTGCTGACGCAGACGCTGACGGACGCGGCGAGCGGCGTGTCGGGCGAGAAGGCGTCGCGCCTGTCGCTCGTGGACCTGGCCGGCTCCGAGCGCGCCGTCAAGACGGGCGCCGTCGGCGACCGCCTCAAGGAGGGCTCCAACATCAACAAGTGAGACGCTTTCTTATACCTTTTAACGACGCATTTTACTCTTCTGTGCATTTTTCACATTATACGTAAGGGGTTTTAGTTTTTCAGGATTAATTCTCTGTTTCCGTTCGAATAAAGACCGAGACGCACGTATCCGCACCGTGCCCGCGCCGCAAGTCGACCGATAGTCGCTGACCCGCCCGCTTTCTCAGCCCCCGATTTCTCGGGGCTTGCGCGCGGACAGTATTCGGGCACGGTGCGGTGGTTTTTCGTGCGGTGTCGTTGCGGTAAGGTGGGGTGCCATTGCGCAATTCTTTCGCCATGCGACGTGCAACAATCGGGTGTCACACGGTGCGGGCGCGATGCGGCGATGTGTGTCCCGGCCTTATAAGGCTTTCTCTCTGAGAATCATTCATAACCTAAAAATACATTTGACAGTTGCCGGCATTATAATTTTCAATAAACATAAATGAGTCAGTGTTGCAATGAAAATATTAAAAACCACGATTCATCTTTTCTCATTTTCTATATACTAAAAGATAGTATTTTTTATGGTCTAGAAGTAGTGCGTTCGATATTATTCACCTGGGAACAGATTCGCAAGAATTCGAATGTCTCATCATCTCGTTACCAATAGAGGCCATTTTTAATACGCTTTTATTAGGTCGACCTGTATGTAACTAACTATGTAATGGAATCTAAGGTAACTAATTTAACCATCTTCCAAGGATCGTAGCGTCATGAAAATTGGCAGCTGTATGTAGTTCTGATGACAATACAATAATATGGTACTGTCGAACTGATCTGATGATGGAGTCGGAAGATATGAACTGGAACTTCATGATGGAACATCGTATCATAGCTGTGTTTGGACTTGTTAGAAAAGTTTTGGAATGAACTTTGACCACGATTAGGTTTCAAGGTCTGATGATGAAGCCGGAAGATAGGCACTGGCATTTCATAATGGAATATCGTATCATAGCCGTGTGTATGTCAATATCGTATCATAGCCCAAAAGCGTGTTTTTAGGTTTTTTTTAAAACTATTAATGTATTAACACACTTTTATTAGGTCTACCGCTATGTAATGGAATCTAAGGACCCGAATTTCAACTACTTCTGATTGTCGTATCAACATGAAATTCGGCAATTGTGTATAGTTCTGGTGACAATACAATAATATGGTGTCATCGAGCTGATCTGATGATAGAGGCGGAAGGAACTGCATAACAGAACAAAGTATCCGAGCCGTGTTTGAGCATGTTAGAATTGTCTTCAAATGTACTCTGGCGATTTACGATTTCCTGGGTCTGATAATGAATCCGGAAGGTTGGCACTGGAATTCTATAACGGAACAACATATCTTCACCGTGTTTGGGTTTGTTGGAATCGTCTTAATATGTGCTCTGGTCATGAATGGTTTACATGGCATGATGATGGAATCGAGAGGAAGGCACTGGCACTCTATAACAACAACGCATCTTAGCCGTGTTTGGGCTTGTTAAAATCGTGGTGAGGTGTACTCTAGTCATGAATGCTTTTCAGGGCGTAAAAATGAAGCCGGATGGTTTTCACTGAAACTCTCTTACCTAACAACGTTGACTAGAAATGTAACTTGTATATTGAGGATATATGTTTACTGTATCAGATGCTTTGTAAATATATTTGTATAACTTCTATATTAAGGATGTATATTAGGGTGGGTCGATTTTGAAATATACTCAAATCCTTTTGTAATAGTAAAAATATGTTTTCACTATTACAAAATCCTTTTGTAACAGTGGAAACATGACGCCCGGCAAAATATCCACAAATTAATATACCGAGATAGTTTCCATCATTAAATCTTATCCCTGACAATTCTTATTATTAATATTATTTTCGTTGACTTTTTTTTATTTATTACTATTACTTATTCATAAATTTTGGTGACTATTGTTTGATATTATTTGACATTTTATTTTATTTTTATTTTATTAACAAGATTATTTATTTTTTGTGTTTTATTTCCTATTGTGATCATTAGTTATAATTTGTAATGGTGACGGGAATATATAATATTTCTTTTCCTTTTTATTTCTTATTCAAATTGCCGAATATATGTGATCTAAAAACTAGAGAGCTAGCTGCCCTGGAACAAGTCCTGGCACTTAGTTGGGCAGCAGCAGTACTTAAATGCTAATGCTCATATCGGCCGTGTTCAATTTTAATTTTAATTTTAATTATATATATTTTTTTATTGATATGATTATTAGTGATACTTATGCACTGTAAATGAATTGTTAAATTAATTAAATAAATAAAATAAATAAATGTTGTCTTAGTAGGTCAATTAGAAACCTGTAAAATATTATAAATTTATTTTCAAACAGCCCGCGCATCAATCCCCTAGTTTATTTCAAACTTATAAAATAGTGGTGTCAAGCGACGACATCTTAAACCGCTTGAAATATTAGTTTTGATAATTAAACACATTTTATTGTATTGCTATTAAGTAGCAAAGAGTTATTAAGCCCTCAAAGCTTACAAATAACTTTGTTTTATAGATTTGGGAGGCTGGTCGAAAGTGATCGCAAACGTTTCGCGTCACATAGTAGCGTAATTGTTGTAATCGGGTTTAAGTGCGACAAAAATATTATAATAATACGGTTTTGCGCGCGTTTAACAATCGTTACTTTTTTTTCATTTTAATAACTTTTACATTACAATGGAAACTTGAAAACAAAGTAATCATTGCCCTATATTTGGGAGCGTAGAAGATACCCACATACCAAAATGTCATGAAATGTTATGAATCGAATAGAAAACAGCTTAACGTTGGGAAAAATACTATCAAAGGACCATAATGTTTACATATAGTTGAGCTTTTGTCTCAAAAGGTAGAAGATATTTGGAGAAAATCGTCCCTTCTTACGGTTTCACACACAAGAGTTATTGAACTAAAATGCTTAACATTTGAAGTGCAAAACCCTTATTAAATCTTTAAAAAGATTATCTGATTATCGATAAAAATGATTGTATATAGCTTAGCAGAGTTCTTTTCGACATCTAATTTTGTTCATGCGAATGTAAACAAATTTAACTTTGTTGTTGTCTTCTAAGAGAAGACAAGGTGACAAAAGAAGAGCAAGAGTTTGTGCTTGACCAAAGACAGGCAAGGAAAATGCGGATTGGTGGAATCGGCCGCATTCTTACAATAGAATTATAAAAAAGTTAATACAAGGCTCTAAAGCAAAAAAATCTTGCAGAACTTGCATCCAAAAAAATATGCTCTGATGTTCAGAGTAAACAGGTTTTTGAGGCCAAAACGTAAACTGTGATGATTTTTCCTGCATTTTATGTAATATTTCTTAATTGCTTATTAATATATGTTTGTTTCTTAATAAAATATATAGGATTAACCAAATTTTGTTTTTTCGAAATTTCCCGAAACTTTGAATCGCTTGCGCGGGCTAAAGATATGACGAAATTTAACTTTCTATAGCCAATTATTATATGTTTAGACCTAAGACAACATAATATCACTACTACAATATGATCAAAAAACTTTTTTTTCTCATACATTAGTGACGCACCATAATGTTGTATATCAATCCCACCTAATCCAAGGTGAGAAACGTTCGGAGGGATGAATGGTATTGGGGGTTTAAAAATATCACGTCGCAAGCATCACCTCAGAGCATCTGTTATAAATACTCTTGCTCCCCACGCGGACTACGAGAGCCCCCCCCCTCGGATACAAAAATCCCCCGAATACAGAAATAGGAGAATAATAAAAAGAGAAACAACAAATTAAAGAAAACTAAGATTAGAAAAAAAAAGCTAAAGCGCGAACATAAAATCGCAAAACTAATGAAAATGACAAAAATAGTTAAAGATGTACATGAGGCAATATATAGCCACAGACAAGCCAAAGCAGCGGACAAAACGGATAAAAGCTTTGCAACGGTACGAGCCTCAAGTAAGAGCATCACAATCGCTGGAAGAACGAATGGACCATCTTCAATATTTACGTGGCATACCATCCAAACAAGAGCTTCAGAAACGGAAGAATAACGGAAGGCCCGGCTTGGGTGTGGAAAGGGTGAATATGATCAGCCGTTAAAACACATTTTTCATGCCGAAAGCCAAAAGGCATTTTATAGTCGGACGACCAAAAATGCAAAGGCTCGATTCTGTAATCTTAGATCTGAATGGATTGGAATGAATAACTGGAAAAATCAAAACTTTGGTTAGGGTGTAATGAGAGAAGATTCTAGACAAAGCCAAAAGACACAAGAAGTTGTAGTGATTATGATGATGATGACCTAATAATTACCTGCTAAATATATTTTTTTCTAATACACTTATTGTATTCTTTTGTAGATCTCTCACAACACTTGGCCTAGTAATATCCAAACTCGCTGATCAGTCATCCAGTAAGCCAAACAAAGACAAATTCGTACCATACAGAGACTCAGTGTTGACCTGGCTGCTCAAAGATAACCTCGGAGGCAATAGTAAAACCGTTATGGTGAGTACAACAGATCACAGACATGACTTACATAATTTTTTGCGTTCTTTTAAGATGTACCAAAATTGTTTTTTTTTTTTCGTAGGTTGCGACAATATCTCCAGCGGCTGACAACTACGAAGAAACCTTATCCACTCTTCGTTATGCGGACAGAGCAAAGAGAATCGTCAACCACGCTGTTATCAACGAAGATCCGAATGCACGAATTATCAGAGAATTAAGAGAGGAAGTCGAGGCACTGAAGGAGATGCTCAAATATGCTACTGTAAGTGTTTTGTAAGATTATTGGGGGTTGGATGCTAAGATCCCAAATAGAGAGATCACGGGGCTAGTGAAAATCTCTTTTACAATCATATTTCTTTGTTTGCAGGGATCGCCAGTAGATAGCAATAGGGTAGATATACACGAAAAACTCGCTCAAAGCGAACATCTAATGAAAGAAATGTCACAAACGTGGGAAGAAAAACTAGTCAAAACTGGTATGTACTCATATTCATATTTTATATTTGTGTATTTTTGGTATAGGTCTTGTTATTGATTGACTATTTCATATGATTGATTAATTCGTATGGTATCAGAAATACTACATCAAATAAAAATACTGTAGTAAACATTTCTTGTTTGTATCTTATCAAGGGACAATCTTACACTACTCAAAGCTTGCTAATGATATTTTACATTGAGGAGCTTAATTTTTGCTTCCTTACGATTTTTGCCCTCTATTGTGTGCAAAATTTTCAAACAAACTCCGATCGATGCCTCAGTATCAATCTATTGAGAGAAAGAAATTTTAAAAGAAAACTTTTGGTCACTCCGGTACTTCTACGATCTTGTTGACCTTTTCATGGATATTTGGAAATGTTGGCTGGCGATCATTTAGTACAGACTAGAATAGATGGAAATAATCAATCAAAATTGACGCATGGTGGTTCTTTGTCTATTGGCGGACAGGAAGAAGTTGAATTTTATAATATATAGAGATACGACATCCTGAAATTGACTTAAGTATTGTTTTATTGAACATTACCCTATCAAACTCATACTTGAAGTCCACAAAACAATCATCTTCCGTTGGTCGATAATGATATTCATTATGAAATCTCAAAAAAAACTTTTTTTGAAATCATCCATAAATTTCCATTACCCACTAGTGTAATTATTAGTTTACTGTTTAAAAATATGCATCATTTTGCTTCTTTTTTTTTTAGGGAGAATACAAAATGAGAGACACCAAGCTCTGGAAAAAATGGGCATAAGTGTACAGGCAAGCGGAATAAAAGTAGAGAAAAACAAATACTACCTCGTCAACCTAAATGCTGATCCATCGCTAAATGAACTGTTGGTTTACTACCTCAAGGTAATATAATTATTTAATACTCTCTACTTATTTATGGGCTAAGTTTTACTAGTATGAAAGGAGCTCCATACCCTCCTGAGACCCAACAACAACAACATAAAAGATTTAACAACTTCTTTTTAAGCTGAAGCGGTTTATTTTTACAACAGATCATATATTGTTAAGGCCATAACCTCTACATGCTCCTAAAATATGAATGAAAAACCATCTCCCATGACTTTACATCGATCTTCTATATATGCATAATTTTCAGGATCGAACGCTGGTGGGCAACCGCGAATACACGTCCGCCCAACCAGATATTCAGTTGTCGGGCCTCGGCATTCAGCCGGAACACTGTCTGCTAATCATTGAAGATGGCGGACTTTATTTGGAACCGCTCCCTGGTGCTCGATGCTTTGTCAACGGATCTGAAGCGACTGAAAAGACTTACTTGGAGCATGGCGATAGGATATTATGGGGCAATCACCACTTCTTCCGAGTGAATTGTCCAAAAGTAACCTGTAAGTACTTGTTACAACTAGGGATGCAACCAATTACAATTACGATATGATCAATCGACGATTAATTAAATTTTTTCGTTCGTTGCCTCTGAGTACTTAGCGATTAATGGCGGAAAAAAAAGATTCTTCACCCTACAAGAACGCCTAGATGTTTAATAAAATATTGATAAATATATTTTTTAAAAAACCATACATTTAAAAAAAAATCATTTGAAGTATTAGCGGGCGGCAGAGGATTAGGAGTCTTTGTCAAATATTGCAAGGAACATCGCTAAAGACGAAGTAGAGTTATAAAACTATAAAACTCGCGGAAGATGGGAATAATCCCATCTTCCGCGAGAGTCTGACCCACACAACAATATTAGGGAAATAAGGGGGCGTCCATTAATTAGGTGAGGTGATTTTGGTGATTTTTCGACCTCCCCCCTCCTCCTCCTGGTGAGATGTCGTGAGATTCGGCTCGAACCTCTAATCTTACATGAGATTTTTAAAAATGTGTGTTTAGGGGCGAACACTATCGGACGTGTCCGCTGCCGCGGCTTATGGACAGTATGCACAGTATCGGACGTCCGAAGCCTCGAGGTCGCGTCCCCGACTGACGTCCGATAATGTGCACGGCTTGATAGAAATTCATTATACAGATCGGGCCCATAAGCCGCGGCTAACGGACGCGTCCGATAGTGTGTTCGCCCCTTTAGTGTAAATACGTTTTTCTGTGCTTGATTGCGTTGAATTTATTTTAAAAAAAAACTTAATTTGTTAACCCAGTTTTCTCACAATTTTACACTGTTTCTTACGAAAAGAAATTAAATGATATTTTCCAAGATGACCCCCCCCCTCCCCGGAGATTGTGTGAGATTCGGCTCGACGTAATTAATGGACACTCCCTAATACTTATTATCTGACTCTCAAGGGAAATTTCACCTGTAGCACCTGAGATACTATTTTTAGTAGCTGGACTTAGCCAGCGTTATTTAAGAATCAGAGCTGTCACCCGCAAAACAATGGACTGACAGCTCTTCAGTCTACCCTAGACAACGGCGGCTGCAACGTCACCGAAACGTCGGGTCCTACAAATTTCACGCGGTAAATTCGTTTTCTATCCTATTTATAAAAATCTTCATGTTGTTAAAAATTATTAAAAAGAAAATTACAGCAATGTGAAATTCAAAATCACTCATAAAAATGTTTAAGTAATTACCAAAAATAAGAGCAGATAAAAATAGTCATATTTTGCAGTCTTATACAGGTGAATGAATCATATCGAAACTGTGACAGTGATCGGAATCAGAATTGTAATCGAAGATTATTTTTCAATATAATCCGAATCAGAATCGTAATTAATACATCAAAAATCGTTGCATCATTAGTTAGAACCAATTAGTATGTTGGTATCCGTGATTAATTTTTGATTTATATTTTAATATTTTGCAGCGGCCACGTCATCTGAACCGCAGACCCCTGCGCAACCCATAGACTACAACTTTGCCCGTGATGAAATTATGCTGAACAACCTCACAAATGACCCAATTCAAACGGCCATATACAGACTTGAAAAACAGCATGAAGAAGATAAACAAGGTATAAAGAAGATAGCAATGCCTAAATGCCGCTATATGTATCCAAGGGATTATGGCTGGCTGTCAAGTATACTTAATAGCTTTAGCTTTTGAATAAGATTTTTTTTAATTGTATGAACGTTATGTTTTAATTTCAGTTGCATTGGAGAAGCAGCGACAAGAGTACGAAAGACAATTCCAGCAGTTAAGGAATATCTTATCTCCATCCACACCGTATCCTCCATTTACTTACGATCCTTTAAGTGAGTATTTTTTAATGTATTATTTTTGGAATTCTAAATCTGGGGTTGGACATGATCTTGAAGTTTGTTTGAAAAATCTTTTTGCACACTTTAGAATACAACATGGCGGGCCTATTGCCAAATGGCAAAGTCTTTCGACCATACATACCATCAGGGTTATAGTGACTAGATGTTATGGCGACATGAGACACCCGAAGAAATAGGCAGGGTCAATTTTGTAGGGTTTGTCCAATAAAAATCCAGCTTTGACAAAGTGTCAAGCACAGATTCTGCGTCCGCTTGCGCCGGCGACTGGGCGCATACTAAACTTTCGATCGCGGTGCTAGCGCAGAATAACTGTCTTTGCGCAGTGGTGGTATAAGGGTGTTAATGGTAAAGCATATTTAGCGTAACTATCAGACTGCTCTCACGTTTTAATTAATTGTAATTAATTTAGGATCTAAATAAAAAATGTGGCTAAGCGCGACGCTAGAGAATTAACCAGTCAATATAATGAGCTTAAAATAAAACACACTAACCGCTTACATTGTAGGAGTAATCGAGTCTGAAAGTTTTCAAAATGAGTTTAAAGCCTTAATGAGCAAGGCAATGAGCAACTTTTTTCAGTCCAAATTGTAAATTGGTTCCTTATCAAGGGATTCGCTTAGAAACTTTTAAAAATAATGCTTATATAAAAAGAAAAAAATATTCAGATATGGTCGTTCCCAGGTATCATGTCACCTTAATGTAAGCAAATTAATATATATCAAGTGAGATTTTCGTAAAGTAGTAGTACTAATAAATGATTACGGTTACAATAATGAGCATAGTAATGAAAAGAAGACAGTAATTTATAACATAGACTTCTACATAACTGAAGATACAATACATATTATTTTTTCTACTTCCTGTCTTGTGACTGTTTCCATCCTAGGATCCTTCCTCCACAAAAATCATTCATCTGGTCTCAATTTATAATAATCAATCTATAATAACATTGATAATGAATAGTTTTTTTTATAACATACTGATTGATTATAAACGCCCAATAATTTAACCAATGATAAAAATAACATTCAATTATTAGTGCCATCTATTCCATTTTTATATAGGCTGATTACATCACAGAAATAATACGGAGAGATAGAGTGCCTTCTACAAATTAAATAAAATACCATGTTCTCGCAAATTCCATCACCCGGAACGGCTTCACTTTCACGCTGTGGAAGTTAGTGCTTGTGGCCTGCCAGCCAAATCTCTGGTTCACATCTTTAAAGATCTTGGTCTTTCCAGAAAAATAATGAACTCTTTCCTAGAAAGCATACATAAAACTGCGATTTCCGCAGGCATTCTATGGCTGGAATAGGTGGTAAGGTGTCACATGTGGCAAGATGGCTGTCCTAAACCTACCACAGCCGGTCATTAGTTCGGAACCACTGCTCACCCCCGAGAAGTGTAATAATAGTATTATGATGGGACTGACTCCGGTCGATGAATTCCATGGCAGCTCCAATTGTATTTTATTTATTGTCTATCTGAACATTAAAGTGCGTAATTATTACATAATGAAACCTGTATACCAATTTAATTAAAAATTGGCATCTTTATGTAAATACAGTAGACCCGCGGTAATCCGGCCCCTGTCTAGTCCGGCGCCCCCCGTAATCCGACACGACGGTTGCTCACATCGTACAACGCATATTGCACGTGTCGCAATGGCTTCGCAAACCCAAAAGCGGAAGCATAAAACATTAACAATTAAAGAAAAAAGTGAGATTCTGGACCGCATAAATCGTAATGAATCTTTTAGTAGCTTGGCAAGTAAATACGGCATAGGACGCTCTACAATTTATGATATTAAAAAGAACCGCGAGAACATTCAAAAGTTCATCTCAACGACTGACTTTGGGCCAGGCTTCAGGCAGACACTCAAGAAAGCTGAAAATCCAGAAGTTGAAGAAGCTTTGTACATGTGGTTTCTTCAGGAAAGAAATAGGCATACGCCTATTTCTGGGCCCATATTGGCCCTGAAAGCAAAGTTTTTTTACAAGGAGATAACAAAAAAAGAAGACTGTAGCTAGCAAGGGATGGTTGGAACGCTTCAAAGTCGTCATGGAATACGTTTGATGACTGTAACAGGAGAAAAACTCTCTAATGATGCCTCATGCATAGAGCCATTTAAATTGAGATTTTTACAAAAAGTTAAAGATTTAGATCTTTGCCCTTCACAGGTATACAATGCAGATGAGTCAGGGCTCTTTTGGCGTGTAATACCTAGCAAAACGTTTGTTTCACATAATGAGAAATCTGTACCTGGACGTAAGGTGAGCAAAGAACGTGTAACCATATTACCTTGTGCTAATGCTTCGGGCACGCACGGGCTAAAGATGGTGGTCATTGGAAAATCGAAGAATCCACGAGCATTCAAAAATAAACAAAACATTGATTTACCTGTACACTATTATGGACAAAAAAGCGCGTGGATGACAAAAGACCTTTTCAAAAAGTGGTTTGATGAATGCTTCGTGCCAGAAGTTAGGAAATGGTTGAAAGATCATAATCTCCCTCAAAAGGCGTTATTGCTCCTTGATAATGCTCCTGGTCATCCGTCCGAAGAAGAACTAACAACAGAGGATAAATGTATCACTGCGATGTTTCTTCCACCAAACTGCACTGCACTGATCCAACCAATGGATCAGCATATCATTCAGTTTGTCAAGCAAGACTACAAGAAAAAACTGCTGCTGACGGCCATATCAAAAGACCAACCTATAGAAAAAACATTGAAAGAATTAAACATGAAAGACTTGGTTTTCTCCCTTTGTCAATCTTGGAATGCATTGCCCTCATCAGCCATTACATCGTCTTGGAAAAACTTATGGCCAGAAATTGTTACCACTTCCGGGTTCTCCCCCGCTCCTCAAATCAGTGTTACTTCGGAAGTCATAGAGCAAGTTGCTACTGAAACGCAGATTAGTCCGGAAAATTTAGAAATCTGGTATCGTGGAATGGATAAAGAAGAAAATGTGTTCCATCAAATGTCTGATGAGGAGATTGTGAATCAAGTTTCTATTCCAATAATAAATCAAGATGACGATGAAGAAGACATCGCAACTGCTCCACAAGTGTCAGCTAAAGATGCAATTAACGCATTTGATCAGGGTATACTATGGGCTGAAGAGAATGGTCCATCGTACAACGAACTTTTACTTCTGAGGAGACTGAGAGACAAAACCTTACTCTCGCGTTTAGCCAACGTAAAACAAAAGAAAATTGATGATTATTTGCTTGCACTATAATTATGCTATTGCGTTAATGTTATAATAAACCCTATGCTTATGATTGTGTTGTTTAATTCACAGAGTCCCATATCGTATACATATTTGGTATGTATAACAGTATTCTATAGTCCGACAAAATCGATAATCCGACACCACTTTGCAAACGTTTGTCGGATTACCGCGGGTCTACTGTATTTACAACGGAGCCTCTAATGATAATATGTAATGTACTGTAGTTTTAAAAAATGCGCATTTCTTTAAATAAATAAATAAATAAAAATATATCTCCGGTTGCCAATACCTCTACAGCAAACGTTGTTGGTCTGGAAAATACCCCGAGGAAGAAAAAGATGAAGAAAACAATTGACATTCTCAGGAGATGGTTAGACATTAAACAAAAAAAACTGAAAAATGTAAGGGCACAAAAAAAACGGGCATATGAAAAAGTAATAAAATTGTCTCAAGTGATAAAAAACTTAGAAAATCTTCCATCGCTTCAAAATGACGTTGGTGCTGTAATGACGTCTTGTTCAAACGATTTGTTGCAGCACCTCATTGAGAGGGTATCAACAAAACAGCAAAATAAAAAAAAATAAAGCAAAGTATGATGGCCAACTGAAGACATTTGTCCTTACTTTACATTTTTATAGCCCTAGGGCCTACAATTATATGCGAAAAAAAATTGACTTGTGCCTACCACATCCCCGAACACTAAGAGGCTGGTATCAAAGTTTAAACTGTAAACCAGGCATATTGAAGGAGGCCATTGATACTATAAAACTTGTAGCTCAAGAAAAGGCGGATTTGGTTATCGCCCTTATGTTCGACGAAATGTCCATTTGCTAGCATATTGAATTTGACGGTCGTAATCGTCATGGATATGTTGATGTAGGAAATCATATTCATGGAGATTACGTAGACAAAGCCAAAGAGGCGTTGGCAGTAATGGCAGTGGCAATAAATTCTTTTTGGAAAATTCCAATTGCCTATTTTTTTGGAAGAGGTTTTACTGCCACACAGAAAGCAACTCTACTTAAACAGTGTATTGATGCCTTGTCAGATGTTGTGAAGATTGCCTCTATTACTTGATGGCATAGCATCTAATATAAATATGGCAAAAATGTTAGGTGCTAGTTTGGACAATGCTCCATTTAGGCCGTACTTTTTCTAAGTATAAAATTATATAAAATTTATAGTATAAAATTTTTGATCATAACAACGACATTATTAGTTACGAATACATTGAAAATTTGTACAAACTACAAAGTGATATCGGTTTGCATTTAGCAAACAAAATAACTGCTAAACATATACATTTTGTCAATCACAAAATGAACGTTCGTTTGGCCGCTCAATTGTTATGCAACTCCGTTGCTAACAGTTTGGAATTCTGTAACGAGGACTTAAATTTGCCTTTTTTTGAAAACTGCCAAGCGACAGCAGAGTTCATAAGAAATGTAAATAACGAATTCGAAATTTTCAATTCACAAAATTTACTCAGACATGACTTTAGAAGACCCTTGAGTAAAAAAAAAATTTAAAAAACTATAGCTGAATGTGACAGGGTAAATGAATATATCCAAAATTTAAAATTCAACGGGAAAGCGTTGATAGAGAGTCGAAGACAACTTGGTTTCGTCGGTGGTTTTCTAGCCAATTCAATAGCATTAAAAAGGCTCTATGTCGACCTAATAGAGTCAGGAAGGTTGAAGTTCCTTCCGACTTACAAGCTCTCTCAAGATCATCTGGAAACTTTCTTCAGTGCAGTGCGCTCCCGAGGGGGATTTAATAATAACCCTACTGCTAGACAATTCACAGCAGCCTATAAACGCCTCATATGCCATGCTGAAGTACAAATCAGTGATAAAGCCAATTGTTTGCCTTTAGAGAAAATCAGTATTCTTAATGCACAAACGCCACGTACCATAGACACAATTAATACTACAACTGGCCTTAGTGCAATAATGATGAGACACGACGATGTAGCTGTTGACCAAGTCCATTTAATCGATGAAGATTCTGACTTCATATCATCTATGCCGTGGGCAGTGGCGGATTTAGGGGAGGGGTCACAGGGGTCATGACCCCCCCCCCCAAATGTTGGTGTTTTTTTAATATACTGAATTTATGACGACTGTACTGTGCGTTTCGCTCCGGGGCGATAGAACGATTATTTCGTTAAAACGTCCTGGAGTGACGGGTCCGGCCGAGCATTGGTCTTAAAATGCCTATTATTGTACTTGTGACTATAACTAGACTAATCAATTAGTAAATGAAATAATGACACAAAATATTTTATCCAAAATGGTAGCAAGGGTGGCAACACTACACCTTTGGAATACACTGCACACGTGGCTGCTTCAAGGTCGTATACTCTGACGGCGGAACAGGAGTGAAAGCCGGGTTTTGCGGTTCAGTTGCTTTGCTGGCATGTGTGTGTCTGGCTGTGCGTTGCGTACATTGTGTATGTGTTGACTCGTTGACAATTTGGTTATTTTCTTGAAAGGACTTGGAAAGTCCACTAAAAATGGTAAGCAGCAGTGTAAAGTTTCATTATTGTAACTTATTTATTTTAACAAAATAGGTACACAATACACATTGCGTTTAAATTAGAAAAATGTTAATGGTGTAACTAGGCAGACACTACGAACCAAATAGACAGCTATTTAGTGTCACTTCTACCTTGGCAACCCTGCTTCTTGAAATTCATATTCATGAAAATGTGTAATGTTTATTTCAGATCTATTATTTTATGTAATTTTTTAAATGTGTTATATTTTATATTTTTTTCATTTCGAAGTGAAATATCACTGAAATGTTGTTATAAAGTGAAACTTTTATTCCATCGCCTCAATTTTTTCCGTCCATCTATCGCGTCTCGCATTACGCATTACAGCCGCGCCCGCGGAGTAGGGGTAAAGCGCTCGCCAGAGCAGTCAACGCCATATAGTTGGATATCTTGTCTACTGTTGATTTCCCATTATCATTCCCTTTTCCAATTATTAACTTAATATTAAAAACGCGATTTTAATACCCTAAATCAAATAATTTTCATTTTCAGTTAAATGTCTAGATCCGAAAAAAGTTTCACTTGCATCGTGGTTTCATAAAACCACACTCACTTTTTTTTAATTATAACTAAGCCAAAAATTTTGGCGAAATAGAGGCCAGTTTTAATGTAGACTTACCCTTTTATTATGTTTAGTGTGTACGATACTTATAGATTTTATATCTTTGGAAATATTTTTAAAATAATTTTAAAATCTATCTGGGGTATTTCTAAATATTTGAAGTATTTCTCAAATAGTCAGTTGAAGTTTTTCTAAAATATTTTAAACATTTTTTTATTAAGATTTTTTGTTATACAGTACCGTAATATTATTTTATATATATTTCAGATTTTTAATAAAATATTATTTTCTAGGGTGATCCCGCCGAGTTCCAGTTGCTGAACAAACCACTTTCAGCAAAAAAACGCACTGATCCTGCTTGCAGAACAATTTCTTCATTTTTCTCAAAAAAACCCAAACACTCATTTGTTGCTGCTGCTGCTGCTCCCGAAGGTTTGACAAATGATGACAAGAATGCTTCTTCACCGACTTTATTATTATTGAATTTTAATAAAGACAAATGCATAGACGTTCAACCGGTATCCAATTGTACCAGCAGGCCTACTACATCGCTGGCTGAAAATCCAAATGAAATGGTGGAAACCATAAAATCTCAGTCCGAATTTTCCAGTGACATTGGATTTTATGTTGGAGTCAACAGTTTAGATGATCATACCAAGGTTACGTTGTTAGAGAAACCATGGACTCCTCCTCCAAACTACCAGTTTCCCTATAATGAATTAACGAAGAAAGGAAAACTCACAAAAAAATATGCTCAGAGATCTCATCTCGACAAGTTTCACTGGCTTGTAATTTCACATAAGGACAAAGGGCTGTACTGTAAATATTGTGTTCTTTTTCCTACTGGCTTAGGAAAAATTAATCACAACGTTACTCCACTAAGAAAACTAGCCAAAGAACCTCTTAAAAAGTTTGACAATCTTATGGGAGAAAAAGGTGACTTAAATGTCCATGAAAGAAATCCGCACCATAAAAGTGCAGTTCAAAATGGAAAACATTTTTTATTGTCCTATAGGCAACCATCTTTGGAAGTAAAAAATCAAGTAAATGCGCAAAGAAATGCACAAGTTGAAGAAAATAAGCAACGTTTATTACCCATTGTCAAAACCATAATCTTCTGTGGCCGGCAAAATATACCTTTAACCCTTCAGGCCTCGGCCCCTCAGCCGATTTACAAGTTGCTGTCCCAGCGTCGGCCAAACGGGGCCGTCACGCTGAATCGTGTTGTGGCCGATATCGGCCAATCGGGGCCTGAGGGGTTAAGAGGGCACAGAGACGATGGAAGCATAAATCTTTCAGAGGAAAATGGCCCAGTGCACAATGATGGGAATTTCAAGGAGCTCCTACGATTTAGAGTTGACGCTGGAGATAATTCTCTTAGGAAACATTTGGAGTGTGCAAAAAATAACGCCACTTATATTAGCAAATCAACCCAAAATCAAATAATTGATTGTTGCAAATCAGAAATACAAAGTGCAATTCTGAAAAGAGTTAAAGACGCTGGAGTGTTTTCAATATTATTTGATGAGACCACTGACATTTCCAATATATGCCAATTAAGCCTGTCATTCCGTTATGTGCATAAGAGTAAAAATAAATCAACACTAAGAGAAGACTTTGTCACATTTGCAAATGCCTACAAGCTAATTAGGCCAGAAGATGTAAACAAACAATCTAACGAATCTCGGTTGACAGGAATCGCCTTGGGACACATAGTGGAAGACCTGGCTAAGATGTTTGACTTAGACCTTCAATTTTGTGTGGGATTTGGTACGGATAGTTGTTCTGTGATGGCTTCAGAAGCAAAGGGTGCTGTCCAAGAACTCAAGAAAAAGGCACCTCATGCACAACGATGTCCGTGTCATAACCACATTCTTAACAATGCATTGGCAAGTTCATCCAAAGTTGCGGCATGTCGAAACTCAAGTGGAACAATGAAAAAGATTGTTTCTTTCTTAAAATCGTCACCAAAGAGACATTGTCTGGTATTAGAAAAAAATAATTTTTCTCTTCAGAGTATATGCGATACTCGCTGGGTCGAAAGACATGATGGGTACCTTCAGTTCCAAGGGGAGTCCATTCTTGGCATTCACGATGTTCTAGAAGAAATGACAAGTTGGGAAGACAGAAAAACAGCTGCTGACGCTTTTAGTTTGCTCCAATCTATTCGCAGCCCTGAGTTTCTAATCTCAGTCACAAGCCTCAGTGACATTCTAGGGGTTACTGTGTCTTTAAGTCGTCTATTACAAACACCAACACTTGATTTACATAAAGCAACCAATGCATTTCAAGACACTTTATGTGTCCTGCAGGACAAAAGAAAACGAGTTGATGAAGTGTTTAACAATCTTTACAAAGAAGTCAAGGAAATCGCTGACAAACTTGATGTTGACTTGAAGATGCCTAGGGTTGTTGGTCGCCAAACACAGCGCCAAAACTTACCAGCTGAGTCATCTGAAGAATTTTTCAAAAAGTCCATCTATATTCCTCTTCTAGACTATGTCTTAACAGACTTAAATGAGCGGCTGTCCCAAGATGTATTGAATTTATTCAGCTTAAGGGTTATTTTGCCAAATGCTAGTCAATCTAGTGAAGAACGAATTGGTATCGAAAAAGTTGTCAAGTTTTACTGGGATTTGTTGGGAAAACCAAATCTCACTGCTGTCATGCAGGAATCTTTGCTGTGGAGACAACTTTGGAAACGACGCCTAGAAGAAGGAGGGGAATTACCAAGTACACTGATGGAAGCATTGGATAGCTGTGACATTGAAATGTATCCAACAATTGCAAAGTTACTTAAAATCCTAGCAACTCTTCCCGTTAGTGCAGCTACCGCCGAGCGAAGCTTCTCCACTCTAAGACGTCTGAAGACTTGGCTTCGGGCCAATATGGGAGAGGAAAGACTGGCAGGCTTGGCACTTCTGAACGTCCATCGAGACATTTCAATTGATCCAGAGTCAATTATAGTTAGATTTGCAAAAAAGAAAAGGAGGCAAGAGTTTGTTTTGTAAGCCTTATATAAATAAAGTTGTAACTTTTTTTCTCCACTTTTGTTGTACTTATGAAGTTACAAATTTCTCATTTTATTTAATTTATTTGTTTCTTTGTTTTTTGGGCTACACAATGTAACCAAAAAATAACTAACGACTTTCATATTTCCAATTTTAAAAAGTACATACATAGGTATTTGTTAAGTTGCAATGCTATGAAAATTGATTTGTAAATTAAATCAAAATTTGGGCTCAGAAATTCATAAAAACTATGCTTAAGTAAGTGTGCATTTAACACATTTTTGAAGACTTTCGGACCCCCCGTTTTAAAGAGAGGGGTATTTCATACCCTTAGTCCCCCGGTGATGACCCCCCCCCAAATTGAAACCTAGATCCGCCCCTGGCCGTGGGTGCCTGAAGACATGGATAATGTTATAAAGTCCATTGTTGAATACATTTGTGGTTATGTGGTTAAAAAAATTGCGAAGAAAATCAAATGCGAACCCTGTGTGACCGTACTTTACGGTGACGTTAAAGTATGTTCACTTATATACTCGAAGGACGTAGGTGGCCTCTGGCCTTCGCAAGATGTTTATTATATAAATAAATAAAATACAAACGGAGCTGCCATGGAATTCACCGACCAAAAATCGGGCCCATCATATATAATTATTACACTTCTGGGAGTGAAGGGTGGATTCCGGACTAACGACCAGCGGTGGTAGGTTTAGGACAGCTATCTTGCCACATGTGAGCGTTCACCTTACCACCCATTCGAAGCCATAGAATTTGAGATGCAGAAATCGCGGTTTTAGATATTTTTATATAGATTTTATTTTATTTTAGATAATTCAATCTGAACGAGTATTCCATAAATGTGTTAAGGGAAAAAATATTAACGAGTTCATGTTTCAAAAATTGGTAAACGATTGCCTTGTGTCCTGTATTTTTTTTTTAGTGTACTTGACAATCATATGTATGATTCGCCAGCATTATTTTTAATCATAAATACTTGCTAATAAAAGCAATAATTGAAACTTATTTTACAATTAGAATAAAGTATGAAGCAAAATTGCAAAATGCATCAAAGGAAAGTTTGCGGCATTTTTATAATAAATTACTTCTGTTTGGCACAAAATAAAAATCGAATACATTGTATCTGTAGTTTTATTATTATTTCTTCTTAGTTATTGACACTTGTACACACGCGTTAAATCGGGAAACAAGATACCAGCCAATTTTTATCGATAATCTCAGTTTAGGCAGTGATTGCACAGCACTATTTTTGTCGCACACACGCACATTACACGCACACCACCGTATTTTTATTTTAGTCTCGCCCCACTGACTATTGCCAATCTAACGGTAGTATAATAAATCTATGGCTAATAACGCTCAGGCCACTTTTTATACACAAAAATATGTCTCCTGTAAAAAAGTTGGTTTGTTGATGTATCACTCTGAGAAAACGTTTCTCAATTGTGGTCTGAGAGTTGGCATTGGCGTAACTCACCGCATTACTCGCAGTGATGAATGGAGTTTAATTTCCAAGATTTACAATTTTAAATTAAACTCTTTCCACCTCAGCTGAATGATGAATTCTTCTTATGTCGTCATATTCCTTTTCCGTCATGTACATGAATATATATTGCCATGGAAGCGAATGAACGTAGGTCACACAATCAACATGATATTCTTCGTTTATTTCACTGGTTTGTATCTCAACTCCATCACTAGATGCTTCTCAACCTCCTTTTGCTTCTCAACCTCCATCACTAGATGAGATTCTTAATCAAGTAAAGAGGAAGCCGTCGGGCTCTACTCCGGGTCCCGATGGTATTCCCTATTTAGTATACAAAAAATGCCCCTGCCTTCTGCAATATTTAGGATCCATCTTCCGAAATATATGGAATAGCGGTGTAGTCCCACAGAATTTTGGCCGAGCGACAGTCATCTTAATTCCGAAGGTCCCAGTTTGCACCGGACCAAAGGACGCTCGGCCCATTGCTCTCACAGACACTGTGGCCAAAATCTTTTTTAGCATAGTCCACACGAGGATGAGTGAATTTATGCACCGGAATGAGTACCTTGGAGTATCAGTTCAAAAAGGCTTCATGCGCGGCGTCTCGGGCTGCCTCGAGCACAACTCTCTCCTGGCTGCTGCCATCAAGGATGCGAGACAGCACGAACGCCAAATCAATGTATGCTGGCTCGACCTAGAGAATGCCTTTGGGTCAGTCCGACACAGTCTCCTCCACTTTGCACTCCGCTGGTACAACTTCCCACCAGTCGTGCGTGACATTGTAGCCTCCTACTACAACTGTCTGACTTTCCATGTTAAAACGCAAGAATGGACTACCCGCTCTATACCATATTCAATTGGACTATTTCAGGGCTGTTGCCTCTCCCCGACGATTTTTAATATAGTTTTTAATATACTTCTGGAAAGCCTGAGCCAGTTTGACAGGAAGTGGGGCTACCGTTTTAAAACAGACGGCCAATACACCTCGTCGTGCCTCGCTTTTGCCGACGACCTAACTTTCATCACCAGAAGCCCCAAGCAGCTTTCCCTGCTATTACAGAAAGTGGAGCTTTTCTGCGACTGGTCAGGCTGTATAAAAGTGAAGCCCTCCAAATGTTTTTGCCTTGGACTCGCCCGCATGGGCACAAAATTTACATCCTATGACCCCAAATTGGTCTATAAGGGCTCTAATATCTCCCTTATAGACCCAAACAATCATTTCAAATTCCTCGGCAGAAAAATCACCCATCAGGGAAAAGACGTCTCGGGCGATCATGTTATAGAGCATTTCAAAAGTTGCCTGGCGAAAATAGATGCCTTGCTAATTTCTGGCCCTCGTAAGGCCTGGATCTATGACAATTATCTAACGTCACATTTGTCATGGCCCTTTCTTATTTACGATTTTACCAAAACCCAACTGTCCCGTCTAGATGCACTGGTGACAGCTAGTTTAAAATCCTGGCTGTCCTTAGCCAAACCAGCTGACCCCTCGACTCTCTTCAGGTCCAAACAAAATTTTGGGCTAGCGCTTAAACTGCCCTCTCTGCTCTACGCCAACTCCAGAATAACCAAAAATTCGATTCTGTGCAATTCCAAAGATCCGGCAATATCGAAGCACGTAATAAGTGGCTGTAGTGATTCAAATGAACTACAAGCCCGCGTAGACTTCCACAAAAGGTTCCTTACTGGAATCAGCCAGAATGGCACTGGTCTGGGGTATGGCAGTACAACCACGAGCGACGTGGACTTGAAGAAGTCTCTTTTGCGGGGAGATTACGACAGCAAGAGTATGGCTCATGCTATTGGCCTTCAATGCCAGAATGACTGGACAACAATTGGTGACTTTTGCATTCCGCCTCCAATGCACTGGAAGGTAATGCTCTATGACTGGACGCCAGAGATGCTGAAATTTTATTTGAATGCCTTTCAGCATACACTTCCAGACCCCAGTAACCTCGCTCGTTGGAGCTTTGCCGAGGATAGTTCTTGTCCCCTCTGTAGCAATACCCCTTGCACAGCTAGACACATTCTAGCTGGCTGCAAGGTGGCCTTAGATCAAGGACGGTACACTTACCGCCATGACAAAGTTCTCGCTGTTATTCGCGAGGTAATTAGTCTCTCAGTGGCTCGTGCCAACAAGGGTTTGACAGTATCCTCCAAACCCCCAATACAGTTTGTGCGGGATGGCTCTAAAGGCAAAAAACATTTAACTACAAAACCTTTCTCAATAATCGAGAAAGCTACAGATTGGACTCTGGAGGTTGATTCGGTCTCTAAGCAGTATAAATTCCCTGAAAGTCTCGGATGCACAGCCCTCCGTCCAGATATAACTCTTTACTCTCTATCTCGGAAGGTGGCTCTTATTGTAGAATTAACTGTTCCATGGGAATCAAATATCCCAAAAGACCACGAGTACAAATTAAATAAATACCATGATCTTGCAAATGCCGTAACCCGGAACGGCTTCACTGTTCATCTTCACGCGGTGGAAGTTGGCGCTCGTGGCCTGCCAGCTAAATCTCTATTTCACCTCTTTAAAGATCTTGGCCTTTCCAGAAAAATAATCAACTCTTTCTTAGAAAAATTATCTAAAACTGCGATTTGCGCATCTCAAATTCTATGGCTTCGAAGGGGGAGTGAATGGGTGGCAAGGTGAACGCTCACATGTGGCAAGACAGCTGTCCTAAACCTACCACAGCCGGTTCGTAAGTCCGGAATCCACTGCTCACCCCCCAGAAGTGTAAAAAATAGTATTATGATGGGCCCGACTCTGGTCGGTGAATTCCATGGCAGCTCCGTTTGTATTTATTATATACTTTGTAGATACAATATTTAAGTTAAATTTTTTCTTAAACGAAAACTTATGAACATTCGGTTCATTTGTCACTCCTGTATCTATTATATTATTCGTCGACACAGCCGCGACATTGTCCATTTTGATGAATACTGACGATGTTGACTCGAGCGACACACCTTATATATTCTTTCATTGACGATAATAAAACACCAACCTCTTGGGTCTGGTTGTTGTGTTGGGTGGGTCTACATGGTATGACTCATCGTGTTGAATCGTGTTAGATCCTGTCATAACCTGTTATGCCCCGGCTACACGCTCCGTCATGCCTGCGAGCATGAACGCACAAACCAAAGAGCGTGCGAAAGAGCGCGCGTGTGGCCGGCAAGACGGTAGCTCGCGCAGTCCCGGAAGAGCGGCTCGTGCAATCGTCGTCATGTTGAAGATTTGACCGCGCGGTTTTAGTTTGCACGGTTTTGCCTGAGCGTGTGGCCGGTCATCGAGCCGCTCTTGAATCCGCTCCTCAGTCCGGCAACGTTGTTTACGTTTCCAAAATTGTTATTTCAGAACGAGTTGTTTGTAAATATTCTGAATGGGTGATGTACGCGGTTATTCGAAGGAATTTTTGAGTCAATTCATAGAATTGTATCAATCATTTCCGGCATTGTGGAAAATAAAGAGCAAGGACTATTCCGACCGGAACAAAAAAAACCATGCGTATCATGTAATGATTGAAAAATTAAAAGAGGTATGTAAATATTACTTAACACTTGAAATCGGCCGCTATTAATATATGTATGTATATATATATATATATATATATATATATATATATATATATATATATATATATATATATATATATATATATATATATTTTATTTTATTCCTTATATACATAAATGACCTCTACAACCTGACGCCCAGTAAAGCT
Source organism: Micropterix aruncella (assembly GCA_944548615.1). Classification (NCBI taxonomy): domain Eukaryota; kingdom Metazoa; phylum Arthropoda; class Insecta; order Lepidoptera; family Micropterigidae; genus Micropterix; species Micropterix aruncella. The sequence continues at coordinate 3,087,666 of OX155974.1, forward strand.
ATATCATTTGCAGATGATACGGTAATCATCTTTAACGGCAGTAGCTGGCAGCATGTTTTCTCAAAGGCCAATAAAGAAATGGACATTGTTAAAGAGTGGCTGGACGACTCACTACTCACACTTAATACCGAAAAAACTAAGTACTTAACTTTCAGCATAGATAAGAGAGGACAACCACCAGATGCCAATTCGATAACTATTCATCAATGCATGAACCGTCAATGCAATTGTGAGCCATTAAAAAAAGTGCTGTCCTTAAAATACTTGGGCATAGTCGTAGATAATAAGCTGAGATGGGCTGATCATATAGACTTATTGTCTTCAAGGATCAGACGTCTGGCATACATATTTAAAGATTTAAGGAATATTCTAGACCCCAAAACATTAAAAACTACCTATTACGCCTTGTGTCAAAGCATTTTGAGTTACGGGATCATTGGGTGGGGAGGTTGCTCCAAAACAATTATCCATCAAGTAGAGGTAGCACAGAAGCTGATAATTAAAATTATTACCCGTAAACCATACAGATACCCGTCAGAAAAACTTTTTGAAGAGTTCAGTGTACTTGAAGTAAGGCAACTTTATTTAAAATTTTGTCTGGTTTTTATTCAATTTCAAATTAAGAGAGCGCCCACACAACAAGCACACCGAACAAGGCGATCCGTGGCGGATATGTTAGACGTCCGTCGAACGAAAACATCTTTTGGTCAGAGGCATCTTATGAGTATAGGCCCCAGGATATACAACGAATTGGATGAGTCGATAAAAATCGTATACAGTAAAGACCAATTTAAAAAACGGTGTCACAGGTGGCTTCTGAATGAAGGTCGGGATATTAGCCACCAAATATTTGATATTCTTATGTAATTTAATTTAAATAAATTGAATTACTATTATTATTATTTTATTAAATCGCTATTCTTGTTTTTCTCTTTTCTTAATTGAATTATATTGAAATATATATTTTAACTTGTTACATGGACATTTTATATATAATTGTATCCTCGGACTATTTAAATATGATTCTTTAAATATTTATTGAGATATAATTTTTTCCTTTATTTCGATTTCGATTCATTAATAATATTTTTATATTTTATTGTATTTATTACGACATTATATTATTATTATTCAGTTTAATTATTTCACCATTTACTGAATGTTATTTTTCCAGCACACTACAGCTACATTTACATCACACTATACTACACTACAGTTACATCACACTACACTCAAATTACAATGTTTATTATTATTAGTTAATTTTTTATATTATTTGATACCTAGCATATCTTTTAAATTAAGTATTCTAAAGTATGCACAAGCCACTCTACTTGGTACGCTTGCCTTAGTACGGGCCTAGGCCTAGTTAGGCGGCGTTGATTTTAAAAAAATTGGTCTGCGGTGCTTTCTATTTTGCTATTATTTACATTTAAGCCTATATTGTTAAACTTACAATGTACTGCCATAAAAAAATGTGCTTTTCTTTAATAAATAAATAAATAAATAAATAAATAAATATATATATATATATATATATATATATATATATATATATATATATATATATATATATATATATATATATATATATATATATATATATATATATATATATATATATATATATATATATATATATATATATATATATATATATATATATATATATATATATATATATATATATATATATATATATATATATATATATATATATATATATATATATATATATATATATATATATATATATATATAATTCGTTTAAAGGATGACACTTTGATGAAAAAATAAAAATAATAAAAGCCACTTACATAGCTGGAAGGTTTTCCCGGACTGGACTGGGAAATGCTTATTGTTTAAATGAGATGTATTTTTGGATGAGTACCACTTTCGACGGTACACTGTAGGTTTAATGGGATCCCTTTATCGCTAGCGAACGATCACCCTTCATCCACATCTCAAAAACAAAGCGTATCCTTTTGCAAACATATATATATATATATATATATATATATATATATATATATATATATATATATATATATATATATATATATATATATATATATATATTCATTTGTCCATTATTTATTACCTATGTTTATTTATTTCAAAAATGAATTTATTGCAATGCAGGTAGAACCAAATGCAACAAGAGACATGGTCTGCAAAAAGTTGAATTCTTTGAGAAGTTTCTCAAAAGTCAGGTGCCAGTGCAGAAGACATTTATCAACCATCCTTGTGGTACTATGAGTTATTAGCATTCGTAGATGAGCAAGAAACTGCTCGGGATCCTATATCAAATTTTCTGGAGTCCATGGTATCCGAGGTAAATAATCACTGTGTTTATAATAGGTATTATAATTTTAGTCCTTTTTGTTATGGATATAGAGTCAAATTTCGTTATTTTTTTGGATTTGCGTCAATTGAGAAAAAAAACATGGATAATATAAAAAAAACTTATTTATTAAACAATGCTCACTTTTACAATGTCATAAACTTAAGTTAGATTCAAAAATGAAAGTATATTTATAAGTTACAATGTTTAACCGTGGCAAAACCATATTGCTTTGCCACGGTACACTACCTTCATTATTAAAATAACATAAAAAATGATCTCTAGTCTGTTTGGCATCTCTGGAAATACTCCTATAACGTCCTCCCTGTAAATCAATTAGATTAGAATCATCTGTTCTTAAACCGTCCCTATTGTCGTCGTCCAAGCTTCCAATAGGAGTATATGTTGAAGCATATTTTCTTCTCAAAAAGTTATGGAGTACACAACATGTCATGACAAGGGTATCTATATTTTCTAGGTTTACATTAATACTGGTATGAAAAATTCGAAATCTATTAGCTAAAATACCAAACGCATTCTCTACAACTCGCCCTTGCCTTTGACAGACGGTAATTAAATATTTCACGTTCATATGTTAATTCTCTTTGATTAAATGGTTTTAAAAAATGTGGCGTTAACGCAAAAGCTTCATCACCAATAAACACATAATTAAGCATTTTATTCTCACCCATTGAGATGATCAATGTCCGGAATGTGTAATGTGTTATCTTTTCAATTTATTGTAAAATATTGTTTGTTCTCTATAACACCTCCATCAGAAATCCTCCCATTCACGCCAAATACTGATATTATGAACTCATAAATTAGCATTCAACAACATGTGACGCTAATATACGATGAAAAGGAATCCACCATTAAAAATTTTCAGTGTCACGATTGCGCCGCGAGTGCTGAGGGTTGCAAACATGCTATAGCGTTTTTGTCATGGGTGCATCGTAGAAATGAAGACCCAGCTCCAACGTCAGTAAAGTGCTACTGGTGTAGGGCTAAATTATCATGCGTGGGCTCAGATGTAAAGTTTATGAAGATAAAAGAAATAGGAGAACACCAACAGCTGCAAATCATGCATTCGCATGATAGCAAACTGCCATCTGTATCGACAGATGGCAGTTTCATTAAGTCTGTAATGGAAGAATACAGAAAAAGAAATATAGAAACACAGTTAAGTAAATATTACAATGACCATTGAACTTTCGATCCACTTATTACAAATAATTTAGATGACAAGCTGTTCTTAGAATACTGTTCAGAAAATATGGATAGTAGTGCTCGTAACATTATCTCCAAACAAACAATAGAAAAAGCCGATAGTCGATTATGGCATGAAAGAACTTTACATTCGAATCACCGCCAAGGAGGGCTACGAATTAGCCCACTGTAAAACTTTAAATGGATCGCTGGTGGAATCATACTTGGAGCAAACAGTATCAAAGACAACTCCAGCCATGAGACGGGGAAGGGTTTTGGAATCGCATGTTTTTGATTTAATTTGGTGAACTGGATGTATTCGTACACCAAGCAACAAGTATTTACAATGCATAGGTACTTCGTGATGACATTTTGATAATATTTCCTAACGAAATGATTTTAAGCGGTTGATGCGTCCTTCACCAGCGAGCTTCGCTAGAGAAAAAATAAAAATACCGTAGGTATTTTAAGTAACAAATATTTTTAGGAAAATAGAAAAAGAACCGTTCCCAAACTCATTATGAAATAGTTAGATATTACCTAAACCAACTAATATACAGGATGTTTTTACTGCACGGGCATTTTTTATTGGGTTAATTAGTACAACGAAGTAAGCAACTTTTGATAAATACATTTAGAAAAAACCACAAGATTTTTATTTTTGGAAAAACGGATTTTAGTTTTGTTAGATAAAGGTTGAGAAAAAGTTGACTGTTAGATAAAGGTTTGAGAAAAATTTAAGCGCGCTGCGCCATCTAGCGGTAGGTTTTATATCGTAAATAAACAATATTAGTGACTTTTAAATCCATTGCTTAAATATGTGCTCCTGTTAGGCAGTTTTCAAAGCGGCCACCAGCCGAATTTACATACAGCTAGGAAGCGCACCATGATCATAGCTTTTTACACTATTAAAAAAACACAAAACGTTAATTTAAAAAAATATAAAATGTTTTTTCTTTTATTTTAGTTGCTTATTTTGTTGTACTGATTCACCTACTGAAAAATGCCCGTGGAGTAAGTAAAAACAACTTGTATAAATATTGAATTTTATATTCCATTATGTGGCAATACTAAATACGAAACGTCAAAATAATGACATCTGTTTACAGTGTAGATCGTGTAAGTTTCTGCAGTTTTCCGCTTTGTTTTACCTCTTTACATACCTAATAAAAAGTATAAATATTCACCATGGAAAGGCAGGAAAATTATGAAAATAATGCAGACATTAAAGTGAAGATAGAATTAGAGTCCGATGTCGAAGACAGGATGCCAAGTTGCTCTGGCAATAAATACAGTGATACGTTGAAACCAGAAAGCGATATTTGCTACAAAGAAGAGCAACCAAACTCTTCTTATATGGAAGCAAATATTCTGGAATTTGAAGAAGAGACAGTGTCTTTCATAAAACCCGAAGGAAGCGTGATGAAAGAGATCAAAGTATTGTTAACGAAATTTGATAAATTCACATGCGTTGTCTGCGATCGCCATCTAGACAGAAGCGTGCCAATGGGAGCATGCAAGCATTACAATGAAATTGTGCTATTTTGCAAAAATTGTGTTAAGCCAAATGGGAAGAAATATATGTGTGTCAAATGTAGCTATGGATTGAGTAGTAGATTTCATCTAATTGAGCATGTTGATATAGTGCATAGGAAATTTAGGAAATTTAAGTGTGAAGAGTGTGACAGGGCATTTTCATATAGAGAAAGTTTGAAAACACACGTCCAATCGATCCATCGCAAACTAAAGCATGCGTGTCAGCAGTGTAAGAAAGTATTTTCTTTTCGCATCTCCTTACTACGGCATGTAAATTTCACTCACCGGCAGTTGAATGTATTCACGTGTGATTTATGCAACAAAGAATTTCCAAATCGAACACGCTTTAAACGGCACATCGATGGCGTTCATAGAAAAATGAAGGAATTTGAATGTAAGGAATGCAAACGCGCTTTCTTTAAGAGTGGTCATTTAATTCAACATGTCAATTCTGTCCACCGGAAATTGAAGCCTTTTGCGTGTGACAAATGCAATCGTAGTTTTGCAAGGCGTGCAAATTTAAAGAAACATTTAAACGCAGCCCATCTCAGAATTAAGTATAGTTGTGCGGAATGTAACAAAGCGTTCACAGAAAAGGGGAATCTAATCAAACATATAAATGTAATACACCGAAAAATTAAGCCCTTTGTTTGTACAATATGCAAGCATGCATTTGGTCAGAAATTTCAGCATAAAAATCACATGACTGCTGCCAAATGCCAATTAAAAAATATTAAACAATCGAAAAGCAACGGTCGGCGGTAGACCTTTGATGAGTACTCTTCGTCTTCTAAGGAAGCAGAACATAGTGCATTGCTGAAGCACGAACACTTTTTTAGTTGAAATCGAACAAGGCGATCTCCAGTTGGTAGTATATTCTATTGTATGTATGCATTTTATTTTTTAGTTACTTTTTGTGAATTTTTATTTACCTACGAACAGCCAATACGGAACAATCAAATGCGTTTACTGATATGATTTTAATTGCTTAAAAACCTATATTTAAGTGTGTATGTTTATTATATTATTATATAATTTATACGGAACAGTCAAATGCATTTATTGATAATTCTAATGCCTTTAAATTTACCTAGATTTAAGTGTAAGTGTTTATTCTGGATTGTAAGTCAGAAATCTAGTTTTTATGGACCAGTTGAAATAATAAAATGAGCAGAACATGGGTTTGTTAAGACGCGGAGAAAATGTAAATAGGTATAATGTTTTTAAAAATAAGGTATATTTTTTTGTAAAATTTTGTAGTCCAGAGATTTTTTGCGGTAAGAATGTTCATATAGAGTTTACAGATACAGCATCAATGGGACCGATTGCGTTTCTCCGTGCACTAAAACTGAAATTAGTTCAAGCGAATGAGATAGAGCAATGCGTTAGAGCGGAATACGAAACGAACGATCGTCTATAAAAACTACCTCTCGAACCGTCCAAATAAATTTGAACACATTTCGTGCGGTGTAAGATCCATATGTTTAATAGTTATAAGCTATAAGATAAGTTTAATGGTTTTAAGTTATAAGATATAAGTCTAAGATCCATAGTGTTTTAATATTATGTCGTTCGGATCAATATTATTAGTGTTTTATTCCACCTACCCCTTAATTAAAAAAGGTGCCGGTTTCTGCAATGTTTTATGGTAGCTATTAGTAGTTTAATTATAAATAATGTTATTATCAATATTAAATGTAACTTTCGCTACTATTATGTGATTTAATTTCATATCAAAATCTTGTCATTTGCCAGCTAATAATTGGAATTTCGTCTGCCGCTCAGTTCAACGAATGGTGTTCAAAGCGGCAGATAAAATGGGTTATATCTAGGATATATCTTTCTTCCGTTTCATAAATTTCAAGACTCTGAGGGTATTAATGAACAGTTTCGGTAAGTTAACATTCCTTTGTATTACGGACTTTGTTTCGTCGTGTCATATCTACTTGGATGGTCATCGACGGTCATCTATTTTGATCAACATCTACCTACTTGGATTGTCATCATTATCATAGTTGGTGGTTTCGTAGAAACATTTCAACACTTCATCGTAATAATTTAGCAACCTGACTACTGCAAGGAATTAAAAATTAATTAGGTGAGAGAGTACAACGATTGGCACTTTAGGGGAGCTTTCGTCTTTGAGCTAAAATATTTTTGGAATGAGTTATGAAAATGTCCGATGAATTGATGCTTTCGATTCTGTAAGGATTGAAGAACTAATATTTAAACTGATTTGGCCTGCTAAACTCTTTCATATCAAAATTCACAAAATATGTAGTTGGAAACACCCAAAAGCACAATCGTTGGCACCTTTGAGTATAGTGAGTCACCAGCAAAATTATAGTGATTGGCGGTGCCAGACACTGTACACGTTAGGTGCCAATGAATGTAACTAATTGAGTAATAGTGACGAGACTTCATGGGTGTAAATAAATACGATAAATATAGATGTAGATAACTTTTATTAATTTAACTTCGAAAAACAATAAAAACTATCATCATCTTCATCATCATTTACATTATTTATAAATTCTGCAAGTTTTTCTCATTTTTAAAAATTGTTTTTCTTTGGAACATCCTCTTTGTTTTACTTAAAATAACGTTTGGTTTGTGTGGTGTCTTGGACAGATTACACTGGGCCCGAAATGTGGGACAGCTTAGACTGGGCCAGAAAATAATATTAAATAATGTACAAATGTCATGTGAGAACCAAAAGGAATAAAAAGTGCTCTCTATCGACAAGGCGTTATTAATTATTCAGATCATTACATCGATTCCTCCCACCTTGTCAACGTAGTAGTATTCACCGATGCAATGAGCCTCCTGCAGAAGCTCAGCTTCCCCTCTCTCAATAACTCGCCAAAGCACATCGAAAATGAAATTCGCCGCAAATACGATGCCTTGGTGTCAGCCAACTTCCGGGTGATATTCTGCTGGATCCTGCGGGGATTAGGGGAAACGAGACGGTGGACGAGCTGGCGAATTCGGCTCGCACTTTCGGCTACGAAGTCGATTACCGTCTGCCTGTCTCCGACTTCTTCCCCTCGATAGATAATAAACTTTTTAAAAATTGGACTCAGCGATGGCGCACTTCCTCTAACACAAAGAGCAAGAGGTTCTCACTTATCCAGGGCGAAATCCCTTCGAAGCCATGGTACCACCACCAGCCATTTATTCGGAAAGGGATTTCGGTAATCTGCCACATGAGTATCGGACATTGCTCCACCCCATCGCACCTCTACCGTATTTATGTTCTCGCGTCTCCGCAATGCGATTGTGGACACGGGGATTGCACGCTGGACTATCTATTCTTTCACTGTCCCATCCTCAATAATTATCCGAGTTTTATCCCAGACCTTATAAAGTATAACATCCAACTCCCTCTATGTGTTCTCCACTCGTTATCCCTTAACACTCCCAAAATATAAAAGTAATATGTCAATTTATTTCCCTTAATAATATTTCTGCATAGTGTAATACCATATTTCACATCCTTTCCTTGTTTGTATCATCCCCAATAACCATGTTTTATGCTATATGTACCTACATTTCTATAAATAAGTATATCCCTTGTTTCAGTATTGTGCCGTCTTATACATACCTATAATAAACTAACTTAGATACCCTCCGAAAACGACTTGGGCAGAAAAGCACCGAATATCGGTGATTGCCATAAATTAACAAGAAGAAGAAGAATTATTCAGATCCACTTATTCAAGGCGTATAAGCACAGGGTAAATACACGGAACAGAGGCAAAGCTTCTGAAGAGCGTACAAAATTTTACCTACTTTGTTAGGGTCGGCACAGAAGAATAAAATTAAATAAACTAAACATTTGTCAACTTTTTATTATACACAATTTTAAGAAGTCTCCTTTAGTTACACTATCTAATTACGATATAACAAAACTGAGTTGAGTTATCTTTCGATGTTAATGGAATTACTGCAGTATAGGGACCTTTCTCAAAAATCGAAAAAATAATGAAATACTACTAGATTCGATCATTGTAATGCTAAAAGTGAAAGAAAAAAGCTTTAACAAATTAACAACCAAATTTAGTTTAAAGTTAAAACGAACCAAAAAAAAAGTTTTTTTAAACTCAGTTTTTAAGATTGTCTTAAAAAACTAATCTAACCTACCGTCAAATAGGTGTTTATGTATTATTAAAAATAACTAACAACCTACCGAAATGTATGGGTTTGACCCTTTTTTGAATTCCTATATCTCGCTTATTTATTGAAACCGAATAGATTATTACAGATTCGGAACCAGCGTCACACGAGTAGACACGTTACTCCTGTGCCAGCGTGGTCAATATAGTCGGGTGATGTTACAAAATCAATAATTTAAAATAGGTTCCTTTAATGCATACCTAATTACTAATAGGTATATCTTTCCACCACATAAAAAAACGGTTGTGTCACCCCAAGACTTTCCTGAAATTAGCCAGGAACTTAATTATTCTGAATATTAATTTCATAAATTATACTAACCCCCCCAACCTAGCGCCATGCTTCTGCAACTTCAACCCCCTCCCCCCCCCCACGATTATGATGATGATGATGAAATCGAAATCGAAATAAAAATCGAAATCTAAAACGAAACCGAAATCGAAATCGAAAACTATTGAAAACGAAATCGAAACTCGTATACAAAATTTTGGGTCTCTGCTGTTGACCGTTGAGGAGTTCCCTCATCGGGAGCCAACCCAGGGTACATCAGCCATGTCATAATGGAACTTGGAAGGGGCTATCATAATTGAATGCATATACAAAAAATTTGGGTCTCTGCTGTTGACCGTTGAGAAGTTCCCTTATCGGGAGCAAACCCAGTGTTCATCAGCCATGTCATGGTGGAACATGGAAGGGCTATCGTAATTATATATGTATACAAAATTTTGGGTCTCTGCTGTTGACCGTTGAGGAGTTCCCTCATCGGGAGTCAACCCAGGGTTCATCAGCCATGTCATGGTGGAACATGGAAGGGCTATCGTAATTGAATGCGTATACAAAATTTTGGGTCTCTGCTGTTGACCGTTGAGGAGTTACCTCATCGGGAGCCAACCCAGGGTAAATCAGCGATGTCATGGTAGAACTTGGAAGGGGCTATCATAATTTAATGCGTATACAACATTTTGGGTCTCTGCTAATGACTGTTGAGGAGTTCCCTCATCGGGGTCCAACCCAGGGTAGATGAATTTCAACCATAATCTTTTCATCTCATACCATGATGACCAACTGATACCTGCATGCCAAATTTCAGCTCAATCGGATAAAACGTTTCGGCGCTATCGTCGGAGAATACACACAGAAGTGCGTCCACAATACTTTCATGGGTGCATCGTAGAAATGAAGACCCAGCTCCAACGTCAGTAAAGTGCTACTGGTGTAGGGCTAAATTATCATGCGTGGGCTCAGATGTAAAGTTTATGAAGATAAAAGAAATAGGAGAACACCAACAGCTGCAAATCATGCATTCGCATGATAGCAAACTGCCATCTGTATCGACAGATGGCAGTTTCATTAAGTCTGTAATGCAGTGGTTCCCAAAGTGGGTGCCGCGGCACCCTGGGGTGCCACGGAGAGATATCAGGGGTGCCGCGAGGCGCCCCTGATATCTCTTGCACACGTCCCTTTTGTACTACTGTAGCTCGCGATTGCTCTCCTGTGGCAATGTTCTATCTCGTACGTTTGAACTGCGACAAGAAATTCACACTTTCCTGGAAGAAGATGATCATGTGAACGCTAACAATTTCGCGGATGAAGACTTTCTGCTGAAACTGGCATACTTATGCGACATATTCGAAAAACTAAATGTCTTAAATCTGTCTCTACAGGGCCACAATATGCACATAATTAAGCTTGTAGAGAAGAGTTCATCATTCAGGGAAAAACTACAACTGTGGAAGAGAAAAATGAGTGATGATGGAGGCAAAGATTGCTTTCCAATATTACAACAGTACATGGCCCATAGTGGAGCTAAGGTTTCACATAACTTGCAGACCCTTTTCACAGAGCACCTATCACAGTTAACTGACTGGTTTGCAAAGTACTTCGCAGAAGACCAAGTGGAGAAGTTTGCGTGGATCCAAGATCCATTCCGTGCTCAAGCTCCACAAGATTTTACTACGCAAGAAAAAGAAAATCTAATTGACCTCTCGAGCGACAACAGCCTAAAAACAAATTACGCTTGTTCAGATTTGACGGAGTTTTGGTTATCAGTCGAAAATGAGTATCCGATTCTAAGTGCAAAAGCTGTAAGGGTCCTCATTCCCTTTGCGACTTCATATCTGTGCGAAGCTGAATTTTCAGCGGTTGCTGTTATAAAGAGCAAATATCGCTCGAAAATAAATATAGAAACAGAAATGAGAGTAGCTGTATCAAGCCTTATTCCCCGATTCCAAAAATTGTGCAATGAGCAGCAGGCTCACGCCCCGCACTAAACACACACACCTCAAGAGTATGTGGAAGGTTTTTGTAATTATATTTGCATTTTCTTTGTATTTTCACGTATGTTTGTTTACCTACCAATAAATGTACTTGTTCATTTTAAATACGAGTTGTATTAGATTCTTACCTGGTTTCTTCTTCATAGACATACAAGTATGAAATATAGCTATTACAGATAGGTAGATATTATATGACTAGGGTGCCGTGAGACAATTAAAATTTTCTAAGTGTGCCACGGCTTGGAAAAGTTTGGGAACCCCTGCTGTAATGGAAGAATACAGAAAAAGAAATATAGAAACACAGTTAAGTAAATATTACAATGACCATTGAACTTTCGATCCACTTATTGTATCTTAGCTTTAAAACTGCAACAAATAATTTAGATGACAAGCTGTTCTTAGAATACTGTTCGGAAAATATGGGTAGTAGTGCTCGTAACATTATCTCCAAACAAACAATAGAAAAAGCCGATAGTCGATTATGGCATGAAAGAACTTTACATTCGAATCACCGCCTCGGAGGGCTACGAAGTAGCCCACTGTAAAACTTTAAATGGATCGCTGGTGGAATCTATACTTGGAGCAAACAGTATCAAAGACAACTCCAGCCATGAGACGGGGAAGGGTTTTGGAATCGCATGTTTTTGATTTAATTTGGTGAACTGGATGTATTCGTACACCAAGCAACAAGTATTTACAATGCGTACTTCATGATGACATTCTGATAATATTTCCTAACGAAATGATTTTAAGCGGGCGATGCGTCCTTCGCCAGCGAGCTTCGCTAGAGAAAAAATAAAAATACCGTATTTTAATTAAGTAACAAATATTTTTAGGAAAATAGAAAAAGAACCGTTCCCAAACTCATTATGAAATAGCTAGATATTACCTAAACCAACTATGACTAATATACAGGATGTTTTTACTGCACGGGCATTTTAAGTGGGTTATAGTACTTACAACGAAGTAAGCAACTTTTGATAAATACATTTAGAAAAAACCACAAGATTTTTATTTTTCGAAAAACGGATTTTAGTTTTGTTAGATAAAGGTTGAGAAAAAGTTGACTGTTAGATAAAGGTTTGAGAAAAATTTAGGCGCGCTGCGCCATCTAGCGGTAGGTTTTATATCGTAAATAAACAATATTAGTGACTTTTAAATCCATTGCTTAAATATGTCCTCCTGTTAGGCAGTTTTCAAAGCGGCCACCAGCCGAATTTACATACAGCTAGGAAGCGCACCATGATCATAGCTTTTTACACTATTAAAAAAACACAAAACGTTAATTTAAAAAAATATAAAATGTTTTTTCTTTTATTTTTTTCTTTTTAAAGTTGCTTATTTCGTTGTACTGAATCACCTACTGAAAAATGCCCGTGGAGTAAGTAACAACAACTTGTATAAATATTGAATGTTATATTCCATTATGTGGCAATACTAAATACGAAACGTCAAAATAATGACATCTGTTTACAGTGTAGATCGTGTAAGTTTCTGCAGTTTTCCGCTTTATTTAACCTCTTTACATACCTAATAAAAAGTATAAATATTCACCATGGAAAGGCAGGAAAATGATGAAAATAATGCAGACATCAAGCAAAGAAAAAATACCAAGGGTTACCAGTTTTTACGGGGTATTCCCGAAAAACGCAAAAAAACGTTTTTGAACAAATTTTAAATTTAAATGTATCGCGTAAATTAATGAAAAAATCAAATAAAAAGACACAATATATTATAATTTACTTTTTAATTAGTAGGGGGCGTTTCCCCTTTACTTTTTATCAAGTTAATCGGTACCTTCGGGAGGTCAAATCAAATCAAATCAAATAATTTATTGTCCTAAAAACCAATACATAGTTGTACATTTGTCCGTGATATGATTGAATTCTTCATTAATGGTCAAATTCCTATATTAATAATCAAAACATAAAAGGTTACCTACTCGTAAGGATAAAGAAGGCATTATTGTAGAAAATTAATCGGGTCTCACCATTTAGTTTACCAGATAAAAAACACAAAGTAAGATATGTAGGAAGTAAAATATAGAGATGTAAGGTATAGAGAAGAAATGTAATGAGAAAAAAAAGAAGGTTATAATGAACATAATTAATTATTTAAAATACCGATACAAATAGGTTTTTTTAGTATAAAATGAATAAAAGTAATGTCAAAAAGAACAAAAAAGTTTGACAAATGTCAAAAAGTAAAATAAAATATCTTAGTGATTATATTGCAAATAAAAATAGTCAAGATTTTTTTTTTTTTTTTTCATATAGACACAATTAAATATTATTTTTAATTTATGTTCTTATGATGCGTCCAAGCCCCACACCCAAGCCGTTTTATCATTTACATAATCAGATATTGTATAGTATGCCTTTTTATACAATTTTGCTTTGATGGTAGCTTTAAACTTATTTACAGATAGTTCTCTAATAGTATGAGGAAGTTTGTTATAGAAGCGTATACATTGTCCCAAAAAAGAATTGCTTATTTTGTGGAGACGAGTAGCACACAACAAGGTTATGCTTAAGTCTAGTATTAACATTATGAGTGTCGCTTTTTATTTTAAACTTGTCAATATTCTTGTGGACATACAACAGATTTTCGTATATATATTGTGATGCAACAGTAACAATATTCATCTCTTTGAATTTTTCTCTAAGTGAAACTCGAGGACCAAGTTGATTATAGCTCTTACAGCACGTTTCTGTAGTATAAAGATGTTATTGATGTCCGCACAGCTTCCCCAGAGAAGAATCCCATAGGACATAATGCTATGAAAGTAACTAAAGTATACTATTCTTGCTGTATCTACATCAGTCAGCCGCCTTATTGTTTAAGATATAATTAATATGTGCCTACCTAATAATAGAAATAGCCAATACATTTTAGTCAAATTGTAAATTGATTAAAAACCTGTTACAGAAAGATATATAGTCGAGATGCATAGCCATGAGCCTTGATTTAAATTCGATCTATCACGTATGGGTCAAATTAAAAAGACGAGTGAGAAGTCGAAAGATTGCCGCAATTAACATCCGCGAGCTGAAAGAGGCCATAGTTGAAGAATAGGATGGTATTCCTCAAGAAAACTTAAAAAAACTCGAAGTATTTTAAACATCATTGTGAAGTGCGATAATAGTATTATGACGTGCCTGACTCCAGTCGGTGAATTCCATGGCATTTCCATTTGTATTTTATATATTTTTATTTTGGTAATGACATTTTCTGAGCCCACTTCAATTTCGAATAATGTTGATTACGTTTAATAGTAAGTTATAAATAGGATAGAAAACGAATTTACCGCGTGAAGTTTGTAGGACCCGACGTTTCGGTGACGTTGCAGCAGCTACAAACTCTCTTCTACGTGGAACCCTCTTCTTAAAATGTTCCCGCCGTCGAACACCGAACGCAAAGACGTAAAACAGGATACAGTGAGTGTTGTGTGCAAGACGGATTTTCAAAATTCCCGCGCTCCGAGCCCGGCCCCCCACCACCGTTATAACCTACGCAGTGGCGGCAGCGGTTTGCGGCCTATCCGCAAAACAACGGACTGACAGCTCTTCAGTCTACCCTAGACAACGGCGGCTGCAACGTCACCGAAACGTCGGGTCCTACAAACTTCACGCGGTAAATTCGTTTTCTATTTTATTTATAATGTCAAACAACCGCGATAGTCTTCGATTTTATAATAGTAAGTTATCGTAATATTTAGTAGATTATTATTAGAAAAAAATAATTGCCACATATATCACAGTTTTAAGATTTTTCACTAACCCTCGTTCACGAATCTTTAGAATGTTAATTTATTTATTTATTTATTTAAGAATTAATTACTATAAAACATTGATTAGCTTACAAAAATAACAGGAACCGAATGGCAAAACCTTAACCTTTTGCTTATTTGTTTCTGTCACCCAACTAGGACTAGCCCGTTCTAGGGTGGACAGGACTCCAATATTACAATCAAGTTTGCTTGATTGCTTGGTTGCCTACAAATGTACAAGTTTTAGTAAAAAGCTAATGACACTAAATTGACCTAAAATGTGGTCTTCAGAATAAAATTAAAAAAAAAAATAAAAAAAATATTAAAAATATATAATAAATAAAATGCAATTCCATTATTAAATCGGCAATAAATATAATATAAAATTCGATTAAATAATATAAATAAAGTTATATGTGAGAAAAGAAAGAAACAGTCATTAATATTTAATATTATGTTAAGTAATATAAGATTTAATATAAAAATACCTAGTCTAAAAGTATAATTCATTGTCAAAGTCAAATATTTTTTGGTAGTTAGTTCAATGTAAATACTTAACATATAAATTTAAAAATATGTTAATAATTTGTGCACCTAAGTTTTATTATAGGTACTATTATTTCTAACATTTGATGTATGGTTAGTCTGTCATGATTCGATAACCATTTCTTTAATTTATTTTTGAATTCCCTAAATGCCAAATTCATTTTTATTTCCATATTGATCAGATTGTAAAATCTCGGCGCAATGAAAGAGTAATGTCTTTGACCAAATGATGTTTTCCTTCTGGGTATTATTAAGCTATTTTCTACAACTTGTCTCGTTGGTCGCCGGTTCTGAATTATTCCTAGATTTGAGTTATTGTCCAAAAATAGCCTTAAGAGGGAAGTTTTTAGAAAAAGTTGCCTACAATCAAGAACTTTAGCTTCCTTATACAGTTCATTAGTGGGATGGCGATATGGTCTACGTAGAATAATTTTTAATATAAATTTCTGCACAACTTGCAATGGCTCTAGCAGGGTTTTACCACATCCACCCCATCCAATTATGCCGTAAGTAATAAGCGATTCACATAAAGCATAAAGTTTTATTATACTATTATTTCTAACATTTGATGTATGGTTAGTCTGTCGTGTAATAAAACAAAATAAAACGTGACTTTTCTGTACCCCTGTTGGGGGTAGGGGGGGGAGGGGGGGTAGCACCCAAAGAACCTCTCGGGTGCGTAACTGAACAAGACTAAAATATCTACCAAAAAAACTCAAAATTTTGCTTAAGAACATATATTTTTTATCTTCCACCTCAAACATACCACAGACAAATTTTATTTTATTAAATACCAACTCATTTATATACCGTTATACAACCATCGCAACGCTCTATATTGGCTATGGCTTCTTCTGCCATAGCATCTTCTCAAATCTATTATTTATTCAATTAATTTTAAATACAGATAGAATGAAAAGTACAATTACTAATATCGAATATTTTTTATTTGTTTTTTTTTGTAATCGCGGGTAGTTTAAGCCGTTTTTCGGTGCGGTCGCTCGTCTTCTTCCTCTCACTGGGCACTGAAGGCGACCGGATATCTCTGCTGGCGGGTGGATTGACGTCTCCGGGAGATCTCGGCGCTGGCCTCCTGGATCGCCTCCCAGAGCTTGGCTTCTGACATTATCTGGCGGGAGAGATCCTCCACCGCGGGCTCTGACGAAAGGTCGAGGAGAGTACCAATGGAGTCGTCTTCGGCGATCTAGTTAAAAGAGAACAGAAAATATCATTTACGCCGATGAATCTGTGAGGGACCACCCCTCACAAGACTCCAGGTTGTTCGGTGTGAGGTGGTGGTGTCAACTTACGAGTTATCTCCGTAATAAAAGGCGGTCTTGAACGAAGTAGAAGGAATTTATTGACCGAAGATTTGATATTGCCGGCTGTAACGCTTTCCGAACAGTTTACGTGGACGCGAGTATATAGACGCGCGACCGCGGTTACGAGGATATACGGATGAGGATCGTATGTGTGCTCCTAGTATCTTGTACTGGGCACGGCTCGAGTCTGTGGGATTACAGACTGATGTTTCGAGAATCAGAGAGAATAAGGAAAGGAAACCAAGGAGCCGGATCCGTTGAGCGACCTCGTAAGAGGGGTACCGGATATGCCGTCGCAACCTCGGGGGAAGGTGATCACTCAAGGAATGATAATTTGGTTGCTTCTTCGACGGTTTAAATAGGCCGTGAAATGATGCAATCCGAAAATATTCCGAGTAAAAGTATTGTTTCATCGTGCTGATTCATAGCTACACGAGTCAAAATAATAGCTGAATTGTGTCAGTGGATTTCACTGGAAGTTGATGCATTTGTTGATCGCATGTAATGGACTTAAAGTCCGTTACAAATCCAAACCGTTCGGTCAGTTTAGCTCAAAATCTGGCAGTTTTGTAACTTAGACATTATTACAACGTGGATTATGTATAATCCTGTATGATTATGTGGATTATGTATAATAGTACCACGTGTATTATGTATACCTAATCACGTATTTATTTTATTTATTTATTTTTTTTAAACAACATAATTTACAGACGAATGGCTTTGATATTCGGTATACAGTACAATAAAACGTCCAGAAGAAACAAGTTGAACCCATAACCGTTGGCTCATCGCATACCTAACTGAGCAAGAACGCCCGTATCTAGGGATGCTGATATTTAACTTAGCATATTGCGAGCTGACAGGTATGACGTTCGGTTATATAATTATTATTGGAATAAAGTTCAAAACATTTATTCTTGCATAATAAAAATACACACACACAAAGAGTTATACCAACATACAAAAAAATAGTAGTAAGGAATTATTATTAAACCCAACACCAATATATAGTAATACATAAATACAATAAATACATATTTAAAATTAATATAGGGGAACCTGGTCTACAGTGGATCAGTGGTATACAGTGGATCACGCCAATTCCTAGAAAACTATCGCACGTACGAGTATTGCTGTAGACTCGTAGTAAGCCCATGTCCGCGCGTGCTCTCATGCGCTAGTACCCGCCCGGCTGCGCTGGCGACAGAACGTGTGACGCGAAGCTCTGTGTTTTCATCGCTTGCTACGAAAATATCGCGTGAGTACATTTTCGTTTACCATATTCATCATTCTTCTTTTTGAGGCTATAGTACGCTTTATTTGGCTTTATTAACTACTACAACACATGTAAACACTCGAAATAGTGTCCTATTCATAATTATAAAATCGTTAAAAAATATCAAAATAAGTTTGGTAGGTTGGTCCACAGTGAATCAGTGGATCACCTTACACAGTGGATCAGTGAACCACTGTGTAATATATAAAAAGTATCGCATAACAAGTGTGATTAAATAGTACTGAATAAGCTTTTTATTCTTCAGGATGCCTCGGAAAAAGCAAGAAGAGAGGAAAATAGGAAAATTCACACAAGCAGAAGTGGAAGAGGCATTAAGATTAATTACAGAAGGCCTAAGTATTCGTGGAGCACCACTGAAAGCTGCATCTAGAAACAAAAAAAGAAAACCAAGAAGACTGGGACGAAGTATGATTGCTACAGACACGCCAGAGAAAGGTGAAATAGAAAGAGTAAAACAAGCGATAAAAAAAACAAAAGAAACCAGGTTAAAAAAGGCAAAGCGGCAAGTTCTACAAAGCGACTCTGAAGATGATGCCGAAGTAATATATAAAGATACTGATGATGATGATGAGGACTGGTTTATAGAAGATGAAAAGGAAAATGAAGACAACATTTTGACCGAAGACTTTTTAAAAAACCAAGAATTTCTACCGAAAAAACCTAATGAAGGAGACTTCGTTCTCCTACTGTTTACTACAAAAAAGCAAAGAGTATTTTATGTAGCTAAAGTATTACAAACAAGAAATGACAACATGGAGTATAATGTTAGCTTTCTTCGTTTAAAAATACAATCTCAAGAGCAGTTTGGACTGCCAGATGTGCCAGATATATCTTATGTTAAAGAACATGACATTAAGTTAGTTTTACCCAGACCGGTAGTAAGCGGCACATCGAGGCGACAGTGTTTGTATAAATTTTCAGTTAATCTGTCTCTTTTAAACGTGCGCTAAATAAGCAGGCATTTTGAGGCAATTAGATTTATTTTCTTTCCTACATTCCTAATTTTTCTTATGTTCGAGTATCAACATTTAATTGATGATACATTACCTAATGTATGATAAATATCTAAGATACTTCTCTGTCTAAATGACTAATGAAATATCTAATGACTTTTTTCTCTCTGTTATAGTTAGTATGTACCTACTTTAAAATATTTTTGACAATTTTCAAGTGTTTTGTTTACCCTTTCATATTATTCTTGTCCTTGATTCACTGTGAACCATAATAATATGCTGATCCACAGTGTACCACCCATGTCCCACAGTGGATCAATGTGCTTAGTATCGTTTTGTTTTTTTTTACTTTTTCTCCTGTTGTGCCAAGGAGTTGCGGTAATTAAAAATGAATACAAGGATGA
Source organism: Micropterix aruncella (assembly GCA_944548615.1). Lineage (NCBI taxonomy): Eukaryota > Metazoa > Arthropoda > Insecta > Lepidoptera > Micropterigidae > Micropterix > Micropterix aruncella. Next base: position 3,107,501 of record OX155974.1, read on the forward strand.
TCAAAGAAAAATCTTGCAAAATCTTAGTTTAATACATTGGATAACTTTGAAGATATTACATTATAAAAAATGTTGATCCACTGTTGACCAGGTTCCCCTACATACTTACTAATATACACAAATAAATTAAATTGAAATACCTCTAGTCTTAACGCTCACATATACACTACTGTGAATAAGTCTTAGAACACTCTACTCTTCTTAAAATAAACGCTGATAACTGATCAATAAAAAATATATTTCAAAAAAATTAAAAGCCATTTTATGGTCACATTTATGTTTAACATAAATCAATTTGCTTATAAGATTGTATTTAAAATTAAATTAAAACTTAATATTTAGTGTGCCCCTCCTTAGCACGCACCGTTTCTGCCATGCGGGCCGGCGCACTTGCAGTTAGTTTTTTAACAAATTCTTCGGGTATTTTGGCCTATTCTTTTTCCAGCAATCTCCACAGATCTTCCTTTGTTTGTTGGACGTCTTTCTGTTTTTTTATTGTCCAAATATTCCCGACGGTGCTCAATTAAATTAAGATCGGGACTCTGGGCAGGCCAATCAAACAAATCATGGACGCCAGCACGTTTTTTTAGCTCCAATTATTTTTTAATATTTTTTTTGTGTGCTTGGGGTCTGTAATCTTGCTGTAGGATATAGTTATGCCCAATCAAACGGTGTCCAGAAGTAATGGCGTACTGCTTTAGTAATTTCATGTACCCGTCTGAATACAGTCTGTCATGAATTCTGACCAAGGTTCCAACCCCATTCACCGAGAAATACCTCTAAACCATAACCTCCCCCGTGCTTAACTGTTGCAGCCAAACACTTGTCTTTATATTGTTCTCCGTGGCATCTGCGGACGAATTGGCGGCGATAAGATCTAAAAAAATCTAATTTGGACTTGTCTGTCCAGAGGACTCTTTCCCACTGCTCATGGTCCAAGTTTTATGTTCTTGGGCTAATTTAATCGTGTCTGACGATTATTCTTACGAAGTAATGGTCACCGCTTGATCATACACCCTCGAATATTATTTTTCAGCAGGACTCTTCGAACCGCCGATGGGGTCACCAAAACGCCGCAAGACTCATTAAGATCCTGGGCCAGATCACGGCTTGAGTTTTTTTTACCTCAAGGATGAGACCACTAAATAGTGCTCTGATTATTCATCAATCTTTTTAGGTCTTCCACTCCTCGGACAGTCTTCGATTTGGCCGGTATTTTTGATTTTTTTGATCACATTACAGATTCCACAAACAGATTTTCCAGTCTGTTGTTGGATTTTTCGCACTGAATGTCCTTCTTTATGGTGAGTAATATTTTTCTCTCGATCCATTGCACTAATTTTATTCATTTTAATAAAATATATCAAAAGAGTTCACAGGTCAACAGCAATATAAACACTTTTCCATGGCAGGGTTAAACGACGGTATTTTGAATTATATTTTTTTTTAAATATTCACAGAGGGAATCAACAACTATTTCACAATAACCGTTTTGTGATGTGCTCAAGATGCAACTACTCAAAAATAATATTAGTATTAAATACAATCCCTTTTTCAGGTAAAGACGAGAACGGCATTTTGTGAAAATTTAACCATTGTCCACTCTTCTAATTGTTTCCCAACGCAGGTAGGTTGCAGAAATGTCTAATAAAGTTTTATGACTCCTCCGATGAATGAACAAGCCCGACAAAAAAAAAATGAACGGGCGCACTTAGTGACTTTCAAAAATACGACACCTCGCTTATTTTGTGGGTAACTGTTCTAAGACTTATTCACAGTAGTGTACGTCTATTATATTTATAAATAAAAAAATCTAAGTAATTGCTTTTTATTTATTAATTTTACCTAATCAAAAATTCTGTTAAATTCCGTTAAATTCTCCGTATGATTCTTCCGTATGATCTAGTACAGTGTTTCCCAATTAGTAGTACGCGTACCCCCAGGGGTACGCGAAGTTGCATCAAGGGGTACGCGTGGCTATATCTTGACTGAGTTGTTTTAGAGTTGTACAAAGAAAAACGTGCACATTTGTCACATTAAACTTTTTTTCACAGTCATCAACTGTATTTTGATGGTATTAAATTTTAAGGCTCTTTTCCGAGTTGACGCGACTAAAAATTTAGATATTTTTGCAATGCCACGCGCCCGCGCGCTTTCGATATATACCTACATAAAGATGTATAGGTATACCGCGGCGACAAGGGAAAGCGTCCCACCGTTGGCAGTGGCCAATTACGAATGACGATTTCGGCTTCGCGCGTCTAATATAGTCGATTTGGCTTTTCAATTATAATATAATAAATTATCAAATGAATAGTTTTTTATAAAATAAAAATTTGATTAAAATAATAAAATTACTTAAGATCACTGTGTTATTTCTTATATCACTCAAAAGTATCTTTATTAAATAGAAAAAAAAATAATGTTTGGCCATAACATTTCTGGAAATTACGTAATTTCAAACATTTTTTTCTTATATCTTTTGTATAAAAGTTGTCTTGGTAGTATGCAAATAGACCATACGCTGGTGAAAACAGTATTTTTTAATATTGAGAATCATCTCTAGGTTTTTCAAAAACTGAAGACACATCTCGCTCGTTTTTATTTTTTTGGAAAACAGTAACAGAATAAATATAATTTACAATTAATATGGAAATAATTTACAAATTTCGTTTTGGCGAAATGATAGCTTAAGGACCGGGTTTTTAAATCCGGCATAATTGTATTAAAATTCTTTTTCGTTTTCTCACAACCAGGCCACAAAGTTATGCTTCATATAGCTTTTGGCCGCCACGGCCGGCACGGTCTCTAAAACAGAAAAAACTAAAAAACGCAGAAAAAACTAATTGGGAATTTAGTAGTAGATCTAGTGCTACATAATATGCGATTTAGACTTATAGTATTAAATATCTAATAAATATAAAAATTTTGGTAATTCTGTATAATTTCGAGACAAAGACAAGAAATTATTCAACTGTATATTTTTCGATTTCCCTTATTCTTCAAGCTGTTATAAATATTTGGCGACTAACGTGGGGCATCCACATATTTTGCGAGTAGGGGAGAGTAGCAATCAATTGACCACTATAGTATTTCGACAACTATGACAGCTAGCATTGCCAAAACAAGTCAAGGCAAGCCGCTCGCGTCCCAGTCGCCCCCCCCCCCCCCACCTTAACATCTGTGACGCTGCGACTCGCGACGAGAAGAGACGTGTGTGTCAGTGTTCACGGATGTCAAAAACTAAAAATTGGATTCTGATCAATTCGATGTAAGTGCCATTTTAGTCATGTCTGTCAGCATGTACTGTACAGTTTGAAACAAATCTATTGTGTTTCTATGTGTGAGCATTTATTTCGAGTTACCTAAGTCCGTGATTTTTAAAATATTTTTTTTACTACTTAGTGGTCCAATGAAAGCGACGGTGGTCCAATAAGGCAACAGCTTTATTCTAAATCGTGCGTAATTTAAAATATCAAAAGTTTAGATCTTAGCAGATAGAAACAAATTGATATTTTGTGGTCGTAAAATTAGTTGGTTTATTCATAGCAACTCTCCCCTATACAATTCGTTGCTTGTTAATACGTTAAATAAATCTTTTAGTTTTTTTTACGTATTCACACACTAAATAATATAACTCTATGTTTACAAAATGTCCGCCCAAGTACAAGCTTTGCTTAGTTGGGCGACATCCGACAGTGGACATCGTATAGTAAATGAGGTTAATTTCTTGCTGTGAATTTAGTTGCTAACTAAATTAAATGAAATATAATATGTATAAATGTTTTTAGACCATCTAGATAGACTCTAGATGATCACAAAGTTGTGATCAAGATCTAGATGATCTATTTAGGCCCTAAATTAATTACAATTAATTAAAACGTGAGAGCGCTCTGAGAGTTACGCTAAATATGCTTTGTCATTAACACCCTTATACCACCACTGCGTAAAGATAGTTATTCTGTGCTAGTGCTGCGATAGAGCATTTAGTATGCGCCTAGTAGCCGGCGCGAGCGGATGTAGAATCTGCGCTTGACGATTCGTCAACGCTGGATTCTACGGATTAGTCAAACCCTACAAAATTGACCCCGTGTATTTTTTCGCGTGTACGCGCATTTCGGATATTTTTTTGAGGTCTCATGTCTCCTTAACTTGTAACTTACTAATTACAGGCATTTATACGCCATTTCAAAGCAAATCATAGATGTGAGGGTGTGTGAATTATATTATGTCTATCAATGCGTTGCTATTTTTGGATTGTCAAGAGGATACATTTAGTTACCGTTCTTCCTTTATAAAGTATAAATTCATCGACGCGTTCCGAAATTTAATGAAAGCGAAAGCCGCCGAAAACTTTCCAAAACCGCGAACCTATGTTTGGCTTATTTGTTGTTAAAAGGGTTGGTAATTAAATAGAAATCACCGCTGGACCCGAGCTGCCGCATTAATTATACCGACGATCTGTGACCAATGTTTCGGACGCAAAATTCCGCTTCAGGCAGCGATTTCTTTAGAAACGGTAGGTCTTTCCGCTCAGAATCAGGGCCGGCCCGTCCATATAGGCAAACTAGGCAATTGCCTAGGGCGCTCGTATTTTGGGGGCGGCGCGGCGAGGCGATCTGGTAACGTATGTATCAGAGCATATCTGCGACACGACCACGCGAATCGATGAACGGTTCGAAAGATACGAAATTTTGCGCATTTCGTGAATTTACGTAATTTTGCAGAAGTGAATTTAAGGTTAAAATACTGTATTTCTACAAGTTTTATTGCACAACATAAAAGATCATTTATAATATTGTCTAATGAGTGAGCTACTTTTTTGAAAATTATTATAGAATTTTAATAATTGACCTTAAACCGGCGACTGTTTGTAAATTTTTGCTGTAAGAGGTTTAGAATATAACATATTTACGAATCGTTTTGACATCTAAACGGTATAAAAAAAATACAATGTATTGTTGTGAAAGTCCTCTATATAATAAGTGAATCACTTTTTACTACTTTCATATAAAATTGTTGACAAAAAAAATATTTAACTTTGTCAAATTTTTTAGAAAATGGGTGAAGAAATGCTTTTGATTTTGGCCTTTTCGAACTCTCGTTAATAAAATAAAAACAACAGAAATAAACTTTAGTTCAATATCAATCCATTTCCTCAAAAAAAAATGCAAAACATTAATTAAAATTGGCAATAAAGTCTTTTAAAACAATCTAATTCTCGCGTTATGATACTCGCCTATGATACGATTCACGCCTCAAGTCAGCTAGTCCCCGCCGAGCGCTTCCAAAGGGTGGACGTATCCCTTTGGCTCCGAAAATCCTACCTACCTATAGTTATATTATACCATTGATTATAGAGGTATCACGGCCCACATCGATTTCGTACACGGCCTCTTAAATGATAGGAAAGACCAGTTCAAAATAAATTTTTATTTTGCCGTGCTGGATACAGCAATAAATTCAATCGATGAGAGGTTTAATCAGATAAATAACATTAATCATGTTTTTGGATTTCTCTATAACGTTCATGAGATGCAGAACAAAACTTCCAAAGATGTTCTGGAACACTGTGTAAAGTTGGAAGAATCTCTTAGTCATGGAGACTCTAAGGATGTTGATGCAACTGAGTTATGCAACGAATTACAAGCTATTGCTAGAAGAGTACCAAATAACACTGCGCCACAAGAACTTTTAAATTATATTTGTGAAAATGGGTTACTAGATATCTTACCTAATTTAGTAACTGCAATAAGGGCGTTGCTGACACTTCCCGTGTCTGTGGCCAGTGGTGAGCGCAGTTTTTCTAAATTAAAACTAATTAAAACGTATCTGCGCTCCATAATGACCCAAGAAAGACTTGTGGGGTTGTCGACTTTATCTATAGAACAAGAAATAGCTTAAACAATAGATTTAAAGGAGATCGTTTCCGGAGATAGGAAAATAAAACTTGCTTGATTTAATCTCTGATTAGTCTTTTAAAAAATTCTTATATTTCACTCCATACAGCTAAAGAAGGTGGATATATTATCTTTTTAACCGACTTCAATAAGAGGAGGAGGTTCTCAATTCGGTTGAATGTTTTTTTTTTTAATGTTTGTTACTTCAGATCTCCGTTATTTATGAAGCGATTTGGAAAATTCGTTTTGTATTTGAAAGAATATACTTTCAGATTGATCCCATAGAAATTTAATCAAACTTGGTTCAGTAGTTTGGTTTTAACATCAAAATAACTGGAAAATAGGTGAAAAAATTATTTGAAGTCGGTTGTAATTTTTTTTAAAGTTTGTATTATAATTATATATATATAAGTAGGTAAGTCATATCTGTGCTCTAATTAATTTATTTAAAATTACAGAATTAATGTTTTGTGATTTTTTTAAATGGGCGCCATACTAGTCATTTGCCTAGGGCGCCAAGTTTCCTCGAGCCGGCGCTGCTCAGAATGTGTCACTGCTGGCGGGCTGTAACTTAGATAAAATAATAATGACAATACTCAACGGACAATGGGCATTTTTTTATGGAGGGTACACCACCCAGAGTGTAAGGGACTTATAGAAATTAACCTTTAGAAAGCTAGTCACGGGAATGAAACTCACGACAGCAGGTTTTTAACCATCGAATATTTATTTTTATGTTTGTTACTACAGAACTCCGTCATTTAGGAACCGATTTGGAAAATTCTTTTTTTGTTTCAAATGATATACTTGCAGTTGGCAATTTTTGATTCAAATGATATACTTCCAGCTAAATATATGACCTTTAGCATCGACAATAGACATCATCCCAATACTAACCACCATATTACGTTACATAAATGCGACTACATGAACTGTACATGTTTACCGGGAGCTAATGCCTAATGGGCCCATGATAAGGTGGCCACGATGACCCATGTGTTCAGGGTCGGTCACACTCACGGGTCAACACCCATCCGATGGCCTCCACGCATGGGGTGCGAGCCTGGGTAGGACACTGGGTCAACCAGTCTCCCCTGGGAATCAAACCTCTGGCGCTCCTGGACGGTCTGCGCACCGAGCGGCGCAAGCCAATCGACTGCGCTCTCCGACTAACAATCGGGGGAGTCTGGGAACTGTATTGTTTCCTATAGAGCGGGGGTGGTTGTCTACCTTACGGCGACTGCTCTTGAAATGACCATTGGCCTTCCGATCCCGGTTCAGAGTCGGGCAAAGGACGCCTTGGTCCGCGATAGATTCGGTGCACACCGTTTCACCGCTTCGTAAGGGAGAGGACCGCGCAAGCGACCTCGAACTCGGAACCAATCGAGAGACCGGAGAAATCTGGTCACAATTGGAAGCAAGCGCGCGAGGGTCGGCCCGCCAGGTAACACTGGCTATCTCGCGGTAAGGCGTTGGCTTCTTGCGGGTTGTGACGTAGCTGGACGTTGGATTTGTTTCTGTCCAAAGTCTTCTACGTTCACTGCAGGGCGACAGAACGAGAAAATCGTTAAAACGTCCTGTGGTGACGGGCTCGCCCGTTGTAGTTGACACCGCAAGTTGTACATGTTTACCACTTGAACGCACAAACACAATAAAATATCTAGGAATAGTCATTGACCAAAATCTAAAATGGACACAACACATTGAGGCTACGACTAAACGGACTAGAAAGTAGATTTATATATTTAAAAATATAAGAAGCGTACTCAACATTAACCTACTACGGACTGTTTACTATGCGTTGGCGCAGACTCTACTTACATACGGACAAATCGGTTGGGGCGGTATGGCAAGAACAAATCTTGACCCACTGGTCAAAGCGCAAAAGGCTTTGCTCAGAGTCATTAACAAGAAGCCATATCGCTCCCCGTCAGACGACCTATATACAGACTTTAAAGTACTTGACGTACGCCAACTATACATACGCGCTGTTCTGTTGCGCTATCGGAGAGTCCTCATGAGGAACACGGATAAAGACAAACCAGAGCACAAACACAACACTAGACACAAAGACAAACAAATTCAACCAAAAATGAGGACTGTATACGGACAACGACACTACGCATATCTCGGACCTAAACTCTATAATATATTTAACTCGTACACAGGACAGATTTTAAACATAACCGACAACCAGTTCAAGAGACGGGTGTCTCATTGGCTCTCAAATTATACTAGAGAAGAATGCGAAAGTATGATATATTAAAATATTTTATTTCTAACCACAAATTATAGGATATACAGATGTAAATTATGGATATACAGATTATAATATGTTATATTTTATTATGTTATACTACCTATATTATATATAAATATGATAACTTATTTTAGATGTTATAATATATGATATTGTATTATGTTGATATATTATATTATTTATATTATATTATTTATATTATATTATGCCAAATTATATTACGTATTGTTTTTTATGAGACGGAAGAAGGACAGCAGGCAAGGCGTACAGGCTCAGCAAATACCACAGAACTTTGTATCCATCACCCCAAAACAGGCGTATACCTACCTAGTTGGGTTATGTAATCCTGACAAGTAATGCCCTTTCGCGATTTTGAAATGTATTTTTTAGATGCATTTTTTTAAATGTGTAAAAAAATGCACGCAATCTATTTTATGTAACTATAAAAAAGGATAAATAAATAAATAGTTGGTCTCATTTTTATCAAAATCCTCTTCTGATGATGCGATCCATAAAGAATTGAGGTAACTCCTCAAATATTATCTTATGAAATTGAATATTTAGATGTTGGTTCAGTTTCGATGGCAATGCATTTTTTTATGGTAGCATGACCTGATTCTTCACCCAGGATTGGCTCCCGACGAGGGGAATCCAGGAGGGGTCAACAGCACAGACACGATTTTTGCTGTATAAGCATTTAGTTATAGTAGTAGCTCACCAAGACAGGACCGCGGCATATAGAGTTGTCAATTACAACGGGCGAACCCGTCACCTCAGGAAGTTTTAACGATTAGTCTATCTTCCGTGAAGTGACTTGAAGTGACCGCAGAAGACTTGGACAAAACAGTCCACCGTCAAGCTCCGCCACATGCTCGTAAGAGGCCAACGCCTTATCCGCGAGATAACCAGGTATGTTACCTAGCGGGCTTACACTCACGCCCTTACTTCCAATTGCGACCAGATTACTCCGGTCTCTCGATTGGTTACGAGTTCGAGGTCGCTTGCGCGGTCCTCTCCCTTACGAAGCGGTGAAACGGTGTATACCGAATCTATCGCGGACCACGGCTTCCTTTGCCCGGCTGTTCACCCAGGATCGGGTAGTCGACGGTCGTTTCAAGAGCGTCGCCGTAAGGTCCGCAACCACCCACGCTCTATAGGAAACAGTACTGCTTCCAGACTCCCCCGACTGTTAGTCAGAGTGCACAATCGATTGGTTTACGCCGCACGGTGCACAGACCGTCCAGGAGCGCCGGAAGGTTAACTCCTAGGGGAAACTAGCCCTAAGGCCAGAGTCCTGCCCGGGCTCGCACTTCATTCGTGGAGGCCGCCGGATTGGTGTTGACCCGTGAGTGTGACCAACCCTGAACAGAATGGGTCTTCGTGGCCAACTCAGCAATAGCACAGACACAACATTTTGTATATGCATTCAATTCAGCCCGTTCTAAGTTTCACCAAGACAGGACTGCGGCATCCAGGGTTGGCCTCCAACGAGGGAACTCCTCAACGGTCAACAGCACAGACACGAAATTTTATATACGCATTCAATTCGACAGAAGTAAATGAAACATGAAGCCAACCGATTCTGGTAACAAAAGGTGCACCTCAAGGTTCCATTCTAGGTCCATTTTTATTTTTAGTGTACACCAATAACTTGCCGGGATGTGTGTCATCCGAGAATGATGACATTACACTGTTCGCAGATGACACATCTCTTATCTTCTGTGACAAAAATAAGGAATCATTAATAAATAGAATTAGGTATACGATTGATCAACTCTTGATTTGGTTTAATTCTAGTGAATTACGTCTAAATATTACAAAATCAAAAATAATTCCTTTTCGCTTAAGACCTGTCAATGTTGACTATTTAAATGAATTACACGACTATTTTGAAATCGACATCACAGAAGATATAAATTTTCTAGGATTAAGAATTGACAGTAAATTACAATGGAATGCGCACATCCAACAATTAGCTAGTAAGCTATGTAGCTCGATATACTCTATTAAAAAAATCAGAAGTCTTTGTGGTTTTGCGGCAGCCAAATCGGTATACTTTTCGTATTTCAACTCATTAATGACTTATGTATATAACTAGTAAAAGAATCTTTCTTTTGGAAAAGAGAGCACTGCGCAGCATGTATCAGGTAACGACTAGGACCTTATGCAAAGAATATTTCAGTAAGGCAAGGGTAATGACTATGTATTCGGCGTTCATATACCAGTGTTTAATGTATGCTAGAAACACCAATTAATGCAGACATTCACTCGCATCATACCCGCGGTAGCTCCCTTTTATGCGTACCCCGAATACGACTGGCAAAAGTACAGAAAAGCTACTTGTACCTTAGCATTAAAAACTATAATCTACTCCCTACAAAATTTAAACAGCTGGAGGACATAAAATAAAAAAAACATCAAGGAGATGCTGATAGGCCACCCTTTCTATAATCTGACCGAATTTGAGGGCCATGATTTTTCAAATATTGTGGCTATTTAAATTACTTAAACAAGTAGAGCCTTATTGTCTGATTATTTTAGATGGTCTTTTATCTGACTTTAAGTTTAAAATGCATAACGTAGATTTATTTTGATTATTTAACATTTTACTGACAATTTGAATATTACGATGAATAATTTTACTACGTATCTTTTCGAATTACTAACTACTTCAAATATTAGGCTTCTATTTTGATTATTTATATTTATAGTTTGACAATCTAGTAGTTAATTCTTGACTACGTATGTTCAGTAAAGAGTAGTAACGACACTTACTAGATAACCCAATTATTTTGACACGTCCAAGAGCGGTCTTTAGCCGTCAATTGGACACGACGAAAATGTAATGTAATTATGATAGCCCGTTTTAAATTTCGCCATGAAATTGCTGCTGCACTTATACAAAATGTTGAAGTCGGTCTTTTTTGTTAAAATTCTGTAAACTTAATATTATAAATTACCCTGCGAGCGCTGTGCCGAGTGGAGTCATCAGCTCGACTGTCCTGTCGCTGACGCTGCAGCAAATCCCCAATGTCAACAGGAACTGATCTTTTACGACCGCAACCTGTGAATCAGCAGATATTATATTTTTTAATTACCTATTGCCAATGTTACAAATGCGAAACTGCTTTGAATTTTATTTATTTAAGAATTAATTACGATAAAACATTGGTTAGCTTACAAAAATAACAGGAACCGAATGAATTAACCATCAGGATACTTTCTACCTCCTGACTAGTTACAGGATCGAAGTCGCTTGGGCGGTCCTCTCCCTTACGTAGCGGTGATACGGTGTCTACCGAATCTATCGCGGACCACGGCATCATTTGCACGGATGTTTACTTCGTATCGGGTAGCCGTTTTGGTCGTTTCAAGAGCAGTTGTCGTAAGGTTAACCACTACCCTCGTTCTATAGGAAACAATACTGTTTCCAGACTCCCTCGACTGTCACTCGGAATGCACAATCGATTGGGTGATTCCGCACGGTGCGCAAATCGTTCAGGAGCGCCCGAAGGTTGACTCCTAAGCGAAACAGAGTCATACTCGGACTCGCACTTCTGCGTGGAGGCCGCAGGATGGGTGTTGACCCGTGCGTTCGACGGACCCTAAACACATGGATCTTAGAGGCCAAACTGCGATAAGTCCCATGAGCTCCCAAAATAGCCTCCCTCGAGTAACACTGATGTAAAGATAAGCGATTTAACAGTCGTTATATTTCTTACATTTTGATGTTCATTATGCCATTTATTCATTATGTTAATTATGCCAGTGATCTACTTGGACTGGTAAGAAGTACCGGGCTACTAGCTGACCACTGACCTAACCAAACAGTGGGTAGTTGCAAAAGACCTTACAGATCTAGGTGACATCAAGGGCTGGAATCCAGCCCCCCACTCTATCTACTACTACTACTACTACTACTACTACTAATGCCATTTATTTATTATTTTATTTATTTCAGAATTAATTACTATAAAACATTGGTTAGCTTACAAAAATAACAGGAACCGAATGGCAAAACCTTAACCTTTTGCTTATTTGTTTCCCACCCAACTGGGACTAGCCCGTTCTAGGGTGGACAGGACTCCAATATTACAATCAAGTTTGCTTGATTTCTTGGTTTACAAATGTACAAGTTTTAGTAAAAAGCTAATAACACTTAATTGCCCTAAAGTGTGGTCTCCAGACTAAAATAATAATAAAAAAATATTAAAAGATAACATACCTAATAAATAAAATGCAATTCCATTGTATAAACGGCAACAAATATAATATAAAATTCGGTTAAATAATATAAATAAAGTTATACATGAGAAAAGAAAGAAACAGTCATTAATATTTAATATACTAGTATGTTAAGTAATATAGGATTTCATATAAAAATACCTAGTCAAAAAAGTATAATTCATTGTCAGTCAAATATTTTTTGGTAGTTAGTTCAATGTTTAAAATATACTCAACATACATGTTTAAAAATATGGTAATAATTTGTGCACCTAAGTTTTATTATACTATTATTTCTAACATTTGATGTATGGTTAGTTTGTCATGATTCGATAACCATTTCTTTAATTTATTTTGAATTCCCTAAAAGTCAAATTCATTTTTATTTCCATATTGATCAGATTGTAAAATCTCGGCGCAATGAAAGAGTAATGTCTTTGTCCAAATGATGTTTTTCTTCTGGGTATTATTAAGGTATTTTCTAAAACTTGTCTTGTTGGTCGCCGGTTCTGAATTATTCCTAAATTTGAGTTGATGTCCAAAAATAGCCTCAAGAGGGAAGTTTTTAGAAAATGTTGCCTACAATCAAGAACTTTAGCTTCCTTATAAAGTGCATTAATGGGATGGCGATATGGCCTAATAAAATAAATAAATATACAAATCTCAAATAGTGCAGACTCTTCTTACCCGTGAATGCGTTGCAGAACGGCCTTTTTTGGCTGGGCATGTAGAGGGCCTCTTCTCTGGGTAGATCCAAGTTACTCCTGTAAGATCTCTTCATCTGAAATCAGTGAAAATAGTCCAAAAATAAAATACCAAATACTTCGATATTTCCATGGATTTGAAATGGAAGACGTCGCGTAGGGGTACATTTATACATATCTACAGACACAGTGCGTGCCAGACACGTACCGTGGCAGACAAAATAATATTCTTCTATACAGTGTGCACCCTTCGGCTACGTAACGACCAAATTTGGCTGCACATCAGAACACCGTTGACTACGTAACGATCAATATTGGCGGCTTGCTCCCGGAGCGCACAGTAATATTATTGTCTAATTCGAACGCATCCTAACATCAATACCAAATATCTCATTACTACCCTATGGTAATAATGAGGTACTTAGGCAGCCGCTAGAATAATATCGCGCAGATTTCTGGTAAAATTCCATTGTCAAACATCATCTTCTTTTTATCGAGAAATCATCAACATTTTTATTGGTTTTATGATCTGATATCTAAATATTTTTGTATGTAAATAAGCAAAACGAAATATTACTTTTGATAGAGAATCTAATAAAGATCACGATAGTATTTACAATTTCTAAATAGAGTTCCGTATTTTTCCGTAAGACAAGTACAAGTTAGAAATGTCGAGTTTTTTTTAACTTTTGCGACTTTCTCATATTTATTCATAATTATCTAATTGTTTTACAAAATAAGATTTCAATATTCAATATAAGAAATTTCAATGCGATCATCGCACAGTTATTCTTTTTATGATTGCTATAGTAATTCCATTAGTTATAGTACTTTTTGTCGAGCGCGGCGATATTGCAAGAAATTCCAATGAATTGCCGCGGTCTGCCATGAAATTATGCCGCTACCGTATCGTAGCCACGCAGACGCCGACAGACACGTGCCGTGCCCGGCCAGTATTCGCGGAATTTGCGGAACTTTGTCTGCGCGGTTCGTGTCTGTAAAAGGAGCATCGGGCCCGACCGAGCAGACTTTTTTGTTTTCTTTTTACGCAATGGATAACGAAAACCTGATTGAATTTGTAAGGGAATCTTAATTCCTTTATGATTTAAGCGACAAGAAATATAGTGATAATTAGAGAATGGACCAAGCGTGGAACGGAATAGGAAAAAAAACTAAAAAGGAAAGGTAAGTATCTAATGTTTATATAGATAAACATACCCTTTGTGCGTTGGCCGATACGCACAATACTGCAACTAATAAAGCCGCCAACAGACCGCCGCAACTCTTGAGTAATGTCGTCATCTTTCAGAAAGGTCGTTCTGAAAAAAAAAAGATTGTTTTAATTCTAAATTACCAGAAAAATAATTGGAATCATCAGAACATAACGTGTGATCAAGCTCTAACACAATCCGGCACGAAGAAACAAATTTGTGCCAAATAGAAATAGAAATATATTTATTGTCCAAATTAAGGTGATAATGTATGACAGATAGCGCTGTCAACTACAACAGGCGAACCCGTCACCTCAGAAAGTTTTAACGATTGGTCGTTCTATCTCCCGTGAAGTGAACGCAGAAGACCCAAGTCTTCTGCGTTCAAAACAGTCCACCGTCAAGCTCCGCCACAAACCCGTAAGAGGTCAACGCATTATCCGCGAGATAACCAGGTATGTTACCCAGCGGGCTTACTTCCAATTGCGCTTACTTCCTTACCGCCCTTACTTCCAATTGCGACCAGATTACTCCGGTCTCTCGACTGGTTACGAGTTCGTGCTCGCTTGCGCGGTCCTCCCCCTTACGAAGCGGTGAAACGGTGTATACCGAATCTAACGCGGACCACGGCGTTCTTTGCTCGGCTGTTCACCCGGGATCGGGTAGCCGATGGTCGTATCGAGAGCAGTCGCCATAATCTACGCATACTGGTAAGGGCGCTCACGGGGGATTGTGGCCTCAACAAACACATGTACAACCTCAAGCTCCGAGACACAAAAATGTGTAGGTTCTGCCGAGGGGCCGAGGAAACTCCCCTGCACCTCACGTGCGAGTGTGGCCCGCTGATGCGTAAAAGATACACCCACTTGGGTGGTCATTACCTCCAACCTTAGGAGGTAAAACAATCTGGTGCCAAAAGCTTGTTGCGGTTCTTAAATGACACGAGGCTTAGTGCAGAACTATAGTAGGTGGCTAACACAATAGATCAGCAATGGTCGCAGTGTTACAAGGCTCATAAAGACCTTAGAAAAGCCCCACACAACAAATAAAAAAAAATTGCCGATTTCAAGAGCAGTCGCCATAAGGTCCGCAACCACCCCCGCTCTATAGGAAACAGTACTGCTTCCAGACTCCCCCGACTGTTAGTCAGAGTGCACAATCGATTGGCTTACGCCGCACGGTGCGCAGACCGTCCAGGAGCGCCAGAAGGTTGACTCCTAGGGGAAACTAGCCCTAAGGCCAGAGTCCTGCCTGGGCTCGCACTTCATGCGTAGAGGCCGCCGGATAGGTGTTCACCCGTGAGTGTGACCAACCCTGAACAGAATGGGTCTTCATGTCCAACTCAGCAAGGGCTCATCAGAGAGAACCGCGCAAGCGACCTCGAACTCGTAACCAATCGAGAGACCGGAGTAATCTGGTAGCAACTGGAAGTAAGGGCGTGAGTGTACGCCCGCTGGGTAACATACTTGGTTATCTCGCGGATAAGGCGTAGGCCTCTTACGGGCATGTAGCGGAGCTTGACGGTGGACTGTTTTGTCCAAGTCTTCTGCGCTCACTTCACGGGAGAGAGAACGACTAATCGTTGAAACTTCCTGAGGTGACGGGTTCGCCCGTTGTAGTTGACAACTCTATTTGTGTATGTCTGTCTGTCTGTAGTCTTCCACGATAGCGCCGAAACGCTTCGTCCGATTAAGCTGAAATTTACCATGCTGGCATCATTTATGGTAGAAGTTGAAAAGATTGTAGTTGAAATCGGTCCACTAGAGACTTCGGTACACAGATGCGTCGTAGGGTCGAAATCACATCGTTAAATTTAGGTGACAATATCTCTTAGCAACACAAAAAAATACCAAGTACCACGATGCATAGTTTCGGACTAAAATATTCTTGTTCTCGCTCGCCAATTCGTAGTATATTTATTTAATTATTTATTTATTTTATTTTCGGGAAACATACAGCGCTTCATTAATTATTATTAATTATTCTAATACAGTGTTTCGCTGGCCGATTAATTGTTTCCTACATTATTTTCTTATACGGTAAATCAAAATTTGCATTGCACTAAATTAAATTAAATTAAATTACAATCGAATTATTGCAAGGATAGAAAAGGAGAGGGATGGGATATATGTAGGATAGGATATAGGTATTCAAATTATACTCTTTGCTATTCTCATTTTCGCTCTGAGTGTTTTGAAACAATTTGTATACTCACTATGTAATCACTTCCTAGACGCCTAGGGAGCTAAGGACAGCCTCGCTGAATTTAGGTTGATTTAAGTAAAAAATGTCGATATCTTTGAATCGACTGTTATATTATGTGGTCGTCAAGCGGTGCATAACAGAGTTTTGGGCGTAACTAGTGTTCACACGAGGGATTTCGAACATGCGAGGGGAGCGAACCCTTCGTGGCGGAACCAACAACGACAGTTTCTTTACCAAATGAGGGCTATCAATTTTGTTATGAATTATTTTATGCAATAATATCATATCAGCCGCTGTGCGGCGGTCTTCCAGTGAACACATATTGCAGTATTTTCCTTGGTATTAAAATGGTATTTTTCCGAAATTGCTTTTCATTAACATGACGTATTTTAAATATTATCTGTCTCGTGTAGGTATACGAGATATTACAAATTCACAACGTGGTTTCAGTATGACTAGCGCCCTCCGGTGGACCGATTTCAACCTTAATCTTTTGAACTCTTGTCATGGCCGAATAATGCCTGCCTGCCGAATTTCAGCTCCATACGATGGAGCGTTTGGGCGCTATCGCGGAAGAATACACACACACACACACACAACACACAAACAGGCAGGTAGGCAAACAACTAGAGTTGCCGACTACAACGGGCGAACCCGTCACTTCGGGAAGTTTTAACGATATTAGATCGTGCTGTCTCCCGTGAGGGGAGCGTAGAAGACTTAAGACGAAAACAGTCCACCGTCTAGTTACGCCACTCGCCCGTAAGAAGCCAACGCCGTACCGCGAGATAACCAGGTTAATCACCCAATGGAACGACACTCGTGCCCTTACTTCCAGTTGCAACCAAATTACTCCGGTTTCCCGACTGGTTACAGGTTTGAGGTCGCGTGCGTAGCGGTGATACGGCGTCTATCGAATCTACGGCGTCCTTTATCCGGCTCTTCACCCGAAATCGGGTAGCCGATTGGTCGTTTCAAGAGCAGTTGCCGTAAGGTTGACATCTACCCCTGCTCTATAGGAAACATTACTGTTCGCAGACTCCCCCGGCTGTTATTCAGAATGTACAATCGATTAGCTGACGCTGCACGGTGCGCAATCCGTCCAGGAGCGCCCGAAGGTTGACTCCTAGGGGAGACTGGCTCAAAGGCCAGCGTGCTACCCTGGCTCTTACTTCTGCGTGGAGACCGCCGGATGGGTGTTGACCCGTGAGTATGACCGACCCTGAACACATGTGTCTCAGTAGCCAAACTGCAACAGGGCCCATTAGCTCCCAACAGGCAGGCAGACAACTAGAGCTGTCAATTACAACGGGCGAATCCGTCACCTCAGGAAGTTTTAACGAAATTTATCGTTCTGTCTCCTGTGAGGTGAGCGCAGAAGCCTTGGGATGAAAAACAATCCAGTTTATCTACGCCACCTGCCCGTCAGATGCCAACGCCTTACGGCGAGGTTCCGGGAAAGGTACACAGAGGGCAGCCTCAACCCCTGACTATAAGTTTGGATACCTCCCACCTCCTGACTGGTTACAGGATCGAGGTCGCTTGCGGAGACCTCTCCCTTATGAAGCGGTGATACGGTGTCAACCGAATCTATCGCGTACCACGGCATCCTTTGCCCGGTTTATTCACCCGGGATTGCGTTGCCGAATGGTCGTTTCAAGAGCAGTTGCCATAAGGCTAACAACCACCCGCGCTCTATAAAAAAACATTACTGTTCTCAGACTCCCCCGGCTGTTATTCAAAGTGCACAATCGATTATCTGACGTCGCACGGTGCACAAACCGTCCCGAAGCGCCCGAAGGTTGACTCCTAACGGAGACTGGCCCGCAGGCTAGCGTGCTACCCTGGCTCTCACTTCTGCGTGGAGGCCGCCGGATGCGTGTTGAGCCGTGAGTATAACCGACCCTGAACACATGGATCTTATTGGCCAAACTGCAGCAGCGCCAATTAGCTCCTAACAGGCAGGCAGACAGACAGACAGACAGATAGACTTCAGTCTGAAAATGCTACTAATCGTCTTTTTCTCCTCGTAGGTTGTTAGGTCGGTAAAGTAAATAATCAAAATCCAAAAACATATGACAAAGTGTAGTAGTAGTAGCTTATATTAATAACTAGCTGACCCGCGCTCACTTCGTTGGGCGGTAAACATTTTTACTTGTGATGAAATTATGAGTGTGGTTCGGTTAGTACTGAGTGCTATGATTTATTTCCTGACTGCCAAAAGGAGGGTTATATTTTTACTGCATATGTATGTATGTATTTGCATGCCAATTTTGTTATACTACCGGTTTCGAATGAGTGAATGAAATAATTATGCTTGAATAAATTATGTTTATTTTAATTGTTCAAAACTTCTCTGTATATATTGTCTTTCAGGAGTTCCAACCCGAGATAAGGTCGCGGTTCCATACCTATGTCGTATTATATCTTTAACCATTTATACAGTAAAAAGGAAAAATCTTTTATTTCAAACACTTGAGACAATAAATTTACTTATTTTGATATGAATTCATAATTGTTGATAATTATGACTAATAAACATGACCTAACGATTTAAATTATTTTTTAATATAAAAAACTACTTTTTGTGACTTATAAAAGATAAAAGTTAGACATATGCTGTCTCGGACTTTTTTGTAGGCATTATCAAGCTCTACAACTTTTCTCTAAAACTTAATCATATATCTCTCATCGTTAAGGCAGCGTTAGTTAGAAACGTTATCGTTCGACCGTTTATTCTCCGACTTACTTTGCAAATCCGACTACCACGAAAAAGTCTTTTAATTTTTCGGATTAATATATAGCCTATGACACTCACAACTAACGTGGCTTTCTATTGGTAGAAGAATTTTCAAAATCAGTTCTGTAGATCCAGAGATTACTTCCTGCAACCTCACAAACTCACAAACTTTACCTCTTTATTATATTAGTATAGATAACATAGTAGCCTGTGCCGCGTGCTTAAATACGACTCTGTACTGTCATTCATATTGCCTATAGGAAAAACTCTGAGAATAAATACCCAATCAATCGTCATTACCCATATCCGATGAAAAGGGGTTTTAGCCTCATCAATTATAAGAAAAAAGACGATACAAATTACGGACGTGTTGGTCCTCTGAGCCGGATTATTGTATTATATTGTACATGAGTGGTACGGGATTGGGGTTGTTTTGTGGGAATATTTATTTGAATGATACCAATGAGCACTGTATATGTTTAGTAAATGTTTAGAAATATATGATAGCTTAGGGGGCTCCTAAACGGGCATACTTTTACGGCAATATGTGGCTGCAATATTAGCAACTATGGCCGGCTATCACTGCAACAGTTTAATGAAGCAAGGGAGCTAATGGGCCCTTGCTGAGTTGGCCACGAAGACCCATTCTGTTCAGGGTTGGTCACACTCACTGATCAACACCCATCCGGCGGCCTCCACGCATGAAGTGCGAGCCCGGGTAGGACTCTGGCCTTAGGGCTAGTTTCCCCTAGGAATCAACCTTCTGGCGTTCCTGGACGGTCTGCGCACCGTGCGGCGTAAGCCAATCGACTGTGCACTCTGACTAACAGTCGGGGGAGTCTGGAAGCAGTACTGTTTCCTATAGAGCGGGGGTGGTTGCGGACCTTACGGCGACTGCTCTCGAAACGACCATCGGTTACCCGATTCTGGGTGAACAGCCGGGCAAAGGTTGCCGTGGTCCGCGATAGATTCGGTATACACCGTTTCACCGCTTCGTAAGGGAGAGAATCGCGCAAGCGACCTCGAACTCGTAACCAACCGGAGTAATCTGGTCGCAATTGGAAGCAAGGGCGTGAGTGTAAGTGCTATTGTGGATGGCGAAGCTTGGCGGTGGATTTTATTGTCCAAGTCTTCTGCGTTCACTTCACGGGGGAGAGAAAGACTAATCGTTAAAACTTCCTGAGGTGACGGGTTCGCCCGTTGTAGTTGACAACTCTATTTTGTATATATAACTATGCTTGCAACACACCTTCTACAAACAACTATTCAAGGGTCTCGAAAAGTTTGCGTGGAATGAGATTGGCTTCCGAAAGGTTAAAAGCGGCGACGTTTGCGATGCGCGAACCGTTGGAGATTCAAATTCGAAGGCTAACAGCGACCTGCGTTTGCAATTTGATTTTTAAATTGAATAAGATGACGCACGTTTGAAATTCAAATTTTCATTGCGTTGCGTCGCATATTAAAAGGAATTTTCGCCAGCTGCTCATCGAATTTATTTACGAAATGAATAAGAGGGCGGTGTCGACTACAACAGGCGAACCCGTCACCCTAGACTGGTATAATTATATGTGATCGTTCTTTTAGCCGTGGGATGAATGTAGAAGACTTAGAGACAAGACAATCTACTGCCTAGCTCCGCCAACAAGCCCGTTAGAGGCCAACCCCTTTCGGCGAGGCATCAGGAAAGGTAGCCAGCGGGGAGCCTCACCCCCTAACAACCAGTTTTAGTAGGATATCTCCATCTGGAGTTAACCTTCAGGATGCCTCTGTCCACACGACTGGTTACGGGTCCGACGTCGCGTACGCGGCCTCTGCCTGCTGTATTACAGCGGTAATTCAATTTGAATTTATCGCGGACTTGGGCGTTCTTCGCCCGAAGTACCACACGGGATCGGGTGGCTCAAGATCATTTCAAGAGTGGCATGACAGCAGGTCAACATCCACCCCTGCTGCTTAGGATACTGTTTATTTCCAGTCTCGAGAATCCTTTAGCAATTAGTCGTCGAACGGTGCGCAAACGGTCCAGTAGGCCTGCGACGCGAGTCTTACCCGGGGTAGCATTTCGCACGAGGAGGCTTCTGAATAGGAGCTGAATCGTGAGTTGAGCCGATCCGAGAACAAAATGGATCTTGTGGCCAAAGCTGCACGAAACCGTTCGATGCCGCTCTGAAATGAATGGTCAGATGAATTAAGTCCATGGAACTTGTCAGTTTTTAAAATTCTCTGTCGGTTAAAAGTCCAAATCAAAATCAAATCAAATAATTTATTGTCCTAAACACTAATACATAGTTGTATAGACAGTTGTATTACATTTACATTTGGCCGTGATATGATGAATTCTTCATTAATGATCAAATTCTCCTATGAATAATCAAAACATAAAAGGTTACTCGTAAGAATAAAGAAGGTATTATTGTAGAATTAAATCGAGTCTCACCATTTAGTTTACCAGATAAAAAACACAGAGTAAGATATGTAGAAAGTAAGATATAGAGATGTAAGATATAGAGAAGATATGTAGAAATTAACTCAATAAGTAGGGATTCTATTATATTGAATATAATGAATAATGTAATGAGAAAAAAAAGAAGGTTATAAGGAGCATAATTAATTCTTTAAAATACCGATAAAAATAAGTTTTTTTAGTATACAATTAATAAATGTAATGTCAAAAATAACAAAAAAAAAATGTGACGATTATCGAAAGGTAAAATAAAATGTCTTAGCGATTATATTGCAAATAGAAAAGTCAATATATCATTAATATGTGCCCACCTAATAATAGAAATAGTCAATACATTTTAGTCAAATTGAGAATCGATTAAAAACCTATTACATAAAGAGATATAGTCGAGATGCATACAGTTTTTAAAGACCGTTAATGTGGTACAATTCTCTTTCAATGAGACATAATTTGAGTTTATTTTTAAATTGGAGCATTTTTCCTTCGCTGCATATTTTTAGCATATAATTCCGACGTAGTTCGGATCCCTTTAAAAAAATTCTAGATTTGGACGAGGAAGAATCAGATTATTTCTCCCCCTGGTAAAGTGTTAATGGGTATCTGATTGTATCGGCAGCTAAGCTAGGTTTTTTTACGATCAATTTAACGCATCCTAAAACGTATAGAGATGGAAGGGTGAGGATTTTAAGCCTTCTGAAATGACCACGGCATGATTCTACATAACCCAGATTACTTAAAATTCGAATGGCCCGTTTTTGAAATGGCCCTTGCTGAGTTGGCCACGAAGACCCATTCTGTTCAGGGTTGGTCACACTCACGGGTCAACACCCATCCGACGGCCTCCACGCATGAAGTGCGAGCCTGGGTAGGACTCTGGCCTTGGTCAGTTTACCCTGGGAATCAAACTTCTGGCGCTCCCGCACCGTGCGGCGTAAGCCAATCGACTGTGCACTCTGACTAACAACTTGGGTTGTCGACTACAGCGGGCGAGCCCGTCACCACAGGAAGTTTTAACGATTAGTCGTTCTATCTCCTTGGAGTGAGCGTAGAAGACTTGGGACGAAACAGTCCACCATCTAGCTACGCCACAGCCCGCAAGAGACCAACGCCTTAACCGCGAGATAGCCAGTAATGTTACCTGGCGGGCCGACACTCGCGCCCTTGCTTCCAATTGTGACCAGATTTCTCCGGTCTCTCGATTGGTTCCGAGTTCGAGGTCGCTTGCGCGGTCCTCTCCCTTACGAAGCGGTGAAACGGTGTATACCGAATCTATCGCAGACTACGGCGTCCTTTGCCCGGTTCTACACCAGGATCGGATGGCCGATGGTCATTTCAAGAGCAGTCGCCGTAAGGTCCGCAACCACCCCCGCTCTATAGGAAACAGTACAGCTTCCAGACTCCCCCGACAGTTAGTCAGAGTGCACAATCGATTGGCTTGCGCCGCACGGTGCGCAGACCGTCCAGGAGCGCCAGAGGTTTGATTCCCAGGGGAAACTGACCGAGGCCAGAGTCCTACCCAGATTCGCACCTCATGCGTGGAGGCCGTCGGATAGGTGTTGACCCGTGAGTGTGACCGACCCTGAACACATGGGTCTTCGTGGCCAACCCAGCATGGGCCCATTAACTCTGACTAACAGTCGGGGGAGTCTGGAAGCAGTACTGTTTCCTATAGAGCGGGGGTGGTCGCGGACCTTACGGCGACTGCTCTCGAAACGACCATGGGCCATCCGATCCTGGGTGAACAGCCGGGCAACGGACGCTGTGGTCCGCGATAGGTTCGGTATACACCGTTTCACCGCTTCGTAAGGGAGAGGACCGCTCAAGGGATCTCGAACTCGGAAACAATCGAGAGACGGGAGTAATCTGGTCACAATTGGAAGTAAGGGCGGGAGTGTCGGCCCGCCAGGTAACATTCCTGGCTATCTCGCGGTTAAGGCGTTGGCCTCTTACGGGCTTGTGACGTAGCTAGATGGTGGACTGTTTATGTCCCAAGTCTTCTACGTTCACTCCAGGGAGATAGAACGACTAATCGTTCAAACTTCCTGAGGTGACGGGCTCGCCCGTTGTAGTCGACAACCCAAGTTGTCCAGTCGGATTGGTCCTCGCGAGCGGCTAGAAGATATTGGAAACAGTGGGGCTATAACCGTTCAAAGTCGAGTTAATAGAGTCGATCGCGCGGCGGCGCAGCAACCTCAATAACATTATTAAATGCCCGAGTGGAGGATAACAGGGAAAAACACTCTGCCGCCCGCGGCGCCTTTGCCACTTGCATAAATACACACAAGCGAACGCATTGTAATACGTGGCCAACTCGACATATTTCACCTATTTCTTTTTTGAAATTGAAAATTCAGGGGGGAAACTGAAAACATAAAGGATTTAACTGCAGTATAGGAACCTCTCTCCAAAAAAAAAAAATCGGTTGTGTCACCCCAAGACTTTCCTGACTAGTATCCGGGGAGGTGCGAAAAAACAGCGACATTTTTTACTCTAGTACCCCAAATTTGTATGGCAGGTACCCCAAACGTTGGTCGTAAGTACCCCAAAAACTAATAGGTTCTTCCGATGGTTAACAGAAGCTTCTATGCCAAATTTTAACTTAGACAGATTAAGCGTCTGGGCGCTATCGCGGAAACAATTTTTTCGCCGGGAACCCCAAATTTGTATGGGAGGTACCACAACCGTAGGGCGTAGGGACTCCAAAAACTAATGGGTTCCTCCGACGGTTAACAGAAGCTTATATACCAAATTTCAGCTCAATCCGATTAAGCGTCTGGGCGCTATCGTGGAAGAATACATACATACAGACATACAGACATACAGACATACAGACAGACAGAGATCGGTCTGGAAATAGTCTCAATCGTCTCAGGGAGTCTCAAAATATATATTCCCATCTTCATCTCAAAATTTTTTTTTAGCGCGATCACAATACTTTCCTTTCCGATAGGTCGTCAGGAAAGTAATATATAGACTAATAGATTGCTTCATTTTAATGCTAAATCTGGAAGAAAATTGTGTCGGTCGCTATGAATAAGCGAGATATAGGCATTCAAAGTTTAACTTATATATGTAAACAAACAGGCCAAAATAAAAAACTAAATAATTCACCACGCTACTATATTCACCTCGCTGATTCCGAATCTTCCATAATCTTTATTCGATCTCAATAAATAAGCGAGATATAGGCTTTCAAAATGCTCATTGCAATGCCAAGAAAGTTGCGGCCATTTTGTTTCTAAGTACCGTGACGGACACATTCGAGTATATCGTAATATCGATAACAATTACCCATATTACAGAAATTATGACATTACCGAATTTGCAGAGTTTCAAGATTAAACGAAATATTTTGAAAAAAACGATTAAAAAAAACATATTTTCGCGAAACTTTAAAAAAACGGCATTTTTTAAATGTTTTTTCAATGACTTTGCATATTGATGACAGAAGATATCCTGAAATGTCGTTTCTTTCAGGTTTACCTACCTTTAGTCATCAATACACAAAGACATTTCGTAAAAACTTCGAAAATTGTCCAATTGTTTTAGATGATCGCTAACACATCGTAATATTATCAACGCCGCGGACAAAAACAAAATTTGGAATTGGCGCGAAATTCGAAAAAAACTTTTTGTCCGCGGTGTTAATTTGATATTGAAGTAATTTCGTTTGCTTCAGGTCTCCTTTTGTCATCATCACCGAAGTCATTTTGTAAAAACCTCGAAAAAAATCCGAATTATCGCACATTGTTATACATCAATAGCGCCGCATGCCAATTTTTGCTTACGGTGATATTCCCATATTTAAGAATTTTCTATTGTTTCAAGGTACCTTTTGTTATCAACACGCAGTCATTGAAAATAACCTCGAAAATAGTCTCATTTTTTCAAATATCGCAGACATATTCTTTCACGAGCATGCTATCATTTTTGTAATATCGCGAATTGTTATCGATATTAGAGAACTCGCGATATATCGACTATTTTAGACACTACTCTTGAATCAATATTGCCGATTTTTTGACGTTTAGTATGCAAACTTTAAATGCCTATATCTCGCTTATTTATTGAGAGCGATAAAAGATTATTGCAGATTATTGCCCGTCACCACATGAAGTTTTAACGATTAGTCGTTCTAACTCCCTGGAGTGAGCGTAGAAGACTTGGGACAAAACAGTCCACCATCTAGCTACGCCACAACCCGCAAAAGACCAACGCCTTAACCGCGAGATAGCCAGTAATGTTACCTGGCGGGCCGACACTCGCGCCCTTGCTTCCAATTGTTACCAGATTTCTCCGGTCTCTCGATTGGTTCCGAGTTCGAGGTCGCTTGCACGGTTCTCTTCCTTACGAAGCGGTGAAACGGTGTATACCGAATCTATCGCGGACCACGGCGTCCTTTGCCCGGCGGCAAGGACGCCGGGCAAGTTGGACGGGACTTCTAGACTAGACAATCTAGACGGGACAATCTAGACTGGGTTTTGGTAAAATCATAAATAAAAAAGGGCCATGACAAATGTGACGTTAGATAATTGTCATAGATCCAGGCCTTACGAGGGCCAGAAATTAGCAAGGCATCTATTTTTGCCAGGCAACTTTTGAAATTCTCTATAACATGATCGCCCGAGACGTCTTTTCCCTGATGGGTGATTTTTAGAGAATTTCTGATAAGTCGTTTATATTCCGACACTACTCCCAAAACAAAACGGTTAAATTGTCGACGTATGGTATGCGAACTTTGAATGCCTATATCTCGCTATTTATTGAGTATTCCGAATATAGTCGGATGACGTTTAAAAATCAACAATCCAGGAGAGGTTCCTATACTGCAGTTATACCAACATAAAAACTACGACAGTTCACTGAAATACATTTAGATAGTCCTTGCGCCCGTTACCATTAACCCATTTACAACTACCGATCTTTATAAAGATAAAAAAAGTATGAGGAATACCCTCAATTTGAAAATATTAACGAGCAGATAATTTTCTCCTTTTTTTGATTTGATGGCTCCACCCAAAGAGGGTCATTTCTGCCAAGTGTGGCGTTGAAATAGGAGGAAACTTATTTATGCTAGTGGACGTCACTGAAACAAGTAAAACATCACGCCGTCGGGACACAAAATCGAATAATAATTTAAGATATAGTGAGATGCATATATACGTTTAACACAAAAACTCTATGGAGGAACATGCAATAAGTATTATTAAAGGGACATACTGTTGAGTTTAAGAAATTTACAGATGATTTTGTAGACGTTGGGGGAGTTGAGAGATAATAAAAACGAGCAGATAAGTTTTGCTTATTGTTTACCAATCGCCGCAGTGATCGTTTGACAGTGTTTCGGTGCATAGATAATTATCTTATGATCATAATTTTGAAGTGCTTTCCTATTTTGATTCGTATTAGCGTAATTAACTTTCACTATGTCTTCAAAACGGTAAGTGTTTACAAATAAGCTTGTGATTGAAATTTATTTTAAACACGTTTTTAATAAATTTATGACCTAGATAGATATAGATTATATAGATAGATAGATAATAAAGCCTTTTTCATAGTAATAACTGTGTTTCTTTAATTTAAAATAGGATACAATCGATAAAGTAGTAGTTATATGAGCGTTAACGTACCTGCCTATTACAACTGATCGTTAAAACGATCCACATTTTCCGAGCTTTCCTGAAAAGTCAGATTTTTTTAGTATTTTTTCATGTTTACTTTATGCGTCGAGGTAATAATACAAAAAAATACTGTGATACGAGATAAAAAAAAGTTTTAGTAACACTGGGTTAAAAACATACACACACACACACACACACAAAATCGCTTTTACCAATTCTTTAAAAAAATAACTCCATGGAACCGGACCCCATTCGGATAGTTGGATTTTTCCGAAAAAAGAGTCTATTGGGCTTGGGCCACAAGATCCATTTTGTTCTCGGATCGGCTCAACTCACGATTCAGCTCCTATTCAGAAGCCTCCTCGAGTGGAAGGCTATCCCGGGTAAGACTCCTGTGTCTCAGGCCTCAAAGCTGGTGGAGCGGTTTATTCCGGCGAGATTGCATCTCGGCGCCACTGAACGGTTTGCGCACCGGTCGGCGATGCCAGTCGGTTGTGCATTCTAGCTAATTGCTGAAGGGAACTGGAGACTATGGAAATAAACTTTTTCCTAAGCAGCGGGGGTGGATGTTGACCTGTTGTCATGCCACTCTTGAAATGACCTTGGGCCACCCGACCCCGTGTGGTACTACGGGCAAAGAGCGCCCAGGTCCGCAATAAATTCTAACTGAATTACCGCTGTAATACAACAGGTAGAGGTCGTGTAAGCGACTTCGGACCCGTAACCAGTCGGGTGGACGGTGGTATTCTGAAGGTTAATTCCAGACGGGGATATCCTGCCAAAACTGGTAGTCAGGGGTCGAGGCTGCCTTCTGGTCACCTTTCCCTGTGCCTCGCCGTAAGGCGTTGGCCTCTGACGGACGAAGCTTGACGGTGGATTGTTTTGTCCTACGTCTTCTGCGCTCGCCTCACGGGAGACAGAACGAACATTATCATTAAAACTTCCTGATGGGTTTGCCCGTTGTAGTTGACAGCTCTAAATGTAGGTATAATCAGCTATATATTTACCATATTATTACATATATATGATTAGGATACATTGTAATATTTATACAGATTATTAAATTATATTATATATTAAATTTTAATTAGGTACATTTGCTATTTCTAAAAATAAACGTTAGTCAATTTAGTTCTTTATAAATTAAATCGCTAAGCGCCTAGATACAGGACATTACAGTCCTAGTTAATAGGTGGGCACTGACCATTTGTTACATGTGCGTGTAAAATTTTTTCGAGTTACTTTATGACATTGGAAATAACGTGGCTATATGTATAATAAAAATTAGAATAAAAGAATAAATAAATAAAAAATAATAGTAAAGTTATTTTCAAATATGTAGGTAAATGCATTTTCAAAAATGTGAGATCCTATGCCGGTGTTTTGTATTACAGCTTCTTGCAGTCTGGCTATACAGTTACCGTAAATGTGTACTGATAAGAACTGCAAACAATGATGTAGAAGCTCGTAATTAAATAACCGATCCTGGTCAATCGCTCAAAGCCACTGCTTCTGCATAACAACGAATAACCAAAGATTTCACTGCAAACAGTCGCAAAGTTGCAGGAGTTGCGGCTGGAGACTCTTGGTCACCCATCGCATTTGCTAGACCTTGCTTCAATAGAGTTTATTTTTTTTTAGAATTTAGATATGCCCGTCACATGCCCGTCAGAGGCCAACGCCTTACGGCACCGCGAAAGGTACCCACACTGAGAGAAATAATCTTCTGAAATTGGAAGATAGATACGTCCCTTTTGACTCAGAAGGAAAATTTCCATCTAATTTAAATGGATATTTTGAACTTTTTTTTCCATCCAAAATTACCTTCCAAATATTTTCCGTCCAACTTTATCTTCCATTTCGAAAGGTTATACGTATACAAATTAATCTTCCGATTTCCTATTTCCTATCAAAATTATTTCCTTCCTCAATATCCTTCTGAGTCAAAAAGGAAGGTAAAATTCGGAAGGTAACTTTGCTTTCCATATT
Organism: Micropterix aruncella; assembly: GCA_944548615.1. Classification (NCBI taxonomy): domain Eukaryota; kingdom Metazoa; phylum Arthropoda; class Insecta; order Lepidoptera; family Micropterigidae; genus Micropterix; species Micropterix aruncella. The sequence continues at coordinate 3,136,819 of OX155974.1, forward strand.
TCCTTCTCAACTGTCAAAAAGGAAGGAAAATTTGCAGAAGTAATATCCTCTAATTCCTTCTTATTTGGCAAATTACCCCCCAAAAAATCCTACCAACAAAGATGATATATTTGGATGGAATTGCATTTTCCTACCACTTTTACTTCTAATTCCTAACTAAATGGAAGGCAATTATGGAATATTTTAACATGGACCTTCTGTTTATAGGTGGATATTCCGTCCGAAGCATTTTAGGACCTTTTGTTGCGGAAGGTTAATCTTCCCAAATCCCAAAAAAACCTTCTAATATGGACGGAATGTGTAATATTCTGCCTTCTAAATACGAAGGTTAATCGCATATTTTCCTTCTAAAATTTAAAATATCCTACCGTAAGAGAAGGTGCATATAGTAGGAATAGTCTTCCATTTCAGTTGACTGTTTTAGTTTTACCTTCCAATTTATACAGAATTTCCTTCTGATACCCACCTAGTTCTGCCTTCTAAATGTGAAGGTTAATCGCATATTTTCCGTCTAAATTTTAAAATTTCCTACCGTAAGAGAAGGTGCATTTAGTAGGAATAGTCTTCCATTTCAGTTGACTGTTTTAGTTTTACCTTCCAATATATACAGAATTTCCTTCTGATACCCACCTAGTATCAGAAGGAAAATCTGTGCCTTTTCCTCCCAATTTAGGAAGGCGATTCGAGGATATTCCTTCTAAGCAGAAGGTAATTCCAGTAGGAAAATATTTCCTCCCGTTTTTACATCCTGTTGTAGGTGATAACTCCTTTTGAATATCTTAATTATTCTCTCGCGGCAGAAAGGAAAAAGCAGACGGTAAGGTTTTGCTGCCATAATTACCTTCTATTGTAGGTAGTAATTTCATATATTTGGGAGGATTTGTTTATCAGAAAATCCGGATTCGCCATCTGATACAGAAAGAAAAAACGGAAGGTATTCCTGCTGTAATTACGTTCTATTGTTGGCCATAAACCTAAATATTTTGAAGGTAATCCATGTGAACATCAGAATTATTCATTTGCAACAAAAATATTCTTGATTTTAACCTTCAGCTGCAATGAATAACAGTTCGAATGGACAAGCCTTTCAAATATTTAGAATTACCACCTCAGAAAGTAACTACCGCAGGAAATTTATTACCCTTTGGTTTTCCTCTCTGTTGCAGGTGCAATGTGCATGTATGATTCGACGGGTCGGGCCTTCCAAATACTTTTGAAATTACCACCTAAAAATGAAAGTAAATATGAGAGAAACTATTACCTTCCATTTTTTTCAGTTACAAGATGATAATTTAGATATTCCAAGGGAGAAACTCACTCGAATGTCCTTCCTGCAAATAAATAAGGAAAGAGTTATGAAAGTACCCACTAAACGTATTCTGCAACCCACCAAATACTTACACAATATTACTGTTCTCTTGATGAGTTTCTACATATCATATTAAACATACATTGGGATTAAAACAAAATGAAACAACTGTTAATATATGTTATCATCATGAAATATGTATTAATCCAAAAACTACAACACTTAAGTATAAAATCTTTCCTGGGATTATTATTGTGCTGGTTTGAGAAGGATGAAGACCCGCAGTCAGTGGCATTTCTTTGTCGATTTCTTGCTGATGTAAAATTAGCCAGGGAATTAATGCTTTTGAGATTTTTTTTCTATGCAATACGTTCGGTATAACAGTTTTTAGCTCAAAGCCAGTGATGCCCTTCAGGTCGTCTACATTAGAATAACCATTTTCTGAAATGACATTAAAAAGAACATTATAAATAAATCATGACCTGTATTATTACCACAGGACAGGCGGCTATTTTTTGATTACGACATTTTGGCGCTGTACGCCACTGAGCTCAGTTACGATAGTCCTGAGAACTATACATGGGCAAGCCCATCACCCCACGGCGTTTCAACAAACTTTATCGCTAATCGCCCCAGAGTGAAATGTACAGAATTTTGACGATACACACCCGCTATCTAACTACGCCACGGCCTGTTAGAGTGAGAGACCGGGCAGCAAGCTGCACGGCGGGCTAGCCTCACCCCCTAACTCCCAGATTTGGTCGGATTTCGCCAGTCAAATAATGCCTAATAATAAAAAGGTATTGGTATATATGCAGTATAGGAACAAGTTCTACATTGTTGATTTTTTAACGTCACCCGACTATATTCACCACGTTAATTCCGAATCTGCAATAATATTTATTCGGACTCAATAAATAATCGTGATATAGGCATTTAAGGAAGTGTCAAACACCTACATTTCGGCAGTTTAAGTTAGTTTTTTTTAAACAATTCATCAACACCTAAATGACAGTAGGTTAAGTTAAAACATAAAAACTAATTTCAAAAATATATATATATTTAGGAATCAGCGTGGTGAATATAGTCAGGTGAAATTTAAAAATCAACAAACTAGAAGAGGTACCTAAACTAGAATAATACCAAAAATAAAATTTATTCTTTTTTAAAACAACTAATCTAATCGCTTCCGCCATATAGGTGTTCGTAATATAGGTATTAGGATAAAAACTAACAACCTACCAAAATGTATGGTTTTAACACTTTTGAAGTGCCTATATCTCGCTTATTTATTGAATCCGAATAAATATTATTGCAGATTCGAAATCAGCGTGTTAAATATATACGGGTGACTTTAAAAAATCAACAATCTAGGAGAGGTTCCTATACTGCATATATTAAATTGCTGCAAAATTGAGAGAGACACCGACAACGTTACTATTTTATATAACATAATAATAATTATTATTATATTTACTTCAATGCCTGGAAGCCGTCCCTGAACGTCCATTTAAACGTGAGTGGGCTTGTATTGCCTCCGATGCGCTAGATTTTGTGTAAATGCACTTTTCACAATCGAGTAAGAACCTGTCTTTTCCGAATAAACATTACTTTTTGACCGTTGACATTGATGCGCGCGCTTATTGCAATCACTCGTAATTACATCAATGTACTGATTTGCGAAGCTGGCCGGTCGCCGGATAGGGTCACGGCAGTCGGGACGTAAATCGATTACTCGGATGATCGATAAGTCTATTAACCTATGTATTATACAACCCAACAAAGTCACTTTTGACTATGGGTCGACAAGAAACGGAGATACTAATAACATACATAATAAAATAAATGACGAAGTTTTATATCTATATAGTATTATTAAACATCTATCTATAAAGTATATGCATATATGTATTATGTATGTATATGTATATGTATATGTGTATATCTATATATGTATGTATATATTATCTATTATATGTATGTATATTTAAATATTATTTTATCACATACTGTTATATTATTATGTACCTACACATGATTTACTAAATAAAATATATTACTCTTATTCATTAGACACTATGTATATAAAAAAATCATACCGTAAAACAAGTAATCTACACTAAATACATTTACAATAAGCCTACCGTAGTATAGGCGGGGCCTAATTAGGACGGCTTTGTAAACAAAATAAACTATATAGTTTTGATATACAAATTTGACTTTTAATTTTAAAAAATATATATAATTGTGATTATAAATGATGTCAATATAAAGTATCGACAGTAGGTATTTACTAAAGTCTATTATATAGGTATGATAGGGCGGATATTTTATTTAGTGAGTGTACAGCGTCCAGCTTATTTGTATAGTCGCAACACACCTAGGAAACCTTGCATGTTTCATCGTCACCACAAATAATTGAAGAGGTCGGGGCAATAACGGATCTAAGCCACAATTTTTGAATTTTCACGATTTTAGTGAAATGGCATCTGTAAAGAAGGTTTCAAACCAATATCCCCGTTGTACGGCTATTGCGCGACAGATGTCCTCACCAAGCTATAAATAACTTGTTGCTGGCTTGCAAACCAGTGGATTTTTTAAAAAACAAGAATATCATAAGCCACAACAGTCAACATGGCGACAGGTGATCGAATATCATTAAAGCGAAAACAGGTGACTTATAACGAAATAGACGGTATGGTTCAGGTTCGGATATTGGCTCTGACGATTCAGTAAACGATAGGGAAAATTCTCCACTAGTTCAAGTAAAAGTGATGAATCTACACCAAAATAGATAAATAGACATTTTAGTGGCTTGAGTCCTTTTTATTGCAGGATATGTGGCTTGTCTGTTAGGATATAACAATTTTTTTTTTTTAATATAAAGTGGCCATATAAAGCTCGTTTTGAATTTTTTATGTATAAAGAGCAAAATTCCCTACTGTTAATTTAATTTTACGCGTTATACGTTAATAATAAATTGTAAATATATAGTTTAAATAACTATACTGCACGATTTCATAATAGACAAACTCAGTTTAATTCATATTTATTTATTGAACACATAAAACATTACACAGTTTATTTACAATAATACCTATGCATATTAGGCCTAACAAAACTTGTCATTATTATTTTCAGGGGAGCTTCTGTACTTCAAATTAAACAAGGAAATTGTTTTTTTTTTAATTTTGGCTTTTTTTCTGAAAAAACATGTTTTTGTATATTAGGAAATTTTATTGTACAGTAGAATATTTCACATTAAAAACTGAGTGGAAAATCATTTACAACTTTTTTTGATTTAAGTCTTGGTTACCTTGTAAAATATTTTTTTATATTCAACATTCGAATATTCAGGTTTTTTTTCTCAGTAACATAGGTCTAAATCAAAAAAGTTGTTGATGAATTTAAGGTTTTTTTTTATGTATAATATTCTACTGTACAATACAATCTCCTAACATTCAAAAAAATGTTTTTTCATTAAAAAAATCTACAATAAAAAAACGATTTTTACATTTTGTTTGATAGACAGAAGCTCCCCTGAAAATATAAGGACAAGAGTTGTTGTTAAACCTTATGTAGAGATTGTAGGTACACGCCGTATCTTACAATCTCTATGTTATATATAATATAATATCAAGGAACTGAAATCTTAAAGTAACTACCAATCCTTTCTTTGCAGTGACACTTTGTGATAGAATAGTGTCTTTTTTTAAATAAAAGCAGTTACTAATCTTAAAATTTCTTCAAATTGTGTAGCCGGTAGTTTCACAAATCTGATGGCTTCAGTAGACTTAATATTTGACAACTTATTATACAACTTTTCCCATAATATCAAGTAGTGCCTTACTCGCATCTTCCTCTTCTTTTTTTAATTTTCATGGTAGCGACCACAATAGTCCCGGAAAGGCCTATTTTTGATGTTTGGATAGTGCAGGTGCCATAACGGTCTAGGTACTCGTGGCAAAATTACTTTGACGGAGCACACGCGAAACGTGTAACCAGAACGATAGAAGTCAAAGTACGCGGCAATGGCTATTTTTTTATTTGCAGGTGCCATAACGGTCTAGGTAATCGTTGCTAAATAACTTTTCAGGAGAACACACGATACGTGTAGCCAGAACGCTAGAAATCAAAGACTGAGCTAGGCACGATAGATAGGTTTCTAGTGAACATTAAAGTTGAAAAACATCTACGACTTTTTTTGATTCAAGCCTTGGTTGCATAGGAATATATTTTTTTATTTAACTTTTGTATATTCAGGTTTGTTTTTCCCATTAACAAACACCTATATCAAAAAAAGTTGTAGATGAGTCTCCACTTCGTTTATCACGTAGAATAATTTCTTATACAAAAGAATATTTTTAAACCCAAAAAAATGCTTTTTTATAAAAAAGTCAAAATGAAAAAAAAAATCTTGTTTAGTTTGATGTACAGAATCACCGCTTAAAAATATGCCTGGTCGTTTCTAACATCCTGTATACTGAAAAGTAAGAACCCATTTCGAGTCGATGTTTTGGGGTCGTTCGATATTAATGTGTCAGATGGTACATCTCTAAGCCTGTATCTGCCCCGCAGTCAAATTTAGTAGGATAAACGGGTAATTCCCTCGGATTGAGGAATCGGTAGGAAAAGTAAAAAATAGGTGGTACATCTCTAGGCTTCTCTTTGCCAGCCAGGCATATTTAGAAGGAAAAACGGGTAATTCCATCAGATTGACGAATCGGTAGGAAAAGTAAAAAGGGGTAATGTTTTCGAGCGTTTATGTACTTACAAAAGGTATGTACCTATAACTAGCGAAAGTCTGTCTGTCTGTCCGGTTTTGGATTCTAGTGGATCCGAACAACTTGGCGCTTGATGGCCTGCTTATGTGATCTTAGGTCGGCCCAACTCACGGGTCAGCTCCTATCCGGTAGCCTGCACTAAAGGGATTTAAGTTAGTTCTCGGAACTCGGAAGGTTGACAGTGATCTCTGAGTATTATATCTCCCTGAGTATTATCTTCATTACTTTACAGATTACTTTTTTGAACGTTTTGCTATGGCTACTTTACATAACCCAATCAAGCGTTTTACATAACCCAATCAAGGCAGCCCATGAAGACCACGCGTACACCCCTGACATGGAGAAATTCTTCAGAATATTTCGGTAATACTTCAGAACGCAATTGTAGCACACACACCGTTAAGGTGATGTATATGTAAACTTTGACAATTATATTTTTGGCAATATTTGAACCGTAGTGAAATAACAGATAGTGTTAGCCAACGGAAAAAAATACTGTAACTAAAGGTATCTTTCTTAAGCACATAGCTATTTCAGATTTTTCAAAAAAGAAGGTCAAGAACATGGGGTATAGGAAAGTCAGAAATTATGGTGTTAAAGCTATTCAAAATATTTTGCAAGAATACGAATCAGACGTACGACTCACAGAGGCCAAAACATCGTGGACCAAGAAGCCGCAGAATTTGTCCTTAATAAGGAAGAAGTTCGTGATTTTAAAAATTAACTTATAAGATTTTAATTCGCAATGATATTATCATCTAATTTAAATAGATTTTCCAAATAAAATATCTTATTTTGGACGGTTATCGTCAGCCAATTCTTCCATTTTAGATGGAAAAGGGTTTTATTCTTCACACTAGAAATTTGTTATTGTTTTAATTGGATAAAATACAAAAGAAAGTATATTATTCAGTTCTATTTTAGTAGGATCATCTATTGTTACTGAATATTTCTCCCTGACTTAATAGGACACAGATTATTCCTTCTAAAATTTCCGACTAAATCAAGAATCTGCTAAATTAAACGATAATAACTTAGAAGGGTATAATTGTTCCGTCACTCTTTAGTAGGAGTATTCTTCTGATTATATTCACTACTGGTTTAGAAGGTAAGGTACCTTCTGAAATGGGTGAAGTTTTATTACCGTTGGGTGGTAATCGGTCACATTTTGCCTACTAATTATTTCCCGCTGATTTTAAAGGTACATATTCTTCTATATTGGATGAAAATTTCACAAACGGAAGGTTAATCCGTTTTAAATTTTCCTAAAAAACGGCAACAATCAATTTGGAAGGATATTATCGTTTAATTTGAAAGGATTCTCGTCACGATAGTCCGTCCACCTCTAATTTGGAAGGTTACCATCAGCTAATTCGTCCAGTTTAGATGGAATCGGAATGTTATTTTTTTTTGCTGAAAATTTCTCACTGTTTTAAAAGGTTAAATGTAGATGGAAAAATATTGTTCCGACCATTTTTAGTGGGAACGTTTTTTATCACTGATATATCCAACCATGGCTTAATAGTATACAGATTATTCCTTCTAAAATTTCCGACCATTTCGAGAACCGGACAAATTAAACAGCACTAACTTAGAAGGAGTATAATTTTATTCCGTCACTATGTAGTTGGAATATTCTCCCGATGAATGTACTGGTTTAGGAGGTAAGTAACTCCTGAATTATGCGCACTTTTATCACTTTTGGACGGTAATCGGTTACATTTTACCTATCAATTATTTCCCGCTGATTTTGAAAGTACATATTCTTCTATATTTGACGAAAATTTCACAAACGAAAGGTTAATCCGTTTTAAATTTTCCTAACAAACGGCAACAATCAATTTGGAAGGATATTATGGTCTAATTTGAAAGAATTCTCGTCACGGTATTCCATCCACCTCTAATTTGGAAGGTTACCATCAGCTAAATCCTCCAGTTTTGATGGAATCGGGATGTTATTTTTTTTGCTGAAAAATTCTCACTGTTTTAAAAGGTTAAAATATAGATGGAAAAATAGTGTTCCGACCTTTTTGGTGGGAACGCTTTTTATTACTGATATTTCCCACTGGCTTAAAAGGATACAGATTATCCCTTCTAAAATTTCCGACCATTTCGAGAACCGGACAAATTAAACGGTACTAACTTAGAAGGAGTATAATTTTGTTCCGCCACTATTTAGTAGGAATATTCTCCCGGTGATATTATCTACTGGTTTAGAAGGTAAGTTACTTCTGAATTGGGTGTACTTTTACACTTTTGGACGTTAATCGGTTACATTTTACCTACCAATTATTTCCCGCTGATTTTGAATATACATATTCTTCTGTAATGGATAGAAATTTCACAAACGGAAGGTTAATCCGTTTTAAATTTTCTTACCAAACAGTTACAATCAATTTGGAAGGATATTATCGTCTAATTTGAAAGGATTTTCATCGCGATATCCCGTCCAAATAAAATACCTCTAATATGGAAGGTTACAATCAGCGAATTCTTCCATTTTAGATGGAAAAGTGGTGTTATTTATCCCACTAAAAATTTCTTACCGTTTTAAAAGGATTAATGTGGAAGGAAAAATATTGTTCCGTCCTATTTTGGTGGGAATATTTTACTAGAAGGTGATTCCTACTTGGTATAATCCTTCCAAATAATTTCCTTCCCTTATTTCATTCTGTATTAGATGGAAAAAAAATATTCCTTCCAAATATTGGAAGGAATTTTGCAGTTTTCCGATTCGGACGGTAAACAACGAAGGAAAAGTCCTTCTTTTTGAAAGGAAACGCTTTTGGAAGGACAAAATCAGAAGGTAAGTCAGGATATTTCTCTCAGTGCAGCGGGCAGTTTCGCATCCTGACTACCAGTTCGGAAGGATATCTCCGTCTGGAATTAACCTTCAGGATACCTTCGACTGGTTACAGGATCGAGGTCGCTGGCGCGATCCTCTCCCTTATGAAGCGGTGATTCAGTGTCAACCGAATCCATCGCAGACCACGGCATCCTTTGCCTGGCTTATTCACCCAAGATCGGGTAGCCAAGTAACAGGATCAAGAGCAGTTGCCATAAGGTTAACAATTACCCCCGCTCTATAGGAAACGTACTAGGGTTGTCGACTACAGCGGGCAAGCCCGTAACCTCAGGAAGTTTTAACGATTAGTCGTTCTATCTCCCTGTCTCCCTGGAGTGAGCGCAGAAGACTTGGACAAATCAGTCCACCGTCTAGCTCCGCCACAAACCCGTAAGAGGCCAACGCCTTAACCGCAAGATAGCCAGGAGTGTTACCCGGCGGGCTTAACTCACGCCCTTACTTCCAATTGCGACCAGATTACTCCAGTCTCTCGATAGGTTACGAGTTCAAGGTCGCTTGCGCGGTCCTCTCCCTTACGAAGCGGTGAAACGGTGTACACCGAATCTATCGCGGACCACGGCATCCTTTGCCCGGCTGTTCACCCAGGTTCGGGTAGCCGATGGTCGCTTCAAGGGCAGTCGCCGTAAGGTCTGCAACCACCCCCGCTCTATAAGAAACAGTACTGCTTCCAGACTTCCCCGACTGTTAGACATGGGAGCTAACGGGCCCATGATGAGGTGGCCACGATGAGCCATGTGTTCAGGGTCGGTCACACTCACGGGTCAACACCCATCCGACGGCCTCCACGCACGGGGTGCGAACCTGGGTAGGACACTGGGTCAACCGGTCTCCCCTGGGAATCAAACCTCTGGCGCTCCTGGACAGTCTGCGCACCGTGCGGCGTAAGCCCATGTGCACTCTGACTAACAGTCGGGGGAGTCTGGAAGCAGTACTGTTTCCTATAGAGCGGGGGTGGTCGCGGACCTTACGGCGACTGCTCTCGAAACGACCATCGGCGACCCGATCCTGGGTGAACAGCCGGGCAAAGGATGCCGAGGTCCGCGATAGATTCGGTATACACCGTTTCACCGCTTCGTAAGGGAGAGGACCGCGCAAGCGACCTCGAACTCGGAACCAATCGAGAGACTGGAGTAATCAGGGCGTGAGTGTAAGCCCGCTGTGTAACACTCTTGGCTATCTCGCGGTTAAGGCGTTGGCCTCTTACGGGTTTGTGGCGGAGCTTGACAGTGGACTGTTTTTGTCCAAGTCTCCTGCGCTCACTTCAGTGAGACAGAACGACTAATCATTAAAACTTCCTGAGGTGACGGCTCGCCCGATGTAGTCGACGACACTAGTTGTGTTCACACTCTACCGCGTTTTTAAATGTGGGTGTATTTCGGCTTTCCCAGATAATTTAACGTCGTCGAGAAATCCATTAAAAAAGCGGCGAAATTCACATCGAATATTATACTTCTACAAAGGGAAAAGTTAAAAAGAGAAAGTCTGTCGGTAATTTCCTGCATTAACTTTATAATTGGCCCGTGACCGAAAGGGCGATATGTAAGATTATGCAGAGAAGCCACTCGATGGAAAGAAACGTAGAAAATGAAAGCAGGAAAGTAACAATAAATAATTAGGTATTTGTTGTTTTCTACTTCGTTTTCGGCCTATCTACTTCTTCTTCTTTTTTCCTTTTGGCAATCCACCCAATGAGGGTGATTTCTGCCAGGTGGTTACTTATTTTTTAATTTGGGAACTTTATTGTTAGTAGGACAGCACTGAAACAAACAGACACAGAACTTACAATAAAGGAAACAGTAGAAATTAGTATATTATGGAATGGAATATTGTTACTAAACGGAAATGTGGTTGAGGGAGATAAATTTACAGAGGATTTTGAAGACTTTTGGAGAGTTAAGGGAGAGGAGAAGGTCCACACACAGTGGGATCTGAATTTTGAGGGCTGTAAGGTCCGAGACGCAATTAGGATAGTTGTTGTTAAATGGGCAGTTAAAAAAGAGGTGGTCAGCAGTGCATACTGCATGACCGCAATCGCATTTAAACAGCTGGAGGACAAACAATTAAAAAAAACATCAAGGAGATGCTGTTAGGCCACCTTTTCTATAATCTGGCCGAATTTGAGGGCCATGATTTTTCAAATATTGTGCCCATTTAAAATACTTAAAAAAGTAGAGCCTTATTGTCTGATTATTTTATATGGTCTTTTATCTGACTTTTAGTTTAAAATGCATAACGTAGATTTATTTTGATTATTTAACATTTTACTGACAATTTGAATATCACGATGAATAATTTTACTACGTATCTTTTCGAATTACTAGCTACTTCAAATATTAGGCTTCTATTTTGATTATTTATATTTATAGTTTCACAATCTAGTAGTTAATTCTTCACTACCTATGTATGTTTAGTAAAGAGTAGTAACGAAACTTACAACCTAACCCAATTATTTTGACACGTCCAAGAGCGGTCTTTAGCCGTCAATTGGAAACGACGAAAATGTAATGTTATGTAATGCATTGGGGGGACGGGAGGACATGTATCCTATAGAGGTGAGCGGGAGTGCAGCTGTGGCCAATACGCAATCTGCAAATGACTGCTATTTCCTTGCGGCTAAGTGACTGATGATGGAATCACGGCTTAGGTCGGATCCCCGGTTGTAAGGTGGAGTACCTTTGCGCCTTGATTTTGGATTACAGACGCCACCTCTGTGTCCATTTGTGGGATAACTGGGAATCAAGGGTGGGGAAGGGAAAAACATTATAAAGAAGTGCGATAGCGTAGAGTCTTGTAACTGTCAGCCACTACAAAAAGAAATATCTTGGAAATATCTAGGCATCACTCTAGATTGCTTTCGCCGTTGGGACTCTCATATTACATAACGTGGCTACGAAGGTGCGAATCCTTGGATATGTTTTCAAAGAACTGAGGAATATTCTGGATTCCAAAACTGTTTATTATGCTTTATGTGAATAACTTATTACTTACGGCATACTTGGATGGGGTGGATGTGGTAAAACCCTGCTAGAGCCATTGCAAGTTGAGCAGAAATTTATATTAAAAATTATTCTACGTAGACCATATCGCCATCCAACTAATGAACTTTATAAAGAAGCTAAAGTTCTTGATTGTAGGCAACTTTTTCTAGAAACGTCCCTCTTTAGGCTATTTTTGGACAATAACTCAAATTTAGGAATAATTCAGAACCGAAGACAAACGAGACAAGTTATAGAAAATAGCTTAATAATACCCAGAATGAAAACATCATTTGGACAAAGACATTACTCTTTCATTGCGCAGAGATTTTACTATCTGATCAATATGGAAATAAAAATGAATTTGACATTTAGGCAATTCAAAAATAAATTAAAGAAATGGTTATCGAATCAGAACAGACTAATGTTAGAAATAATAGTTTAATAAAACTTAGGTGCACAAATTATTAACATATTTTTAAACATGTAAGTATATTTTAACATTGAACTAACTACAAAAAATATTTGACTTTGACAACGAATTGTACTTTTTTGACTAGGTATTTTATATTAAATCCTATATTAATAATAATAATAATGAAGAAACTCTTTATTCTTAAGAAAAGGCGATACTTAACATAAACCCTGCGCGAATAAACCCTGCGCAAACTAAAAATCCGCACATGCAACACTGTCGTTGACGGCAAGAATGCGACACAGCCTTGTACGTGTACGGAGGTGGAAAGAGTAGATACAATAAAGTACCTAGGATTAACTCTGGACTATACACTGAAGTGGGAAGATCATATCAGGTGCACTGCAACAAAATTGAGAAAACTTGTACATATATTCAAGTTAATAAGAAATGCCGTATCCAAAGATTTAGTACGAACGATATATTTCGCATTGGCCCATAACTTACTAGCATACGGAATCATAGCTTGGGGTCACGGAGCAGCTAACCAGCTCCACCCCAAGCACGGAGCAGCTGGTTAGCTGCTCCGTGCTTGGGGTGGAGCCTCGCTGCAAGCACTTGATCCTCTAATTAAAGCCCAAAAGTCGCTATTAAGAGTAATACACAAAAAACCCTTCCGGTATTCTTCTGAGAGCTTGTACAATGAATCTAAAGTCCTTGACGTTCGTCAAATATACGCTAAGGTAGTCCTACTCTACTACTATAATCATGACAATTATCATCTATATTCAACACACCATAAAGGAACACGAGTAACAACAACCAGACAGCACTTAATCCAAAAAAAGAGAACAAGTTTTGCACAAAAACACTTCTGTTACATTGCTCCTCGACTGTTCAACAAAATGAATAGTGTTTTTCCTGCAGGACTGAAATCCAGGACTAGTCACGGCGTAAAGAAAAACCTAACTAAGTCACTTTTGACTATGGGTCGACAAGAAACGGAGACATTAATAACATATATATTAAAATAGAGCACGATTTGTGAGATATATGTATATATTTATATAGTATTACTTTATATTTATCTATAAAGTATATATTTATTTATGTATGTAAGTGTATATTTATATGTATATACCTAAATTTAATATTATTACGCTTTCTTATTTTGGAGACATATCTAACTTCTCAAATGTAACATAATAATATACAAAGATAATACAGCAAGTTATGAAAACCACTCTACCTTCTTTTATATTAAGCCTACCTTAGTACAGGCGAGGCCTAGTTAGGATGGCTTTGAATTTTAAAAATAAAAAATTAAAAAAAATAAATCTATAGATAAAATATATATCCATATATGCACACATACACACATATATATATATATATATATATATATATATATATATATATATATATATATATATATATATATATATATATATATATATATATATATATATATATATATATATATATATATATATATATATATATATATATATATATATATATATATATATATATATATATATATATATATATATATATATATATATATATATATATATATATATATATATATATGTATACGAAAATAATAATAGAAGCAAAATAAATAAAAATAAAAACTAAAATAATATACATATATACATCAATTACATATTGATATAACGTTTACATACCTATAATAGTCATTTAAAATTATCATGGTATAAACCAAATACTAAGTACTAAATACTATCATTCAAAATACAACAGTCAGCATATTTCATATATTTCATATAATTTAATTCTCATATGATTTAATATACATCTATTTATGTTTAAAAAATACGAAGGCATATTGCTGGATTGACAATAAAATTATTTTACGTTGAGTATTCTACATAGAATTTGCATTTCTTCTAATATATTATTCTCTCTTACTAGTTAAAAATACATTAGTATGTTTTAATTATTTGTAAATGGGTAATATTGAATATAATATTACAGCCATGACAACTATCATGAAAGTTATGTTTTTAATAATTAAATTTTAAGCATTTAATTTTGTGACGCATCCAAGTGTAGGAATGCCTATCTACTGGAGTAGTTGATTGTATTGTATTATAATAAATGAAATAAATAATAAACTTCTTAGTCCCCGGCGCGCGGGGACAGTACGTTACATACGTCGTGTCCAATTGGCGGCTAAAAACCGCTCTTGGACGTGTCAAAATATTTGTGTTTTAAGTAGTAAGTCTCATTACTACTATAATCTTTACTTAACATACATATATTATTTTTAAGCTATTGCATAGCTTTTATCGCGGGCCTAGGCCGGCGCGGCGACCGAATGAAGAAATTTCTTAACGAAAATTAATGATTTTAAACTGATAATTACGTCTAAACGAGTACTGCTTACAATTCGAAAAAAATATATGGTAAACAAGAACATTTTCCTAATATTCTTAGCTTTGAAGATTTTAGATTTTGTTTATATTACATAGTGTAATTAATTTGTGAAATTAGGTCTAACCGGACACAAAAACGACTACTACGCAAATACTATCTGGCGTATTATTATGAAACCTGCACAATTTTAAAGATAATTAAATTATCTATCTTTTTATCTACGAGTTTTTTCGAATAATCCGTTTTTTTTGCTTTATCGAATAAAAAATTCGTGCGCGGCGCTCTATCGGAAGACGTTTAAATTATTTCGATTCATTTGTTACCGCAGCCGCAAATGATTTGAAATAATTTCAACGTTTTCCGATAGAGCGCAGTTATCTGATATCAGAAAAAATAAAATAAATAAAATAAATAAATAATTATAATTGCATAAGTTGTTAAAAATGCTATGCAATAGCTTTACCGCGGCAGTCCCTGAGTGCCACACGTATTTTATTTTTAAATATATAGTATCTAAGGAACTTTGGAACCTACTAAAAGTTATTCGTCGTAGAATCGTATTACAAAACAATTTAAAGGCTTATTTAATAAAATAGTCAATAATTCTGATGTCTACCTACTAAACACACAATAATTAAAATAGTCAGTTAAAAAGTTGAATAATCAAAGCAGAAGCCTAACAATTGAAATAGTCAATAAATCGAATGTATACGTACTAAAAACTGTACATAGTAACATCCAAAGTAGTAAGTAAATTGTTAAATAATCAAACTAAAGCTAAATCTTACATTTAAATACTAAAAGTACATATATAATTATCATTCAAATTGGTACAATATTTGCAAAGTCATGGCCCTCGAATTCGGTCAGATTATAGAAAGGGTGGCCTATCAGCATCTCCTTATTGTAAGCTATTGCATAGCTTTTATCTCGGGCCTAGGCCAGCGCGGCGACCGAATGAAGAAATTTCTTAACGAAAATTAATGATTTTAAACTGATAATTACGTCTAAACGAGTACTGCTTACGATTCGAAAAAAATATATGGTAAACAAAAACATTTGCCTAATATTCTTAGCTTTAAATATTTTAGATTTTTTTAATATTACATAGTGTAATTAATTTGTGAAATTAGGTCTAACCGAACACAAAAACGACTACTACGCAAATACTATCTTGCGTATTATTATGAAACCTGCACCATTTTAAAGATAATTTAATTATCTATCTTTTTATCTACGATTTTGTTCGAATAATCCGTTTTTTTGCTTTATCGAATAAAAAATTCGCGCGCGGCGTTCTATCGGAAGACGTTTAAATTATTCCGAATCATTTGCTACCGCAGCCGCAAATGATACGGAATAATTTCAACGTTTTCCAAACGAGCGCAGTTATCCGATATCAGAAAAAATAAAATAAATAAGTATAATTGCATAAGTTGTTAAAATTGCTATGCAATAGCTTTACCGCGGCAGTCCCCGAGTGCCACACGTTTTTTTTTTTAAATTGTTTGTCCTCCAGTTGTTTGATAGTGGTTGGGAGTAAATTGTATAATTTAATGCTAAGGTATAAGTAGCTCTTCTGTACTTTTGCCAGTCTTGTTCGAGGCATTCTTACTTTACCGGTTTTATTTCTAAATTGCGCCTCTTCTTACTCCCATTTTGGCCCATCGAATGAATCTGACAGGTTGTTTGGCCGTATCATAAGCTGCGTCGCCCAACTTGGCATATAAAATATAAACTCTTCGTTTAAGCTAAGCCCGGGGCTCAGGCACTGAGTCTGATATACAGTAATTGATTCCTGCCACTTTATATGCACGAGATAAAGCCTCAAGTTTTGCTCTTAGACGAAGGAGGGGGTGGGCGGTCTTTTTTCTCAATTTCAAACACTTTGAATAAATCGTCGAGGCGTACGCGCTCCGGGCGCTCTTGTGAAAGGTTTAATTTGCTATATTCGAACCGTTTAGAAACAGTGGCGGATCCAGTAATTTTGCGACGGGTGAATAAACATATAGACATTGATTTTATAGACTATAAAATCAATGATATAGACATTAATTGTGGGGGAAGAGGTAATGGGCCATTGCTGAGTTGGCCACGAAGACCCATTCTGTTTCAGGGTCGGTCACACTCACGGGTCAACACCCATCCGATGGCCTCCACGCATGGGGTGCGAGCCTGGGTAGGACACTGGGTCAACCAGTCTCCCCTGGGAACAATCCTCTGGCGCTCCTGGACGGTCTGCGCACCGAGCGGCGCAAGCCAATCGATTGTGCTCTCCGACTAACAATCGGGGGAGTCTGGGAACTGTACTGTTTCCTATAGAGCGTGGGTAGTTGTCTACCTTACGGCGACTGTTCTTGAAATGACCATTGGCCATCCGATCCCGGTTCAGAGTCGGGCAAAGGACGCCTTGGTCCGCGACAGATTCGGTGAACTCCGTTTCACCGCTTCGTAAGGGAGAGGACCGCGCAAGCGACCTCGAACTCGGAACCAATCGAGAGACCGGAGAAATCTGGTCACAATTGGTAGTTAGGGCGCGAGTGCCGCCCGCCAGGTAACATACCTGGCTACTCGCGGTAAGGCGTTGGTCTCTAACGGGTTGTGGCGTAGCTAGACGTCGGATTGTTATGTCCCAAGTCTTCTACGCTCACTGCACGGTCGATAGAACGAACAATCGTTAAAACGTCCTGCGGTGACGGGTTCGCCCGTTGTGGTTGACAACTCAATATGGGGGAAGAGGTAAGGGTAAATGGAGGGAGGGGGAAGGAGAAACAAGAGTTCGCCTGTGGATCATGTGGTTTGGGTAAAGTTGAGAGCCTCTTAATTTGCTTCTTCATATAACATTGATCTTGTTTCTTTATTGTTTGTTTCAATAGGCAGCGTAGTCGGCCCAATATCCGGACCAATATCCCAATCCGATGTGTGAATTTAATATCGGAAGAATAATATCCTATGTTGATGCTGATGATACATTCATCCACATAGAAAATACTTTATAGCCGAAAAAATGCGACTGCCAATAGAGAAAACATGGCCAGACTCAAATTTACTTACTTTAACCCTTCGAGTAGCGGCATAATTTCATGGCAAACCGGGGCAATTTATTGGAATTTCTTGCTATATCGCCGCGCTCGACAAAAAGTACTATAACTATGGAATTACTAAAGCAATCATAAAAAGAACAACTGTGCAATGATCGCATTGAAATTTTGTACATAGAATATTGAAATCTAATTTTGTAAAACAATTAGATAATCCTCGAGCGAAGCCTTCGAGCGAAACCTTCGAGCTATGCGCGAATTTAGTGCGAACGCGCATAGTTCCACACTTTCGCGCCGCTCAGTTGCTCAGTTGACTGTCGGCAGTGTCGGTGTGTAGTCGTGTCTGTGGTGCCTAATTAATATGTTGCTTAGATTTCCTACAAAATTACCGTAAAGTGGATGAAACAATTGTAACATGAATTCGGGCTCGCACGTGTAACATGAATTGGGGCTTGCACGTGAATAATATATGTAATAAATTGAGATGGATGCTATATAAGTTCAATCACCTTCAGTATCTTGTAGATAAACCAACATTACGCTTAGTATATCATGCCCTCGCTGATGCAGTACTGAGCTATGCTCTCACTTCATTTGGTCCAACTTTTCGCACATATATAGATAAAATATTTAATTTGCAACGTAGAATTATAAAACTTTTAGTAAATAAAAATGTGTTAACGCCATGTAAAAAGAACTATAACTTGTTGTTAAAGCGATGCGATATATTACCTATACATGAAAAAATTACGTACTTACTAGCAATGGAGCATTTTAGAAATTCAGAATTTAAAATACCAATACAGTACAATAGTACAAAAAGTCCGTAAAAGATTTGAAGAGCCGAGAGCGAACAACTACTATGGTGAAAGGACGTTAAAGTACCTCATTTCAAGAATCTTTAATACTATTGTATCTGAGGAAGACTGTGTAAGCGTGAGCAAACAGATGTTTAAAAAGAGATTAAAAAGCTACCTGTTGGACGTTTATAGTGAAATTAGTGGTCATAAGTAAATTTGTTATACATTTCTATAATTTAAGCTTGTAACTGGCCTAATTTAAGCCTGTAGAAGCCTGTAGTAAGACCAGTAGTACCTAATACTGCTGTGCATTGTTTTTATATTATTAATGTCTTTTTGTATCACAAAATTAGAAGTTTATGACTAGAAAAATAAGAGTTTGTCTCGCCAAGAAACTGTATACCAGTTTGGCAAGATTTTAATATTTTAAAAAATGTATTTTTTTCTCTGAATAAAAAAATATTTAAAAAAAAGCTGCAATTTCTTGAATACTACTAAACCGAACACGTTTTTTGGGATGTAAATCGTAAAGATTATTTGAAAAAATATAAAAATCACGACGCGTGACTATAGCGCCATGATGAAAAAACATTAGAAATTTTGAAAAAAAGGGAATCCCTTGCTACCTAGTTACATAAATTACAAAAGTAAACCAAAAAATCCTACTTGAAAAAAGCTCAGTTGGTTTGAATATGAAATAATGAATGGATGATATAATTTTGATTTTACTTTTAATATAATCATAATTATAGTGCGCTATTGCGGATGATATAAATATAATCGCTGAATTTGCCGAAGACCTACAACTCATGCTGGAGCAACTATATCACGCGTCCCTGCGAACGGGTCTTAACATGAACACGGACAAGACAAAGGTTATGGCGAAAGCCGATCTCACACCGAATCCCATTCCATTGAATGGACAACCGCTGGAGCAGGTGCAGGAGTACACATACCTAGGACAGGTGATAATGCTCGGCCGGGACTCGATGATGGCAGAGATAAAGCGAAGAAAACAATTGGGATGTCTAGCCTTCGGGAAGCGGAGCTTCGTGCTGAAGTCCAGAATTCCCCAATCGCTCAAGACAAAGGTGTATAATCAGTGCGTGTTACAGGCTATGACGTATGCTTGTGAGACATGGACACTGACTGCTGGGATGATCCACGAGATCGTTTTAACATAAAGTTATAGGAAAGCTATAGATAGTCACTTTTTATGTTACTTTTGCGTTACTTTTACGTTACCGCTTGCAAAATAGTATGTTACGTAACATAAAAGGCGAATAAAACAAAAAAACCCCAGTTCTATTATTGATATTTATGGATATTATAAAATCGACATTCCAGTAACCTCACCTCATAATACGAACCAAATCAATAAGCGTTATAGACACGGGTTAAATTTCACTAGGACTACAAACACAGCTGGGTGTTCAAAAATAGACATTACTTTTAAATTTTATCATTAAAATGCAATGATTACTGTTGAATTAACGTATACACTCAATAGAATAGTGTTATATTTCTTTGTATGACGTCAGACGAAAAAACAAAAAAAAGTGTCAAAATTTTTGGCTTTAGCCATATATAATTGATACATTTCATACCAAACCTCTTTGGCCATCTCTAATGGGCGGTTTACACTCTCGCGCGAGGTGCGAGGCGAGACGCAAAACCATATCAGTAAACAAATGGAACAGAGGCAAAGCTTCTAGCAAGTAGGTAAACATTTTGTACGCTCGTTAGAAGCTTTGCCTCTGTTCCATTTGTTTACTGATATGGTTTTGCGTCTCGCCTCGCGCCTCGCGCGAGAGTGTAAACGGCCTATGATATATAGTTTGTCAGTTAATTCACAGATAAATGAGCGATTGCTCATTGAATGATTTATACTATTTCCGAATCCCATTTAAAAAGTTTTTAATATCAGGGATAGATGAAAACATAGTCGCTGAACACAATTATGCAAGCTTACAAAGCGAGCAAATAATCGAAAGTATAGTCCTTCAAGACAGTGTAATATTTCGCGCTCATAACACTCCCTCCTGGCCGATTGGTTGGCCGGGAAAGAAAAATAGCTATTTCATACGAAGCATCCTCGTCCATCTCTACTCTGTTGCTTAGCTGTCAGTATTCAGTATAATGCATGGTAGTAAAACAATTGGTCATTCAACGAAATACTACTTTTCCGTATCACATTTAAAAAAGTTTTCTAAACGAGAGATGGATAAAAACACAGTCGCCGAACACAATTACCTATGCAAGTTTAAAAAGCGAGCAAATAATCGAAAGCGGTCCTTCTGCGCCTGATGCTGAATACCGCTGCGAGTACCCTGACTGCGGTAGGCTATTCACTGCTAAGGGTTTGCTTAAAAAACACACGGAAAGGATCCACGTAAAGTTAAAACCGTACGCGTGCATACAATGCGACAAAGAATTCTATTTGAAACAGCAGGTTAAAGTGCATTACGATAGTGTGCATTTGAAGCTGAGGAGATTCTTCTGCGATGAATGCGAGAAGGGTTTTCCTACCAAAGCCAAGCTGAAGATACACGTGGACGCGGTGCACTTAAAACTGAGACAGTTTGCTTGTAAAGAGTGTGATAATGCATACCCTCGAATAGAAAATCTGAAGCTCCACATTAATTCTGAACATCCGAAGGAGCAGCAGACGTTGAAGAAGTTTATGTGTGATCAATGTGAGCGGGAGTTCCCAGGAAAAGTACAGCTCCGGATGCACATCGAGGCTGTTCATTTCAGGTTGAAGCATTTCCAGTGCTCTGATTGCGAGAAGGAGTTCTATCAGAAAGCGGGTCTTCAGATGCATATCCGAGCGGTGCATTTGAAGCTAAAACCTCCTGCAAGGACTGCGGTCGCGCATTCGTCCAAATAAGGGATCTCAAGGCGCACAGAGAGTACATCCACAGGAATATAAAAAAATTCTCTTGTGACAAGTGTGAAAAGGCGTTTAATACGCGGCAACATGTGCGAAGGCATCAACATGGTGTCCATCGGGGATTAATAGACTTCCAGTGCGGAGAATGTGACAAAACGTTCACAACTAAACATAATGCTATCATCCATCTTCAGACGGCGCACCAAAGAGTTAAGAAATGTGTCGCCTAGTTTCAAACTCGTGAGATCAAGATGATCTGTTACATGCAGGTATATATTAATGTCGTAAAGGACAATGGATAACTTAGTACCAACATGCAAAGTTTGTTGTAACACTGTGCCACGTAATATTCCATACTACAGCAGTTAAGCTGAACTACGTGGCTGAATAAGTTATAGTGTCTGAATCCAAAATATTATAATCAATAATTACACTCTTTTAGTATTTTTCCAAGCTTTTCTTCTTGCAATGTTTGTCAGTATGTTTATTTAGGTCAGAATCAGAATCAGGTCATGGTCACCATATCGGAGGACTCCTCAATGGTCAACAGCACAGAAACGAATTTTTGTACAGGCATTCAATTATGAAAGCCTATTCTACGTTTTATCATGACATGGCTGCTAAGCCCAGGGTTAGCTCCCAACGGATAATAGATCTGTCATGGATCTTCTTTGCAAGTAATATATTTAAAATAAATTTCATGCCATAATTAGCCATATTGAACCCTTCGAGTAGTGTAATGATTTGAAAATCATCACATGAGCGTTTAGCAGCGCTAAGCAAAACGCAAAATAGATTAATCGAATTTTTAAAATTAAATTGTACTTAAAAAGATCATAGTGACATCTAGCGATTTAATTAGGAACTAAAACTGACAGATGAAAAAATGACAGTTGCTAAACTATAAAGCGCAGTGCCATCGTCACATAAATAAAGGGTTTTGAGTAGTTTTTGAGAGTTAAGGACATCATTAGGGGCTTAAAAATAGACAATCAGGAGTATTTGGCAAGAAATTAGCATATTTTGAGATTTTTACGAAAAATCGACGTAAAAAATCAATAATTGACAAATAGACAATAGAAGCATGGTTATGGGCTTGAAAAAGTCGACCGATAGGTTTTTCAAAGAAATATAAAAGGGGTTCATTAAATACTAGGAATTATGGGAGAATTTAATAGCAATATTGATAAAGTCATTTGAAGAACATTTAATTTATTATTAAGAGAAATTGGAAAACATAATCGTTATCGATGCAAGAAAGCAGAATCAATGAAGTTAAAAGAATTTATCACCAAATAATTGCCAGTCAAAATAAAACTTAATTGTTAAAATGAGGAAATTTAGAAACACTTAATTAAAATAGAGGAATTACTAGATAAAAATACTATCAATAAATAAAATTGAAATAAAATAGTTGTATTATTTCGCTTTCGAAAAAGGAAACGGAAACGGAAAAGCTTATAAAAAGTTCTAGAACCTTCCAGAATATTCGAGTCAGAATATTCGAGTATTCTATTCCAGAATATTCGAGACGAAGCTTCGAAAGCGGAAACGACGCGTAGAAAAGGCGGCAAAATCAAGTCAAAATATTTTAAATAAATTTCATGCCATAATTAGCCATATTGAACCCTTCGAGTGGCGGCATAATTTCATGGCAGACCGCGGCAATTTTTTTTTAATTTCTTGCACTATCACCGCGCTCGCCAAAAAGTACTATAACTATGGAAATACTATAGCAAGCATAAAAAGAATAACTGCGCAATGATCGCATTGAAATTTCGTATGTAGAATATTGAAATATCATTTTGTAAAACAATTAGATAAAAATGAATAAATATGACAAAGTCAACAAAGTGAAAAACAAGTCAAATAAGTGAAAAAAACTCGGCATTTCTAACTTGTACTTCTCTTACGGAAAATTACGGAACCTTATTTAAAAATTGTAAATCCCATCGTGATCTTTATTAGATTCGACATTAAATGTGATATTTAGTTTTGCTTATTTACATACAAAAATATTTAGATATTAGCCCATAAAAACCAATAAAAATTTTGATAATTTCTCGAAAAAAAATATATTATGTTTGTCAAAGGAATTTTACCAGAAATATCCGCGAAATGACGCGCGAAATTATTCTAGCGGCTGTCTATTTATCTATGGGAATAATGAGATATTTGGTATGGATTTTAGGATGCCTTCGAATTATAAATTAATAATATTACTATGCGCTCCGGGAGCAGGCCGCCAATATTGGTAGTTACGTAGTCAACGGTGTTCTGATGTGCAACCAAATTTGGTCGTTACGTAGCGGGAAGACCGTACTTAATAATGTACTATCTTTCATGGATCATCACTGCAAGTAATATATTTTAAATAAATATTTAATTTTGATGTAATTGGCCATTTTTAAGAAACGGCTCGTAATTGAGGTAAGTTTTAGTAGTCGTAAATATTCAACATAAATAGACCTTAGCAATGGTAAATACGTTATTGTTATTGGAGATGTGGGCCAGCGTTCATACATTTTTGCCCATTGTCCTTTCAGCTCAATCGATTGAAGCGCTTGGGCGCTATCGTGGAGGAATACACATACACAGACACACAGGTAGACTTCAATCTGGAAATTGTCTTAATTGTGTCAAAGGATTCAAAATGGATGTTAGTCTCCATAAGCGGTATATATGGAGAGCGACCAAACTTCGAAAGAAGTGTAAACTTGGGAAAATACGCCTCCATATTCCAAGCGGAGGTTTACGCCATTATTGAATGTGCGGATATCAACCTCCAAAAGGACTACGCCAACCACCGTATCTATATCCACTCGGATAGCAAAGCAGCTCTTATGGCACTAGCCTGGAATACCATTAATTCAAAGCTAGTGCAAAACTGCATATCACTACTGAATTCCCTGGGCGAAAAGAACAGGGTAATACTAAGATGGGTTCCCGGCCATGCAGGAATCGAGGGAAATGAAAAAGCCGACGAACTTGCTAGGACTGGAGCAAAGGGAACGTTATACGGCCCTGAACCTTGCTGTGGCGTACCAAAGAGCCTTGCAAACCTAATGCTCAAACAAATGTGTTTAGAACAATCCGTCAACCACTGGAACAACACGCTAGGGTTGAATCATTCCAAAGCGCTTATTAAGGCTTACGACCGTAAGACGGCCCGTGAGGCCCTATCGCTAAATAGGAACAATCTACGCATACTGGTAAGGGCGCTCACGGGGCATTGTGGCCTGAACAAACACATGTTCAACCTCAAGCTCAAAGACACAAAAATGTGCAGGTTCTGCCAAGGGGCAGAGGAAACTCCCCAGCACCTCATGTGCGAGTGTGGCCCGCTGATGCGTAAAAGATACAACGACCTGGGTGGTCACTACCTCCAACCTGAGGAGGTAAAACAATCTGGCGCCAAAAGCCTGCTGCGGTTCTTAAATGACACGAGGCTTAGCGCAGAACTATAGTAGGTGGCGAGCACAATAGATCAGCAATGGTCGCAGTGTTACAAGGCTCATAAAGACCTTAGAAAAGCCCCACTCAACAAATAAAAAAATAAAAAAATAAAAAAAATAGTCTCCATAAAAAAATACGCATTTACAATAATTTCCCTTCTCTTCCGGTTGTGGTCCGGAAAATTAAAATATAATCATTATTTGTGCACCTAAGTTTTATTAATTCCATGCTCTTGATTTATACACAAATCTGCGTATCAGAAATTTCGACGAAAAAGCAGTAAATAAACGCAAAATCCAATTCATCTCCATAAATAAGTGGTCATTTCTGAGTATTTTTCGTATTCACTACGCATCATCTCTCAAGCGTTAAATCAAAAGGGGATTTTTTTTTGTAGACGGCAAGCTTCCGCTTCAAAACGTGTTGATCACTTGACTTGCCTTCTGAGGATGGAAAACAACGAGTTAATTTTTAACATCGATAATGCGCCCGATTGCGTTTCTTTGTGAACTAAAACTAAAATTAGTCCAAGCGAACGAGACAGAGCATAATCATAATCATAAGTTTTTTATTCAAAATAGTACGAAATCGTAACTTTTTGACGTCAATAATGCATACAAACATACATAAATGATATAAAGATTAAATTATTGTGACATTATAACAAATTATTGTGACATATGTATAACGTGATATAACTCATCGAGGTAACCGTTTTATTTCCATGGGTCTTTGTCGTCTAGATAATCATTTATTTTATAGTAGCCTTTTGAGTACAGCTTCTTCTTAATAAATGAATTAAATTGTTAAATAAATGACTAAAAATGTAAAATGTTTAAAACAAAAGACTTTTCCCTTTTTCTGCATAAATAGTTAAAGAGATAATACGCTCACAAATAAGACACTCACAAGAAGACACTCACAAATAACGGTAATAAAGTCAAATTGGCATGCAAATACATACATACATATGCAGTAAAAATATAACCCTTTTTTTGGCAGTCAGGAAATAAATCATAGCACTCAGTACTAACCGAACCACACTCATAATTTCATCACAGGTAAAAAGTTATACCGCCCAACGAAGTGGGCACAGGTCAGCTAGTCTCAAAATAAAATAATAAATATAATACAAATGAATTAACGCTCGTAATGTTGTAATAACAGTTAAATAAAGATGTCAATTACTTTACCGGACTACCAATTCAATTAACCGTCAATTCAATTAAAGATTCGATCATATCTAGTCTATCTCCTACTTCTTAAGATTTCAGTAACTGCCATCCTACTGACCAGTGGCGTAGCGTGTCTTGGCGGGGCCCCGTATAAAAAATTGTTTGGGGGCCCTTAGGAAGGGTAAAGATTTCTCGCGAAAGAAAAAAAAATGTTTGCATAAAATTAAAAGAAATATTTATTCATCATAATTATCTATCTGACACTTTTTCCAAAATTTTTACAAACAATTCAAATTAAATTCGATCGATTTGCTGCTGATGAAATTAAAACATTATGGTTTCGATGGAAACGCCTCCAGGGGGGGCGCCAGTTTTGCATGCGGCAAACTTGCACAAATGTCAATTTTGACAGCTCCAAATTTGTTGAGGGCAGATTTGCAGGAGGCAACCTTGCAGGCGGCAACCTTCAGTACATCAAACTAAACATTAAAAAAAATGTTTTAAGTTTTTCTGTTAGGTTAGGTTAGGTTAGGTTTTTCTTTCCCTAAAATCGAAGTGACATTAATTACCGGCATCCTTGTAGTGGATGATTTAGTACATCAAACTAAACATTAAAAAAAAATGTTTTAAGTTTTTCTGTTAGGTTAGGTTAGGTTCTCGAAACGTCAGTTTGACATTTGCAAAACTGCCTTCTGCAAGATTGCTTTCTGCAAAACTGCCGCCTGCAAGAATGCCGTCTGCAAGATTGCCGTCTGCAAATTTGCCTTCTGCAAGTTTGATGGGACCCGCCTCGAGCCTAATGAATTCTTTTCTTCGCAACAGGCAGCAAGTGACATTGAGGACTATCACTCCATAGCGGGCGAGATAGCGATAGGCATAGGTACCGCAGGGATCTTGTTTGGGTAACACTCTTTTCCTATTATACATGAATGACATTGCCATGAATGACATACATGAATGACATTGAATGCCACATCGCGAGCTGAGCTGATACTTTACGCATTTGACACATGCGCAGTAATAGAGAGCGAGAGTGTACCATCGTTAACCAGCAATACCCAACTTGTGTTGAATGAGTTAGGTGCATGGTTTGACGCTAATGGCCTGATACTCAACATTAACGAAACTAATGTTATGTATTTCAGCCTTAGACCTACTAAAACCGAAATACATGTGACCGTCAATAACGAAGAATTAACTCCGGTATCCTCAACAAAGTTCTTGTGATTCGTAATCGATAATGAGTTACGATGGCACCGACATATTGATGCTTTATGTGATAAATTGGGAAGAGCGTGCTATGCACTCTATCGCATCCCTTCATTTCTCGATTTATCCGCGCTGCGCATGTGTTACTTTGCATACGTTCATTCACTGCTAACGTGCGGCGCGGAGTTATGTGGGCGAGCAGCCGACAGGCAGAGGTCTTTCGTTAAGCAGAAGCGTGCAGTCCGCACAATAGCGCGTGTGGCGCTTGATACGCCAGCTAGGCCTCTGTTTAGAGATCTCTGCATCATGACGCTGCCGTCCATTTATATAATGGAAGTAGCGCTGTTCGTTCGCAGAAATCTAGCCGATTTTGAAGTGAATGGTGTGCATCATCAGCATCCAACAAGATCCCGTAGCATGCTACGTTCGGTAAGTCATGCATTATCCAAGTCGGAGAGGCTAGCCTATATCGCCGGCCCAGCGGTTTACAACAAACTCAGCGAGCACATTAGGCAGGCGCAATCTCTTGACGTGTTTAAGAGACGCCTTAAGAGATACCTTACAGATAACGCGTTTTACTCACTGGAGGAATATTACTCGAGTGAAGTCTAAAATGCTTTGGTGGCTAAAGTATTTAATGATCTCTTTTGCATTTTGTCTTGTATTTTCTTCTTTTTACATTATTCTTGTGTTTTTTTTATCCTCATTTTGTTTTGTTTATTTTATCTTTTCTTTACGATAAAAAAATATATATGTATGTTTGCTAATATGTATGAATGTTCGCTAATCTGACTTGTATACCAGTATACCAATAAAATGAATATGAATATGAATATGAATAATATATACACTCTCCTTGCCTTTTTTTCGCCAAACTGATTTATTAAATAATTTATAGCCGATGATGACTTTAGTTTTTCTAAAGTTTCTGCCTCTATGGACATTAGTGACAGGTCTGACAGGCGTTCATGTCCCATCGAAGCTCTTAGGTATTTTTTTTATCAGTTTTAATTTTGAAAAACTTCTTTCAGCAGTTGCAGTTGTAACTAGAAGGGTCAAGAATAAAAAGCATGCTGTTATTACCTCCGGAAAACTGGATGCAAGACTATTGAATTTCATCAGCAATAATTCAATGAGTTCCTAATGAAGTTTTTGAATTTCAGATTTTAAGCATGTTTTTAGAGCCTTTAATTGGTCATGAAAAATAACTGAGAGGTCTTTACAGTATTTAGCCGACAGTTTTCCGGAAGCGTTTAGTATCTCTTCGTTTGAAGAAGACAGGAGTTTCCCCGGTTGTAATATTTCGAACATACTACTCAGGTCGCCAGTTCAGGTCAGGTCAGGTTGGGGGCCCCCGTGGCCCGGGGCCCTGTATAATTGATACGGCAGATACGGCGGTAACTACGCCCCTGCTACTGACTATTATGTTATAAATACGATTATAATTATTATGTAATTTAAATATTAATAACCAATTATTCATATTTTATTTACGCTTTATATACTCCTTATTCCAACTTACGTCATTTAAAGTCTACCTTTTAATTAATTTCCTTATCCTTATATTATTATTAACCTTAATACATTTTTCGACTAACAACCTGCTCGTGTTATTTCTATCATAATTTGTTATGCAAGCATTGGAAACTGTTTACAGGATACTAAATTAGTTTTTATTAATTAGATTTTGAATATACTCGTATCCTGTATTGACTATCTGTAAGTTTATAATAAATTTTCTTTCTAAATGAAATCAGATATCCTTGAAACAACATATTTATTTTCAAATACATATTTATTTATTATTCCACACAAAAATGCCGATCAATTTGTTAAATATTTTGAATAATTTTGCGAAATTCAATATCTCTGAAATTAAACATTAATTTTAATGTGGCTACTTGGCTAAAGGTGTACAAAATATTGAACATAAAACGAGCCATCCGCGCTATTTATAAATTAGGTGCTAGACAGTCGTTACGCGGAAAATTTAAAGAAATCAATATATTGACACTTGCATCTCATTACATCTATGAAAACTTAATGTATGTTCATAAAAATAAAAACTGTTTTTAAAAATCTCTGATAGGCATGGTGTCAATACTAGAAATAAAAATAAACTTGCTGACTATAAAAGTCGACTCTCCAAAACCACAAAATCATTCAAAGGGCAATGTATACGCTTCTACAATAAAGTCCCAGTAAAAATGCAAAATTTATCTGTGATACAATTTAAGTCATTTATTAAGAAGAAGCTGAACTCAAAGGGCTACTATAAAATAAATGATTATCTAGACGACAAAGACCGTAAGAAATAAAATGGTTGCTTCGATGATTTATATCACGTTATTATGTCACAATATTTTGTTATATTGTCACAATAATTTAATTTTTATATCGTTTATGTATGTTTGTATGCATTATTGACGTCAAAAAGTTACGATTTCGTACTATTTTGAATAAAAAACTTATGATTATGGTTATGATTATGATAAAAGGCGGTACATTTTTATTAATAATTAATTGAAAAAAAATACATTCTCCTAAATTTCATGGATAAATGCAATCTGTATTTGATAGAGAAGCTCTTTAATATAAGTTTTGTAGAGCCTTATATAGCCAACATCAAGAACAGAGACGCAATGTATATCACTTCATCAAGATGAAATTTGGTATAGTATACCTATACATACAAAGGTCAACCGAGGTGAGGGACCTGGGAATTACATTTGATACGCAGTTGAACTTCTGTGCACAAATTACAAATATTTGCAATCGTGCTAGCAAAATGGTCGGTTTTGTTATTCGCATATGCAAACAGTTTAATAATATTCATGTTATGTTTCTACTATATAATTGTTTAGTCCGTAGCACAGCCTTCCGCAACCCTGGGGTCGCGACCCCGCACGGGGTCGCGAAATATAATTATGGGGTCGTCAAAAAAGTCAACAAGGTCCTGTACTTATCGATTTTTATTAAAGTTTATGCGTAAAATATAACCTCTCCATACACATTTTGATTCCAATTTCTTTAAAACGGAGAGATTCGATGAACTCAAAAGGAAAGGAGCAGCTGATCGATTTAATGCCCGATGAAAGCCTTCGAGCTATTTTCAAAACCACGGATCTATCCAAGTTCTGGATAATGACGGAAAAGGAATATCCACTGTTATACAAAATATCTCTGCTGAAATTGCTGCCATTCGCATCTACATACATACTTGTGTGAGACAGATTTCTCTCCATTGACCGCTATAAAAACAAAATATCGCTTCAGACAATGTAGAACCTGATTTGAGGGTGTCTATTTCTGATAATATATCACCAAGAATTAATATACTGACTGAATGTGTGCAAGCACAAGGTTCAAATTAATTTTTAAACTTACTTACCTAATTTTCTTACTGAATAAAATGTTAAAATAATTGCTTGTCTCATTTAATGCCTTCATAAATATGTTAAAGGCATATTTTCTCGTTTGCTCTAATATTATTTTCCAAAATAAATAAACTTTCCGATATAATTTACGAAATAAAAACAGCTAGAACATGGAGGAAAATTGAAGTTTACCTTGATCTCGTTACCTGAACCAACCTTTGCATTTGTAAATTTAGTGTTTTTTTCTGGGGTCGCTGAAAACTCTTTTTTTAATTTTGGGGTCGCAACATCAAAAAGGTTGCGGACCGCTGCCGTAGCATACTCGAATATAACTCGGTCATCTGGTGTACAAGTGAAAACAAATACATTCAGATGGTAGAGCGCATTCAAAGAAAAATTTTAAGATATATTTATTACAGAAAATACAATATTTATCCATACTTATTTCCGTCCGATTTTGTGCTAGGAATGGTAGGATACAACACTCTTGAAACGCGTCGATATATTTTACTAATTATATTTGCATATAAACTAATTCAAGGAACTATTTATTTGCCAGAGATACTATGTAAGTTTGAATTGTAAGTTCGAAATACCGGTAAATTATACAGCGAGGAGATCGCATCAATTGTTTAATGTGCCGTACCACCGTACAAATATTTTTGTAGACAGGCCAGTGGGAAGAGTTATAGCTCTTGTCAATTCCTTACCCACAGAAATAGATATCTTTTGTATATCTCTTTGGCAGCTAAAAAGGCAACTCCCTGCTATGTTATGTTTATCTAATCTGTCTTTTATTTAGTTTTATATTTTTATATTTTTTTCTTGTTCAATGTTAGCATTAATTTAGTTATTCTTAGTTATTTTTAGACTTACACTCTAGCTTTAATATTCAAGGGCGAATTGGATTCATCTGTAATGCTCTTGAATATTATTTGAAACTAATAAATAAATAAATACGTGACCATTTTTTTTCCGTTAAAGCGTCCCGCTTCCGCTTTAGGCGTCCCGTCCCACCTGCAGAAGTTTGTAGGGAAAAAAAACTTATTGGTCTTTTACTACTTTTTATTCAAAAATGAAAATCATGATAACAGTATTACTAATAATAAGTAGATATCTACACATTTGTTTTATATTTGTTGGAGAAGCAAATTTGTTTCAAAATATCGGGTCTAGTTTTTAAGTAAGAATGGAGCTGATTACATGATTTATTAATGTTAGTCTTGGTAATCAAAATGGCTTTCAAAACTGCGACACTTTCGCTTGTCCATATTTTATTCATTAGAGAAAAAACTCTTTCGACAGGTGCGTTAGGTACTTCCAGGCAGACAAAAAACGTACTCAATAATTATACGAAAGTTAGTACAGTTGAGATTGTTATCACGAAAGTTCCGCCCAACGGTCGTCAGCAGCAACATTCTCAGAATTCCAGCTTGCAATTTTAACATCTTCTGAGCTTACATTATCTTTTGGCGTGAAAGCGGGACATTTTGGCGCTCCGTTGGACAGCGGGACAGACAACCTGACAACTTGGGTTGTCGACTACAGCGGGCGAGCCCGTCACCTCAGGAAGTTTTAACGATTAGTCGTTCTATCTCCCTGGAGTGAGCGCAGAAGACTTGAGGACAAAACAGTCCACCATCTAGCTACGTCGCAAGCCCGTAAGAGACCAACGCGTTAACCGTGAGATAGCCAGCAGGAGGTTAAGTTTCTAGGTCTGATGATGAAGCCGGAAGATAGGCACTGGCATTCCATGATGGAATATCGTATCATAGCCGTGTGTATGTGAATATCGTTTTTTTTAACTATTTATTTATTTATTAATTTTATTGATGTACGATTTTTTTAGTACGTATGATTTCTGAGTTAAATAATAAAATAATCAAATTTTGGGAAAGGTTATAACTTTGCCTCTTTATGGACCACAGGGCACTTATGTTCCATCTATTTATGCAAAATCTATTGAACCAATTTTCACAAAACTTGACATATATGTTACTTACATCGCCCTTTAATAGTTTTATGTATCAAAATTTTCCATACTCTACCCCAAGGCTTATGCAGCGATCAGTGTGTATCACTCCTGCTTCCATTCAAAGATGTCTTATGCGATACTACTATGGGGTAATGCGACCGATATCCATCGCGTTTTTGTGCTACAAAAGCAAGCCGTTAGGACAATTTTTGGTGTAAGCAGAGAAACACGTTGCGCCCCTTTTTTTATTAAAGCTGGTATCCTTACCATGTCCACCATGTACATATATCAGTGCCTTTTATACGCCAAAGAGAATCTTTTAAATTTTACTTCACTCAACATAGCCATTATACGCGACCTAAAAACAATGTATTATTGCCTAAAGTACGCTTTTATATATTAGTTTTAAATTGTTCAATGCTTTGCCGTCATCGTCGAGAAGACTTGACATGGCAGCATATAAAATCTGCTTGAAAAATCAGTTAGTCAAACATGCCCTTTACAAACTGGACGACTTTTATGATATTGCGTCCACAATTGCTTGATTATAAATAACCATAATATGACTATACTTTCGCACTAAGTTTTAGATTTTATTGACATTGTTTTTAATTATGCATGTTTCAGAATTTTTCTTTTTCATTGTATTGATTATTATTTATTGTTTGATTATTGATTATTTTATAAATTTGACTATTTTCAAGTAATACCTCTGATTGCAGTTATTTTTTATCTTTTAATTAATCAAAGCGGTTTTATCATGCGGTAAATTATGATTGTAAAATTTGACGTGTTCCTCAGTATGGTGAAATGCTTTTATGGAATGAATAAATGATGATGATGATTGCCCTTAAAGGGTTAAGCAATAATATACGAAATACACAGTCAATCAAGTCAAACGCCTTGGATAGGTCAACATTTATTAAAAAAAAATACTCACCTAACGAAAAGTGTTCTCTGTTCTTTCCACTGTCTGCTGTCTGGTCTGATCTGTTGAAGTATCAGGGTCACAAGCGACGCGAGGAGCGAACTGTGAACTCTCCCTTCCGAACTGATCCAGCCGGCCAGCGATGTTGCTCCTTATATAGTAGGACCATAGGGGTGTGGGTGGTGTTTTTAGCCCGTTTAGCGGACGCGGTAATGGAGACGGGGAATTGTTTACAAAGAGCTAGTGACTAGCACGAGCAGTTTGGAGTTAATTCTCCGTATAAAGTCAACACGCGTAAAATAAGAATAAGGGTACTTATTTACATTACAAGGTATATTAAATTAATCTTAAATTAGTTACTCAAGAATTTAATACAGTGAATTATTCCAAAATTAATTCAATGAACAAAAAAAGACTATAATAAAATAATTGATAGTAAAAAAATCGCTTCTGTCACCACATGACTTTACCGGCAAGTAGCCAAGGACTGATCTCATCTAAATATTAATTTCATTAATAAAATCGATAACGTTTGGGTTCCGTTGGCACGTTCGTTTCTCGGATAGCCTCGAACGGCTCGTCGTTAATACTTAATTATAATGTATGGCAGAATTTGAATATTGTTAGTGGAGCTTGTATAGAAATATTCCAAACAAAAAATCACAATGTGATTTCGATCCATCAAAGCATATTTGTATCAAAATTCAATTTTTTAAGTCAAATATTTCGAGATTTATATATGACTAGCTGCACCCCGCGGTTTCACCCACGTGGTAATGGAAAATTGTGATAATGATGATAAAAAGAATTTTATATTTTCGACAATTTTTCGCAGAATAGCAGAATAATATAAAACCATTGAAAAATTGACGAAAATATAAAATACTTTCTATCATCATTATCACAGTTTTTCATCATCAGTGGCGTGCCCGCCCTTGGTGAATGGGGCAAGCCCGACATACCTTTTTGTGTTTTTTTTTATAGTAACAGAAAGTAGTACTTCTTTCCTCTTCAATCTTCAATTTGAAATTTACTGCTTGTGTCGTAGATTCAATAAAGCACACTGAAGGCATACTACTGCTAGACAGAATTTACCATACACTTATCAGCAGTCGAATACCTCCTGTGGCTTTAAGAAAAACCGTTTTATTTGCTTGAGCGAGTGACATCGAGTTAAGAAGTTGACCCTTGCTTGTATGAGCTGTAAGACTTTTTTATAAAAAAAGGGAACAAACAGTAATTAGGTGCTAGGTACATAGCTTTAACTAGCTTATTTATATTCTAAATCGAAGCGTCTATCTTTTTTCAAAAATGAGTTTATTACGTCTGAGTAAAATGATGGCGAACGCTTTAATTCTATTAACAACTGTTTTTCAATAGCAACCATTGATAACTCAGATAGACGTTCCTGACCCTGTGTATTTCTTAGGTAAGTATGAATACGCTTAAGAGATGAGAATGCACGTTCCGCGGAAGCACTTGTAGCAGGAATAGTTACGACAAGATACGCTAACTTCAACAATTGGGGAAAAGCGTCTTCGAGGCTATTCTGACTAATGAAAACAATTAGTTCAAAAACATTGCAATCTATCAATTCAGGAGAGGAGTACAAACAGATCAATTGGTTCGTTAAAACTTGTTTGTCAAAATGGTTTGCATAAATGTCAAATAATGAATCTAATGCCTCTGTAGGAAAATCTAAACGGTATTTCTCGTATAGTTTGTTGTTGAAGAGTTGGAAAAATTTCAATTTGAAAATTTCCGAATATCGATCCTCAATCTCGCAGAATATGTTGTCAATTACCTGGACAAAAAGTCGCTTATATTCAGTATATTCAGTACGTTACGTCTCAAACGAGGAGCTGAGTTATTTTGCAGAATGTTTTCATAAAGGAGATCAAATTCTGATTGAAATTCTACACGTAACCAAGTCTGAAATTCCTTTATTTTATTGCTACAATAACCTACATCGACTTGTGATTTTTACAAGCTATCAGTTTTTTCAAAAATTCGGTGGAAAACAAGGAGAAAATTTTTAAATGGAATGACCGCAACGAGTTTTCAAAATTCTCCGCTGCTAAAACCGTATCCCCGTCCCAGTCCTGAAGGTTGTCACAATGTCAGAAAACAATGTAATAAGATTATTTTTTGCACAAAAACTGTGTTAGTTCGCGAGATATACGCCCAACGCGTAGCGGGGGCAAGAGGTAATTTTTTGCTGCAATGAGTATCGTAAAAGGCAGATCGTTTTGTACTGTGGCTAAAATAATTACACAAAGACTGTTGTGTTGAAAAAAACGAACTGATTTCTCCAATTCTGTTGCATGATTTAGACAATACCAGGGCTAAAATGTGTGCATTGCACCAAATGTAAATTGCTTGTGGACAAACATCTTTTATTTTTGATTGTACTCCGTTTCTAACACCCGACATAACACTAGCGCCATCATAGCTCTGTGCTACTAATTTTACGGTACACTCCTGTTTATTTAGCAATTCTAAAATAATATTACACAGTGTGTCTGCTATACGACTTTCAGATACATTAACGAACCCCAAGAAACGGTCATGAATGTCGTTTCCAAAATAATATCGAAGAATCAGGCATAATTGTTCTTTGTGACTGATATCGGGAGTTTCGTCAATAATATTTGAGGACAATTGAAACAAATTTTGTTGTTTTGATTTCAAATTCAATGCGAGTTTTCATAACAACCACTACGGAATGAATAATATCATTTTGAATTTTATTAGACAAATAACTCGGTCCTCGCTTATCGGACTGTTGTAGCTGCATGTGTTTTTCTAAAACGATATCGTATTTCGAAAGAAGTGATACGATTTCTAAAAAAATTCCCTTATTCAACGAAGTTTTGGACTCATCGTGACCTCTGAATGGAAGTTCTTGTTGAGCTAAATGACAAACAATATCCACTAATCCCTGAAAAACACTACGATTTTGATCAAAGCGAATATTGTGCTTCAAAATTTCATCATTTAACTGCCGAGATAAAGATGTCTCAATTCGTTGTTTACCAAAATTACTAAGCGAAATACATGTGATTTTGCGAATTCATGTGTCTTTTTATCGCGCCGGCTAAATTATTTAGATCATCATAACCGGACGAATTCCAAACATTTAAGTCGTTTGAATAAAAGATACAGCAGTAACAAAACAATTTATTGACATGGGAGCATCCAACTACCCAGTGAGTTTTGTACACTGATCTATTAAATTGTCTTTTATGCGATTTACTTGTCTGAGAAATACACAAATCGGGTGTAGGTTTAGGTCTAGAAATTAGTAATTTCTTTTGCTCAAAACTCAAAGATTTTACTTTGTCTTCGCCGATTAAAAGTCGTACACATAACTCACCACAAGGGACAATTTCCTCCATTGTTTATCAGGCACTAAAAACCACAAATGAATTGAAATTACACAATAAAAAAATACCGGGACGTCAGTCGCACAAACCTTCACAAACTACAGTGAAGTGAAGTTCGCGCTAACCGTCTCACGTTGCGACATTTGACACGTTCGCTTTCACCTTCATGGGCAAGCACGGCTTTGGCTTGCATAGTAAAATCCTCTATATACTTATAATTGTTTTGCGTAATTTGCCACTGGTTAGAGTGAGAGGTACACTGATTTTGGAAGCCACATTGAAAGCCCACATGTGCGAGCGAGCGAGATGACCCGTCGGTACACAGCTGCAATCCCACGCTGCTTTATCGACGCCGCGGCCACCTTGTTCATTACGATAGCAAGCTGTCGCAGTTCTGTCTATAAATTTCGTCGCGTGGAGCGAGCTGCGTCCGCTAGATAGCACTCGTTAGATAGCAAATTAATTTATTTAATTGTTTATTT
Organism: Micropterix aruncella; assembly: GCA_944548615.1. Lineage (NCBI taxonomy): Eukaryota > Metazoa > Arthropoda > Insecta > Lepidoptera > Micropterigidae > Micropterix > Micropterix aruncella. Next base: position 3,174,293 of record OX155974.1, read on the forward strand.
TTTACGGATTGTGTTATTAATTTATTTAATTGTTAATTACGAAGAATAGGCAAGCCGGGCTTTTCGGCTTATATGAAGAGACCGCCACTTACTGCGCGGGTGAAACCGCGGGGCGCAGCTAGTCCATTATATACCTGTAACTCCAACGGTTTTTGCGGCGCACGCCAGAATAGCTCACAGATGGCAGATTTTTTTCCTTTTTACTTACACTTATCGTTATATTTTGGATAATTCACACTATACCTTTATAAATTATAGTCTATGTGTTATTCTGATGTATAAGCTATTTTAATGTAAAGTTTCATCAAAATCCATTCAGTAGTTTTTGCGTGAAAGAGTAACAAACATCCATACATATATTCTTACAAACTTTCGCGTTTATAATATTAGTAGGACTAATGCACCCTCTGGTGGACCGATTTCAACCTCAATTTTTCAACTCTTACCATGACTAAATGATGCTTGCATACCAAAATTTAGCTCAATTAGCCAAAATTTTAGCTCAAATTATAGCTGGTTCTAAGTTTCATCATAACATAGCTGTTGGACTTATAAAAAGAAATGGAGTCGATTCTTTTTTCTTAAAATTATCTTCGTTAAAGTTGCGGACGGCCAGTGCTATCTGTGACTGCGTACCTATGTCACTGCGCACTACTACCTATAAACCGCGGCTGCGGTTCGTGTCTTTGCTTAGACGCCGACGTGCGCTTATAAGCTTTTGCACTGGATTTCCGCTAGGTGGCGTGACGCTACTACGCAAATGTTCTAATTTTGCTAGGATTAAAATGAAATGTTATTTATGATTATAAATTCCAATGTTGTTTATTAAGATAACGCATGTTCCAACATTCCTATGGCAGTTACTGTGTTTCTGGGAAAGTCTTGGGGTGACTTTGTAGTATAAGAAAGCTATTGTTTACTTGGCACGCTTGCCTTAGTACGGGCCTAGGTCTAGTAAGCGGCGTTTGTTTAAAGAAATATTGGGCTGTTTACAATGAATCCTCTAGTGATAATGTAATAATGTACTGTAAAAAAGCTAAGGGGCCCTTGCTGAGTTGGCCACGAAGTGCCATTCTGTTCAGGGTTGGTCACACTCACGGGTCAACACCCATCCGGCGGCCTCCACGCATAAAGTGAGAGTCTGTGTAGGACTCTGGCCTTAGGGATAGTTTCCCCTAGGAATCAACCTTCCGGCGCTCCTGGACGGTCTGCGCACCGTGCGGCGTAAGCCAATCGATTGTGCACTCTGACTAACAGTCGGGGGAGTCTGGAAGCAGTACTGTTTGCTATAGAGCGGGGGTGGTTGCGGACCTTACGGCGACTGCTCTTGGTGACTGCCAAAAGAAGGGTTATATTTTTACTGCATATGTATGTATGTATTTGCATGCCAATTTGGCTACATTACCGCTATTTGTGAGTGTCTTCTTGTGAGTATCTTATTTGTGAGTGTCTTATCACTTTATCCATGTATGCAGTAAAAGGGAAGTTATATGCAGTAAAAGGGAAAAGTCTTTTGTTGTAAATACTTGAGACGATAAATTTACTTATTTGATATGAATTCATAACTGTTGATAATATGACCAATAAACATGACCTAACGATTTAAATTATTTTTTTATATAAAAAACTACTTTTTGTGACTTAAATATAAAAGTTGGACATATGCTGTCGCTGACTTTTTTAGAGGCATTATCAAGATCTACAACTTTTCTCTAGAACTTAATCATATATCTCTCATCGTTAAGGCAGCGTTATTCGGATTTGCAAAGTAGCAAATCCGACTACCACGAAAAAGTCTTTTCATTTGTCGGATTAATATACAGCCTATGCCACTCACAAATACCGTGGCTTTCTATTGGTAATTTCAAATCAATTTCCAAAAGAATTTTCAAAATTGGTTCAGTAGATCCAGTGTATACTTCCTACAACCTCACAAACTTTACCTCTTTATAATATTAGTATAGATTATTACTAATATTATAATTTGTGTACGCTATTATTACTATTATATGCATTTTTTTTACTCCACACCCACACACTCAACACACTCACAGACACACATGCACACACGCGCACAGACACACATACAAACACACGCACAAAAACACATCCTAAACGCAAGCCTCTTATGTAGTAATAAAATCTTAGGTATTTTAGTTTTACTAAGTAGTTTACCGATAATTTCTGTAATTTCGATAAAATCCGTAATCGGTTTTATTTTAAAGTAATCTATAGTTTCATAATGTAATTTACTGTGTAATTAATGCTGTGGGATTTCGAAATAAAGAATAAAGAATAAAGACAGAACGAATCTCAAGGAGAATTTCCACCCTTTGAAAGGCCACGGTCTTCCACTTCGATCAAGCCGAGATAACACACTCGCCATTTCGATACAACATTCTTCTGTTTACACGCATTATTTTACGGTCCATTCTACTCGTTTATGGAATCAGCTCCATCAGTCTTATCGAAGCTGCATGCCTCGTTGCACACTTTCAAAAAGTTGTTAAAGAAACATTAATTTTTACACAGCCACTAACCTTGTCCTCACAAAACACCTCACCTTGTCCTGTCCTTTATTCCCTTTCCCGGGCAGTCTTAGCATCAGTTATTGACATATATTTGTATAAGTTTATTTTAAATTTAACTTTAATACTCCTGTGTGTATTGTTTGGTGACAATTAGGAATTGTCATAAATTGTCGTTTTTTATAAAACCAGTGTAATATTCATTAAGTAATGTTTATATAGAACAATATAGTGATTCTATTCTATTATATTCTATAGTCACATATCGTTACACCAGCCTGGGTTGACGAGTTCGCATTGTGCTTTTATTTAAATAAATAAATATAATAATTAAATTGACTTATAAACTAGTACCTAAGCGCGAAGTAACTCTAGCCAGTAACTCTGTTTGGTTTACAGTTGGATCCATTTCTCGTTAGTTGTAATATTGCGTTTAAAACTGTGTAAACATGCCTCAACTCTGCTTGCATCTATCCAAGTGGAATGTCAAGTTAACAAGGTACTATACTAGTTTAATATCATACTCATAATCTGAAACCAATCAGTCCCTTGAGAAATTATTAATATAATAGTTGTATCGATTCTATTGGGCACTATGTGACTACATATATATGTTTTTATTTATTTATTATTTATTAAAGAATTAATTACTATAAAACATTGATTTTGCTTACCTACAAAAATAACAGGAACCGAATGGCAAAACCTTAACCTTTTGCTTATTTGATTCTGTCACCCAACTGGGACTAGCCCGTTCTAGGGTGGACAGGGCTTTAGTAGTAGTAGTAGTAGTAGATGGAGTGGGGGGCTTGTTTCCAGCCCTTGATGTCACCTAGATCTGTAAGGTCTTTTGTAACTACCCACTGTGTGGTTAGGTCAATGGTCAGCTAGTAGCCCGGTACTTCTTACCAGTCCAAGTAGGTCACTGACCTTCAAGTTGGGCAGATCGCTGGGTTCGAGAAAGGCTCGTCCCAGTAAACTGTGTCTTTTGGCGGCGAGCCCTGGACAGCGGCCAACAATGTGTATGCTGTCTTCAGGTTCCTCGCCACAGTCAAGCCAGGTCTCCTTGCTCTCAGTCAAGCCAAGGTTGAATAGATGAGCTCTAAGGGTCGTGTGTCCGGTGAGGAGACCGATAGTGGTTCTAAGGTTCTTCTTGCTCATGTCAATTAGGGCCTTGGTTTTCTTCTGTAGTGGTTGCTCCATCATGGCTTTTGCCTGGCGACATCCCTGACTCTGTTTCCAGGAAGTCCGATGTTCCTGCTCCAAGCAGTCCCTGATGATTTTCTTACCTGTAGCGAAGGGGACCCCTACAGCTGGCTCCACTGGGCAATCCAGTGTGCCCAGTTTTGCCAGTCTGTCGGCCTCTTCGTTTCCGGGTATGCCTTGGTGACCCGGTATCCATATTAGGGTGATTTTGTTGGATTTTCCCAATTTGTTGAGCTCCTGCATGCAGTCCCAGACCACAGAAGATTCTGTGGTGGCTTTAGCCAGAGCGTCCAGTGCTGCTCTGCTGTCAGAGCAGATGAGGATTTGTCTGTTTTTTACCTTTATATTACACATCTTTAATAGGGCTTTAATATTACAATCAATTATGTACAAGTTTTAGTAAAATGCTAATAACACTAAATTGTCCTTAAATGTGGCACTCAAACAAAAATTAATAGATAATATAATAAATAAAATGCAATTTCAATATATAATCGGCATTAAGTGGAATATAACATTCGATTAAATAGAGAATGACAAACAGAATAGTCTAAAACAGTCAACTAAAATAAAGAGAAAAATTTAGTTATAAGTAAGAAAATAAATAAAATGTCATTAATATTCAATATATGTTAAATAATATAAAATTTTATATAAAAATATACCTAGTAAAAAAGTACAATTTATTGTCAAAATAACATATAACAACAAATTATAATTTTTTTTTGGTAGTTAGTTCAATGTTAAAATATACTCAACATACTTACATGTTTAAAAATATTTTAATAATTTATGCACCTAAGTTTTATTAAACTATAATTTCTAACATTTGATGTATGGTTAGTCTGTCATGTTTCGATAACCATTTCTTTATTTTAGTTTTGAATTCCTCAAATGTCAAATTAATTTTATTTCCGTATTGATCAGATATTAAAATCTCGGAGCAATGAAAGAGTAATGTCTTTGTCAAAATGATGTTTTCATCCTGGATATTATTAAGCTATTTCTAAAACTTGTCTCGTTAGTCTTTGAATAAATTAATAAATATGAATTATTGTCCAAAAATATCTTGAAAGGGAAGTTTTTATGTGGCGGTAAATAATATTTTTTATTAAAAAAAAAATACGTGTGGCACTCCGGGACTGCCGCGGTGAAGCTATTGCATAGCATTTTTAACAACTTATGCAATTATAATTATTTATTTATTTTATTTTTTTATTTTTTCTGATATCAGATAACTGCGCTCTATCGGAAAACGTTGAAATTATTTCGAATCATCTGCGGCTTTGGAATAATTTAAACGTCTCCCGATAGAGCGCCGCGCACGAATTTTTTATTCAATAAAGCAAAAAAAACGGCTTATTCGAAAAAAATCGTAGATAAAAAGATAGATAATTAAATTATCTTTAAAATGATGCAGGTTTCATAATAACACGCCAGATAGTATTTGCGTAGTAGTCGTTTTTGTGTTCGGTTAGACCTAATTTTACAAATTATTTACACTATGTAATATAAACAAAATCTAAAATATTCAAAGCTAAGAATATTAGGAAAATGATCTTGTTTAACATATATTTTTTTCGAATCGTAAGCAGTACTCGTTTAGACGTAATTATCAGTTTAAAATCATTAATTTTTGTTAAGAAATTTCTTCACTCGGTCGCCGCGCTGGCCTAGGCCCGAGATAAAGGCTATGCACTAGCTTCACACTTTTAATTTAGGATAAAGCTAAAATAATTTTTACATTAAAATAAAAATTAAAATAATTAATCTGTTGTGTCACACTAAGACTTTTCCGGCAAGATGCCAAGGATTAATTTCATTTGAATATTATTTTCGTCTGTTGATGTGAAAAGACACGAATTATTTGAAATTTATAGGATTACAGGTTTTTATATCTCAAAAAGAGTAATAGAATTATAATTGTTAAATACCAACAGTGGGCCTTTATTATACAGACTGTTATTAAAATCTTTACATCCTAAATGGTTTACATCCTAAAATTATAAATGATCAATTAATCAACATTTAAAAATACAAAATCGCGCAGAACAAATTATTAAAATAATAAAATAATCAATGGTATGGAAAATTATAAAATAGTCAATAAAATGCTCATATTTAAATAGCCATGAAGACTCTCATCGGGGTCGGCCCCTAGCTTGAATTATATACGTGAATTGTCTGGTATCTCCTCACCGATATTCACGATCGGATTGTGACGGTTGGTATCACTTTCGGGAATTAGGAAAGGTTGGACAGCCTGGATCCCCGACGTAGGGCTTCGGGTACGATCGGTCTTTCTCGTCGGCGCGGCGGTCGCTGTTTCGAGCCGGTGCCGCGGTGTCTAGCAGGTAGGTCGGGCGTACGGGGGGCGCCAGTTTTGCATGCGGCAATTTTGCACAAATGTCACTTTTGACAGGTCCAAATTTGTTGAGGGCAGATTTGCAGGAGGCAACCTAGCAGGAAGCAACCTTGCAGGCGGCAACCTTCAGTACAGTTTTTAAGTTTTTCTGTTAGGTTAGGTTAGGTTAGGTTTTTCTTTCCCTAAAATCGAAGCGACATTAATTACCGGCATCCTTGTAGTGGATGACTTTTATACATCAAACTAAACATTTAAAAAATTGTTTTAAGTTCTTCTGTTAGGTTAGGTTAGGTCATTTTGACATTTGCAAAACTGCCTTCTGCAAGATTGCCTTCTGCAAAACTGCCGCCTGCAAGAATGCCGTCTGCAAGATTGCCGTCTGCAAATTTGCCTTCTGCAAGTTTGATGGGACCCGGGCGTACGATGCGACGGCAATCGTACGATTGTATTGGCGGCCGCGCAATCGTACTATCCTCCATGACGATTCTCTGGAGATTCTGACGCTGCTGGTGAAGAGACGGGGCCGAAGGAATACCCGGCTGCCGTTCCTGCCTCATGACGGGCGACGGATAATCGCCCCCTCAAAAAGTCCCGGAGAAAATATTGGTCCTAAATATGAGCTCTGAACTTCTCCTTCTCTGGCTTCCACGATTTCACGAATTCGAATGGGAAGAATTATACCAAAGGGCGGTCGATTTCGAGAATATTTTTGCCTAGATGAGTGCATGTATTTTAATAAAATAAAGGAATTTTACCGCTACTGAAAACATATGTTACTTATCCCGGTTCTTCCCGGAATTAATTAATATTTCGTAACCAACATTACAAGGCAGCGGTTCCCTCATGTATCATGTTGAAATTGTGAGTATTATGGCATAAATTAAATTCCTCGGCGACTACTCAAATAATTATGATTTATTTACTATTTCCCAATTCCTAAATATGACCTTTATATTTTCATGATTTTGTTTCGCAATCGTACTGGCAAAGCGATGTCTTTTTTACGTCACTCGCCGTAATGTTGCTCGCTTCTGAACTCGGACGACCCAGCTGTCAAACTATGCGTACGCGCCAGCTGCGATACGAATCTGAGATGGGCCGTTTACACTCTCGCGCGAGGCGCGAGGCGAGACGCAAAACCATGTGCGTAAACAAACAGAACAGAGGCAAAGCTTCTAGCAAGTAGGTAAACATTTTGTACGCTCGTTAGAAGCTTTGCCTCTGTTCCATTTGTTTACTGATATGGTTTTGCGTCTCGCCTCGCGCCTCGCGCGAGAGTGTAAACGGCCTAAGACAAATATGTGAAAATGGTGAAAACTTGCAGGAAAACACGGAGCTCGTGTTACAAGAGCTAGAGAGACACCAGAGCAACGAAAAAAACGTTTAGGAAGTTTAGGACAATACGAATCTCAAGTTCGCGCATTTCAATCACAAGAAGAGCGAGAGGCCCGTCTTCAGTACTTGCGTGAATATGACTCTCAAAAAAGAGCTTCACAGTCATAAGAGGAACGGGCCGTGAGACTTCAATATTTGCAAGAATACATCACTCAATCAAGAGCTTTGGAAACGGACGAAGAGCGTAGTAGGTATACGGTTGCAATACTTACGTGAGCATACTGCTGCTATCAGAGCTGCACAAAGAGCTAGAGCTAGTACTTTTGAGAAAGACATTTATGTGTTTATTGACAAAGTGTGTGAAATTTGTACAAAGCGATGCTATCAGCATCAAGTCTCCCGATGGACAATTTTGATGGAAAATGCACCATATTCACCTGACGATCTGAAGCAGAAATCAACGTTACTTTTGTGTAATTGTTGCAAAAAACATGTGAGTACAAAGAAGAACTTACCGCTATCAACTGCATTCTGGAACAATCTCGATCGAGGCCCGATTCCAGGCGTAATTGCAGATTTATCGCAAGTTGAGCAAAGATTACTATCAAGAATAATTTTTAGTTATGCCACTGCATACACATATTAAAAAAATAATATTGTTAATTGTTGATACGAATAGACAAGGCGAACGAGATAAATAATTAATAAATCTATCACTTCCCTTCCAGAAATAGACTATCTCAGCAAACCACACGAAGTACAGCCGCCGGTATTATATGGCTTACCAAAATCCACAAGGATAATGCTTAAGACTTAGTCCCCCGTAAGCCAAATCGATATCCCCGCATATCCTCTGTCGAAACAATTAGCTGGTGTCCTGCAAACGCTCACTGGCAAAAGGACGCGTTACGTAAAAGGACGTCTTCAATCAAATCAAATCAAATCAAAAAAAATATTGTCCTAAAAACTAATACATAGTTGTATAGACAGTTGTATTACATTTACATTTGGCCGTGATATGATTGAATTCATCATTAATGATCAAATTCTTCTATTAATAATTAAAACATAAAAGGCTACTTGTAAGAATAAAGAAGGTATTATTGTAGAATTAAATCGAGTCTCACCATTTAGTATACCAGATAAAAAACACAGAGTAAAATATGTAGAAAGTTGTAGAGATGTAATATATAGAGAATATATGTAGAAATTAACTCAATAAGTAGTGATTCTATTACATTGAATATAATGAATAATGTAATGAGAAAAAAAGAAGGTTATAGTGAACATAATTATTTTTTAAAAATACCGATAAAAATATTTTTTTAAGTATAAAATTAATAAATGTAATGTCAAAAATAACAAAAAAAAATGTGACGATTGTCAAAAAGTAAAATAAATGTCTTAGTGATTATATTGCAATTAAAAATAGTCAAGATATAATTAATATGTACCTAACTAACTAACTAACTTTTCCTCAAGCTCTATAAAACCTACATTCGCCCGCTCCTCGAATACTCCTACCAGGTATGGAATCCTTACTTTCGGAAGGATATAGAGCACCTGGAAAGAGTTCAGAGAAGAGCAACAAAGTTGGTGCTATCGCTGAAAGAACTTTGCCTGACGACATTAGAGGAACGTAGGCAGCGAGGAGACCTAATAGAAAGAGACTACAGTGTGCCCAACCTCGAGAGCATGTATACCCTGAACACCAATAAGCAGCTGCGTGGACACTCGTTGAAGCTAAATAAGACAATTGCAGCATCGAACCCCAGGAAATATTTTTTGACATATCGTGTAGTGGATGCTTGGAATGCGTTGCCAGAGGAAGTGATCAGTGCTATCTCTGTCAGTAGCTTTAAAAACAAACTGGACATTTTTCTTAGTGCTAAACAGTCACAAGTTTAAAAACAAGTGTATGTGATATACACGCATCAGCCTTAAGCTGCTAGTGTATAATATAATAATAATAATAATAATAAACTAATAATAGAAATAGTCAATACATTTTAGTCAAATTGAAAATCGATTAAAAACCTATTACAGAAAGAGATATATTGATATCAATCTTGATCTTGATATCAATCAGCTCTTTTAATGTTAGGTTTAATGATCTTGGCATGTTTCTTCACGCAGTCAAAAAAATAATAAATTAAAAATTACGTGTGGCACTCGGGGACTGCCGCGGTAAAGCTATTGCATAGCATTTTTAACAACTTATGCAATTATAATTATTTATTTATTTTATTTATTTTATTTTTTCTGATATCAGATAACTGCGCCCTATCGGAAAACGTTGAAATTATTCCGAATCATTTGCGGTTGCGAGAGCAAATGATTCGGAATAATTTAAACGTCTTCCGATAGAGCGCCGCGCACGAATTTTTTATTCGATAAAGCAAAAAAAACGGATAATTCGAAAAAAATCGTAGATAAATAGATAGATAATTAAATTATCTTTAAAATGGTGCAGGTTTCATAATATTACGCCAGATAGTATTTGCGTAGTAGTCATTTTTGTGTTCGGTTAGACCTAATTTTACAAATTAATTACACTATGTAATATTAACAAAATCTAAAATATTCAAAGCTAATAATATTAGAAAAATGTTGTTGTTTAACATATATTTTTTTCGAATCGTAAGCAGTACTCGTTTAGACGTAATTATCAGTTTAAAATCATTAATTTTCGTTAAGAAATTTCTTCATTCGGTCGCCGCGCTGGCCTATGCCCGCGATAAAAGCTATGCAATAGCTTAAAAACGAAATCAAGGAATAATAAAAAATGAATACGAAATGTATATAATTTAAATTTTGTAATCTTCCTAATTGAATTATTGTAAAAAGAAAATGAAAATGCATGTCCACAATAAAATACTATGAGAAATATTCGTTTAATGTGTAAAAGCTTTTATCGATAAGCCATTTTTTCAACGCTGCGGTAAACCCTTTTCCTTTTATTTCTTTGATATTTTCAGGTAGGTGGTTATAGATTTTTATTGCATTGTATAACATTCCTTTTTTAAATAGAGTTAAATTTGGCTTGGGTGCTTGTAGCTCATGTTTATTTCTTGTGTTATAGCAGTGTTCAACATTGTTCGTTTTGAAATACTGATCGTGGTTCCTTACAAATTTGCAGGTTTCCAAGATGTATATTGATATAAACGTTAGCACAATTAAACAGTGGTTAGCAGCTGCCAGTCTGTAAATTAATGTAATGTAATGTAATTAAATGTAATGTAATGCTGTTATTTGTCTGAGTGCCAAATTGTAATACTGGTTGCCAAATTATATTACGATGTAATACGCTACAAAATCAATGACGACGCTACTTTATGCAAAGAAGTGAGTTCGCCCGGTCACGTGAGCACCGAACGTGCTATGGCAAAGTTTTTAACTTTAAACTTTAAACTCCCGCAACGAAGTCTTATCAAAATCGGCTATTCGCTCTTAGTTTACTCGACTGAAGAATAAAATGAGAAATGTAAGAGGCGACCCGTGTTTACTACTCGGGAAATGGACGTTGAGACGTCAACAAGAAACTTGTGCTTTAACTTACCTTCGCGACTGTTCATGTTCATTTAACCCTCCAGTAGCGATAGTCGGTGTACGGAGAAACACACAAAGCGCGCCTCTTTTCAAGAAATACAAAGTTCTTACCATGGCATCAGCGTATACCCTGAGTTGTTTAGTGTATGCCCCTAGAATGTGTAACGTCCCTTCCGGGATGCAAAAGTACGGCCGAGTTTTTACTTCACAAGTTGAGGGATTAAAAACAAGACACACGAGCGTATGCTTAACATGCACGTGGATTGTTTTTTTCCTTTCACAATTTCAAAACCTCCCTATGCGGAAAAGATGTGCTATGATAAATAGATTAACCCTTCGAGTAGCGGCATAATTTCATGGCAGACCGCAGCAATTTATTGGAATTTCTTGCAATATCGCCGCGCTCGACAAAAAGTACTATAACTATGGAACTACTACAGCAATCTTAAAAATAATAACTGTGCAATGATCGCATTGAAATTTCGTATATAGAATATTAAAATCTAATTTTCTAAAACAATTACATAATTATGAATGTGTAACAATTTTAAACACGCGGTTTGCGTAAAAAGAATCAAAAGCAAAAGAATTTTACCATCAAAAAAAATCTAAGTCATGCCGAATGAGAGATAAGAAATTTTGAGCGCCACATGGTTTTAGAGGAAAACCACGAAACTAAAAAATTACTACCGTCAAACAAAAAAACAAAAAAACTAAAGTGAGGTTATCATAAAGAAAAATCACATCTCGAGGGGTGGGTGGTGGTTTTTTTCTTGCACTGAATGAGGCTTCAGAATCAGAATCAGAATCAGAAAGGTCTTTATTATTTCTCATTTCTTAATTACAACAATGCTATTATAAGGCGCTAAATTGTCTTGATTTGTCCTTAGTGGATCTAACAAGTCATGTTATGTTTATCCTAATGTAAGCGTTAACATCATTTATTGTTAGTAGCTAGAAAATCTACTGGGGATTACCAGGTGACAATCTCTTGCTGATTGGTTTTGCCCGTTCTCTTTTATTTACATAGGGGATGTCCCCTAGTCTGGTGTTAGGTAGTAAAACATTGTGTTGATTTTGTTTGACGTATGGGGTTCCCGGGTCCGTAAGGCCCTCAACATCCTCACCGCGTACCTTGTCTAACATATCGCGGTGTAGGTGCTGAACGCGCACTTGCCAGGGGTCCTCGTCGAGTATATCCATAAGGATATGTGTCGGGAGATCCCGGGGAAGGCCAGCCGCCGTTTTAAGTGCCATACGGTATTGGCGTTCTATCTTAGTGTAGTTGCTTGGGCTAACTCTAGGTGCGAGTTGTACTATCCCATAGTCTAAGATCGGTAGCAGGCAGGTTTTTATGATCAGAAGTTTGACCTCAAGGTCTGTTTTGGCATACCATCCTATTATGGGAGAGAGCATACCACGTACTTGTTTTGCTTTTTTCACTACTTGGTTTACGTGATCTTTCATACAGAGTGTTTTGTCCATGAGTACACCAAGGTAGCGCAAACACTTTTTGTAAGGTAACAATTGACCGCACTTCAGTTTCACTGTGGGCTTATATCGTCTTTTCTTTGTAAACATTATGCACTCGGTTTTTTCAATGTTGCAGCGTAGGCCCCATCGTTGGTAGTATTCTATGACATCATCGGCAGCCCAACCAGCACGCATTGTTGCAAAGTCTGGTATACTCGATGTGTTAATTATGCAAAGGTCGTCTGCATATTGGGACAGCTTGGTGCCAGCTGTGTTATTGGGTATGTCATGGACATACAAATTGAAGATTAGGGGTCCCAGAATGGAGCCTTGTGGGACTCCATGTGGCACTGGTTTTATGGTTCCTCGAGTTGTGCGGAAGCGTCCTCTAGTGTGTCTGTTTGAGAGATAATTCTCTACCAGCTTTGTGTAGTTGCAGGCGACACCTGCGGTCTGCATCTTTTTTGTGAGGCCTCGGTGATTGATGGAGTCAAAAGCTTTGCTAAGATCAGTACTAATCATGGCGGCACTCTCGTTGTTTTCTAGCGCATCAGTGATGATTTTAGCTGTGCGTAGTATTTGTGTGCCGGTGCCGCGTTTGTGTGTGAAGCCGTGCTGATGAGTTGGAATCATGTTGCTGACTTGTGGCAATAGTCTCCAATACATTATTCTTTCGCAGATTTTCCCCATAATATTTAGTAAGGTGATAGGTCTATAAGATGAAGGGTCTTTGTAGTTTTTGCCGGCTTTGTGCAAGAAAATGCACTCGCCGATTTTCCATCTATCGGGGTAGTATCCGGTGGTCAATGTGTAATTGACTATCTTGCGGATATGCGTCGGAATGCCTGGAAATAAAAAGCAATAAAAAGACAGTTTTCACATTGATGAGTAGTTCGTTCAGTGGAGAAGCTGTGACAGCAGGTAAAAGTGGCTGCCTTCTTCAGGTCAGCATGATGTTGAAAATTCTCAGAATCTCCGCGGTAATGACGCTGGTGACGGTTCTCAGAACATTTGTTGCAAACGGACAGAAATTAGGTTAAATTAAGTACCACTCCCCAGAAAAACACGAACCAAATTACATCATATTCTTGGCACTCCACTGACAGGTGCACTCTTGACACCGCCGATTAAGGCACTTTTTCACCTCCTTGACACAAAATCCATCGCACCTTTTTCGCCATCTTGGTATCAAGTGAGCAGGGCGGAAGTGTGACGTAACTTTAGGAAGTTCAGACCGCCAACATTTCAGCAAAACAACTGTTACCAACTCAAGTTAAAAAAATATGATTTAATATTAATAAATATACAACAATGATTGTTAGCATATTTACCACATTTCTTAACATTGCTTTTAATATTTGCGTGTTATTTTAACCGCGGGCAACGATCTGCTTCACCGGGCGCAAGAATGGCAACACTGCCTGTAAACCAACCTAAACAGAAGTTGACAGCTGTCAAACATCGCGAAAATGACAATCTTGGACTGGTAGCTTGGAAAATGGAGTGAAGAAGAAGTTACCGTAAGAGGACTCTCGATTTAGGAACTAACGGGGCAGGGTGTGTTTGTTGTGCTCTGTGAATCCTTGTTTCCTCTCGTTTTTTGTTGTTTTGTCTGTGCTGTCCAGGTCATCCTTCAGTGGTTTGGCGGGGATCGTTCACGGAAACTGTAAGTTTGTCGTCATTTTTGTTTATACCCCCGGATTAAATAGCGTGTCTCGTCAGCCATTCCTGCGGGTAGCATCTCCAAACTTTTTTATTCTTTTTTTTTCAAAATTATCTGGATGTACCCTCCTTAGATTGCCTGTGAATGGAACGGAGACAGGGGGGGTCGACGGGGGCACGCCCGTCGACTCCGACAAGCCCTATTTGTGCAATATCGGAACAGGAGATGGACTCGCGGGCGCCGTTGGGAATGACTGTCGAGGTTAGGTCTGACGTGGCTGCGGGAGAAGCCATCGAAACTAGGCAAATAGCTGCCGAAAACATGTACAAGGAGGACTCGCCCGGGCCCTTCATAGTTTATATTCAATTTTGCCCAGAGAATTCCAACAATTCTGAGAGTACAAATTCGAATTTGTCTATCTACCCGCTTACTGTCGGGAAACTGATTGAAGCAAATAAAGTTCAAGACGTCAAAACAATTAAAAAGACGGGAAGAAACCGCATCGAGGTGGCCTTGAGAACTGCGAGAGCTGCCAATAACCTTACTAAAGCTAACTTCTTAAGAGTAAAAAATTACAAAGCCTTCATCCCTTCCTTCGCCACGGTCAGATTGGGGTTGGTAAAGGGACTGGACACGGATATACCTGATGAGGAGATAGTCTCTGCATTAAACGCCTCCAATCCTTTCGTAGTCAAGCGGATCCGCCGCCTTAATTACCGATCTTCGGACGATTCAGGCAACGTGGTTTATAAACCTTCTCGAACGGTTGTTCTCACATTTGAGGGACAAAAGCTCCCGGAAAAAGTCCTAATATACTACAATAGCCTCCCAGTAGAGATTTACTCCCTTCCAGTTGCTCTCTGTACAGCTTGCTGTCGGTACGGTCACCTAAAAAAGACCTGCCGATCTAAAACTCCCAGGTGCTTTCGTTGCGGTGAGGCCCATGCGGGGGAGAGTTGCAAGGCATCTCTCTCCTTCTGCGTTAACTGTCGCAACGATTCACACACAGCTACGGACCAAAAATGCCCCGAATATAGCCGTCAAAAGGCAATAAAAAACATCATGGCAAAAGAAGGCATATCATTTAATGATGCTCTCTCGAGAGTACCTAAGACAACATCTGCCTCATATGCATCTATTGCAGCAACTACCCCACAAACACAACCTTTTACCTTTAATTCCCCACTCTCCCCAATGAGACCAAGAATTATCGTCTCGGATCCTATCCGTTCAGGTAAAAATAAAGGCGTAGGGAAGAAACGGAAGTTGCAGAGCCCTCCCCCGCCTCGCTCCCCTGTTCACGACAAATCAAACGAACTACGATGGGACTACTTCCCATATAAATCCGTTAACGGCTGTGGTCTTAATGGAGATCCTAAAACTACTCTGGATCAGATAGCAGCCCTCTTACAGGTGCTTATGGCCCAACACAACACCAATTCTGGAGCCTCGGCTTCCAGCGACACCTCCTCAATGATAACTGTCACTGACCTTCAATTATCAGACACGTTGGATGGCGGATCGGGATCTGCCTTCAGACCAACGTAACGCCCCAGTCACAAACTTCCGCTCCAGCTAAATTTCCCACTTACTTGTTTCTTTATATATACATATAGGTATATATTACACATTTTTTATATTTCATTTTTAACCTTTAATTTACTTGTAGATTCAATTTATATCTGCAGAATGGCAACGCTTTGCATCTTGCAATGGAATTGCCGAAGCCTGATACCCAAAAAGCATGAGCTCATCCAACTGCTGCATCAACGTGAGGTTGACGTGGCAGCTATCTCTGAATCTTGGCTGTCCCCCTCCAATAACTTTACCATACCAGGTTACACTGTCCTCCGTGATGACCGCCTCGACGGGAAGGGTGGGACTATCCTTATGTTCAAGAACTCACTTATCCACTCTCCGCTGGCCCTGGCTTCCCCGGGGAACAATGTCCAATTGGCCTCTGGCAGAATAAATGAGTGCACATTTCTTTCTCTATATGCTCCCCCCAGGACGATTATTACGGAAAAATGGTGGTCCCGGACCCTCGGAGGTATTTCCGGGCCTGTGTTCATTCTTGGAGACCTAAATGCGCATGCCCCACTTTGGGGCTGCTCGCTCTCTGACCGACAGGGAGATGCCCTGATAAATATGATGGATAAACATTCTATGTGCATCATGAACGACGGCTCACCCACCTTGGTTCCACTTCCATCAGAACGTTCCTCGGCCCCTGATGTCTCGATATGCTCCCCGTGCCTCCAAATAGACAGTACTTGGCAAGTATTGGATGACCCATTGGGTAGTGACCACTTTCCCATCCTCATTAATACTCACTTCACTCTGATTAATCGAGCCACCATTAGCCGTCGTGCACTCTTTAAGTTTAGTAATAAGGAAAAATACTTCTCGGATTTCTGCGCTCACTTAAACGACGCAGCAACACTCCTCCCCCCACTCGAAAGCACCCCCCTAGAGGAGTGCTACTCCTCCTTGTCCTCTTGCATATTATCAGCGGCTGAAAAGTTTTTCAAAAAACAAACCCCCAAAATTCCAGTCCGACAATCTCCTCCATGGTGGGATGCTGAGTGCAACCAAGCGGTTGGCAGGAGGAAACTCTGCCTCTCTACTTATCTGAGTGATATGAACACTAGCAATCACAACTCATACCAAATCGCAGCCAAGGAAACCAGAAAACTCCTCTCAAGTAAAAAAAGAGAAGGTTGGAAAAAATTCTGCTCCAACCTTTCCCCGGATACTCCGAGTTCCACTGTCTGGGCTATGGTCAAAAGATTCAGGAGAGCTTCGAACCTTAACTCCTCCCCCCCAGTACATGGAGAGACACTGGACCAATTTGTTAATTGCCTGGCCCCCCCATATTGTCCCGGCAGCGACGAGCTCAACACAGAACCGGAAATCCTCCCTAGTGCGCATCCTTCCTCACATACCGAAATGTCTTCCCCCTTCAGCCTGGTAGAATTAGATGCCGCCCTGAACAAGGCTAGAGATTCAGCCCCAGGCGAGGACCTTATTCCCTACGCATTCATCCCCTCTTGCTGCCCTAACATCACAGGGTACTACTTAGATCTCCTGAACGGGTTCTTCGATCAAGGCATATCTCCCACTTCCTGGAGGTCCCAAGCGGTCATCGCTATCCCCAAACCCAATTGTGATCCGTCCTCCCCCAAAAGTTTCCGCCCTATTGCTCTCTCTTCAACCCTGTGCAAAATTTCAGAGCACATAATCAAAAACAGACTAGAATGGTTCGTGGAAACTTCAGCCAAACTAGCAAACTCACAGTTTGGATTCCGTCGTGGATCAGGCACCCTCGACAACCTGGCGATTCTCACCACAGATATAAGACTGGCATTCAAACGGAAGGAATCGGTAGTTGCGGTCTTCCTGGACGTGCAAGCCGCCTACGATAATGTCCTGCTTCCACTCCTCCAGAGGAGGCTACAGTACTTGGGGGTCCCGGACAAACTCTCAACATTCATCATCTCAACCCTCAAAGGAAGAAAGATTAACATTATGACCTCTGCAGAACCCATTTCAAGAACCCTTTTCAGGGGCCTCCCACAGGGCAGTGTGCTCTCCCCCATCCTCTACAACCTCTACACCAGAGGTTTGGAGGAGGTGGTTTTGAGACACTGCAGGTTATTACAATACGCGGACGATATTGTGATATATAGTTCCTCACAAAACATACCTACTGCCCTCCGGAAAGTCTCAGAGGCCCTAGAGGATCTGGAGGTATGGCTCAACGACTCCGGACTATCAATCTCCCCATCTAAAAGCAATGCTGTAGTTTTCACCCGCAAGAGAACCCCGACACCCTTAAACATCAAATTCAACCACTCAGTCATCCCAATTAAATCTCATGCCAAATTCTTAGGAGTTACACTAGATGCCAAACTACAATGGACCTCATACATTGACCAAGTGGTCAACAAAGGAGAGAGAGCACTAAACATACTCCGAGCAACCAGCGGAGTTTGGTGGGGGTCACACCCTTTCACCACTAAACTTCTGTTCAACGCCCTAGTCCGCTCACAATTAGACTACGCCTCCTTCATTTGTTACCCTTTAACCAAAAAACTCCAAGACAAACTGAACTCCCTACAATACAAAGGCCTACGATGTGTCATTGGCGCAATGAGAAGCTCCCCAACAAACGCCCTCCTCGTAGAATCTGGCGAGCCTCCCACTGATCTTCGATGCCAGCTCCTGGCAGACAAGTTTTACATCAAGAGGCTCCAACTGTCCAAACACCCTTTAGTGCCAAAACTAAAGCTCCTATGTGAGCTCTCCCAAGGCTCTCCAAATAGCAAAGTCTCGGCTCTATGTAGGAGCCATCGCAAACTGCATCACTTTAAAGAGGTTATTCAGAGAGATCACATCCTCCCGGATTTCAGACTTCCTTTCCCTGAAAGGTTTGAGCACCCTACCATATGTTATGACTCAGGAATAACAAAGACCCCCGCAGGTGAGGATCCCTCGCCACTGAATAATAGCACCTTTGCGAGAATGGTCGCAGACAGGTTCCTCGGCTGGGATCTCCTCTTCACGGATGGGTCGAAGGCCGAGGCGGGCACGTACGTGGGGGTGGGTATATTTCATTCCAATCTCAACATCTCTCTTAAATTTAGGCTGCCTAGCAATGCCTCCATCTACACGGCAGAAAGCGTCGCAGTACTCAAGGCCTTGGAATATATGCGGGTTAAACGGTCTCCCCAAGGAGTCGTATTCACAGACTCGAAAAGCCTATTAGATAAGCTTAATTCCCCCTCTATATCGCACCGTCCGACTCACATAGAGAACCTTATTAGATCACAATACCGCCTCATCAGTGAAGCTGGGGGCGAGATAATATTGATGTGGATCCCTGGGCACTCCGGAATCTTAGGCAATGAGTACGCTGACAGAATCGCAAACGAGGCACGGTCAGGGGGAGTTCTCCTGAAAATTAAAATCCCGGCATCAGACATTTTTCAAGTAATAGAAGAAAAGATGAAAGAAAAGTGGAATAAGACCTGGCTCTCCTCCTGCAGCAACAAGGGCAAACACTACTACCAATTTAACCCTACAATTCCCTCTAAACCATGGTACTACAAGAAGCCGTTTAAGCGGAAGGAAATAACATCAATCTGCAGAATGCGAATAGGACACTGCTCCACCCCCTCTCATCTCTTCCGCATAAACGTGCTGCCCTCCCCCCAGTGCGACTGTGGCTACCACAATTGCACATTAGATCACATATTCTTTAACTGTCCCCTTCTCAACAACTACCCATCATTTATTCCAAACTTAGTAAAATATAAAATCTGCCTTCCAACAAAAATCGACATCCTATTGGCATCGAATTCGATCAAAGTTTATAAAAACATTACAAAGTTTATTTCCCTTAATAACGTGTCGATATAATTCAAGATGCAAATTTAACCTTTTTACTAGCCATTTTAAAAACATCCACACCCATGGGACATCCTAATTAGAATATCCTGTCCTTTTAATATCGACAATGTGATGTCCACAGGGAAATATCCCCAAAGGACATGTAGTTAGTGCATGGTAGAATTGAAATATTTCCATTTTATAAGGCATGTAAATGTGAAGTCATTTGTCTGTTCTTGGTCATTGTTCAAGGTGGGGGTTTACTAACCATAGATCCCCCAGTCATCGGGAAGCACTAAGAAGAAAGACTGATAAAAAACTGGCACCAATCGCTTGTTGTATAGCGGAATTGCCAAAATAAAAGAAGAAGAAGAAGAAGAAGCTTGGAAAATGCGATTTTTTATGCTTAGGTCCAATGGAGACGCCGAGAAAACATGGAAGATACATAAAAACATGCTTGAGACTTCTGGGCAACACGAAACAGGAGTGTAACCATGTTGGAAGACGAAGATTGCGCGCGATACATGTCGCGCGGCATCATACACCAAGGAAAAGCTGGGAAACACTACATTTGTCTAGGAAACTGACGGAATACAGAAATAATCGTGCTTAGCGTGTCTCAAGGTGTATTACACGTTTCTGGACACTGCATGTCACGCCAAAACTTACGATTTTTGTTACAAATGAATTATGAGAAAGTCGAACAAGAGAAAAAAACTCGGCATTTCTAACTTGTACTTGTCTTACGAAAAAATGCGGAAGCTTATTTAGAAATTGTAAATGATATCGTAATCTTTATTAGATTCTCTATCAAACATAATATCGATTTGCTTATTTACATACAAAATTTTAGATATTAGGTCATAAAAACCAATAAAAATTTTGATGATTTCTCGAAAAAAAAAATATGATTTTTCACAATGGAATTTTACCCGAAATATACGAGAATAGACGCGCGAAATTATTCCAACAGCCTTATATGTATCTATGGTAATATTGAGATGTTTGGTATAGATGTTAGGATGCGTTCGAATTAGAAAATAATATTACTGTGCGCTCCAGGAGCAAGCCGACAATATTGGTAGTCCACGGTGTTCTGATATGCAACCAAATTTGGTCGTTACGTAGCCGAAGATTACGTAACCCTTTTGGTTAAGATAGTTTCAAATTATTATCAATTTTTTCAATGGTTAATTTTCAAATTATTAATATTAAGTGCTGTAGGGAGCCAATGTCAAGTTTTTGCCTCGGCTCGGAAAAATCGTAGATATGGGTTGGTGGTAGGGGCAGTGGGATGCGGTGGCAATGACTCCAAAGGTCAGAGATTATGATCCGCAATCCTTCCTTAAGGAAAAACCGATTGTGTAGCAGTAATCGCCGAGTATTATGACCAATTGACCTTGCGGCACTAAAGGGATCGAAGCGGCCACTTGCCTTTATGGCAAACCTAAACATTTAATAGTACCATTCGGTTGGTTAAATGCCTCGAGGCGAACATCGCTCTGAGTGGCCTATAATAGCTCTATATCGTTTAATACTCCCGGAAGGCTTTGCATCCCACAGTATAATGGCAATGAAATGGATACCTAAACTAAAATATGGAAGGGCGTCATCGGCGAATGTTGTGCGAACGTTCGCGACCGTCCGCATTTTGTAGCCGCCCCCACGTATTTTGTCAACAATCGGTTCACCTCAATACTTTCCCGGCAAGTCTTTCCAGTATCTATCACAGTCACAACTAGGGCTTATAAATAGGATAGAAAACGAATTTGCCGCGTGAAATTTGTAGCACCCTACGTTTCGGTGACGTTGCAGCCGCCGTTGTCCAGGGTAGACTGAAGAGCTGTCAATCCGTTGTTTTGCGGGTAGGCCGCATACCGCTGCCCCACTGCGTAGGTTATAACGGTGGTGGGGGGCCGGGTTCGGAGCGCGCGAACAGATCGAATAAGTAAGATGCTAAACAGATTCGATATAAAAACGATCTTCAAACCGACCCGAAATAAAGCTCGATTTTTGAGGCCTGTAAAGGATGTAATACCACTTCAAACCCCGGGTGTGTATAAAGTCGAATGCAGCTGCGGTCTAGCCTACGTTGGACAAACGAAACGGCTCATAGCCTGACAGGATACATCAAAGCTGTTAGAAACGTTCAGCGAGAAAAATCGGCGATCTGAGAGCATATATTGGATAGCGGAAGTAACCACTGGATATAGTTTCAAAATCCCTTTGTGCTAACCAAGGAACAATTCTATTTTCCTCGCATGATCCGGGAAGCCATTGAAATAAGAAGAACCCCGAACTTCAATAGAGACGACGCGACGGTTAAAAACTCTCTTCTACGTGGATCCCTCTTCTAAAAATATTCCTGCCGCCGAACGCCGAACGCCGAACGCAAAGACGTAGGTAAGACAGGATACAGTGAGTGTTCTCTCTCTCTCTATCTCTCTCTCTCTCTCTCTCTCTCTCTCTCTCTCTCTCTCTCTCTCTCTCTCTCTCTATTTATCATAATTTGGATTTTGCTAACAGTTACTGAAATATACGCAAAAAAAACTGAATCGAAATGCCATTTTTCCAATATTTTTCCTGTCGGAAATAGATTGAGTAGAGATTGAGGAAATAGATTGAGTAGGCGACGTTTAGTATGTTTAACAGTACACCTCAAAGAACATCTAAGCCAAATTTAAAAACATTATCAGTGGTTTCCCTATACATTACCTATTTGACTAAGCTATAGTAAATCTTATAGAGACAGGCATTTTTTTTAGCACGAATACTTCACAAGCAGTCAGTTGATCGATATTCCCCAGAGCAATTACCCCGGTAGAAATGACGTCGGACGCAGAAGCCTGGCACCCATAAAAATGACAGTTTGCGGCGGCATTAAGCGCAAAAAGTGCGGTAATAATATTAAACTCTCTCTCTCTCTCTCTCTCTCTCTCCCCCTCCCCTGCCAGCTAAATCTCTGTTTCGCCTCTTTAAAGATCTTGGACCGCGATTTCCGCATCTGAAATTCTATGGCTTCGAATGGGGAGTGAATGCGTGGTAAGGTGTACGCTCACATGTGACAAGACAGCTGTCCTAAACCTACCACAGCCAGGCTTTAGTTCGGAATCCACCGCTCCAAGAAGTGTAATAGTAGTATTATAATGGGCCCGACTCCGGTCAGTGAATTCCATGGCAGCTCCTTTTGTATTTTATTTATTCGTTAATATCTACGTATATAACGTTTTTATGTTTCTAAAAAACACAGACTGTGTCCAGAACATAGTTCTTAAGGTTCCGCGCAACTCGGGTAATTGTCCAAACACTATGACATCTGACCTGCCCAACTCAAGGTTTACCCTATCTGGTAACTTCCTCAAAGACAGACTTGACCTATTAGGGCTGCTATGAGCTTCTGCGTCGGCTGCACTCCTGCATTTGTGCTTGTCGACTACAACGGGTGAACCCGTCACCCCAGGAAGTTTTAACGATAAGTATCTTTACGACTCCCGTGAGGTTCAGCAAAAACCACGAACCCGCAAGAGACCAATCTCTTAGGGCGAGGCACTCGGAAGGTAACCCAGCGGCTGCCGGATGGGTTACCTTCCTGGCCTAACTGCAACATTGCCCATTAGTTGTAATCCTGCAGTCGGATGCGGTTGGGAGTAGAAAATAGCGGATTCGGGGGAATACCTCGGGCGGAACTGGGCGGCTTGCATACCAGGCGGTACCAGATACACAGACACACATACATACTAACATCCTTCCATCTGGATATGGCCTTAATCGCCTGAGAGTGGCTCAAAATAAATATTTCCGTTTTCACAAAGATTATTTTTGCGCGTTCAAAATGCTTTCCCTCTTCAGCTGTTAGTGGTCCGGGGAAATAAAACACCCTTTTTGATTCATGAAATGGTCTCATTAAGTTGGGAAAGTATGTACACATACCGGCGTCGCCAAGGAGCAGATGAATTCTTAATTTAATAATTCTTTTCCCTGATATACATATGCCAAGAGTTTCATAATTTAGATAATGGCCACGCTCGGCTCATTAATCTGATTGAAAAACTTCAACATAGGATTTCTAAACTCAAAATCAGCTTTAATTTAATAAATAATATTATTATCAATATGTATGTAGGCACTTATATTTTATACTAGCTAACCCGTGCCCACTTCGTTGGGCGGTAAACATTTTTACTTGTGATGAAATTATGAGTGTGGTTCGGTTAGTACCGAGTTCTATGATTTATTTCCTGACTGCCAAAAGGAGGGTTATATTTTACTGAATATGTATGTATGTATTTGCATGTCAATTTGTCTGTATACCGTGAATAAATTATGTTGATTTTAATTGTTCAAAACTTCTCTGTATACTATATTAAATGTAATGTTATTATTTGGTACCAAAATATATTGTCTTTCAGAAGTTCTAACCCGAGTTACGGTCGCGGTTCCATACCTATGTCGTATTATCTCTTTAACCATTTATGCAATAAAAAGGAAATTATATGCAACTTGCGGTGTCAACTACAACGGGCGAGCCCGTCACCACAGGACGTTTTAACGATTTTTTCGTTCTGTCGCGCTGCAGTGAACGTAGAAGACTTTGGACGAAACAAATCCAACGTCCAGCTACGTCACAACCCGCAAGAAGCCAACGCCTTACCGCGAGATAGCCAGTGTTACCTGGCGGGCCGACCCTCGCGCCCTTGCTTCCAATTGTGACCAGATTTCTCCGGTCTCTCGATTGGTTCCGAGTTCGAGGTCGCTTGCGCGGTCCTCTCCCTTACGAAGCGGTGAAACGGTGTGAACCGAATCTATCGCGGACCAAGGCGTCCTTTTCCCGACTCTGAACCGGGATCGGATGGCCAATGGTCATTTCAAGAGCAGTCGCCGTAAGGTAGACAACCACCCCCGCTCTATAGGAAACAATACAGTTCCCAGACTCCCCCGATTGTTAGTCGGAGAGCACAGTCGATTGGCTTGCGCCGCTCGGTGCGCAGACCGTCCAGGACCGCCAGAGGTTTGATTCCCAGGGGAGACTGGTTGACCCAGTGTCCTACCCAGGCTCGCACCCCGTGCGTGGAGGCCATCGGATGGGTGTTGACCCGTGAGTGTGACCGACCCTGAACACATGGGTCATCGTGGCCACCTCATCATGGGCCCATTAGGAAATTATATGCAGTAAGAGGGAAAAGTCTTTTGTTTTAAACAATTGAGACGATAAATTTACTTATTTTGATTAGAATTCATAATTGTTGATAATATGATCAATAAACATGACCTAACGATTTCAATTATTTTTTTTAATACAAAAAAACTACTTTTTGTGACTTAAATATAAAAGTTAGACAAATGCTTTGTCTGGCTTTTTTGTAGGCATTATAAATCTCTACAACTTTTCTCTAGAACTCAATCGTATATCTCTCATCGTTAAGGCAGCGTTTGTAAGAAACGTTTTCATTCGACCGTTTTTTCTCCGACTTACTTTGCAAATCCGACTACCACGAAAAAGTCTTTTCATTTTTAAATATATAGCCGACATTCACAAATAACGTGGCTTTCTATTGGTAAAATACTTTTCAAATTCGGCTCAATACATCCAGAGATTACTCCATACAACCTCACAAACTCACAAACTTTACCTCTAATAGATATACAAATTAGAGCTGTCAACTACAACGGGCGAACCCGTTACCTCAGAAAGTTTTAACGATATTGATCGTTCTGTCTCCCGTGCGGTGAGCGCAGAAGACTTGGGACGACAAACAATCCACGGCGTAGTTACGCCACCTGCCCTTCAGAGGTTAACTCAATTAATCACGTGATGTTTTAACCCTTCGAGTAGCGGCATAATTTCATGGCAGACCGCGACTATTTATTAGAATTTCTTGCAATATCGCCGCGCTCGACAAAAAGTGCTATAACTATGGAACTGCTATAGAAATCATAAAAAGAATAACTGTGCAATGATCGCATTGAAATTTCATATATATAATATTGAAATTTCATTTTGTAAAACAATTAGATAATTATGAATAAATATGAGAAATTCGAAAAAGTGAAAAAAAACTCGGCATTTCTAACTTGTACTTGTCTTACGGAAAATACGGAACCATGTTTATAAATTGTATATACTATCGTGATCTTTATTAGATTCTCTATCAAATGTAATATTTCGTTCATAAAAACCAATAAAAATTTTGATGATTTCTCGAAAAAAAAAAAGGTAATGTTCGACAATGGAATTTTATCGGAAATATCCGCGAAATGACGCGCGAAGTTATTCTAGCGACCGTCTATGTATCTATGGTAATAATGAGATATTTGGTATGGATTTTAAGATGCGTTCGAATTAGAAAATAATATTACTGTGCGCTCCGGGAGCAAGCCGCAAATATTGGTCGTTACGTAGTCAACGGTGTTCTGATGTGCAACCAAATTTGGTCGCTACGTAGCCGAATAGAGAAACCGAAAAAAGTCCCAATATTTTAAGGTTTTTGTAGCGGCCAACAGCTGTCCCGAGATATCTCGTGTTACAATTTTTGATATTTACTAAGTTGCACCTACATATATACACAATACAAAAAAATCTAATGCCCCACCTTTTGCAACATACAATTACTCTACTGACTTGTGTATACATAAGTAAATGTCGCAGAATTGTTGGTTGTTAAATATATTTAAAAAAACATTACGTGTGGCACTCGGGGACTGCCGCGGTAAAGCTATTGCATAGCATTTTTAACAACTTATGCAATTATAATTATTTATTTATTTTATTTTTTCTGATATCAGATAACTGCGCTCTATCGGAAATCGTTGAAATTATTCCGAATCATTTGCGGCTGCGAAAGCAAATGATTCGGAATAATTTAAACGTCTTCCGATAGAGTGACGATTTTTTTATTCGATAAAGCCAAAAAACCGGATTATTCGAAAAAAATCTTAGATAAAAAGATAGATAATTAAATTATCTTTAAAATAGTGCAGGTTTCATAATAATAAGCCAGATAGTATTTGCGTAGTAGTCGTTTTTGTGTTCGGTTAGACCTAATTTCACAAATTAATTACACTATGTAATATAAACAAAATCTAAAATATTCAAAGCTAAGAATATTAGGAAAATGTTGTTGTTTAACATATATTTTTTTCGAATCGTAAGCAGTACTCGTTTAGACGTAATTATCAGTTTAAAATCATTAATTTTCGTTAAGAAATTTCTTCATTCGGTCGCCGCGCTGGCCTAGGCCCGCGATAAAAGCTATGCAATAGCTTAAAAGAAAATCAATAAATGTCGTATATATTCTTGATTATTATATTACAAAATACGAATTTAGATACACAGATATAGCAAAGACTAACCATCCAGCCATTGGTTAGTCTTTACCATGCGAGACGTTCTCGATTATCTATGTGAGTAATCCGAGGCTAAAGTTTAAGAGGCAAACGAACATTAAATCAATGAAATGTAACTAAATATTATCAGAAGCTGAATAAATCATGCATCGTATATGAGCTGAAGGGCCGATTCCAGGCGTTCGTCGATGGGGCGCTGAGGAACTGCTCCAGGGTTTGGTATCCTGGCGTGTTCTGATGATGAGAGAGGCGCAGGTGCGGGCCATACTTCTAATCCTCGGTTCTTAGCCAGCCACACCTCAAGCTGAGAATAAAGACAAAAAATAAGCCATGATAATTACAAACGATGCTTTTGTTCCGATATTTATTTATTTATTTATTTATTTATTTGCAGCTGTTATAAAAAACATATACAAAAAAAAAACAAGAACACACAGATTAAAAATTAAAACTATAAATAGACAAAGACTATGAAATAAAGCTACACACGCTGCAAATTAGGGGTATCCTCAGGATATCTCTTATCCTGGTTTTCAGGACACACCTATTAATTATTGATACATAGGTATATGATTTTTAAAATAAAATAACCAAATCAAATAAATCTTAAAACAAAAAATCCAAATAATCATAATCAAATAAATACACAAATCGAAATAGGTAATCAAAATCAAGATATTTAACATCAAATGATATTAAAAGAAAATAACGCAATTACATAAATTTAATAATCTACATATAAAAAATCAAAAATAATCAAAATCAAAATATTAAATAATCAGGTTACAAATTAATAAATAAACGAAGACAATATTAATAATCCAATTAGCAATAGTTATTTTAAAATAAAATCAAATTATGACATCTAAATATCTTCCTTTAATAATAAACTTTTAAAGTGGTCCTTAAATACTGCAATTGATTTCGATCGCAAAGCCATTCCCAACCGATTCCATACAACCGCAGAATAATACGAAAAGCTGCACTGGAAATGTGTAGTTTTGTGCTTGGGTATTATAGCAAGTTGTTCACGTGCCCTTGTTGAATGGACATGCCGGTTACGGGACCACGTCATAATAGAGTAAAGATATCGCGGCTGTTTATTGCGTACTACCTTGAGTACAAGGGTCGCAAGATGGAGCTGCCTTCTTTTAATCATATTCAACATGGAAGCTTTCGCAAGGAATGGTGACACATGATGACGTGGAGGAATCCTAAAGCAAAATCTTGCGCAGGCTTGCTAATCCTGATACGTTTATGCGTGAGTCGCTTCTGCAATCAGCAGCACTATTACGAACGCTCTTTAGCGACTGAAACGCAAGGATAAAAAACCCTGCTAGAGCCATAAAAAAGCAAGTTGCGCAGAAATTTATATTAAAAATTATTTTAAGTAGACCATATCGCCATCCCACTAATGAACTTTATAAAGAAGCTAATGTCCTTGATTGTAGGCAACTTTTTCCAAAAACTCCCCTCTTAAAGCTATTTTTGGACAATAACTCAAATCTAGGAATAATTCAGAACCGAAGACCAACGAGACAAGTTATACAAAATAGCCTTATAATACCCAGAATGAAAACATCATTTGGGCAAAGACATTACTCTTTCATTGCGCCGAGATTTTACAATCTGATCAATATGGAAATAAAAATGTATTTGACATTTAGGGAATTCAAAAATAAATTAAAGAAACGGTTATCAAATCATGACAGACTAACCATACATCAAATGTTAGAAATAATAGTTTAATAAAACTTAGGTGCACAAATTAAAACATATTTTAAACATGTATGTTGAATATATTTTAACATTGAACTAACTACCAAAAATTATTTGACTTTGTTGTTATATATTATTTTGACAATGAATTGTACTTTTTTGACCACATATTTTCATATTAAATCCTTTATTACTTAACATATATTAAATATTAATGACTGTTTCTTTCTTTTCTCACATATAATTTTATTTATATTATTTAATCGAATTTTATATTATTACCGATTATATAATGGAATTGCATTTTTTTTATTATATTATCTTTGTAATATTTTTTATTATTATTACTATTTTTTTTTTGAAGACCACATTTTAGGGCAATTTAGTGTTACTAGCTTTTTACTAAAACTTGTACATCTGTAAGCAATCAAGCAAACTTGATTGTAATATTAGAGTCCTGTCCACCCTAGAATGGGCTAGTCCAGTTGGGTAACAGAATCAAATAAGCAAAAGGTTAAGGTTTTTCCATTCGGTTCCTGTTATTTTTGTAAGCTAATCAATGTTTTATAGCAATTAATTCTTAAATTAAAAAAATATATAATTAAATGGCATTAGTAGTAGTAGTAGTAGTAGTAGTAGTAGATAGAGTGGGGGGCTTGATTCCAGCCCTTGATGTCACCTAGATCTGTAAGGTCTTTTGTAACTACCCACTGTGTGGTTAGGTCAGTGGTCAGCTAGTAGCCCGGTACTTCTTACCAGTCCAAGTAGATCACTGGCATAATTAACATAATGAATAAATGGCATAATGAACATCAGAACGACTGTTAACTCGCTTATCTTTACATCAGTGTTACTAGAGGGAGGCTATTTTGGGAGTTCATGGGACTTATCGCAGTTTGGCCTCTAAGATCCATGTGTTTAGGGTCCGTCGAACGCACGGGTCAACACCCATCCTGCGGCCTTCACGCAGAAGTGCGAGTCCGAGTATGACTCTGTTTCGCTTAGGAGTCAACCTTCGGGCGCTCCTGGACGATTTCCACACCGTGCGGCATCACCCAATCGATTGTGCATTCCGACTGACAGTCGAGGGAGTCTGGAAACAGTATTGTTTCCTTTAGAACGAGGGTAGTGGTTAACCTTTCGGCAACTGCTCTTGAAACGACCAAACGGCTACCCGATACGAAGTAAACATCCGTGCAAATGATGCCGTGGTTCGCGATAGATTCGGTAGACACCGTATCACCGCTACGTAAAGGAGAGGACCGCCCAAGCGACCTCGATCATGTAACTAGTCAGGAGGTAGAAGGTATCCTGATGGTTAATTCTAGACGGAGATATCCTTCCAAAACTGGTAGTCAGGGGGCAAGGCTGCACGCTTGTTATCTTTCCCGGTGCCTCGCCGTAAAGCGTTGGTCTCCGACGGGTGAGTGGCGTAGCTAGACAGTGGACTGTTTTCGTCCCAAGTCTTCTACGCAAGTCTCTAGAACGATCTAATATCGTTAAAACTACCCGAGGTGACGAGTTCGCCCGTTGTAGTTGACAGCTCTAGTTGTCACTTGAGAGAGGTTGTGTTACTTGAGGTTGATTCCAGCGGTTAATGATTTTAGAACTAATTATTACGATGATGATGATACCTTAGACGATGTCGGGATTTTCACATACTCGCCCTACTCTTCCGCGTACTTCAGTCAAACTGTCCTACTTATTTGTATAATCTCTTCCCTCCGCTTTCATCCCATGGCCTTCCATTGCGCTCTCGGAAAATCTATTACTGGCTATACCTCAGCATTCATCAACTTTCATGTCCAGGTCTTTCGCAGTGCAGGCGGCCCGACTCTGGAATTCCTTGCCTTAACCGATAAGACAACTTGAAAACCTGAGCGGGTTTAAAAAATCGTTAAAGAGACATTTACTCAACTCATGAATACCCCCTTCCCCTTCCCTCTCCTTTGCTTGTCCTTATATTCCACTCCTCCCTTCAATATCGAGTTGGCATACGTTACTAATCACTGTTTTATATTTTATCCTATAATGACTATTATGTAAGTGTATTCATTTATTACTTGTGCATCAATTTGCCCACATAAACCTTTAGTCACAATAACCCTGGCGGTATGGCCGTAAGATATTGCCACTTGGCAATAGGCCCACCACATTGTACTCTTATGTGTGTGCAATAAAGCTTTCAAACAAACCTTTAACCCTGGCGGGGTGTCGTCCATATCGCTCGCGCTGGAGCGTTTCTTCTTGAGGTAGTTGAAGCAACAGGCCCTGAACTGCCTAGTGCCACAGGACGAAGCACATTCAGCACCGCATGAGTCACACGATACGGCACTGCACCACTTCGATAGGAAAATGACACCTGGAACACCAAAACAGTACATTGACCCTGAATGGTAGCTGATAGAGAAACGGTTGTATCTGTGAAAAAAAAAATCTCCTCCAGAAAAGAGCGGTACGCAGTTTATATAGAGTCTCTCCAAGAAGTTCTTGTAAGCCGCTGTTCGTAGAATCAGGAATCATGACTCTATTTTCTTCCTACATCTACCAAAATATTATGTGCGCTCGTAGACACCTAGCAGAAGTTCCGGTGAATAGTGATTTTCATCATCACGATACGAGGAATAAATCCAATCTCCACATAAACCGACAGCGACTTAACAAAGTGCGGTACAGTTTTATACACCAAAATTTGTCCTTCTATAATAAGATTCCAGAGCAAATAAAAAGCCTTGGAGAGGACCAATTTAAAAAGATAATTAAGTATACATAGGGCCCGATTGCGTTTCTTTGTGAACAAAAACTAAAATTAGTCCAAGCGAACGAGACAAAGCAATACGTTAGAGCGGAATATAAAACGAACGATCGTCGATAAATACTACCTGTCGAACTTATACTCGTCCAAATAAATTCGAGCATATTTCGTGTTGTGTCAGATTTAGATGCTTTGACCTTGGCGGGCAGTTTTAAAGCGAAAAAGTGACAACCGGTCATCTCACATTCCGCTCTAGCGTATTGCCCTGTCTCGTTCACACGGACTAATTTCCGATTTTAGTTCACGAAGAAACGCAATCGAGCCCATAATTTGGTGAGAAACCCAATTTATGGTATAAGGGAGTTTGAAAATTCCGAGTTTATTTTCCATGTTGATAATTAGCAAAATTTGTAAAATTTTAAACATGACGGAATTATGATAGCTGACATTCTAATTCTCATATAATTTAGGATACATCTATTTATGTTTAAAAAATACGAAGGCATATTGCTGGATTGGCAATAAAATTATTTTACATTGATTATTCTACATGGAATTTGCATTTCTATTTTAATATATTATTCTCTCTTACTATTTAATGACATTAGTATATTTTGATTATTTGTAAGTAGGTAATATTGAATATAATATTACAGCCATGACAACTATCATGATAGTTATGTTTTTAATAATTAAATTTTAAGCATTTCCTTTTGTGACGCATCCAAGTGTAGGAATGCCTATCTACTGGAGTAGTTGATTGTATTGTATTGTTGTATTTCTGCTCTTATTATTGAATTTTACTGCAAAACTAATGAATTTTGAAAGATTGCCTTTGTAAACCTATTGATTTATAAAGCAGCAATGGGGTATGTTGCTGAGACGACTGGCTAAAAAGCCAACTGCACTGGGAGGCCATTAGCCTTAAATGGTATACTGATGGGTCCAAATCGGGAATTGACGTAGGCTGCGGTATATATGGAGAGCGACCAAACTTCGAAAGAAGTGTAAACTTGGGGAAATACGCCTCCATATTACAAGCGGGAGGTATGACATTATTGAATGTGCGAATATCAACCTCCATAAGAACTACGCCAAGCACCGTATCTATATCCAATCGGATAGTAAGGCAGCTCTTATGGCACTAGCCTCGAATACCATTAATTCAAAGCTAATGCAAAACTGCGTATCGCTACTGAATTCCCTGGGCGAAAAGAATAGGGTAATTCTAAGATGCACTCAGAGAAATTTTTACTAGACAACGCTGCATTTTTACATTGCGAGCGAAAAATTGCGAAATTAACCATAGAATATTGTGGCAATGACAAATTACCCTTTGCGGGGTCAGCAACGCTTACTTTGTCGAATGCAAAAATTGCGGAATGAACAATATAAAATTGTGGCGCTAACAATTTTTTTCGACATTGTTATTACCTCAATGCTCTAAACTGCGGGGTTAACAATTTTACAGCTTGTGAGTTTAACAATGTAAACGTAACATTGATTTTATACGTTGCGGCGATAGCAATGTTCCGCTACTTTGATAAATTGACAACGTGCTAATCTGCGGAATTCACATAGTTAAAGATTGTGATTTTCACAATGTAAGCAGAATATTGATTTTATACATTGCGACGATGGCAACTTTACGGTACTTTGATAAATTAGCAATGTGCTAATCTGTGGAATTCACATAGGTGAGTATTGTGAGTTTCACAATGTAAGCGGAACATTGCTTTTTTAATGTTGTGGATAAATTAGCAATGTCCATGATTAACATAGTTGGTTTGTCAGTTCCACAATGTAAGCGAGACATTGATTTTATACGTTGCCGCGCTAGCAACTTTTACTAGCAACGCTAGCTAGTAACTACGTAAGTTGTGAATAAGGCAATGTTTTCATAATTCCTCAATGTTTTTAAATTGATATTAACACAACTTTGACGTAGATTTTTTCTCAATGGCAGATAGGTTTGAGAAAAACTCAAACTATAATTGTCAAAACCGCAACGTTTATTTTCTACAAAGTTGGGGGCTTTCCTATACGTTGTCAAAATCCCGCCGCGCGCGCAAGTCGCGACACGCTCGCCGCTCGGCTGTTTGTTTGCGACGCTATTCCAGTTGATTCCAGTCTGTAACAAGCGCGCGGGCGGAGCGCTCGCTCTGATCAAGTGCATTTTACGGCGTCGTATTTTCAAGAAAGAATTAAAAGCACAATTAGGAACTGTTCAAAAGTGCAATCAGTGATTAAGTGGCGACATCTCAGAAAAATGGAGAAAGAACAGCAGCTACTGCTGGATTTCTTAATATCGAACAACCTCGTACACCTGTCGCAACGTTCCAGGGTAAGTTTTTTGAAAAAAATATTTATCGAGTCTGTATTGGCGTCTCATCGCACGATAACATAAGAACACGCGGCCGTTCCGCCACCTTTGAGTTGTATGGCTGTGACTACATTGTACCGAAACTATTCTACTTTAGATACCTCGTTTCGGAATCAGCGTGGTGAATATAGTCGAATGATATTGAAAGATCAATAATCTAGAATAATACCTAAACTATAGAATTTTTTTCTAGACAATGCTGCATTTTTACATTGCGAGCGAAAAATTGCGAAATTAACCATAGAATATTGTAACGAAGACAAATTACCCTTTGCGGGGTCAGCAACGTTTTCTTTGTCGAATGCAAAAATTGCGGTATCAACAATATAAAATTTTGGCGCTAACAATTTTTTTTGACATTGTTATTACCTCAATGCTCTAAACTGCGGGGTTAACAGTTTAACAGCTTGTGAGTTTAACAATTTTACAGCATGCCTTCACATGGCGGTTTGTGTAGATTTCATAGTGCACCATTTTAAATAAATTAATTAAAATTTCCACAGTAATTTAAAAATAACACATTTTGCTTGTATCGAATATAATTGAATGCCTATTGGTAAAAAAAACTGAATTAATTGCAATTTAGTTTTAACTGCAGTATATTTCCTATCATAGCATAATATGATATTGAACCTGTAATAAGGCTGGATATTTTTTTTGTTACAGAAGGGTCCTGAACACATACTGTCTCTTCGCGTAATACTCAGATTGATGCTACAGAGAAGTTTTTGTCATCTGCTGTGGCTGGTTCATCATCTGCCAGGGCGGCGGTGAGTTAGAAAAATCATAAAAGAGTTTATAAGGGAAACCTCTTGGAAACCTGCAACATCTTGTCAACATCTTGTAACATCTTGTAACTTTAAAAAGTGACAATCCATTTGCATTTTTATTAATTCTGATTATTCTAATGTTGATTTTGTTTTATTTATTATTTGGATTAGATTTAGTTTTATCGTATTTTATTTTTATTTTAAAAAGATTTGAATTTTCTATTTTTAATTTAATTTTTTGTAGACTATTTTAATAATTAGTTTTATTTGATTGTGTCTAGAAATATATGCATTGTTAATAAATAGTAATCATAATGCACAAAGAAAATTGCTCAAGTCAGCCTTAGAACAGGCTCAGGCCTAGTTAGGCGACTTTCGGTCATAACCATGTCTCAGTCACAATAAGAATCAGTTTTCTGCTATTGCCTCATTTACATACAGTGTGACATGGTAAAATGTACTAGTTAAATTTTGTAATACCTACTCTAAATAAATAAATCTTGGAAACCTGCAAAATTATAAGGGACCACGATCAGTATTTCAAAACAAACAATGTTGAACACGGCTATAACACACGAAATAAACATGAGCTACAAGCACCCAAGCCAAATTTAACTCTATTTAAAAAAGGAATGTTATACAATGCAATAAAAATCTATAACCACCTACCTGCAAATATCAAAGAAATAAAAAGAAAAGAGTTTACCGCAGCGTTGAAAAAATGGCTTATCGATAAAAGCTTTTACAAATTAAACGAATATTTCTCATAATATTATATTGTAGGCATGCATTTTCATTTTGTTTTTACAATAATTCAATTAGGAAGATTACAAATTTTCAATTATATACATTTCGTATTTATAGGCTGATTTTTGATTATTCCTTGATTTTGATTTTTTTTCATTATTTTTTATATTATTGGTGAATTATTTTTTATTAATTGTTTTCTACTGTTACATTTTAAATTATATACATTTCGTATTTATAGGCGGAATTTCGATTATTCCTTGATTTTGATTTTTTCTTTATTTTTTATATTATTGGTGAATTATTTTTTCTAATTGTCTTCTACTGTTAGTTCTACTTATCCGGTCTGTTTAGATTTTTTAGATGTTAAACCAGTGAAATAATTACATTTTTAATAAGATATTATAATTAGCAGATAAGTCAATTTAGCACATAAGTAAATTTGTCAATCTGTTTTAATAACAGGTAATTGTGAGATACATAGTTTTACGCATTATCACCATAAATGTACCACCACAATTTCGGACAATAAAAATATTTCTATTTCTATTTCTATACATGTATGAATAAAACTGTAATCTGTAAATTTATGGCTTCTTATGTTTGTTAATCTTGGTTTTAAGAGAAGACAGAGATTAACACGGAAATCATAGGTTTCTATACAAAATATTACAGAAACGTCTTTCAAGTTTTGGAAGACTATTTTGTATGGAAATTTTCTATTTCCGACCTAAACTCTGTCTCCACATAAAATTATTCGAGTAAAATTAAAATTAAACACTCCTTTTGTTATAACATGTATGTCAGTTGTAAGTAAATAAATGTTTTATTTTGTGTAACTGTTGTTTATGTTTTAGGTTATTGGATACACAAACATGCACAAGTAATGCAACATAGGCTTCAGATCTTCTTCAGGTTTTATTTGCAATGCTGTTCCTGGTCAACCGCAGTGTAAATATTGCAGGAATAGCAATAATGGATTTCGTTTTCCCTGCAATTAATATTTACACAGCGGTTGTATAGTATACAGCAGTACAAATAAAATATGCTGAAGATCTGAAGCAATGCGTACGTTGCTTTATTAGCAACTTTCAAGTTGTTAGAAACACAACTTGAAAGTTGCTAATAAAGCAAAGTGCGCATTGCTAAACCCACAAGGTTGAACCACAACTCTGTTAGAAACACAACTTGAAAGTTGCTAATAAAGCAAAGTGCGCATTGCTAAACCCACAAGGTTGAACCACAACTCTGTTAGAAACACAACTTGAAAGTTGCTAATAAAGCCAAGTGCGCATTGCTAAACCCACAAGGTTGAACCACAACTCTGTTAGAAACACAACTTGAAAGTTGCTAATAAAGCAAAGTGCGCATTGCTAAACCCACAAGGTTGAAAGGCGGAATTGATTGCGAATCAACAGAGTAAAGTTGTGAAATTCGCAATGTGTTAACATTGCGAATTTCACAAAGTAAAATTGTGAAATATGAGCCATCAAAGTAAAGTTGTGAAAGCGCGCCTTTGTGAAATTAACAATGCTATGCTCTGTCATATAAGCAATGTTTTTCGACAATTTTGGCGTTGTGGCTCCCACTATTTTACCTTGATGGCTCATATTTAACAACTTTTTGTTGTCAAATTCACCATGTTTTTTTCTGAGTGTGGGTGCCATGCAGGAATCGAGGGAAATAAAAACTCTGACGAATTTGCTGAGACGGGAACAAAGGGAACGTTATACGACCCTGAAACTTGCTGTGGCGTACCAAAAGCCTAGCAAACCTAATGCTGAAACAAATATGTTGAGAACAATCCGTCATCCACTGGAACTTCATTCCAAAGCGTTAATTAAGGCTTACGATCGTAAGACGGCCGTAAGGCCTTATCGCTAAATAGGAACAATCTACGCATACTGGTGAGGGCGCTCACTGGGCAATGTGGCCTGAACAAACACATGTTCAACCTCAAGCTCCGAGACACAAAAATGTGCAGGTTCTACCAAGGGGCCGAGGAAACTCCCCTGCACCTTAAGTGCGAGTGTGGCCCACTGATGAGTAAAAGTTACACCCACTTGGGTGGTCATTACCTCCAACCTAAGGAGGTAAAACAATCTGGCGCCAAAAGCCTACTGCGGTTCTTAAATGACACGGGGCTTAGCGCAGAACTATAGTAGGTGGCGAACACAATAGATTAGCAATGGTCGCAGTCTTACAAGGCTCATTAAGACATTAGAAAAGCCCCACATATGAAATAATAAAAAAAATAATGTAACTGAGTCATTATAAGTTTATTGCTTTTTTATACTTTATGTTTCATTTTCTGATAGATCTATGTTAGATACATTTGATACCAGCTCCTGGGACCTTTGAAAGCGATTTTAATCATAATTATATCATATTTTTTGCAGCAAAACGTGTTTTTCCATTAGGATATTATTGTTAGCTGTAGAATATTACTTCTGCTAATAACAAAACAAATATATTTATAAATATATATTTTTTATTTTTCATTTTTTTTTAATAAAAAGTTGCTTACCTGCTCATACTGATTCACCCCATTCAAGGATGGCGTTAACTAAAAAACATCCTGTATATTTAGGTATAATAAAGAAAATCCCTATTTGATTTTTCATATTAATACATTACATTACATTACATTTACATTACTTTTTTGTCGTGTACAATTGACGGCTAAAAACTGCTCTTGGACGTGTCAAAATAATTGGGTTAGGTAGTAAGTCTCGTTACTACTCTTTACGGAATATACATAGGTAGTCAAGAATTAACTACTAGATTGTCAAACTATAAATATAAATAATCAAAATAGAAGCCTAATATTTGAAGTAGTTAGTAATTCGAAAAGATACGTAGTAAAATTATTCATCGTAATATTCAAATTGTCAGTAAAATGTTAAATAATCAAATTAAAGCTACGTTATGCATTTTAAACTAAAAATACAGATATAAGACCATATAAAATAATCAGACAATAAGGCTCTACTTTTTTAAGTAATTTAAATGGGCACAATATTTGAAAAACCATGACCCTCAAATTCGGCCAGATTATAGAAAGGGTGGCCTATCAGCATCTACTTGATGCTTTATTTTAATTTTATGTCCTTCAGCTGTTTAAATTTTGTAGAGAGTAGATTATAGAATTTAATGCTAAGGTACAAGTAGCTTTTCTGTAATTTTGCCAGTCGTATTCGGGGTACGCATAAAAGGGAGCTATCGCGGGTATGATGCGAGTGAATATCTGCATTAATTGCAGTTTCTGCGAGGTGTTGTCTGTATATGAACGCCGAATACATAGTCATTACCTTTGCCTTACTGAAATATTCTTTGCATGAGGTCCTAGTCGTTACCTGATACATGCTGCCTGCGCAGTGCTCTCTTTTGCAAAAGAAAGTTTATTTTACTGGTTGCGACATTTCCCCAAAATAGTAGTCCATATATTATTAATGAGTTAAAATACGCAAAGAATACTGATTTGGGTGCCGCAAAACCACAAACACTTCTGATTTTTTTAATAGAGTATATCGAGCTACATAGCTTACTAGCTAATTGTTGGATGTGCGCATTCCATTGTAATTTACTGTCAATTCTTAATCCTAGAAAATATATATCTTCTGTGATGTCGATTTCAAAATAGTCGTGTAATTCATTTAAATAGTCAACATTGGCAGGTCTTAAGCAAAAAGGAATTATTTTTGATTTTGTAATATTTAGACGTAATTCATTAGAATTAAATCAAATCAAGAGTTGATAAATCGTATACCTAATTCTATTTATTAACGATTCCTTATTTTTGTCACAGAAGATAAGAGATGTGTCATCTGCAAACAGTGTAATGTCATCATTCTCGGATGACACACATCCCGGCAAGTCATTGGTGTACACTAAAAATAAAAAATCGGTTGTGTCACCCCAAGACTTTCCTGACTAGTATCCGGGGAGGTGCGAAAAAACAGCGACATTTTTTACTCTAGTACCCCAAATTTGTATGGCAGGTACCCCAAACGTTGGTCGTAAGTACCCCAAAAACTAATAGGTTCTTCCGATGGTTAACAGAAGCTTCTATGCCAAATTTTAACTTAGACAGATTAAGCGTCTGGGCGCTATCGCGGAAACAATTTTTTCGCCGGGAACCCCAAATTTGTATGGGAGGTACCACAACCGTAGGGCGTAGGGACTCCAAAAACTAATGGGTTCCTCCGACGGTTAACAGAAGCTTATATACCAAATTTCAGCTCAATCCGATTAAGCGTCTGGGCGCTATCGTGGAAGAATACATACATACACACATACAGACATACAGACATACAGACATACAGACATACATACAGACAGAGATCGGTCTGGAAATAGTCTCAATCGTCTCAGGGAGTCTCAAAATATATATTCCCATCTTCATCTCAAAATTTTTTTTTAGCGCGATCACAATACTTTCCTTTCCGATAGGTCGTCAGGAAAGTAAAATGGGCCTAGAATGGAACCTTGAGGTACACCCTATGTTACCAGAATCGGTTGGCTTCTTGTTCCATTTACTTCTGTTGTTTGATACCTATTTTGTAGGTATGATTGAATTATATTTAGCCCTTGTCTCTGATACCATAGTGTTCTAATTTATTCAGTAGAATATTGTGGTTAACGCAGTCAAATGCTTTTGATAGATCACAAAATAGACCAATAACTGTTTTTGAAGAATACGTAATCATTTTACGTATCTACGATATCACTATCGTAATCTGTCTCACACCCCTTGCTGATGACTAAACTGAAACGGATCGGACTCGGAGAAAATGCGCTAGAGTGGTTTAAATCGTATTTATCAGAAAGACTGCAGATGACCAGACTCCGCGAAGAATATAGTTCTACACAGCATATAACGTATGGTGTCCCACAGGGCAGCGTGTTGGGTCCAATTCTCTTTTTGGTGTATTTGAATGATTTCTGTCGTTTCACCGCTTCGTAAGGGAGAGGACCGCGCAAGCGACCTCGAACTCGGAACCAATCGACAGACCGGAAAAATCTGGTCACAGTTGGAAGTAAGGGCGTGAGTGTCGGCCCGCCAGGTAACATTCCTGGCTATCTCGCGGTTAAGGCGTTGGCCTCTTACGGGCTTGTGACGTAGATAGATGGTGGACTGTTTTTGTCCCAAGTCTTCTACGTTCACTCCAGGGAGATGAACGACTAATCGTTAAAACTTCCTGAGGTGACGGGCTCGCCCGCTGTAGTCGACAACCCAAGTTGTTAGTGCGCACCGTGCGGCATAAGCCAATCGACTGTGCACTCTGACTAACATATTGAGTTGTCAACTACAACGGGCGAGCCCGTCACCACAGGACGTTTCAACGTTTTAACTCTGACTAACAGTCGGGGGAGTCTGGAAGCTGTACGGTTTCCTATAGAGCGGGGGTGGTTGCGTACCTTACGGCGACTGCTCTTGAAATGACCATCGGCCATCCGATCCTGGTTGAACAGCCGGGCAAAGGACGCCGTGGTCCGCGATAGATTCGGTATACACCGTTTCACCGCTTCGTAAGAGAGAGAACCGCGCACGCGACCCGGAACTCGGAACCAATCGAGAGACCGGAGAAATCTGGTCACAATTGGTAGTTAGGGCGCGAGTGTCGCCCGCCAGGTAACATTACTGGCTATCTGGCGGTTGAGGCGTTGGTCTCTTGCGGGTTGTGGCGTAGCTAGATGGTGGACTGTTTTGTCCCAAGTCTTCTACGCTCACTCCAGGGAGATAGAACGACAAATCGTTAAAACTTCCAGTGGTGACGGGCTCGCCCGCTGTAGTCGACAACCCAAGTTGTTAGTCAGAGTGCACAGTCGATTGGCTTACGCCGCACGGTGCGCAGACCGTGCAGGAGCGCCAGAAGGTTGATTCCCAGGGAAAAATAATTATAAGGCCAGAGTCCTACCCAGGCTCGCACTTCATGCGTGGAGGCCGTCGGATAGGTGTTGACCCGTGAGTGTGACCAGCCCTGAACAGAATGGGTCTTCGTGGCCAACTCAGCAAGGGCCCATTAACTCCCTCTCTCTAATATAAATGCAGTAGTTCACTTTTTGTAGCGGCAGTCGAGTTTTTATTCATTTTGATCTATCACTGATGATACATTACCTATGATCGTTAAGCCGATGACAGTTCTTCCGTGCATGACGAGTGCGCTGGCTCTCAGCTTCGAGGGTGTTTGCAAAATGAGACCGATAAAGCTAGAGATACTATATTTATAACCTAACGTCACCTGTTACTTGATTTATAACACCCTACTGGGAAGGAATCGACAACTGTTGGTCATTTCCACAGTGGCAAAAGGACGGACCGCCCCGGGCTCCGACCTCAGTAGGGGCCTATGGCCTATTTAATACTGTCCGGCAACTAGAGCTGTCAACTACAACGGGCGAACCCGTCGCATCAGGAAGTTTTAACGATTGGTCGTTCTATCTCCCGTGAAGTGAAAGCAGAAGACTTAGGACGAGACAGTCCACCGCCAAGCTCCGCCACATGTTACCCAGCGGGCTTACACTCACGCCCTTACTTCTAGTTGCGATCAGATTACTCCGGTCTCTCGACTGATTACGAGTTCGAGGTCGCTTGCGCGGCGTGGCGTTAACATATTTATTAAGATGCTGCAGTGTGCTTTCATTTTTCCTATTGGTACGAGCACGAACAATTTGTAATACTGCGGGAATGTGTATCTCGTGCTCTACTTTAAATGAATAAATAAATAATGGCAATGGACATTATAATCCCCCAGCCATCAAACAACTAAAGGACATAAAATTAAAAAAAACATTTAGGTACTGATAGGCCACCCTTTGTATGATGTGACCAAATTCGAGGGCCACGACGTTGCAAATATTGTACCAATTTAAATGATAATGAAATTTGCACTTTTAGCTTTAAAATGAATGATTTGGCTTTAGTATGGTTATTTAACACCTATAAATAGGATAGAAAACGAATTTACCGCGTGAAATAAAGCCCGACGATAAAAGCTATGCAATAGCTTAAAAACTATGTTGTATATTTTTAAAATTATATGCATAAGAAAAACGAGAAAATCAACAACCTGGATGGTGTTTTACTCCCGCTACTATACATCTTTACCATAGTTGTAGGGGCAAGTAGTATGACTTGCCCCTATCACCCGTTTTCGGCTGGACGTCGACTTCTGGAACAACCTGTATAATCAATGCTCGAACTAACCCTTGAATTTCCTTTTGCGCCGGCCGTTGTCGACCCCTGCCATCACTCGATATTCCGATAGCCGCGCGTCAGGGGTGCGAAGTTATTAATTTAACCTTTTGATATTGTAATTCTGCCACAGATAAGGGGGCGTTGTATTGGCCTCATTATGCAATTACTGACAACCTTTCCCTACAAAACAGGCTGTAAATTATTTTAATCAATTTATGAGAAAAGTTTAAAGATTTATGAGCGTAAGGGGGGTCCAACCTGAACGTGCGATAAAGGGGATTATACCACGCTGTGTATGAGTGTAAACAAATGCATTCAAATGATTGAGCGTATTCAAAAAAAAATATTTGCCTGGCTTACTATTACTCACCAACCAACCAGGATCGCATTTTTATATAGGCAGACTAACCGCCCTACCTTTGGGTTATTATTCTAAAAGTAGGCTAAAAAACGGTTGTCTGTAAAGTCGGTTTACTGACGATAGTTGAACGTGACAACGTCATAAGAAAATACTGATGGAATGGTTGCATTTGAAGCAGTTTCATTTAAGATTCTGATATTGTTTATTACAAACACCCAAAAATATATGCTTTTATACTCACCGATTTGACTACAACATGTAAATGTATTATTGTATAGCAGTATAATTGTATAATTCTTTGTTGTTTAAAGTTTATTGTTTTCTTTATTTTTATTTGAAAGTTTGAAATCTCAAACTGTTAAATAACGGTTTGAGAAGCGTTCGAGCACGCTGCGCCATCTAGCGGTAGGTAATACGTCGTAAATAAACAATATCAGCGACATTTTACCAACCGCTAGATAGCGCACCGTTATGATAGCTTTTCATACTTTTTTTTTTTTTAATAAACGTTGCTTACTTCGTTGTACCCACAAGAAAATTGTCCGTTCAGTAATAACATTCCGTATATCAAGAATACATATAAAATGATGTCAAGAATTTAAATCAATCTAGTGATTTTCATTCGTACTATTTTAGGCTGAGGTTAGTAAATAATTCTTGTCGCAACCGGTAGATGGCAGCATTTATATTGAATATAGATGGCAGCTCCATCGAATTATAAGACTTTGTCACGTCAAAACGTTGTTTTTTTTCATTAGATTTCCCATTAACAATAATTTAGTTGATTGATATATTACATTCAATACAAAATATATTTGGAAAAGCATTCAATAGATTATAAAAAAAATATTCGACGACTTCTTATATTGACTACCTCTGACTTGCAAAAGATGCAAAAAGCGCCATAAGCGGGTTCATTGTGTAAAATTGTTTTACTCCTAAACAAGATGTCATAAACATTTATAAACAAGTATTGTTATAAAATGATGACTATCGCGGTTGTTTAACATTATAAATAGGATAGAAACTAATTTACCGCGTGAAATTTGTACCACCCGACGTTTCGGTGACGTTGCAGCCGCCGTTGTCTAGGGTAGACTGAAAGAGCTGTTGTTCGCGTTCCGCGTTCAGCGAGAAAAATCGGCGATCTGGGAACATATATTGGATAGCGGAAGTAACTACTGGATGCAGTTTCAAAATCCCATTGTGCTATCCATGGAACAATTCTACTTTCCTCGCATGATCAGAAAAGCCATTGAAATAAGAATAACGCCGAACTTCAATAGAGACGACGGTAAGAAACTCTCTTCTTCGTGGAACCCTCTTCTTAAAATGTTCCCGCCGCCGAACGCCGAACGCAAGGACGTAGGACAGGATACAGTGAGCGTTGTGTGCAAGACAGATTTTCGAAATTCGCGCGCTCCGAGCCCGGCCCCCCACCACCGTTATAACCTACGCAGTGGCGGTAGCGGTATGCGGCCTACCCGCGGAATAACGGATTGACAGCTCTTTCAGTCTACCCTAGACAACGGCGGCTGCAACGTCACCGAAACGTCGGGTGCTACAAATTTCACACGGTAAATTCGTTTCTATCCTATTTATAATGTTAAACAACCGCGATAGTCATCATTTTATAACAATACTTGTTTATAAATGTTTATGACATCTTGTTTAGGAGTAAAACAATTTTATGAACCCGCTTATGACGCTTTTTGCATCTTTTGCAAGTCAAAGGTAGTCAATATAAGAAGTCGTCGAATATTTTTTTTATAATCTATTGAATG
The DNA here is from genome assembly GCA_944548615.1 of Micropterix aruncella. Lineage (NCBI taxonomy): Eukaryota > Metazoa > Arthropoda > Insecta > Lepidoptera > Micropterigidae > Micropterix > Micropterix aruncella. The sequence continues at coordinate 3,218,867 of OX155974.1, forward strand.
CTTTTTCGAATATATTTTGTATTGAATGAAATATATACGCATCAGTCTGCACTCCCACAGACTCGAGCCGATCCCAGTACGAGATACTCGGAGCGAGCACAACTACAATCCTTATCCATACACCCTCGTAACTTCAGGCAGATAGCCACTACATTCGCGTCATTATATATCCTATTCGGGAAGCGTTACAAACGGCAATATCGAACTCTCAATAAATACCTTCTGATACACTTTAAATCGACTTTTAATACGGAGATAACCAGCAAGTTGACACCACCACCACACACCGAATAACTTGGAGGAAGACTTGGACAAAACAATCCACCATCAAGCTTCGCCACATGCCTGTAAGCGGCCAACGCCTTAACCGTGACATAACTAGGTGTGTTATCCAGCGGACTTAAATTCACGCCCTTACTTCGAATTGCAACCAGATTACTCTGGTCTCTCGATTGGTTACGAGTTCGAGGTCGCTTGCGCGGTCCTCTCCCTTACGAAGCGGTGAAACGGTGTATACCGAATATATCGCAGACCACGGCATCCTTTGCCCGGCTGTTCACCCAGGATCGGGTAGACGATGGTCGTTTCAAAAGCAGTCGCCGTAAGGTCCGCAACCACCCCCGCTCTATAGGAAACAGTACTGCTTCCAAACTCCCCCGACTGTTAGTCAGAGTGCACAGTCGATTGGCTTACGCCGCACGGTGCACAGAGCGTCCAGGAGCGCCAGAAGGTTGATTCCTAGGGGAAACTAGCCCTAAGGCCATAGTCCTACCCGGGCTCGCTCTTTATGCGTGGAGGCCGCCGGATGGGTGTTGACCCGTGAGTGTGACCAACCCTGAACAGAATGGATCTTCGTGGCCACCACAGCAAGGGCCCATTACCTCCCCAGCGAATCTATATTTAGAAATCTTCTGCCACGAATTTCTTGTGTGCTATTATTACAGTTTAGTGGTAAACTATCGTAGTACTATATAAATCTATAAACCCAAGTTATCCGAGTTCAAAGTAGCCAGTATGAAAAACAGCAATTACATAGGTAAGGACCCAATATTACCATTAATACAATAATATACATGTTCTGTTACAGCAGCTTCCTTAACCGTTTAATTTATAAAATTTATCTTTTAGCCCGTTGACTTCGACTATTGAATATGAAAACGGATTTCATAATTCTACAAAGTTCCTCAGAGGTCAAGTCCGCATCCACATGTGCCGTTGTTGAGACCCACTGAATAAATCTAGGTATTTTTAATTTATTTATTTAGATCTTATAACCTCTAAAACACTTAGGTACCTATCATATAATATACCATACAAATTATTATACAACGCTATACAATAAGTTGACGATTCTCCAATGTATTGATTACAACGGAAATTATCTTACATAACCTTTATCTATCGAAATTTATAACTTTGTGAACACTAGTAGATACTTTTATTTCTACATCTAAACAACAACATCAAAATACCTATAGGTACTACGTCTATTTATACGAAAACGAACAACAAGATTCCCCGCACGTATACTTTTTAATACTCTATGAATTGCATCAAAATGGCTTTCAAGATTCTTTGCTCTATAAAAGCACGTGTGCATCCTCCATACGAGTGTTTCTTCTAATTACTGTGAACTACGTCTACACTTGCTTTCAAATACCTTTGATGTCTAACGACGCGATCGCATCCTCCACATGAATATTTGGGTCCCATCAAACTTGCAGAAGGCAAATTTGCAGACGGCAATCTTGCAGAAGGCATTCTTGCAGGCGGCAGTTTTGCAGAAGGCAATCTTGCAGAAGGCAGTTTTGCAAATGTCAAAATGACCTAACCTAACCTAACAGAAAAACTTAAAACATTTTTTTTAATGTTTAGTTTGATGTATAAAAGTCATCCACTACAAGGATGCCGGTAATTAATGTCACTTCGATTTTAGGGAAAGAAAAACCTAACCTAACCTAACAGAAAAACAAACTGTACTGAAGGTTGCCGCCTGCAAGGTTGCCGCCTGCAAGGTTGCCTCCTGCAAATCTGCCATTTGTGCAAAATTGCCGCATGCAAAACTGGCGCCCCCCGAATATTTCTTCAATATCCATAGAGCTGCGTATGTATGTCCTTTCAAATACTATGAGATGTTTTCTATTTCCTGTGAACGGCGCCTAAATGCTTCTTTAAACTTGCTCTCCGTGAAAACGCAAGACCACATTCACAGCAAATAAATTTCTTTACTTGATAATGAACAGAGTCCAAATGCCTTTTTAAATTACGTTTATATGCAAAAGCACGGTTGCATTCTCCACATGAGTATTTCTTCAATTTCCTGTGAACGGCGTCTAAATGGTCCTTTAAACTTTTTTTTTCTGAAAATGCACGATCACACTCATCGCAAATACATCTTTTCAATTTATGATGAATATTGTCCACATGCGTTTTTAAACTACTTTTATTTGTAAAAGCCCAACTGCATTCTCCACATACGTATCTCTTTAGCTTCCTGTGAACTGCGTCTAAATGCCTCTTTAATTGGCCTTTGAAGGAAAATGCACGATCGCATTCGCCACATGCAAATCTCTTCAACTTACGATGAATAGAGTCTAAGTGATTCTTTAAACTTCCTTTCAGTGCGAAATCACGCCAGCACTCTCCACATGAGTACCTCTTAAGCTTCCTATGAACTGAGTCCAAATGTCTCTTTAAATCTGCTTTATTTGTAAAAGCGCTGTCACATTCACCGCATGGAAATTTCTTCAGTTTCAAATGAACATTAGTAATATGGACATTTAATAGACTCTTAAAGGAAAACGCCCTGCCGCACTCCGGGCAAACGTGTGATTTGACTCTACCACCGCTAGTCCCAACTTCACTAATATTACTTCTACCAGTTGGTACACCGTCAATTGGTTCTGGCTTAACGAATCTAGCGTCGCCTTCGCCTAATTCAAGTACATTCCCTCGTTCATCTGGTACGAAATCGCTTAGAGGAATAGTCGAATCTGTAAGGTCCGAATCAACCTCCGTTTTAATAGTGACATCTTTTTCAATCTTGACAGTCACGTTGTAATCATCCATATTTTTTTCACTCATCTTCATACATATAAAGTGACTGTTTTACTGAGAAAATGCCGTAGAATCAATTTATTAGATCGAGTTAAACGATTATAACTGCAGTGACACGAAGCTCGCGAAGGAACATAATAGGTCTGTGCGAAGGAATACGTTTGGATTGACAGCTGTAACTTTTCAAGGTTGCCATTTGTCAATTTTTTAATATAGCCCACGTTGAAATTTAATTATTTTTTTTGCGTATTTATATATTTATGTATGTAAACAGTGGCGGATCCAGGGACGGTATCAGCCACTGTCTGGTCGTGTTAGTGAATTTAGAAATCTTCTGCCACGAATTTCTTGTGTGCTATTATCGCAGTTTAGAAGGAAACTATCGTAGTACTACCTATATATCTGTAAACCTAAGTAGGTAATCCAAGTTCAAAGTAGCCAGTGTGGATAAAACAGCAATTACATAGATAAGGACCCAATATTACCATTACCAGAAAAACTGGAACATGCATTTTAACCCTTCAGGCTTCGGCCTCTCAGCCGATTGACAATTTGCTGCCCCAAAAAATTTTAGTAAAAATTAGTAAAAAAATTGAAATACGATACTGTCTCACCAAACCACTGTACCATGCCATGACATGTTTTCGTCGGTGTAAGTTCCTGGAAATTTAGTGGATTTGGCAATCTCGATAGAGTAATTTAACGCTAACTGTTTTTCTTTTTTATTTGAGAAGTTTATCAACACTGCTTTGCTTAAATTTGGCGACATCGGGTTCACTCTGAACCAATCATTGACTTCAAAAAGTGTTTCGTTTGTTGATTCCTCCATTTTTGTTCTACAATCACTTTCAAGAATGCACGTGGTGTCATCTGCAAGTTGGACAGTTTTGGCACAAGTTATGTTAGTTGCTAAATCGTTACAATAGAGATTGAAGAGGAGAGGTCCTAATGTTGAGCCCTGAGGCACACCGATGTTTACTATTTCACATTTCGATTGCTCAGCCTTTTCCTCAATTCCATAAATTATTTTTCTCCACCATTTGCTGCCTGTTTTGTAGGTACGATTTAATGAGTGAGATATTCTAAATCATGAAACATGCATACAGCGCGGCATCCTGTGTAGATTTTTTTTTGTCCGGAATCCATATTGACTGTCTGAAATGACCACAAATTTTTCAAGGAAACCATTTAGTCGTTTTTCGGTGACCTTCTCCAAAATTTTTGAGAAATTGCTCAGTAGGGCTACCGGTCGATAGTTTTCTACGCTCGTGGGTTCGCCCTTTTTTATATATCGGTGTAATCTTGGCTACTTTATGACAATCTGGAAATATTCCCTCTGAAAAGCTTAAATTGTAAAGATATGTTAGACAAGGTGCCAGTACACAATTATGGATTTTATTTACGCTAACTGGTATATCATCGAGACCAGTTGATTTTTTGTTCTTTGAAGAGTCGATGCATTTTTCTATTTCTTGATTGTTGATTGATAATTTGATCCTTATTAAATGTAGTCTATGTAGAACACTTTCGATGCTTTCTATTTTTCTAGTTTTCACATATTTTCGTTATTGAATTGCTGATTCTCTATGTTTTTCATTATTTATGTTTATTTTTATTTTTCTAGTTTTTATTTCTTTGTTATTTTTGAATTTCTATGTTTTTTTTTCAATATTAGTTTTTATAGACTTTTTTATAATTAGAAATTTAATTTTATTAGTAGAAATACCATTTTTTTTATATGTAATTTCTATACCCAGATCGGGGTTATGAAAATAAATTTTTCTTATTTCTTATTTCTTACCCATAATTAAAATGAAACATATTATGAACATAATAAAACATAATAAAGTCAAACAAATAAAATTAAAACGGGGCCGTCACGCTGAATCGTGTTGTGGCCGATATCGGCCAATCGGGGATTGATGGGTTAAAAAAACATTAACAGACAAATAGGCAATAATATTTAATCTTAAGTAGTTATTTAAATAATTCACGTAAGACCTCTATTGTAGTTTTCCATTTAGTTTTTTATAACCCCTTTAATACAATAATATACATGTTCTGTTACCGCAGCTTCTGTAACCGTTTAATTAATAAAATTTATCATTTAGCCCGTATACTTCGACTATTCAATAAAAAAACGGATTTCATAATTCTACAAAGTTCCTCAGAGGTCAATTTCCGCATCCACATTTTCCGTTGTTGTGACCCACAGAATAAATCCGGTATTTTTATTTATTTTATTCGGATCTATAACCACTTCTTCTTCTTCTTCTTCTTCTTATTTGTGGCAATTCTTCGCAGCTTGGTTGCTGGCGATTGTGCCAATATGGCAAATTCTTATTCGTTTTTAATTTTTTTTCCTGTGTTGTCTTGACAACGGGGTGAGAACTATGGTTAGTAGTCAACCTACGGACAAAGACAAAGGACAACACTGTTTTAAGTAGGTACTTAGCATAGGAAACACAATATGGACATTACAGGGATAAACGTAAGAAGGGATGCCTGTTAGGGAATAATTTAGTTAATAATTAGACGATGAGACATAAGTAATGGAGGAAAAGATACAGTGGGAATAGATCTTGGAAAGTAGCTTTTAGGTTAGGGAGAGTTGGTCTTACTAAGCTGTCTGAGGTGCTGGAAAAGTAAGAGAAGGGAGGAGGATTCAGGATTAGGATTAGGGGCGGCACTCTCAACGCCAGCCGAGACCGAAGCCACACCCCGGCACCTGGCCATTGTGACAATGTGCCATCCATCAGCTCCTGCTTGCAGCGAAAAATCCACTGTATTCAGTAGCTTTTTCCACTGACCCGAGGCGCCTACGAGAGTCACATTACCCCCGGCCCGATACTGAAAGCGACCGAGTCGCAGTCAGCCCCAGGTGAGAGCCGCCCCCATGAAGACTTTTTGGGGAGCGCTAAATGGCCAAATGATTGAGGGAGATGAATTTGGCTATAATTCTATAAATTTAAATTTTATAACCACTTAAATTCTATTCTATAATTCTATAACCACTTAAGCACTTAGATACCTATCATATTAATATTGTAACAGAAATTCCTTTTTTTTGCGCTTGTGTCCCGAATTATCATTAAAGGTTACTTCTCAGGGTTTTCTATAACCTTTTTCTGTTCCGAAAATGTTGTTTATTGTTGCTTTTTGAAATCATCCAAAAATTTTCCTTAACAGCTGTCAGATGACATTAATGTTGCTATTATGGAGATATATTTATTAAAAGATAAATAAATAAATAAATGAATGACAACTAAAAATTATAATATTAATTAAAAAGAAAACCTACATAAAATTTAACTTTTATTAAAAAAAAATAATTTGGAAGTAAATCTACACTCTTTGTCATAGAGTAGAGACATTCGTGTTTCTGGTAGGAATGAGCTGTCAAATCCTGGGGGAAAAAGACATTGCTGGCGAACGGCTGCAGTGGAGAGGAAATCTCCGTAATCTGCCGAGAGGAGGTTATTTTTATGATGTGAAGTGTGTGTGATTTATCTGGTAAGCATTTAATCTCATTTTGGGTAGCTTTTCATATAAGATCCTCGCGATTTTAACGGATTTTTCTATTGATCGCAGCTGTCGGCACCTCTGGGTTTTTTGAATAATTACTGCTGCTATATAAGTGACGAAATCGTCGCTAAATGTGACGGGAATTGCCTCCACGTCAAGGAATTTACATTCATTTCTGGAATTCTGTTATTTTTATTTGGATGAGCACATGTGACACGCCAATAAGCGGAATTTGAAGAAGGGTGCCTGCGGGCGAATAAACACGGATACTTTACATACTCTCGTGTTTCTTTTTGTGCTGTAGTCTTTTGTGTGTCTGAGGAAAAGGGTTTTCTGAGGGCCAAACCCAATGCTCATTAATATTTGGCCCACTCTCTGAGATAGTTTTTTGAGGTTAATTTTTTTCTTTTTCAAAATTTCTTTCGGGTATCTTTTTTTTAAATATAATTAGTTTCCTTCTTTGTCTTTAAAAGGAGGTGGCGTCCTTTTACTTTGATTCTTTTGGGTTTTGGTAGTTTCTACCGTGTTTCTTCCAAACACGGAAATTAGTATTTTGCGGTTATAAAATTAGCGCTCCAACGTTAGGCTTATAAATTGGATTTTGGCTTTTAGGGTATTCTTTTCCTCAGCCATTGAAGCACGATTTTTTAAGCACGTTGTTCAAAAATTGTATAAAAAAAATTAGAAGCATTTTTTTTGTTTTTATATAATTTTTATTCATAGCGATTACCGTGAAAGAGGCTTGTAAGCACCGTCTTGTTGTTTTTGTATTTAGAAGCAACTTTTGTCATTGAATTAAGCGGTATTGTGTACTTGCAGTTTTGTCGGCATTAACAGCATTTTTTGTAATTTAAAGCGGTTACCGTGAAGAAGTATTTTGTACTTGCCGTTTTTTAATGGTTACTATATTTTTTTGTCAGAATCTTAGATTTAAAAGCAATATATTAATTATTGTTTGAATACTTGGCGTTGCTTAGCAGCAGTTTGTTTATTTTAAGGCGGTTTCCGCGAAAAAGTTTTACGCTTGCCGTTTAAGTATTTTATTTTATCATACTAATTATTTTTTTGTTAATTTCCAGATGTGAAGGCAATTATCCTGGTGAGGTAAGCAGCCAAATAAAACAGAGGTGCCGCAAGCAGTAAAAAAGTCAGTTTATTCCATTTTATTTTTTTTATTTTTTATTTATTTTGGTTTTTATTTTTTTTGGTGGGATTTAAAATATATATATACATGATGGCGTCTCCAGCGATAGTGTATTATGCTGCGTCACATTTAGTAAAGGCAGAACTCGATTATGAGTTCACGATTCGGGAGGTCACTCCAACCAATGTTGAAGCGATGAGAAAACAATTTAATTCACTCTTAAGGGAGTTTCCAGCTGAATCAATTTCCTCAACGGATTTAGATCCAGATTCCGAGTTTCAGGAATGTGCGATTAGACTTTCGTGTCTTCAAGAACTTATCGAAGAATTTATAAATAACAAACAGAAACTTTTATATAAACGAATTAGCACTAAAACTGCACATATCTTTCATAGAGTTTCACGTATAAATCCTGCTAATTCAGACTCCAAAAAATTATTAGACAATTTAAAGGAGGAAGTTTTAGAAATTGTCGTTTTGTTAGAAAAATATTTAGATATTGTTCGTTCGCCTAGCCCGTTACCAAATCCTGTTGTTCCGATACCTTCTACTTCATTGCACGAGGGTGAGAAGCTTAGTCCTGAGGTGGTTCCTTTGGGCAGGAATTCTGAAGTGACGTCAGCTCCGTATATACAGCATGTTGATACGAAACCAGTTCCTTTGGACAATAACTTTGTCATTTCTGACGAACGCATTCTTAAACCTTTAAATCTTGGTTTTACATTTGACGGCGATTCCTGTGTGGTCGAGTTCTTAGAACGATTGGATGAGATTAGGTTTTCGCGGAATATCTCGGATGCCAGGATGCTGAAATCGGCTTGTGAACTATTCCAGAAACAAGCGCTTAGTTGGTACCGTGCTAGAGCTTCGAGCATTTCCAGTTGGAAGCAGTTAGTTGCTGCACTCCGCTCCGATTTTGGCAGTTTAAATTACGATGCTGAAGTTTTGTCATTTGTACGGGGACGTAAACAAAAGTCGGATGAGAGGATGCATATTTTTGTTTCCGTCATGTTGGGCTATTTCAACAGGTTGTCAAGGCCATTGTCTGGTGAGGAACAATTAGGAATTATCCTTTCAAATATCTCAATTTCTTACCAACGACATTTCATGCTAGTTGATATAAATTCAATCGACGAACTTCTGCGTTTAGGAAAAAAAGTTGAAAATGCACAACAGCGTATCAACGCATCTAATGCAGCCACTCCTGCCCAAGCGAAGGTCAAGCCTTCTGGCTCGAAAGCAGTTTATGCGGTCGACGAGTCTCCTACCAAATGTGCGACGGAGGAAGTGAAAGTTGAACAGAAGTTAAAAGAGTGTAACGTTTCTTCTGCTGGTCCATCCAATCGTGGTGGTTTTAATCGTGGTGGTTCTCATCGCGGTGGTTTTCATCGTGGCGGTTTTAATCGTGGAAATTTTTCCCGTAATGATTTTTCTTATGCTAATTCGTCTTCTGGTAATTACAACCAAGGAGCCAATAATAGTTCGCGTGGTTCACGCGGTGGCACTCATCATGGCTATTCTAAATATTGCTATCGTTGTGGTAGGTTTAACTACACGGTAGCCACTTGTCCGGAATGTTCTAAGAATAACCGGCCTGGTAATTCCCCGGTTTCAGAGCCAAAAAACTCGAAAGGCGGGGCAGAATAGAGGATTTTCTACATTCTGCCTCGATATTGTTTGCAAATGAGAAGGATAACCGTCGCCCTTTCTTAGAAGTTTCACTTGGTGATATAACTGTTTGTGGATTACTCGACACTGGATCGAGTGTAACGATTTTGGGTGCTGATTCACATAAATATTTAGTTGATATCGGTTTTACTCTTAATAAGTCTCCGTTGGTGACTTTATCCACTGCTAATGCAAGTTCGGTTAAGACGATTGGGTCTATGTTTCTTCCTTTTAAATTCAATAATCGATGCCAGGTTATTCGAGCTGTTGTAGCTCCTGATATAGGTACTTCCCTTATTTTGGGAATTGATTTTGTCCGAGAATTTGAGTTGGCTCCGGAAATATTAAAATTCGTCAAGTTTGAGTCCTGCGATGCGATTGTTTGGCATCGAGTCAGTGAAGTGAGGGCCTTGCGGCCTTTTGCTTCATTGACTGGAGACCAACGATCGCTAGCAGACAGAATGATCAATAATTTTGAAAAAATTTCTTCCGAAGTCAAAGGTCTCGGTCGTACTAATTTGTTGTCCCAGGTTATTGATACTGGAGATCATCCTCCAGTGAAACAGCGTTACTATCCTTTGTCTCCAGCTAGATTGGCGCTGTTGAATGAAGAAGTTGATAAGATGTTAGAGTTAGGTGTTGTCGAACCTAGTTCCGGGGGTTGGAATAATCCAACAATTTTTGTTCCAAAGTCAGATGGTACTCTTCGTTTCTGTCTCGATAGCAGGAAGCTGAACTCTATCACGAAACCGGATGCGTATCCCCTGCCGAGAATTACTACTATCTTGGACAGTTTGAGAGATGCGAATTATTTATCTTCTATCGACTTATCCTCTGCCTTTTGGCAAATCCCTTTGGATCCTTCTTCACGAGAGAAGTGTAGCTTCACTGTTCCTGGTCGAGGATTCTTCTGCTTCAGATCTTGCGCCTTCGGCCTAAGAAACTCGCCGGCGTGCATGCAAAGACTGGCTGACAAATTGTTCGATCCCTCTTTCGAAAACAAAGTTTTCTGTTACCTAGATGACATAATTATTGTATCTGCTACTTTTGAAGAACATATAACTTTGTTAAACAAAGTATTAGATCGCTTGTTGTATGCCAACCTTTCTATAAATTTCAAGAAGTGTCAGTTTTTCCGTCAGGAATTGAAGTATTTAGGGTATGTAGTTGATTCTCACGGTCTACATACCGATCCCGAGAAGGTAAAATGTATTCTCGATTTTCCTACTCCAAATTCTCCAAAAATGGTAAAGAGTTTTCTTGGTATGGCCGGTTGGTATCGTCGGTTCATTAAAAATTTTTCTAGTATTGCTGCTCCCTTATCTCGGTTGACAAGTACCCGCAAAGGTGCTCCCCCTTATGAGTGGACGCCCGAGGCGGAAGAGGCATTTCAAAAACTGAAATCGGCCTTAGTTTCTAGTCCGATTTTGGCCTGTCCGGATTATTCAAAACCGTTCGCTCTTCATTGCGATGCATCGTTGTACGGTTTAGGCGGAGTTTTAACCCAGGAAGTGGATGGCGTCGATCATCCTATCGCTTTCACGAGTAGAACACTTTTACCCGCTGAGACGCGATATTCGGCTACCGAACGCGAAGCCCTAAGTGTTATTCATGCTGTCGAGCATTTTCGCGGTTACTTGGAGGGCGGTCCCAAATTCACTATCTTTACAGATCATGCCAGCTTACGTTGGTTTTTGCGCTTAAAAAATCCTACCGGCCGTCTGGCTCGATGGGGTATTCGTCTATCTGCTTTTGATTTCGAGATCGTCCACAAGAAAGGTGTCGATAATGTGGTTCCCGACACGTTATCTCGGTTGCTTCCCGTTTCCTCTCTGTCTGTTGTTTCCGACTCATGGTACAACGATTTGTTTAAGGCAGTGTCTGAAAATCCCGCTGGATATCCAAATTTCCAGATTAAGGACCATGAATTGTTTAGGTACTCTAAAAGCAAGTATCAACTCACCAGTTGTTACGATTGGAAGTTAGTTGTTCCGTTGCAGCTTAGAGAAAAGCTTATTCGAGAAAATCATGAGTCTGATTTGGCTATGCATTTTGGAATTTTAAGACACACCGTCGTCTTTGTCTTCGTTACTTTTGGCCTAATTTACACGGAGACGTAGTTAACTTTGTTTCTAAATGTGAAACTTGTCAGCAATACAAACATTCAAATATTTCCCCTTTGGGTCAGTTAGGAAATCCTAAGTCCTGTGCCTTCCCGTTCCAAATGGTCTCGGTCGATCTGTTGGGTCCTTATCCGATGACGAGGAACAGAAATATGCATATTCTCGTGGTGACAGATTGTTTTAGCAAATACTGTTTACTTTTTCCGTTAAAACGTGCTACCAGTAAACTTGTAAGTTACGTCGTTGAACATAATGTATTCCTTCGCTATGGTGTTCCGCAGTATTTAATTTCAGACAATGGAAAACAGTTTATCGGAAGGGAGTTCACTGAACTGATTGCGAAATATAAAATTCCAAAAGTATATTTAAACCCGAAATATTGCCCTCAAGTTAATCCAACTGAGCGTCAGAATCGTAGTGTGGTCACTGCGTTATCGTTGTGTGTAAAAGACGATCATCGCAGCTGGGATCTCTACCTTTCTGAGATTCAGATGGCCATTAACGCGGCAGTCTCGGAATCAACAGGGTTCAGTCCATTTTTCCTAGTCCATGGTCGTGAACCAATAATGAATGGTTCTTTTTATGCTCAGGCGCCGGAATCTTAAGCAGAGGTTATTTTTGGTAGTAGGTTGTCTTACGCTCAAAATTTGAGTGAATTATCTAACATTTTTCATGTAGTGCGGCAGAAATTGTTAAAATTACATGCACATAATAAAGTTTACTATGATCGAAAACACCGTCCTGCGGAATTTCAAGTAGGCGATACGATCTATAAAAAGACTTATTATCTAAGTAATGCTGGGAATTATTACATTTCCAAATTTGCCCCAAAATATGAAAAATGTAAAATAATTAAAAAACTCTCTGCGTTAGTGTACGAGTTAGAAAATGCTACAGGGAAGAATATAGGTTCCTGGCATATTAAAGATTTTAAGCTAAATCCGAATAGTTCAGAATAGTAGTATCGGAGTTCTTCGCGTTAACATGCTATTACAAAAATTGTCTATCTTGGGTGAAACTAAAATGAGCCCTTTAAATTGTCTTTACAAAGGCATTGTACCAAGTGGTATCAATAGCTGAAATCATTTTGTTTTGTCAGTCATGCTAGCATTTCTATCTAGCATTATTGTTGTAAGAATGTCTCATGTCCGGGATGAATGAATGGGGATTGGTATGAAAGGTAGTAAATGACAACTACTATAGTCTCTTAGTAAGTAAACGTTTAGTCGAGGTTTAACGTCAGAGTTATTGTTGTTTCCGGTAGGAGTCGGGTATCCGCAATGAGTTGATCCTTCCTTAGTTGTTGGAAGTTGTCGGAGTTCCATAAGTTTTTTTTTGGTTATGTTGGTGTTGGGTTTAATTTCTTGATTTTCTTTTCTTACTCTGGTGATAAGAGTAATGGGTGTAAGTTTTAGTTGGTAAAAGTTTGCCTCTGCTATTGTTACTGAACGGATTAATTGATTATAGTTAACGTGAAGAAGGTTTGTTAAGTTAGGAGTTGTTGTTGTTCTAGTGGCGTAAAGCTCGTAGTAGCTGGTGAATCGGGACGATTCAATCAAAATCGTTGGTTTTTCTCCCCCGATTTTTCTCTTGGGTTGGGGCTGTAACAGAAATTCCTTTTTTTTGCGCTTGTGTCCCGAATTATCATTAAAGGTTACTTCTCAGGGTTTTCTATAACCTTTTTCTGTTCCGAAAATGTTGTTTATTGTTGCTTTTTGAAATCATCCAAAAATTTTCCTTAACAGCTGTCAGATGACATTAATGTTGCTATTATGGAGATATATTTATTAAAAGATAAATAAATAAATAAATGAATGACAACTAAAAATTATAATATTAATTAAAAAGAAAACCTACATAAAATTTAACTTTTATTAAAAAAAAAAATTTGGAAGTAAATCTACACTCTTTGTCATAGAGTAGAGACATTCGTGTTTCTGGTAGGAATGAGCTGTCAAATCCTGGGGGAAAAAGACATTGCTGGCGAACGGCTGCAGTGGAGAGGAAATCTCCGTAATCTGCCGAGAGGAGGTTATTTTTATGATGTGAAGTGTGTGTGATTTATCTGGTAAGCATTTAATCTCATTTTGGGTAGCTTTTCATATAAGATCCTCGCGATTTTAACGGATTTTTCTATTGATCGCAGCTGTCGGCACCTCTGGGTTTTTTGAATAATTACTGCTGCTATATAAGTGACGAAATCGTCGCTAAATGTGACGGGAATTGCCTCCACGTCAAGGAATTTACATTCATTTCTGGAATTCTGTTATTTTTATTTGGATGAGCACATGTGACACGCCAATAAGCGGAATTTGAAGAAGGGTGCCTGCGGGCGAATAAACACGGATACTTTACATACTCTCGTGTTTCTTTTTGTGCTGTAGTCTTTTGTGTGTCTGAGGAAAAGGGTTTTCTGAGGGCCAAACCCAATGCTCATTAATATTTGGCCCACTCTCTGAGATAGTTTTTTGAGGTTAATTTTTTTCTTTTTCAAAATTTCTTTCGGGTATCTTTTTTTTAAATATAATTAGTTTCCTTCTTTTTCTTTAAAAGGAGGTGGCGTCCTTTTACTTTGATTCTTTTGGGTTTTGGTAGTTTCTACCGTGTTTCTTCCAAACACGGAAATTAGTATTTTGCGGTTATAATATCCCACACTATAGAATAAGTTGACGATAACTTTCCTGGGGGGCAATTCTTGAAATATTTAGCATGCCAAATGTTGGTATAAATGACAGCGATGCCATACTTTATGTATAAAATAATATCATGCCATATATTTTGTTCAAGAATAGGGTTTGTGAAACCGAGCGATAAATAGTGAGCGAAATATTTAGCACACTAAAATTTTAGACTGGTTTCAAGAATTGGCCCCCTGGGTCCCATCAAACTTGCAGAAGGCAGATTTGCAGACGGCAATCTTGCAGACGGCAATCTTGCAGACGGCAATCTTGCAGACGGCAATCTTGCAGACGGCAATCTTGCAGACGGCAATCTTGGAGACGGCAATCTTGCAGACGGCAATCTTGTAGACGGCATTCTTGCAGGCGGCAGTTTTGCAGAAGGCAATCTTGCAGAAGGCAGTTTTGCAAATGTCAAACTGATGTTTCGAGGGTCGGCATTTTTGCAGAAAATGAAGTGGGGGGCGCCAGTTTTGCATGCGGCAATTTTGCACAAATGTCACTTTTGACAGTTCCAAATTTGTTGAGGGCAGATTTGCAGGAGGCAACCTTGCAGGAAGCAACCTTGCATGCGGCAACCTTCAGTACAGTTTTTAAGTTTTTCTGTTAGGTTAGGTTAGGTTAGGTTTTTCTTTCCCTAAAATCGAAGTGACATTAATTACCGGCATCCTTGTAGTGGATGACTTTTATACATCAAACTAAACATTAAAAAAAATGTTTTAAGTTTTTCTGTTAGGTTAGGTTAGGTCATTTTGACATTCGCAAAACTGCCTTCTGCAAGATTGCCTTCTGCAAAACTGCCGCCTGCAAGAATGCCGTCTGCAAGATTGCCGTCTGCAAATTTGCCTTCTGCAAGTTTGATGGGACCCAATGAAGTTAGAAGCAAAACATCGTATTTAAAATTTAGTGTTACCAGAGTAGAAATCGACAAAAGCCGCGTTTTCATATGTCAGGGTATGGACACCAGTCCACTTCTTTGTGTCCTCTCCAACGCGGATCTCAGCAATCAACTTTCGATTTTAGGGAAAGAAAAACCTAACCTAACCTAACCTAACAGAAAAACTTAAAACATTTTTTTTAATGTTTAGTTTAATGTAACTGAATCATCCACTACAAGAATGCCGGTAATTAAATGTGGAGAGGTAAAAATATTCACCACTTTAATTTACCCTGACATGATAATTTGCTACTTCTTTTTCTAAATTTAAAATTAATAACATATGACCGCTTTACTGCTTTATTTTTGGTTTGTAAAATAATATAAAATTATTTTATTCGTGTAATCATGTCCTAATGCGCCATTCTCAAACGTTGCTAACTTCGGGTTTGTATGCAAGTTTGCTTTCTGCAAGAATGCCGTCTGCAAAAATTCCGCCTGCAAGGTTGCCGCCTGCAAGTTGCCGCCTGCAAGGTTGCCTCCTGCTAATCTGCCCTCAACAAATTTGGAGCTGTCAAAAGTGACATTTGTGCAAGTTTGCCGCATGCAAAACTGGCGCCCCCCACTTTCCTCCTATTTACAATGGCACACCTGGCAGAAAAAACCCTCTGTGTGGCGCCATTAAAATAAAAAGAAGAAGATGCAGATTGACGTTTGGTTTGACGTTTGCGATGATGCAGTCGTAAATATAATAAAAAAGCTTTTAATTATAAAAAAACAGTCATAAAACAGTGAAATAAGATGTTTTTATATTTAATGAGTTTAATTTCCGTGTTGGTGCAGGTCTCCTTCGCGACAGTCGCCACCGGTCGGTGCCCTCGATAACATAACCTCAAAATTGTGCTTTCGGCGTCGAATAACTCGATTTTCTAATGAAAAATTGCGCTTTTCAGCTGCGGGGATGTACTATCTGGCGGAACTGGTAGAGGAGTACACGGTTGTGGCGAAAAAAGTGATCACATGGATGGTTATCGTGAGTAAAACATTTTTTTCCATTTTTATTTAAAACTCGGGCTTAACCCTACATAACGAAACTAGAAGTATTCTAGTATTGCTACCTAGGAATAACTGCAGTATAGGAACCTCTCAAAAAAAAAATAATACAGAATAATAGATTGTTTTATTTTAATGGAAAATCTGGAATAAAATTGTGTCAGTCGCTATAAATAAGTGTAATAAATTTTATATGTCAACAAAGAGGCCAAAATAAAAAATACATACAAATATACTTGATCATTTTAATGCTTAATCCGATAGAAGATAGATTCGGTCTCAATAAATAAGCGAGATAATGGGCATTCAAAGTTTGAATATACAATGTGAACAACGCGCTGCCATACTGTTTTTATATCCCGCTGGGAACATTCGATAAGTGTCGTGACTATAGTCGAGCATATCGTAACTCTTTGGATGCTTTCTATTTTTCTAGTTTTTATATATTTTTGTTATTGAATTGCTGATTCTCTATGTTTTCTCATTATTTCTGTTTCTCATTGTTTCTTTTCTTCTTAAAGCATCGTCCCGGCCACATTTACGGTGCCCCGGCGACACAGATGCTATTATGCTACCGTATTGTTCAGAGAATATCATATAACATCGACTCGTAAATCTGCACAAAAATGTAATAAACACAACCGATGTCAGACCGGACACAAACTGTGCCCACAGCGCCGTCACAATGGGCCTAAGGATGCAACATGACTTACCCCTCGCCCCACTTCCGTCGCACCCTCTTCCCGCATTGCCTTGTAGCTCCAAAGGAACCAGTCCGGGTCTCTTGTAAGATCACGCTCACGGTATTCTTTTCAACCTTGTTATTTCTTGTTTTCACAGACCACAACCATCTTCCACCTGGGCATCTTGGCCTTTGAGCAGTTTCCGCTTTCGGTGAGCGTGTGCGGTCTGGCAGCGCAGGCCAACCACTTCGTTCTACTAAAGGATTTCCCATACGTTTCACCGTTAAGCGCCTCATTCGTGATCGCCATCGTCTTGCTGATCGTCAACCACTGGCTCGTTTTCCAACACTTTGGCACTATCTACTATCCATTCACTGAGGTAACAGTCAATTCTGTTTATGCAAAGGTGCTCTTAAATGGGCTGTACTTTTACTGCAATACGTGGTCACAATATTTTAAACCAGCGTTTCCTAATAATCACGGTGGGTCGCGACCTGGCCACGAAAATAAAATACCCCATTGCAGCATTGTCTCCTTGTTGTTTAAACCCATCATACTCGTAAATAATTAAATGGTGTGGCTTTTCATTCATTACCGCACAATTTCAATTTCAATTTCAATTTTTTCAATTTCAATTTATTTCTGCTCCAGTAGGTAGGCTTTCCTACACTTGGATGCGTCTTTGTCTCTAAAATTTTAAATAATGTAATTAATTAAAGAATATTAACTATCATTATATAGTTGTGGCAATATAAATTAATTTTAGTAAATTATAATTGGTTTGAAAACCATTGATAAATAGAAAATAATCTAATAATCAGAATTGCTGATCAAAAAAAGAGCTCAATGTCTGTAGTCATAATTATCAAGGCAATAATATGATGGTCAAGAAAATAGATGAGGGTATATTAAAAATATCTAAATTTAAGTTAATTGTCAAATCTAGCAATACAGCCGTCGTCGATAAAAATAAAAATAAAAATTACGTTCTTTGGCAAAGTTGATTATCATGAATTATCCGTTATTTTACATTAGGATGCTCTGGAATAAGAATTCAGCATTATCCAAATCTCTTAGTTAGTTAGTTAGTTTGTCTGGGCTTTTTTCCCGCACTTGGCCTCTTGATTGGGCCGTTGTGCGTGGCTCATGTTTCTATTTGTGTTTATGTTACTCCAGCCAACCCAGGCTGTCCCAGAAGGTTAGCAGCCTGTTTGGGTTGCTACAGGCCTCCGGGACAGATGCTGGAGATTGTAGTATTTTTGCCCGTTGCTCTGCCACGCTCCTGCATTCCATGAGCACATGCTGTGGCGTTTCTTCCTCCATGCATCCTCTGCATAGAGGGCTGTCTGTCACACCTATGGTAAACAGGTGTTTGTTTAGGGGACAGTGGCCTGTCATAGTACCTATGACTTTACGGATTTTGTCCCTTTTTAATCTGGTGAGGTTGCGGGCAAGTTTTTTAGACGCTTCCGGAACCGCGTTCTTTGTTTGCCTGCATCCTGCGTTTTTTTTTCATTCTGTAAGGTGGGTTTCGTCGGTGTTCCTGCGTAGCCATGTTTTTATTTGGGCTGGGGTATGGGCATCGAGGGTTCCGGTCCATATACTATTTTTTTTGATCCCCTTCTGGCCAGTTCGTTTGCCGCGTCGTTGCCCAGTGAGTCGCTGTGCCCTTCAATCCATTGCAGGGTCACTTTTTTTGACCTTGCAATGGATTGAAGCGCATTGTGGCATTCCAGTACAAGGGCAGAGGTTATAGTATTTTTTGCTAGCGCTTGTAGAATGGAGGCACTGTCGGAGACAAATTTCAGACTTAGGTCTCCGACATCTTTGGCTGCAACCGCCTGTGCTGCTCTGGTGATCATCACAGGCAGTTGCAGCCGGCTTATCAAGGAACATTTTCTAGGACTGGAGACTAATCTGAAAAAATATTTTTCTCCAAACATCAGCAACCAAGCTTGGATAAGGGAACCCACTATCAGTCAATATAGAATTCAAGACAGATTTATCGGATTCAAATGTCGAGTCGTTAATTGAACTGTCATCTGACACTGCACTCAGAGAGATATTCCAAAGAATAATCATTGATACATTTTTGGATAACTTGTCGTCAAGAGTACCCATATTTAACAGAACAAGCGATACAATTTCTATTGCCTTTTGTCAAGACTTAGTTTGAAGCGGGGTTTTCAACAATTGTATTTCTGAAAAATAAACATAGAAACCGATTGAAAATTAAACCAGACCAAAGAATAAGGTTTCCATCTTGTTCGGCAAATGGAGTTCCTAGTTAAACATAAACCAGTGCATACTTTTCACTTATTAGTGAGAAGTCGTGGTCCACGATAGATTCGGTAGACACCGCTACGTAAGGGAGAGGACCGTGCAAGTGTCCAACCTGTAAACCAGTCGGGAGGAAGGAGGTATCCTGATGGTTAGTTCCAGACGGAGACATCCTTGAAAACTGGTAGTCAGAAGGCGAGGCTGCCCACTGGTTACCTTTCCCGGTTCCTCGCCGTAAGGCTTTGGTCTCTGATGGGCATGTTGGTAAAGCTAGTTAGTAGATTTGTATTGTTTAAGTCTTCTACGCTCACTTCACGGGAGACAAAATGGCGGAACGAACGATCTCATATCGTTATATCAGCATGGGGTGACGGGTTCGCCCGCTGTAGTCGGCACCGCCCCCACTGTCGTACAATACTTCAGCTCCTATCAAGGAACATTTGCTAGGACTGGAGACTAATCTGAAAGAATATTTTCCTCCAATCATCAGCAACTAAGCATTGGTAAGGAACCCATTTACAGTCAATATAGAATCCGAGACAGATTTATCGGAAACAAACGTTGACTTGTTATTTGAACTGTCATGTGACACAGCACTCAGAGGGATATTCCAAAGAATAATATTGATAGATTTTTGGATATCTCGTTGTCAACCGTACCCAGATTTAGCAGAACAAGCAATAACATTTCTAACGCCTTTTGTCACTACTTTTAAGTTTGCAGCAGGGTTTTCAACACCCATGTTTCTAAAAAATAAATATAGAAACCGATTGGAAATTGAACCAGAGCTAAGAATAAGGTTTACGTCTTTTCCTGCAAAATTGGAGTTTGTAGTTAAAAATAAATTAATAGTTAAAAAAAAACACTAAAAACATGCTTGTAGAAATGCAAGTCCAAACACGGCTATGATACGATATTCCATCATGGAATGCCAGTACCTATCTTCCGGCTTCATCATCAGACCTTGAAACCTAATCGTGGTCAAAGTTCATTCCAAGACTTTTCTAACAAGTCCAAAAACAGCTATGATACGATGTTCCATCATGAAGTTCCAGTTCATATCTTCCGACTCCATCATCAGATCAGTTCGACAGTACCATATTATTGTATTGTCATCAGAACTACATACAGCTGCCAATTTTCATGACGCTCCGATCCTTGGAAGATGGTTAAATTAGTTACCTTAGATTTCATTACGTAGTTACATACAGGTCGACCTAATAAAAGCGTGTTAATAAACCACTTCATAATTCTTACTAATATTAGTCAACTAATATAATAACAATATAATTATTACATTATTGTTAAACTTCAATTATATTATATACTTCAATTGGACATTGTCCATACTATGATTATGTTATGATTATGATTATGATTATAATTGTCCATACTACATGTTTTTTTTCCTATTTATACACCAGAATAGTTAAAAAAATAGTGGGTTGCATTACATTAAGAAGAGGAAGCATAAAAATAACTGGGCTTGGGCTAAAAGTTTGATAAACGCTGTTGTAAACTATAGCCCGGCTATCACTACAACATTTTAATGCAGCATAAGGCTGTAAAATACAATCTCTGCAATAAATCTGTAAAGTATGGCGCATAATTTTGATCGTAATAATTTGTGGGAATTTTATATGTCTCAGTGAAGTCCCCACTTTGTCTTCTTTGTTTGAGAGTAGTCAGTCCAAGTAATTCTAGCAGATCTTCATAATTCCTATTATTCAGACCCACTGGCATTTTGGTTGCCCTTCACTGCGCTTTTTCCAGGATATGTACATATTTGCATAAGTAGGGGTTCCAGAGCTGATAGTCATACACAAGAATAGGAATAGGCATTTCTCGGTGTTCAAGATAGGCAACCAATGGTTGCTTTCCTTGGATTTTGTCAAGACCCTGCTGAACCTGTCCACTGCTTAGAATAGGGTTGGTGAAAAATATTGTTGTCAGCAAAGTGTGATTGATTGTGATGTGATTGTGCCTTGAAGATCCGTAAGATACAAGGTGATTAAATTGGATCCAGCACAACCCTTGTCACCTACTTTTACTTGAAAAGGTCCGGCCAGTCAAGAAGTCTTGATATCTAAGGTGCCAACCGTTGACAACTGACTTCAAACTCACTCACCATTACGTATTGCTAATAATTCTTATTTGTGATTCCAGGTCCTGGCGTACTTCACTCTTTGTCTATGGCTTGTTCCGTTTGCCTTTTTCATATCATTATCAGCCAACGACAACGTTTTACCTACAACAAACAATGCCAACTCAAATGGTAAGTCGCTCAGGAATTTTTGAAATCGAATATTGGCGAGTTCCGTGGCAACTCCGTTTGTAATTATTATTACAACCATTTTCTCTCCCGCAGATGACGATGTCGTAAGCAACTACTTCTCGAGAAGAGGAAAGAAATATGGTCTTCTCTCGTTCTTCACGTACGTCAAAGACACTCTGTTGCCGGGTCGCGGCAAAAAGACTTTTTAACCCTCGAGTGCTAGTGATCAATGCAGATTTCGTTTTTATTTATTGTATACATAATATGTTACTTTAAGAGTAAATGTACATAGAAATTACCGTCGTAAGTCCTCTTTTGCAAGTGTGATATTAAAATAATTAACATTTTATGAGTTACATTGTTTTATTTATGAAGTTTTGCTATTCCAGTTTGTGAGCGTGGTTCCAGATGAATCTAAGATAACCATCGGCGAGCTTGTTCTTTTTTCTAACCAGCGTGAATTTGCTTATTTACAACATAATTAGAGGTACGGAATTTTCGCTTTTACGAAATAGAGGAAAAATTGGCAAATTATAGCAATTTGTATTTTTTTTGTGTAAACATTTGAGGTGTGCTTTGGTGAGAAAACGTCGCATTTACTCCCAAATAATTATGGAGAAATGGATTTGGATCTAAATACAATACTACAATCCGCAGTTTCAATAGGTGTATTCAATAGGTTCAGAAAGTGAACGTTGTCCAAAAGGCAATAATTAGAATCATGTTAAGGAAGCCTAGGCGTTACCCTTCTGACGACCTGTATGTTGAGGCACAATTGCTTGATTTGAGGCAGTTGTATTGCCTGAAAGCAATAATTCATCTTAAAAACAACAATGACGACGAATATTGTGGTTCTCCGGAAAACAGGGAGAGATCAGGTCGTTATAAGCGAAACTTTGAAGTGCCGAAACGTCTAACGTCTTTTGGACAACGTCATTACAGCTTTCTTGCTCCAAGAATGGTTAATATCATGAGTAAAGAGAACATATTGGAAATTAGCAGCAAACAACAAAAATATCACCTGACATCATGGTTAATAAACCTTGGTAGGAGAGAGACGGAGAAAACATTCATCACAATTTTAAAATAATATAATAAATACAAACGGAGCTGCCATGGAATTCACCGACCGGAGTCGGGCCCATCATAATACTATTTTTTTTACACTTCTGGGGGGTGAGCAGTGGATTCCGGACTTACGAACCGGCTGTGGTAGGTTTAGGACAGCTGTCTTGCCACATGTGAGCGTTCACCTTGCCACCCATTCACTCCCCCTTCGAAGCCATAGAATTTGAGATGCGCAAATCGCAGTTTTAGATAATTTTTCTAAGAAAGAGTTGATTATTTTTCTGGAAAGGCCAAGATCTTTAAAGAGGTGAAATAGAGATTTAGCTGGCAGGCCACGAGCGCCAACTTCCACCGCGTGAAGGTGAACAGTGAAGCCGTTCCGGGTTACGGCATTTGCAAGATCATGGTATTTATTTAATTTGTACTCGTGGTCTTTTGGGATATTTGATTCCCATGGAACAGTTAATTCTACGATAAGAGCCACCTTCCGAGATAGAGAGTAAAGAGTTATATCTGGACGGAGGGCTGTGCATCCGAGACTTTCAGGGAATTTATACTGCTTAGAGACCGAATCAACCTCCAGAATCCAATCTGTAGCTTTCTCGATTATTGAGAAAGGTTTTGTAGTTAAATGTTTTTTGCCTTTAGAGCCATCCCGCACAAACTGTATTGGGGGTTTGGAGGATACTGTCAAACCCTTGTTGGCACGAGCCACTGAAAGACTAATTACCTCGCGAATAACAGCGAGAACTTTGTCATGGCGGTAAGTGTACCGTCCTTGATCTAAGGCCACCTTGCAGCCAGCTAGAATGTGTCTAGCTGTGCAAGGGGTATTGCTACAGAGGGGACAAGAACTATCCTCGGCAAAGCTCCAACGAGCGAGGTTACTGGGGTCTGGAAGTGTATGCTGAAAGGCATTCAAATAAAATTTCAGCATCTCTGGCGTCCAGTCATAGAGCATTACCTTCCAGTGCATTGGAGGCGGAATGCAAAAGTCACCAATTTTTGTCCAATCATTCTGGCATTGAAGGCCAATAGCATGAGCCATACTCTTGCTGTCGTAATCTCCCCGCAAAAGAGACTTCTTCAAGTCCACGTCGCTCGTGGTTGTACTGCCATACCCCAGACCAGTGCCATTCTGGCTGATTCCAGTAAGGAACCTTTTGTGGAAGTCTACGCGGGCTTGTAGTTCATTTGAATCACTACAGCCACTTATTACGTGCTTCGATATTGCCGGATCTTTGGAATTGCACAGAATCGAATTTTTGGTTATTCTGGAGTTGGCGTAGAGCAGAGAGGGCAGTTTAAGCGCTAGCCCAAAATTTTGTTTGGACCTGAAGAGAGTCGAGGGGTCAGCTGGTTTGGCTAAGGACAGCCAGGATTTTAAACTAGCTGTCACCAGTGCATCTAGACGGGACAGTTGGGTTTTGGTAAAATCGTAAATAAGAAAGGGCCATGACATTATTAATTCTTATATATTATTAGTTATTATTATAAATGATTATTTATTATTGCTATTATATATTTTTATTATTATTATTTAGTATTACTTGTCTATAGTTCTAATATTATTTTGGTGTAGTGAGAATTTCATTTTAACTTGATTTGATTCAAATTTTTTATTTTTAGTTTGGAATTTAACTTGATTTGATTCAATTTTTTTAATTTTAGTATGTATTTTTTAATCATTTGTATTGGTGTTCTCCTTAGAACAGGCTCTGCCTAGTTAGGAGCAACACAATCTATGTTAAGTGCTAACGGTGTAATTTTTTTGTGAACCAATAAAAAAAAAAAAAAATAAATAAATAAACTCTGCACATGTAATTATATTTTGATAATTTTATTCCTATTTTTTAAAATGTTAGTTTGATCCTTATTAAATGTAGTTTCTGTAGAACTCTTTGGATGCTTTCTATTTTTCTAGTTTTTATATATTATTGTTATTCAATTGCTGATTCTCTATGATTTTCTATGATTCTCGCCGATTTCTCATTATTTCTGTTTTTTTTTAATTTTTCTAGTTTTTATATCATTGTTATTGAATTTCTGAATTTCTATGTTTTTTTCAGTAGTTAGTTTTTTATAGTCTTTTTTATATTTTTATTTGTAATTGGAAATGTAATTTTATTTGTACAAATACTATTAAATATGTAATTTCTATACCCAGATCGGGTTTATGAAAATAAATTCTTCTTCTTCTTTTTCTTTCTTAATGAGATTAAATGCAACAAATGAAGCCTACTTTCAAATTGGTCAGTTATTTTTCTCATCTTTGGAAAATTTCTGCAAGTACACCATCTTTAATCAAAATACATTACTCGAAAACTTCTCAAAAAATCCTTTCTTCAGAGTGCTTATTCAAAATAAGTTCATTGATGGCTCACTTTCATCGCCTAATGGTTCAATCAATAAACAGGAATTATGATCCCAATGTTAAGGACATACTGTGCAGAGGCGTAGCTAGGGGGGGGGGGCAGGGGGGTACATATGTCCCTGGGCGCCACAGCTTAGGGGGCGCCAAAATGAGGATCGATTTAACCCTTGGAGTAAATGGGTATTTTCATGGATGCATCTGTGTCTTTTGCAGGATTTTCGGCGACATCGACTTAAAGTACTATAACTACGAAACTACTACACCAATCATAAAAAGAACAACTGCACAATGATTGCATTGAAATTTCGAATATAGAATATTGAAATATCATTTTGTAAAACAATTAGATAATTATGAATAAATATGAGAACGTCAAAGTGAAAAAAACGCGCGACCAGATCTGGTCGTATCATACTCAACGGATAATTGTTTCAGAACCAGATTTGGTCGTATCATACTCAACGGGTTAAACAAACTTTTGTATTTTAATTTTATAAAAATTCATGTATTTTAAAACGTGAGTAATAAAACGAAAAATTAAAAATCTTAGCGTATCCAGTCCATAATATAAACTGAAAATAACAATTTTTCGGGGACTCCGGCCCCAGTGAGTCTCCAGACTCTCGATCAGAGAAGGGGCGCAGATTTTGTGTCTTGTCCCCGGGCACAAATTACCCTAGCTACGACACTGATACTGTGGGCTGCTAAATGCTGCTTTTTAACCTTTCCTGAAGCAGCGCTACAAAGCATTTGTAGTCAAACTAGCAGTTAGTCAAACTAGACGCAGAACGTTTCTTTAGTATTATTATTATGTCTACGTTACGGACAGAAGAACGTCTCTAAAACAGTCAAATGTTGAAATTACGACAATGCTAACTTTTAATTAACCTTAAATCGAAAGGTTAAGTGTATAAAAATGCTGTATTATTTTATATTTTTAATATATGCAAAATTTAGCAATTTCTTTCTTTATTTTTTGGAAAATTTCTCTTTTTTATTTGCGAAAATTCCATACCTTTAAACATAGTACATCTATAATTACGATAACTGGAGGTTGTTGCCCCATGAGCAACAACACGAGATCATCAGAAAACCAGGATAAATCCAATAATGCATCTTCTACATCACCGCCTACTACAACAACTACCAGTAAGTCACCGGTCATCTCTATAATAGCTCCAGAAAAACCTCAAACATCACCACAAGCCGTAACTATCAATTTCATAAACGACAGCGTGGAAAAACGAACTAAATCCGGAAAAAAAAATTGCTCTGCAATATTGAGTACAAATTTAACAATGACAGCCATTGTTAGTTGGTATTGGCACGAGAGTGCCAACTACGGGAAAAATTCCATCGCTTATAGGCTGATGTGCACGTACGACTCTCGTTTCTCCACCATCGACATTTTCAACCTCAACCAACCGACGTTCGTTAAAGAATTATTAAATTCAATTGCACCTAACGAGCTTGTTAATACCTATCGTTCTTAGTTATATACTTTTCATGCAACATATCAGTAGCTACTACAAATATTTATAAATATCTATAAATATTTATTATATATCTATAAATATCTATAAACATCAATAAATATCTGTATCTATATATCCACTATACGACCTATCTTTATTTATATCTATATACATATACACATACCATCATCTAACTCCTTCTTCCTAATCACTTCCAATTCCCTACCTCTCCTATCGGTTTTCTATATTAATTTTATATTTAATATGAACTTAGTTTATTTTACAATTATTTTTTAAGTGTAATATGCCGAAATTCAAATGTGTAAATATGCGGAAATACTTTCGTAGGAAACGATTATCGGCGTAATGTTTTTCTTTTTTTCTACATTATGTTTGCACACGTATGTCAAATGTATGCGCTGTATGTTTCCAGAAATAAAATAAAAATAAAAAATAAAAATTGCTGTGTTGGCGATTAATTTATTTATTTTATTTTATCTGCATCCAAACTTTTCTCTGGTCGTAACGGCCTCAATTCCATCATGTTCAGAAGAGGGAGGAAGAGAGAGTGCACCCGTGGTCGCGCGCCCACCTGTGCACTATAATATAGCCTGCGCACTTGACTGCTTCCGAACAATGGACTCTGAGAAGACTAAAGAAGTCACTAGAATCTACAATGCAGTCGCTATGGCCGAACACGGCTAGAAGGATATATATTACTTCTGCTAATAACCAAAAAAATATATTTATAAATAATTTTTTTTATTTTTCTATTTTTTTTTCAAACACATAGTCGAACCCGCCAATTTTTAAAATGTGCGCACCGAACCCGCCGCCCCACTACTGTTCCGACAACACTTCCGTCTACCATGGACAACGGCGGTTGCAAAATCACCGAAATATCGGGTTCTACAAACTTATGCAGTAAAATCGTTTTTAGTAAAATCGTCATCCTATTTATCCTTCGTCATTCCATCCATCCCTAAACTTACCGATACAAACTAAAGCCCCAATGTAACGCATTTTTTTTTTTGATTAATATTTTGAGTAAGTAAACATGATAGTGTTATATTAGAGGTAATACGGTAATTGAAATCGGTTGTAAGAAAATCATTGGTTATGCCCTTCTCCCCCGTTGTATCTCTATTTGTAGCGTCCGTAGCCACGTTGACACAGGTTCTCCTCTTTGTTACCGAAGTTAAGCAGCGTTGGGTGCTGACAATACTTGGATGGGTGACCGCCTGAGTGTTTGACTGCGTGATGCTCTAAATGTGCCCAATTAGAAGATGGTGCCAATATTAACAAGGCGGGTTCCACAAAAAGGCATATATATACCTTGTAGGTCAAAAAAAATAAATAAAAAAAATCTGGAACAAAAGCAAACTTCAGCGACTACTCTTGATGTTTTTTATTTTTTTCTTTCAAAAGAAAATTTGCAAGAAATACATGTTTATGGAAAACCAAACGGATTATAGTAGACACACCATACATTTTAATAAAATATAGCATTAAATAACAATTTATTTTGAGGTAGTTTTCGTGATAAACTAGCACACTAGTGGAAAAATTGTGGTTACTTACATAGCCTTAGTTAATAAGAGTAAAGCGCAATCCACACGCAGAGTTTTCTTCTAATGCCATGTCCGTTACCAGACGTCTCTTATAACATTATTGGCTGCCTCTCGAAACGAGGATGTGGTATTTTTGAAACCTTAGATTACAGAGCCGAAATGTTTTTCCTCATCTCTGACCTCTTCTCCTCGCTATTTGCCTTGAATTATTAGATGCATAATTTGTTGGCATCTGTATTTACATGTGCATTTATATAGATATGGTTGCGTTTGTGGTCAATGAATGACTGTAGTGCGGGGCACTGTATATGGAGCTGGGAGTTAATGGGCCCATGCTGAGTTCGCGGTCCTCTCCCTTATTCCCTCTCCCCCGACTGTTAGTCAGAGTGCACAGACCGTCCAGGAGCACCAGAAGTTTGATTCCCAGGGGAAACTGACCATAAGGCCAGAGTCCTACCCAGGCTCGCACTTCATGTGTGGAGGCCGTCGGATAGATGTTGACCCGTGAGTGTGACCAACCCTGAACAGAATGGGTCTTCGTGGCCAACTCAGCAAGGGCCCATTAACTCCCAGGGCGAGCCAGACAGTAGACTTGTCTTGTCTCGAGTCTTCTTTGAGTTGTCTCGTGTCGAGATTATATATCGTTATACCAGTCTGGGGTGACGGGTTCGGTCGACACTGCCCTACTGCCCCACTTTTATTAAACGCCATAGTACTTAGTATTTGTGGTGTTTAGCTTCAACCTGCCTTGTTTTCTATAGTAAAAACAAATCACCAACTCTTCCATGGTTGTTTAAGGCCGACGAATGGACGGACGGATGGTGGACACCTCTAATTGCGTTTTATGCACCGTTTCAGACTGTGCGTTGGACCACGGCTCTAAGTACTATACATTACAAGTATTACATTATTTACTTTGCGTTATTTTAATATCTTCTAATGAAATATAGGTTTACAAAAATATTAACTGCTTATCATTAATTAGTCGGCTTCTGAGTGAGGTTCCATTCTGGCAGCCATAGGAAGTTATTTAGAAATTTCGTAAATGCAGGTTCGTCTTTAACAGGGGTTGGACTGTCGGTTAGTCATCTCGGCTTCAAGTCGATGTTGGAGACCAATTCGATGAGTGTTCGTGTTGGGCGTCCCGTCATACCTGAGAAAATAAAATTAATGAAATATGTAAAATATAGCAATATAAAGAAAGATATATATATATATATATATAAAAAGAAAGATATAGACTTTAAATTGAGCTGGGATAACCAATTAATACAACTCTTCGAGGTCTCGGAAACTAGTTTTCGTCTTTAGAGAGTTACGCAACGTCCTTTCTAAGAACTCCATAAATATGGTTTATATGGCCCTGTGTCAGGGTTTATGGGTACACGGAATAATAGCTTGGGGAGCATGTGCAAAATCTGTCTTGGATCCTCTAATGAAAGCCCAAAAGCTTTTGTTGAGGGTTAATCAATAGAAGGCCCCCACGATATGATTCCAACATGCTATTCAAAAAAAGTATATAAAAAGTATATATATTAGATATACCTACGCCAGCTGTTTGTGAAACAGTCACTCATGTTATGATTATTTAATGTTAAATATTTTGATTTTGATTATTTTTGATTTATTATATGTAGATTATTAAATTTATGTAATTACGTTATTTTCTTTTAATATCATTTGATGTTAAATATCTTGATTTTGATTATTTCGATTTGTGTATTTATTTGATTATGATTTGGATTTTTTGTTTTAAGATTTATTTGATTTGGTTATTTTATTTTAAAAATCATATACCTATGTATCAATAATTAATAGGTGTGTCCTGAAAACCAGGATAAGAGATATCCTGAGGATACCCCTAATTTGCAGCGTTTGTAGCTTTATTTCATAGTCTTTGTCTATTTATAGTTTTAATTTTTAATCTGTGTGTTCTTGTTTTTTTGTATATGTTTTTTAAAACAGCTGCAAATAAATAAATAAATAAATAAATAAATAAATGTTTTTCCATCGGACCTCAGATAAACGATCACGAAGCCAGCAACAGTTAATTCCCCGAGTTAATTCTTCATTTGCCTAAAGACAATTCCACTATATAGCACCAAAAATATTCAACCGCCTCGATGACAAAATAAAAGAAATAGAAAATACCATTTCATTCAAAAAAATATTAAGAAATGGCTTCTTTATGGCAGAGGTCGTTTAAGGACAGAGAACGAACTTCTGCAAGTCATATCTTAAAAAAAATATATTTCTGCATAACTTTACTATTATACTATATAATATGATATAAGATATTAACCCTTCAGGCCTCGGCCTATATATGTATTATATATATATATTATATATATATATATTACGAGTGGTATTACCCGGCGTTGCCCGTGTTATATCTGTTCTCAAATACCAATGTATACCAATTTTCATGGCGATCGGTTGAGCAGTATAGAAGTTGGTGTGCTGCAGCGCCGTCTAGTTGAAAGTTGCAACAAAGCGGATATATATAAAAACCTTAACCATGAAAAAATACATATATATGCCAACTTTCATGGTGATCGGTCAAACGGTTTCGGAGTCTATTAAACTCGGACAGACGGGCATACCGATATACCAACATCCATTTTTATATTATATTATTTTGGCCTGTTTTTAAAATTTAAACTTTGAATGCCTATATCTCGCTTATTTATAGCGACCGACACAATTTTCTTCCAGATTTAGCATTAAAATGAAAAAAATTGGAGAGAGGTTCCTATACTGCAGTTATTCCACTTTTATAACTATGTGATAATACTTACATGTATATATTTTAATTAAAGAGTTTTGAACAATGAAGCACAAATAATTAAAAAGCAGGAATAATTTCACTGTATTACCTTCACAATATTTTGAATTTAGAATAACGCTTGGCCGACTATGACGTTTGTAGGTTTAACATAGCAGCGCCATCTATGGATTACTCAATAGATAACGCCATCTGTTAAAATCGTTTGGAACTAACAGATAATTGCGAATGTCAAATAATAGACATTGCAATAAAATAATATCGCGACTATAAATTAAGACGTAAGCTATCCTATCTTTCAAGTTGGATCAAACTGCACATTGTGTGCAAATTTGATTCAAATCGGTTAAGTAGTTTAGGAGTCCATCGCGGACAAACAACGTGACACGTAATTTATATATATATATTATATATATATATATTATAATATGATATAAGATATTAAACAAAATGTAATATATTACAATATAATTCAAAAGAATAATACTATAATATATCTAGATTGTTATAATTATATGTTTGTTTATATATGTATATGAAGGTGTGTATGTGTATATGTATCTATATGAGTACCTACGTCAGTTAGGCTTTTCCACCCAAGTCAGAAAATAAGTCATATGCCCAGATACAGGCTATATTCGGCCTAGTTGGGTATGCGCTGAGCATGGTCATGTGAATGTGGGCCGTTGTTTACTTCGCACTATTACTTGGTATGACCTTTTTTATGTGTTTTATCATTGTTTGAAATAAAATAAATATGTAGTGACTCATGATGATGAACAATGTAACATTAAAATCTACAAACATTTCTCATTCCGAGACTCAGCTGACGTAATTTAACCCTTGGAGTAAATGGGTATTTTCATGGATGCATCTGTCTCTTTTGCAGGATTTTCGGCGACATCGACCTTAAAGTACTATAACTACGAAACTACTACACCAATCATAAAAAGAACAACTGCACAATGATTGCATTGAAATTTCGAATATAGAATATTGAAATATCATTTTGTAAAACAATTAGATAATTATGAATAAATATGAGAACGTCAAAGAAGTGAAAAAAACGCGGAACCAGATCTGGTCGTATCATACTCAAGGGGTTAACAGGCAAAACTGTCGAATCGCCTGATGACTATTAATGTTCAAAGAAATAATGTTCTCTCTCTTCTAGTAACTTCTTTTGGGATAATTAAATGGTCTAAATATTAAACATTGTGCTTATACTACCGCATGTACTACGCCGAGGGAACAAGACTTCACAAAGTTGGGCTCTGATCATATCGACAACTCACGACATCAGAGAAAACCCAATATATATAAGGCATATGTGAGACATATTCTTGAGTATAGCTACCAGCTCTGGAACCCGATATGCAAAGATATATAAGTCTTGGGAAAGATTTAGCGAAGGGCAACCAAAATGCCAGTGGGCCTGAAGAATAGGAATTATGAGGATCGCTTGGAATTCCTTGGAATGACTACTTTCAAACGAAGAAGACAAAGAGGGACCTGATTGAGACATATAAAATTCTAACACATTATTTCGATGTACCTGGACTGAAGAATATTAACAAATTCAACGTCAACACAAATCTTCGAGGTCACAACAAAAAACTCAACCGTACAAAATTTAAATATAATCCTCTTGAGAAGGTTTTGCCAAATAAGAGTGGTGTACATGTAGAATAAACTACCATTTGAAGTGATCAGTGCAAGTGCAACTGTAACAAAAACCGCATATTTTGTTGTTTTGTTTTGTGCAGGTATGTTCGCCGAACCTGTTTTTCATGGTTTCCGAGTGTTTTTTCATGTTTTCTGGTGGTTTTTCGCTGTTTTCGTGTATTCCTCCTATAGTTTGTCCAGTGACGCATTTGGCCACCCTAGGCCCCATGCTATGTATCAGGTACCAGCCGCCCCTTTCTCAGCACCCATCATATAGACTATATAATGAATAATGACTACAACTTTTATCGAAATCGATTCAACATCAGTTAAGTATAATAGCTGCCAGTTTGTATTTTTTCGAGGATTCAGGTATAATTGCACATTTAAATAAAACATTTGAAACGGTGTTAGATTTTATTTATTTAAATAACTAAAGGTTATTCTCATACAAGATATAATAAGTGTTTTACAATGTGTTACAAAACTCGTCTCCACTTAAGCGCAACAAAATAATTAATTAAATCTTCGCAATCCAATTTCCTTAAAAAATTAGCTTCTATGTTAACCCCTCAAGCCCCGATTGGCCGATATCGGCCACAAACTGATTCAACGTGACGGGCCCGTTTTAATTCCATTTTAATTTAATTTGTTTTATTTTATTATGTTTTATTATGTTAATATGTTTCATTGTAATTATGGGTACAGTGGTTTGGCAGTAATTAATGTTTTTGGTGAAACAGTGTCATAAATCATTTTTTTTACTAATTTTTACAAAAAATTTTTGGGACATCATCTTGTCAATCGGCTGAGGGGCCGAGGCCTGAAGGGTTAAGCAAAGCAAGATGGTTTAACCTTTGCTCCGTCATTGTTGTGCGTAAATAATTTTTAACTCGTCGCAAACAAGAAAACGATCGTTCTCCAGAACAGTTACTGGCGGGAGTACACACACATACGTAGAGCAATATCTACGTTTGGGTAAATGGTTTGAAGACCTTCAGTTCGTAACCATTTCAACAAACTGACAGCTCTGTTCAGATCTTCATTTTTTATTCTGCAGTGAGCGCGAAAATTGAGGCATTCTTCTGAAAAATTATTCCTTTAGATATTTAGGTACTTTGAGTTATTTCTTGTTATCATGAGTGATTTTTTTGCCAATTTTTCCAAGATTGGCCGCCCCTAATATCTGGCCGCCCTAGGCCCGGGCCTACTGGGCCTTAGGGCAAATCCGCCACTGAGTTTGACAATAATAAACCATGTTTGCGAACTTTCGTAAATGTCGGTTTTGGCAGATAAAGATGCGCCGAGCTCTCTAGTGATTGGTGGAGACTAATATTCCGTCTGAACGTCGCTATAGGCGGCCAGCGCATCAAACTCGATCTTTTACGATTCAACATGGCGAGAACACGGTCGTGGAAAATTCGACGCGAGGCTCAGAAACCACCGTAATCGGCCGTTATGCAGTAGTTTTACCGGGAGGCGGTTATTTTTTTTAATGTGATGTGTTCGTGATTAATCTGGTGAGCATTTACTTTCATTTTGGGTTGGTTTTTATGTAGGATCAGCGCAATTTTAACGGATTTTTTTTGTCCTTGTGCCCACAGCTGTGGCATCTGTTTTTTTTTTTACTTAATTGCTGCTAAAAAGACGTTTATCATCACGGAATGTGAGGGTTCTTCACACAAGAAGATTCTCTGGGGATTTTGCCTTGATATGACGGAGAATACTGGATTTCTTTTGGCTGGAGCACGTTGTTCTTTTTGATCGCGCATGTAACACGCCGATAAGACGAGATTTGAACGAGGAGTGCCTTCGTGGTGTATTAAACTCGAACTTGTCACATACCAGCGTGTTTTTCTATTCTTTTATGCGTCTGAGGGAAAAGGATTTTCTGTGGGCCAAATCCAATGCAAACAAACTTTGCCCACACTTTGAGATTGGGTTTCTTAGGGTACTGGTATTATTTTTTTTCTTTCAGTATTTTTTTTTTTTGGTATTATTCATTTTTTATATTAGTTTCCGTCTTTGGCTATAAAAGACAGGTGGCGTCCATAAAATAAATTCTTTTTCTTTGTTTTGGTGATTCTGCTGTGTTTCTTCAAAATACGGCGGGTTGTAACTTCCCGATTATAAACTTGTTACTATTTTTTATGACTAGCTTTACAAGATCTAACCTGGGGCTATTACTAGAGGTAGAGGTATTTTAAGACTAGAGGTATTTCAATTTAATTTATTTGTGTACATTTTGGGTATATTAGTATTTTATATTAGTATGTATATTTATTTTAACCCGTTGAGTATGAGTCAACCAAATCTGGTCGCGAAACAATTATCCGTTGAGTACGAGTCGACCAAATCTGGTCGTGCGTTTTTTTCACTTCTTTGACGTTCTCATATTTATTCATAATTATCTAATTGTTTTACAAAATGATATTTCAATATTCTATATTCGAAATTTCAATGCAATCATTGTGCAGTTGTTCTTTTTATGATTGGTGTAGTAGTTTCGTAGTTATAGTATTTTAAGTCGATGTCGCCGAAAATCCTGCAAAAGAGACAGATGCATCCATGAAAATACCCATTTACTCCAAGGGTTAAATATGTATTTATTGTATTTATGTATTACTATATATTGGTGTTGGGTTTAATAATAATTTGTTACTACTATATTTTTTTTTTGTATGTTGGTATAACTCTTTGTGCTTGTGTATTTGTATTATGCAAGAATAAATGTTTTGAACTTTATACCAATAATAATTATGTAACCGAACGTCATACATGTCAGCTCGCAATATGCTAAGTCAAATATCAGCATCCCTAGATACGGGCGTTCTTGCTCAGTTCTAAGTATGCGATGAGCCAACGGCTATGGGTTCAACTTGTTTTTCCTGCACGTTTTATTGTACTGTATACCGAATATCATAGCCATTCGTCTGTAAATCTTGTTTTTTAAAATAAATAAATAAATAAAATAAATAAATTACTATGTTGAGTACATGGCTAAAATATACAAGATACTTCACTTTTTGGTTGGAGTATGCCACTTTCTGTGGTAATAGTAGATACCATAAAGTAAATTTTCAGATAAAGAGACTCTTTAACCCGTTGAGTATGAGTCAACCAAATCTGGTCGCGAAATAATTATCCGTTGAGTACGAGTCGACCAAATCTGGTCGCGCGTTTTTTTCACTTCTTTGACGTTCTCATATTTATTCATAATTATCTAATCGTTTTACAAAATGATATTTCAATATTCTATATTCGAAATTTCAATGCAATCATTGTGCAGTTGTTCTTTTTATGATTGGTGTAGTAGTTTCGAAGTTATAGTACTTTAAGTCGATGTCGCCGAAAATCCTGCAAAAGAGACAGATGCATCCATGAAAATACCCATTTACTCCAAGGGTTAATGGCCGTCATTTTGTTTCCTGCACGGATTCTGAAGTGCCTCCCTATTTAAAAAGTTACCTTTTAGTATATAATATTACCACAGAAAGTGGCATATACCCAACGTACTATGTATGTCAGCAAAGCTGACTGTCCAGAATAAATAATAATCATTATTATCATCATTACTAAGTATCTTTAAAAAGAATTCAAGCAGGTAGATCAGGATAATTAAAACAGTGGACAGATACAAGCCACAAAGAGAATAGAAACAAACCTTTCCCAAGATATGGCTGATCCTCAGTGTCTTCCATGACGCCGGCGATGTCCAGATGCATCCAGGGCACTCCGGCCGGAGCAAACTGCTGGAGGAACCCGGCCGCAGTGCACGATCCAGCACCTTTTCCTTTCCCCACGTTATGCACATCAACGTATGGGAAATCTGAAACGATAGATCAACGAGTCAAAAAAGCAGTGGCGTATATAGCATTCTATATAATAGCGAGAAACAGTGCCGGATTAGCCACGTAGCAAGAGTAGCAAATGCTACGGGCCCCGCGCATTGAGGGGCCCCGCGCACCCAAGCTTGCCTGAGCGTAAAATTATCGCTGCAGCCTGCAACAGGCCAATGGGAAAACGTTGGTATCAAAATCTACAGCGATTCTTTAAAAAATTATCACATTTCTAAAAGTGAGCGCTGGCTACACGACAAATTATGTATCGCACCACAAACACACGTAAGTTGGCAACCTAGCGAAACTAACAGGGGAAGTACCAACAATCCCACGGAGCGGCGGCGGAGCCGTCCGTGATTTGCAATACAACTTTGGCATTCGGTTTAAAAAATTCATAAAAATAGAATATTTAGTCAAATAAATAGGAATCGATACTTATTTTGATTCACCAATATCTCAACTTATCCTGAAATATTGCACACACATGAACAACCCACTTGATTATAAATCAATTGATTGTCTGAATGTAATAATTTTTCATCAGTTTTAATTATATAAGTTTGACATAATTACGAGCGGAAGCCTACTCGCTTGGCTACCGCTTTTAGCTACTATGTACTCGCTTTTCTAAAGCAATGGATTTTTTAGACTTGATAGAAAAATCATAAATCGATTCGACAGTAATATCACGGTATAACGCGCACATGATTATATTAGAGAAAATATACTAAATAAATTATTTAATAGTCGGGCTATATAAATATGTGTATCTGGGCTTTTTGTTGCTTATAAAAAGTTTTAACAATGTAGGTAATATAAGTCTATTGTATGAGAATATTAAACAATATTATGAAGTGAATTGTAAGCATTGCTCAATAAGGCGCAAAATATTGGGCACTGTTTATTTACTTTTGTTAAGCGGTGCATTTCCTTTTTTGTAATTATTATGAGTAAAGTAGGAGTTTTTTATTGTATTTTATTTAGTATTCGTTATTAAAGGTGCGCCGTACAATAATGGCTGATCTGTCGGTGTGAATTATATAAAAAACGGTCTGATTTTACTTAGATTGTAGTTTTTGTCCACAGCAAAATTTCACATAGTTTGTTGAAAAAGAAAATTGTACATATGTGTATATTTTTTAAACAACAGTGCCACTGTTGTAAATATATTTTATTTTTGTTTTTATATTGTCGAATATGATTGAAACTGTGATATTGAATAATTCCTCAATTTAATTTTTCTGCGGAGTTTTGGTCGTAGCTGTGGCACCGAAATTTTTTATTTCTCTTTGTAAACATTTTTGGATTACACGGTACCTCCAAAAATTACATTTTATTACCTTGTTTTAGGAATAAAAGAGATCTATCAAAAAGTTCTATTTTATTTTACACCCTAAACATAAGAACCTAAAGCAAACCAAGGGCCTTTTGAGAGAATTTGCTACGGGCCCCGCACTGGCTTAATCCGGCACTGGCGAGAAACAGGGTTTTTCATCCTTGGATGAAAAGCATATATATTTAGGCATATTTTAGTTATATTTAAATACTAAATCTCACCTCTAATGTCTAATGTCTTTGTTTTGTGGGTAAATAATGAGTTTCATATATTTATCTTTGATGAACCATCATACCATCATATATTAGGTCTTTGATGAGAAATATCTTTTAATAAATATTATTAATATTATTTCAGTATTACTATTAATACTAATTATTTAATGCACAAAATAAAAAAAAAGGTTGTGTAACCTTAAGACTTTCCCGGCAAGCAGACAATCCTCACTCACAACCCCCCCCCCCCCCTCCGATAGTGATTGTTTTAAGTAATTATGATCGCACATGTAAAATATTTGTAGCATTTCCGTTGTATTAAAATGGCTAATTTCCAATAAGTATTTTCTTAAATATAGCATAATTTAAAAATTATTTGTGTCACCTGTATATAAGCTATTCAGACCAAAATTTTACATTTCGGCCCAACGACGCATCTGTGTACTGAATTTCAAGTCTCTGACATCTCTGACATCTCTTTCAATCTCTGGCATGCCAAATTTCAACTCAATCGGATTAAGCGTTTGGGTGCTATCGTGGAGGAATACACATAAACATATACGCACACACACACACACACACACAGAGAAGCGCCTTCACAGTAGGGCAGTGTCGACTACAACGGGCGAACCCGTCACCCCAGGCTGGTATAACGATATAGATCGTTCTTTCAGCTGTGGGATGAGCGTAGAAGACTTGGGGACAAGACAATCTACTGTCTAGTTCACCAGCAATCCGTTAGAGAGCGACGCCTTACGATAAGGCACCGGGAAAGGTACCCAGGCAGCCTCACCTCCTAACTACCAGTTTTGGCAGGATATCTCAGTCTGGAATTAACCTTCAGGATACCTCCGTCCTCCCGACTGGTTACGGGTCCGAAGTCGCTTACGCAACCTCTACCTGTTGTATTACAGCGGTAATTCACTTTGAATTTATCGCGGACCTGGGCGTTCTTTGCCCGTAGTGCCACTCGGGATCGAGTGGCCCAAGGTATGACAACAGTATATGACAACAACAAGGTATGAGAAAGAGTGGCATGACAACAGGTCAACATCCACCCCCGCTGCTTAGGAAACAGTATATTTCCATAGTCTCCAGACCCCTTCAGCAATTAGTCAGAATGCACAGCCGGTTGGCTTTGCCGACCGGTGGGCAAACCATTCAGTGGCGCCGGGATGCAATCCCGCCGGGAGAAACCGGTCCACCAGCTCTGAGGCCTGACACACGGGAGTCTTACCCGGGGTAGCCTTCCACTCGAGGAGGCTTCTGAATAGGAGCTGAATCGTGAGTTGAGCCGATCCGAGAACAAAACGGATCTTGTGGCCCAAGCTGCACGAAACCGTTCACCAGCAAAAAAAGTGATACAGCACGAATAGAAAGCCAAACAACAACTGATGGCCTACGTGACATCCGATTGCAGCCCTTCGTCTCGCATCTCTGAAGCCACTCACCAAGTAAAACCAATCACTATCGTCATCTATTGCCGTATATAACTTTTTACCTACAACAAATTAAGAATAGCGGTCATATAAGTAATTATGATATGTAAAAAGATCTTTTGTATGACATATGGTTTATTGTTATTGGACGTGGGCCCAAAGAGTGGCATTCTTCTTTATTAAAATGTTTTTTCTTAATTATTTATATGTTACTAGCTGACCTGTGCTCACTTTGTTGGGCGGTAAAACTTTTTACTTGTGATGAAATTATGAGTGTGGTTTGGTTAGTACTGAGTGCTATGATTTATTTCCTGGCTGCCAAAAGAAGGGTTATATTTTTACATATCTATGTCGTATTATCTTTTCAACTATTTATGCAGTAAAAGGGAAAAGTCCTTGGTTTTAAACACTTGAGACGATAAATTTACTTATTTTGATAATAATTCATAATTGTTGATAATATGACCAATAAATATGACCTAACGATTTAAATTATTTTTTTAATTTGAAAAACTACTTTTTGTGACTTAAATATAAAAGTTAGACATATGCTGTCGCTGACTTTTTTGTAGGCATTATCAAGCTCTACAACTTTTCTCTAGAAAAGTTGGCCCGTTCGACCGTTTTTCCCGACTTACTTTGGAAATCCGACTACCACGAAAAAGTCTTTTCATTTTTCGGATTAATATATAGCCTATGACACTTACAAATAACGTAAGTGTCATAGGCTAGATAGTAAAAGAATTTTCAAAATCAGTTCAGTAGATCCAGATATTACTTCCTACAACGTCACAAACTTTACCTCTTTCTAATATTAGTATAGATTAAGCTAATTTCGTGTCGTTCTCTTCCCAGCATTTATGTATAAATGAAGTCTATTGTCTATTGCTATTATTGGTATTAATCATTTTACCTGTCATTCTTTTAGCGTATCTCTTCCATAAAGGCATCCTCCACACTCTATCGCCAGTTTCAGCCGCTACCTCTTCAATTGCACCCCATAGTCTATGGTCAGCAGTAAAACCGCCGGTGGTACAATCTCCGAGAGCGACTCGAATGGCGCCAGT
This sequence comes from Micropterix aruncella, assembly GCA_944548615.1. Lineage (NCBI taxonomy): Eukaryota > Metazoa > Arthropoda > Insecta > Lepidoptera > Micropterigidae > Micropterix > Micropterix aruncella. The sequence goes on from OX155974.1 coordinate 3,259,067, forward strand.
CAGTGTTGCCACATTTACCACCCAGCAAGGGTTGAACCTTTGTGCAATTAAAAAAAATATATATTTAGATGATTTTTGCTGTAATTTCCCGAGCAAAGCCAGAAATATTTTAACCGTTTGGAAGCCAGTCATTCTGATGCAAAATACGCAACACCTTTGTATTTTTTGGTCAATTTTGTTATACCGAAATCCTTTTTTTTTAAATTCTCTCTTGGTACCTAATAATTTATCTTGTTAGTCAAGTTTATCATATATTTATATAATATATACTTCAGAGTAGCTAATGTTACCAAACAACTGATCATTTTCTATCAAATATGAAAGATTAATAGTTTTCGACTTACTGGGCTATTATAAATAGGATAGAAAACGAATTTACCGCGTGAAATTTGTAGGACCCGACGTTTCGGTGACGTTGCAGCCGCCGTTGTCTAGGGTAGACTGAAGAGCTGTCAGTCCGTTGTTTTGCGGGTAGGCCGCAAACCGCTGCCGCCACTGCGTAGGTTATAACGGTGGTGGGGGGCCGGGCTCGGAGCGCGGGAATTTTTAAAATCTATCTTGCACACAACACTCACTGTATCCTGTTTTACGTCTTTGCGTTCGGCGTTCGGCGGCGGGAACATTTTAAGAAGAGGGTTCCACGTAGAAGAGAGTTTGTAGCCGTCATCTCTATTGAAGTTCGGAGTTCTTCTTATTTCAATGGCTTCCCGGATCATGCGAGGAAAGTAGAATTGTTCCTTGGATAGAACAATGGGGTTTTGAAACTGCATCCAGTGGTTACTTCCGCTATCCAATATATGTTCGCAGATCGCCGATTTTTCTCGCTGAACGTTTTTAACAGCTTTGATGTGTTCTGTCAGTCGCTTGGCTATGGGCCGTTTCGTTTGTCCAACGTAGGCTAGACCGCAGCTGCATTCGACTTTATACACACCCGGGGTTTGCAGTGGTATTACATCCTTTACAGGCCTCAAAAATCGAGCTATATTTTGGGTCGGTTTGAAGATCGTTTTTATATCGAATCTCTTTAGCATCTTACTTATTCGATCAGTCACGCCCTTGACGTATGGTAAGAAGAGCCCGGCCCCCCACCACCGTTATAACCTACGCAGTGGCGGCAGCGGTTTGCGGCCTACCCGCAAAACAACGGACTGACAGCTCTTCAGTCTACCCTAGACAACGGCGGCTGCAACGTGACCGAAACGTCGGGTCCTACAAATTTCACGCGGTAAATTCGTTTTCTATCCTATTTATAATGTCAAACAACCGCGATAGTCTTCGATTTTATATTACTGGGATATTATTAAATATAAATAAAATAAAATAAAATACAAACGGAGCTGCCATGGAATTCACCGACCGAAGTCGGGCCCATCATATAGTGTTATTACTCTTCTGGGGGGTGAGCAGTGGATTCCGGACTAACGACCGGGTGTGGTAGGTTTAGCATGCTAGAAAGGCTGTGGAAGAATTGGGGTATAAGTCAGCGGACTAAGGTCAGGCTGGTCCGAGCTCTAGTTTTCTCGATCTTTCTCTATGCATCGGAGACATGGACCCTGAAGGCACCAAAATCGATGCACTGGAGATGTGGTGTTGGCGTAAAATACTAGAAATCCCATGGACAGCACGCCGCACCAACAAATCTGTCCTGGAAGAACTCGGCATCCAAGTGAGGCTCTCCACCGTATGCATGAGATGGGTCCTGCAGTTCTTCGGTCATGTTGCCAGGAGAAACCCAGAGAATCTGGAGCAAATGCTTTCCGGCGGTCGAGTGGAGGGAAGAAGAAGCAGAGGCAGATCACCGGCCAGATGGAACGACCTCATCAAAGAAGTTACAAAAGGGTCAATACAATCTGCGACCCGCCATGCAGAAGGCAGGTCGAAGCGGAGCAGCCTCGTAGGCAAACTGTTGTCTAGTGACCACAATCCTCAGTAATGAGGGGACGACGGAGAAGAAAAATGCGGGAATAGTAAGATTACATAATATAGGGCAGCGTTTCCCAAATGGAGGGTTGCCCGTAGTAGTTGACAACTCCAAAGTGTGTAAGGGGTATGACTACAAAGAGGAAATGAACTATCCTCTGAATAGCTCTAACAAGCGAGGTTACCGGGCCCTGGAAGTGTATGCCGAAAGGCATTTAAAAAAATGTCGCCATCTCTGGCATCCAGACATATAACATTACCTTCCACTGCATTGGAGGAGGAATGCAAAACTCTTATCCAGTATTCTGGCATTGAAGGCCAACAGCATGAGCCATATACTGTTGCTGTCCTAATCTCCTCGCAAAAGTGACTTCTTCAAGTGCACATGCTCATGGTGGTACTGCCATACTCCAGACCAGCACCGTTCGGACTAGTTCCAGCAAGAAACATTTAATGGAAGACTATGCGGGGTTGTAGATCAATTAATTCACTACGGCCACTTACTACTTGCTTATTGGTCTATAAGGGCTCTAATATCTCCCTTATAGACCCAAACAATCATTTCAAATTCCTCGGCAGAAAAATCACCCATCAGGGAAAAGACGTCTCGGGCGATCATGTTATAGAGCATTTCAAAAGTTGCCTGGCGAAAATAGATGCCTTGCTAATTTCTGGCCCTCGTAAGGCCTGGATCTATGACAATTATCTAACGTCACATTTGTCATGGCCCTTTCTTATTAACGATTTTACCAAAACCCAACTGTCTCGTCTAGATGCGCTGGTGACAGCTAGTTTAAAATCCTGGCTGTCCTTAGCCAAACCAGCTGACCCCTCGACTCTCTTCAGTCCAAACAAAATTTTGGGCTAGCGCTTAAACTGCCCTCTCTGCTCTACGCCAACTCCAGAATAACCAAAAATTCGATTCTGTGCAATTCCAAAGATCCGGCAATATCGAAGCACGTAATAAGTGGCCGTAGTGATTCAAATGATCTACAAGCCGGCGTAGACTTCCACAAAAAGTTCCTTACTGGAATCAGCCAGAATGGCACTGGTCTATGGCAGTACAACCACGAGCGACGTGGACTTGAAGAAGTCTCTTTTGCGGGGAGATTACGACAGCAAGAGTATGGCTCATGCTATTGGCCTTCAATGCCAGAATGATTGGACAACAATTGGGGACTTTTGCATTCCGCCTCCAATGCACTGGAAGGTAATGCTCTATGACTGGACGCCAGAGATGCTGAAATTTTATTTGAATGCCTTTCAGCATACACTTCCAGACCCCAGTAACCTCGCTCGTTGGAGCTTTGCCGAGGATAGTTCTTCTCCCCTCTGTAGCAATACCCCTTGCACAGCTAGACACATTCTAGCTGGCTGCAAGGTGGCCTTAGATCAAGGACGGTACACTTACCGCCATGACAAAGTTTTCGCTGTTATTCGCGAGGTAATTAGTCTCTCAGTGGCTCGTGCCAACAAGGGTTTGACAGTATCCTCCAAACCCACAATACAGTTTGTGCGGGATGGCTCTAAAGGCAAAAAACATTTAACTACAAAACCTTTCTCAATAATCGAGAAAGCTACAGATTGGATTCTGGAGGTTGATTCGGTCTCTAAGCAGTATAAATTCCCTGAAAGTCTCGGATGCACAGCCCTCCGTCCAGATATAACTCTTTACTCTCTATCTCGGAAGGTGGCTCTTATTGTAGAATTAACTGTTCCATGGGAATCAAATATCCCAAAAGACCACGAGTACAAATTAAATAAATACCATGATCTTGCAAATGCCGTAACCCGGAACGGCTTCACTGTTCACCTTCACGCGGTGGAAGTTGGCGCTCGTGGCCTGCCAGCTAAATCTCTATTTCACCTCTTTAAAGATCTTGGCCTTTCCAGAAAAATAATCAACTCTTTCTTAGAAAAATTATCTAAAACTGCGATTTGCGCATCTCAAATTCTATGGCTTCGAAGGGGGAGTGAACGGGTGGTAAGGTGTACGCTCACATGTGGCAAGACAGCTGTCCTAAACCTACCACAGCCGGTTCGTAAGTCCGGAATCCACTGCTCACCCCCCAGAAGTGTAAAAAAATAGTATTATGATGGGCCCGACTCCGGTCGGTGAATTCCATGGCAGCTCCGTTTGTATTTATTATTATAGTAGAAAACAAATCTAAAGCAGTCCAATGTAAAAGTGTAATGATGTACTTACTCAGCAGCATAACAAAGAGCATCGGCTAGTATCAGCCGTCCTTCTGCATCAGTATTATCGACGCAAACAGTCTTTCCATTCATGGCAGTGAAGATATCTCCGGGTTTGGTGGCTCGTCCTCCAGGCATATTCTCTGTCAACGGAGTCAACACTGTAGGAAAGAAGTCCATTTTATATACAGATAACTTGGCTATCTGGTGTATAAATATACAACACAATAAAACAGATTAACAATATACTAATGAAATAATATAAAAAAATCGGTTGTGTCACCCCAAGACTTTCCGAGAAAGAAGCCAGGGACTTATTTCAACTCAATATTCATTTCATAAAAAAAGTCGATGAGCAGTTAACGAAAATTTCTTGTAATATGTGATGCAACGCAATAAAAATTTGAATTTAAACAAGCGTCATCTCATAAAAAAACATTTTTTTTTTTAAATTCCTTTGTGATCTTGTAATCTGCCCTGCCTCAGCTAGAGGTTATGTATTTGCTCTGTCATGAATGCTATTTGCCCAGTGGCCAATCCATACTATTCTCCTTATGTTTAAATAAATCCGCTTATGACAGCGCAGAAGGCGCTTCTTCGGGTTATTGCCAAAAAGCCCCGAAGGTACCCCTCAAATGACTTGTTTGCAGAGCTGAAGATATTAGACATCAGGCAGGTATTTGCAAAGACAGTCTTTCTTAACTACATAAAAAGTAAAGATATTCACGTTAAAGCTGAGCATAAAATTTCAACGAGGAGCTCCACAACCTGTAAACACATTGTACAGAAAACCCGAACATCCTTCGCCCAAAGACACTTTGGCTTTATAGGGCCAAAAATTTATAACCATCTAAAAGAATCGATAAAAACATGCCAAAACACTAAGTCAATCCAATTAAAATCTAAAATTATACAACATTTACTTCAACTTGGTAGAAATGAGGTGGAAAAGGCAATAAGTCATATTTTAAAGTAAAGGTCTGCATTATTATTATTGTCATACATTGCACTACACTTTATATTTTAATATATTGTATTACAGCGGTAATTCAGTTAGAATTTATCGTGGACCTGGGCGTTCTTTGCCCGTAGTGCCACACGGGATCGAGTGGCCCAAGGTCATTTCAAGAGTGGCATGACAACAGGTCAACATCCCCCCCGCTGCTTAGGAAACAGTATATTTCCATAGCCTTCAGAAATTAGTCAGAATGCACAGCCGATTAGATTTCAATACGCTAAGAAGTGTCTACTTTGCTGTCTGCGAGTCGGTTATTCGATATGGCATTATAGCTTGGGGCTGTGCGGCAAAAACGCTTCTGGCCACCCTTTACAAAGCGCAGAAGGCTATACTGAGGGTGATCAATAAAAAACCCCAAACATATTCTTCCGATGACCTTTTCCGAGAGTATAGAGTGTTGAGTGTGAGAAAATGTTTGTGCTGGTAACTCTCACTAAATTCCAGAGTGAGTTAGGAGAACAGAAAAAAAGCCAGCAATCTCGTGTAACAAGAAGATCGGCACAAACAAATTTTGCAATACCACTCAGGAGATCCGCTTTTGGCCAATCCAGTTTCTCTTATCTTGCCCCCAAATTTTATAATTGCCTACCACCTAACATTAAAGGCATTAAAATATCATATAAATTTAAAAATAGTTTGAGTGCCTACCTCTTAAATTGTACATATGCAGATATTGAAAACATTATTAAATAATTGAATCTCTAAAATTTTTATAATAAAAACATAATAGTATATGTTTTTTTTTTTTTTTTTTCAATTGATTTCTATCTGCAATCGGTCGCAGCATTGAAGACCATAATCAGATGTATTGTTGAGTTGAAGGCGTGTAAGATGACTCCTCCCTCGAAGAGTCTCCTCTTAATATTAATTGACTGCTCTAGTGTCAGTGTCTGTCAATCAGGTCTGCCACATCAAAGCGTTTTAACCTTCTTATATTTTCACCTACGTTTGTTAGGTTTGAGGCTAGGGCATTCACGTGTCCTACCAGTGTCATTTTATATCTTGCACTGTACTTTTGCAGTTCTTCCTTAACCGTCGGCATTTTGAGGTGTTCGTGGATCTCACTGTTCCGGGTGAACCATGGGGCGTTTGCTATGGACCTCAGAACTTTGTTCTGGTATCGCTGAAGGATTTCTACGTTGGAGTCACTGGCTGTGCCCCATAGTTGGATGCCGTAAGTCCATATCGGTTTAAGGATCACCTTATAAACTAGCATCTTGTTTTCTAGGGAAAGGCATGAGCCACGTCCTATCAGCCAGTTCATACTTGAGAATTTAGTATTCAATTGAGTCCTTTTATTTTTGATGTGGTCTTTCCAGGTGAGACGTCTATCCAAGTGCATGCCTAAATATTTGACGCAGTTGTTGTGGGGTAGTATGTCTTCTCCCAGTTTCACTGTTGGACAATCGCCTCTCCGCAGAGCAAAAGTAATGTGTTGGGATTTGGCTGCACTAGCCTTGATTCTCCAACGTTTCAGCCACTGATAGACCTGATTTAATTCCAGTTGGAGCATATCGGAGGCAACTTGCGGGTCAGAGTTACTAGCCAGGATGGCTGTATCGTCTGCAAATGTGGCAGTAGTTACACCCTGAGTTAGAGGTAGATCAGATGTGAAAATTGTGTAGAGAACAGGTCCTAATACCGATCCTTGTGGCACACCAGCTTTTATCTCATAGAAGTTCGAGGCTGCTTCTCGTTGGACGACTTGGAAGATTCTGTTGGTGAGGTATGATTCGAAGATACTATACAATGTATGAGGAAGCCATTTTTTAATTTTGTATAGTAGTCCCTTGTGCCAGACTTTATCGAATGCCTGTTGAATGTCTAGGAATGCTGCAGAGCAGTATTGCTTTTTTTCTAGCGATTGTCTTATTTCCTTAGACACTCTGTGTACTTGTTCGATAGTGGAGTGCTCACTTCTGAATCCAAATTGATGGTCTGGTACAATTTTTTGAGCCTCGAGAATTGGTTTCAATCTTGTTAAAAGGATTTTTTCACATAATTTTGAAAGTATCGGTAATAGGCTGATAGGCCTGTATGATGCAACCTCATTCGGGGATTTCCCTTTTTTGTGGATCATTATTATTTGTGACACCTTCCAAAGACGCGGAAAATGAGATGTTCTAATGACCCCATTGAGAAGGATAGTTAAGAACACGATACCTTTTCTAGGAAGTTCTTTCAATATTTTGGGAGTTATCAGATCAAATCCTGGAGCCTTCTTCATTTTAAGATTTCTTATTTCCTGACATATTTCAGCAGGAGTTACAGGTTTTGGAAGCATGCTCATTTGGAAATCACATTCCAATTCCTCGTCAATCTCTTTTTCACTAGCGTCTACTGGGGCAACATTGGGTTTAAAGACGCCTTCCAGAAATTGTGCGAACAATTCAGCTTTCTCACTGTCGCTTCGTGCCCAGTGGTTATCCGATATCTTTAAAGGAGGGATTAATTGCTGAGGTCGTTTGAAGTGTTTAGTGGCTTTCCATAGGGAGTAGTCATCTTTTTCAGTTGCCGAGAGAGATTCCAAATGTCGTTTGAAGGTTTCATTTTTGATAAATGAAATCATTTTCTTGAGCTCTTTTGCCGCTCGATTTAAAGCACACTTATCTGTTGGGTGATGGCTTGTTTGCCACACGCGTCGTAGTCGACGTTTCTCGGCTATCTTGTATTTGACTTCTAGTGGATAGTTCTGTAGTAATATAAATTATGATTAATAATATTTAATAATAGTATATGTAGTAATATAAATTGATGATTTCTAAACGTAATTTTATTTTAATTTTTGTGAATTTATTTTGTATATTATTAATACATATTATTTAATACATATATAAATATATATTATTTTTTATCATGTTTTAAAATAAAATAATATTGACAATTTTCATGACATTTTCTTACGAATTTTTATTAGGTAATTAAGATATTTCTGTTACATTAAGTATGATTTTGATTATTTATATAAATATAATATTATAGATTTCTTAGGATAACTAAAATAAATTGTCTACCTTGGAACAGGCGGCAGCCTAGTTAGGTTAAGACTTTTGTATATTGAATGTACCCATAATTTTAACTCAATAAATAAGTTGAAATTTGAAATTTGATTGGCTTCGCCGACCGGTGCGCATACCGTCCAGTGGCGCCGGGATGCAATCCCGCCGGGAGAAACCGGTCCACCAGCTCTAAGGCCTGAGACACGGGAGTCTTACCTGGGGTAGCCTACCACTCGAGGAGGCTTCTGAATAGGAGCTGAATCGTGAGTTGAGCCGATCCGAGAACGAAATGGATCTTGTGGCCCAAGCTAAATGAAACCGTTCACCACATATAATATACAAAAATAAGTATACTTACAAACAATGTCAGTTTGTATCTTTAATTTTGCAGCAGCTAATAATGTTGCCATAGTAACGGCCGCTCCACCCATATCCCCTCTCATTGAAGCCATCTGTGCAGAGGGTTTGAGGCTGATACCGCCCGTATCGAAGGTTACACCTTTTCCGACCAAGACACAAGGGTTTCCACCTGTGATCACAGTGATAAGAAAGAAAACTACTTAATGCCAGTTGTTTGATCCATGGTAATATTCATAATTTAACACGAAAATTATTACTAGAGTATTATAAAATACTATGGTAAATAGTCTAGCTAGGTTGTTTAATCGTCAAAACTACTATAGTCAAATCTTACGAAAGTAATTTGAATCGCCAGCATCATAAACGACATATTCCACAAAATTTCCCAAGAGAATTCTAGCGTTGTTTCAGCTCTATTCAGCTCTGGATCCTTATGCAAAGATGTATATGTCCTGGAAAAAAGGGACCAAAGGGCAATCAAAATGCTATAGTACGGGCCAAAGGAACGTTCCGGTGAGGCAATAAATCATTAGGCCGGCCCCGCCCCTTTTACTACCTGCTTGTAGGGATGCGTGTCGGTTTTGGTTAACCCAAGTCTCGTTGAGGTAAAATCGCGGTCGAGAATCGTTACATCTTATCAAGTGGTTCATTTTTCTCAAAAAATCCATACTGGCACACACACAAACATGACAAAATGTTATGTATAAGGCACCGAGTCTGCATGTTAATATCACCCTTCAGCTTCAATAGCTCCAGGTTAGAAAATATGGTCTCCATTGCTCAACTGATAGGCAAGTAATGATGTTTAATCTGATCAGCATTTTATAATATACATGCGTGGGACTCATTATTACAAAATGCCATGATAACATTTTACTAATGACTGTTTAGAAATTAATAATGACCTATAATATGCCATGCTATGATAATCAGTTATCTATTAAGTACTCATTTAATAACTCACATCACATAGTTAGGCCATTAATTAATTACTTTAATTCTAAAATAATACTTAAACTGAAAATATTAATAAATATAGCAATCGGTACTATAATAAATCTAAAAATATAATACTGTTTCATCGAGCAAGCGTAATTCCTCGATAAGCAATATCGACGTTAGCCGCATCCTTGTTGACAGCTCGGTTTATTACCCCATCGGAACGTTCCTTTGGCCCGTACTTTAGTGGGCCTGAAGAATTGAATTATGAAGATCGCTTAGAATTACTTTGACTAACTGATCTCAAGCAAAGAAGACACAGAGAAGACACAATTGAGACATCAAATTCTTACGATGTACCTGGGCTAAAGAATATCTCGGAAGGTGGCCCTTATCGTAGAATTAACAGTTCCATGGGAATCAAATATCCCAAAAGACCACGAGTACAAATTAAATAAATACCATGATCTCGCAAATGCCGTCACCCGGAACGGCTTCACTGTTCACCTTCACCCGGTGGAAGTTGGCACTCGTGGCCTGCCAGCTAAATCTCTGTTTCACCTCTTTAAAGATCTTGGTCTTTCCAGAAAAATAATCAACTCTTTCCTAAAAAAAATATCTAAAACCGCAATTTGCACATCTCAAATTCTATGGCTCACATGTGGCAAGACAACTGTCCTAACCCTACCACAGCCGGTCGTTAGTCTGGAATCCACTGCTCACCCCCATAAGTATAAAAAAAATTGTTTCATGATGGGCCCGACTCCGGTCGGTGAATTCCATGGCAGCTCCGTTTGTAATTTATTTTATTGTTACAAATTCAACGTCGACACAAATCTGTTAGGTTTATTTAAATTTTACAAAATTTAAATCTAATCCTCTTAAGAACGTTCTGCAAAATAGAGAGGTGGACATGTGCATTAAACTACCATTTGAAGTGATTAGCGCAAGCTCTGTCAATCAATTTAACCCTTGGAGTAAATGGGTATTTTCAAGGATGCATCTGTCTCTTTTGCAGGATTTTCGGCGACATCGACGGCGCTCGACTTAAAGTACTATAACTACGAAACTACTACACCAATCATAAAAAGAACAACTTCACAATGATTGCATTGAAATTTCGAATATAGAATATTGAAATATCATTTTGTAAAACAATTAGATAATTTGGAATAAATATGAGAACGTCAAAGAAGTGAAAAAAACTCGCGCGCTGAGCGCGACCAGATTTGGTCGACTCCTACTCAACGGATAATTGTTTCGCGACCAGATTTGGTTGACTCATACTCAACGGGTTAAAAACAGGCTAGATTTGTACCTAAAAACTTGTTATGACTAGTTTTACAAGATCTGATCTTGACATCAGCAAAGCTGCCTGTCCAGAATAAATAACAATAATAATAATATTGACTGTTGGATGCATTGGTGCAATGGTCGCTAGGCTGGGTATTGTAGGGATGTGCATAGTATCGTTTGCATAATGCATTTGTGTATTATCATTATCATGCGTCGCTACATACCTCAAGATTGAACTTAGACCCCATTGTTTTAGTTCCATAATCATAGTTTTTATAAGTACATTTATGTGCAAACCTTTTCGCTGTGGATGTGTGTAGCGAGCCTCTAGGAACATGGGCTCTTCGGCCGATCCCCTCGCTACAGACAAGAAACTCTCCATTTTCTTAGACTCTGCCCATTTGCGATCCCTGGAAGAGCAAATACTGTAGTCCGAGGTTTAGTTTAGGGAGTTAATGGGCCCTTGCTGAGTTGGCCAGGAAGACCCATTCTGTTCAGGGTTGGTCACACTCACGGGTCAACACCTATCCGACGGCCTCCACGCATGAAGTGCGAGCCTGGGTAGGACTCTGGCCTTATGGTTAGTTTCCCCTGGGAATCAACCTTCTGGCGCTCCTGGACGGTCTGCGCACCGTGCGGCGTAAGCCAATCGATTGTGCACTCTGACTAACAGTCGGGGAAGTCTGGAAGCAGTAGTTTCCTATAGAGCGGGGGTGGTTGTGGACCTTACGGCGACTGCTCTTGAAACGACCATCGGCTACCCGCCGATGCCGTGGTCCGCGATAGATTCGGTGTACACCGTTTCACCGCTTCGTAAGGGAGAGGACCGCACAAGCGACCACGAACTCGTAACCAATCGAGAGACTGGAGTAATCTGGTCGCAATTGGAAGTAAGGGCGTGGGTGTAAGCCCGCTGGGTAACACTCCTGGCTATCTCGCGGTTAAGGCGTTGGCCTGTTACGGGTTTGTGGCGGAGCTAGATGGTGGACTGTTTTTGTCCTAAGTCTTCTGCGCTCACTCCAGGGAGATAGAACGACTAATCATTAAAACTTCCTGAGGTGACGGGCTTGCCCGCTGTAGTCGACAACTCTAGTTGTAGTCCGAGGTGGTATGTAATGGTTCCATGCAGCTTGGACCTGATGACCTGTTTGTTATTTATGGTCAGCTAGACTCACGGTTGAACTCCCATCCGGAAACTAACCTGGAAAGGACTCTGCGAACCCTGTCACGGCTGTGACGTGGACAGGGGCGATTTGATCCAATCTGGGGAGACACCTCGGGCGATACTGGGCGGTTTGCGCATTGTGCGGTGTTTGCCAATCGACTGTGCTCTCTAGCTACTAACCGGGGGAGTCTCGAAACGATATACGGTTTCCTATGAAGCGGGGGTGGTTGTTGGCCCTATGTAAGCTCCGGGACACGAAAATGTGCAGGTTCTGCCAAGAGGCAGAGGAAACTCCCCTGGACCTCATGTGCGAGTGTGGCCAGCCGATGCGTAAAAGATACACCCACTTGGGTGGTCATTACCTCCAACCTGAGGAGGTAAAACAATCTGGCGCCAAAAGCCTGTTGCGGTTCTTAACTGACACGAGGCTTAGCGCAGAACTATAGTAGGTGGCAAACACAATAGATCAGCAATGGCCGCAGTGTCACAAGGCTCATAAAGACCTTAGAAAAGCCCCAAACAACAAATGAAAAAAAAATATATATGTCAGCCATTCTTGAAATGACCGGTATGTTATCCGATCCTGCGTGAGTAGTGGGGCAAAGATGCCATGGTCCGCGATAAATTCAAACTGAATTACCACTAACATAAAGTAGAGGGTTCTGAGGAATAACCTGGCAGGGGAGGGGTCTGGAAACGTACATTTTTCTTTTAACATAAACTTCGCGGACATCTCTGCTTTTGTTATAGCATTTGATATCAATCAGTTGTCTGTCGTGATCCGAGAGGCCACAGCTTATAGAGCTAACTGCGAAAACCTCACAGTTAGTAAATATATTGTCGATACATGTGCTGCTGACTGGAGTATTTCTTGTAGCAAAAATTATTATTTTAGTCATATTATAGGTTTGACATAAATCAATGACAGCATCGCTAAAGCCAGATTTTCCAAAAAGTTCACATTAAAATCTCCAGCTAAAATGAGGGTAGATGTATTTTTGACAATCATGTCTAAAGCTATTTCGAGAACATTTACGAATACTTGAAAATCGGAGCTTGGGCTTCTATGAAAACAAGTAAGTCCGCCTTCCTAAGGCGGACTTACAACCAACCCTACTATGAAGAGTTTATATGTATGTATCTGTGTAACATGCGTGTAAATATGTGTCTTGTTATTGCATTCGATCGACAAAATTGAAAATGCAATTCCGTTAATTTTATCCCAACGGAAAATGGTGACCAGACGGGAATTGAACCCTGAACCTTACAATGTAAGATCAGGCGACCGAACCACTATGCCACCTATCCACTAATTAACCACTAATCAATCCTTTGAAAGATGGGTCTACTAATCAACGCTTCAAAATCTTATAGCAAACGTATAATAATACGCAGTGATACCAACCTCACTTGCACGCTGACTCCGTGTTTCTCGAACTCCTTGCATGCCTGCTGTGCGAGCATTGTCGGGGTGAGCTGGTTGGCCGGGGTTTCCATGAGGGTCCTGGCCCAGTTCTGAGCTGATGCCCCGACAGCGCCATCCTCGAAATCCTTTCTCTCAATATCTGTAAATTAGAACGGACACTTCTATAATGTTTAAAATTGCTCATCATAAGAAAAACTATACTTATGATTCAATGTGGGATTTCATCCTCTCTTTCAGAATTTATTTGATATCTACCCATCTTAAAAATATTTATCAGGAGAATTTTAATGGTAGCCATTTTCGGAAATCATTTGGAAAATCGTTGGAAATTGGAAAAATGGAAAATCGATGGAATTATTGGAAAATCGTTGAATTAAGATTCTCTTTGTTTTATGATTTTCCCTTTTGTATTCCAAATTTTTAGTTGTAGCAGCCGAATGGCTGTCCTTTTTCTTGTTGTTGTTGTTGTACTTGTTGTCCTTGTTGTTGTTGTTGAATGGCTGTGCCTTGTTCCATAAAAATGTCAAGTGGAGGCTTTTCTTTCATTTAATTTCATTTGTAATTCACAATATTTGACAGTGAAATGGACAACATGTACAATTGATATGCCAATTGGACGCTATGATAATGGGATGCTAGATCCACCCTTCTTAACCCGGTAGCTCCGTAACATCCCTTGCGGGACCAACGGCGGACTCCCCCAATTTCCAGGTTATAATTTTTTATATGTCAAATTTCAATGCGATCATTTTACAGTAATTTTTTTTATGATCCGTATAGTGGTTTACAAGTTATAGTCGTTTGTATCAAGGTCGTCGACTCGCATCGATTTTACGAGCGAAAATGTCGCGGGCAAAAGTGATAGCTGAATTTTTACTTCGCGAGAGGAGGGGTTAATAGCGCGGCAGGCGTACCGCAGGGATCGGTCCTAGGCCCTGTTCTTTACAACATCTTTACATCAGACCTGCCGGCATCGGAGGATATCACAGTTGCAACATATGCTGATGACATTGCCTACCTAGCCAGCGATACCAACCCCAAGACTGCAAGCACTATACTGCAACGACAACTAGACAGCACCTACCACTGGTTACAAAAATGGCGTATTCGTGCTAGTGCGGAAAAGTCGACCCACATCACCTTCACCCTGCGGAAGAAAGACTGTCCCCCAGTTAAACTTCTACCTCGGTTTCCACTCGGATAGACGACTCACATGGAAAGATCACCTAAAACACAAGAGGGATGAGATCAACATGAAATACAGAAACATGTATTGGCTTATGGGTAGGAATTCTACGCTGTCGGTCGACAACAAACTCTTAATTTACAACTCGATCCTGAAACCGATATGGACATATGGCATCCAGTTATGGGGGGTGGCCAGCGAGAGCAACATACTCTGCCTACAGCGAGTCCAAAATTGCATCCTGGCTCTATTGTGAATGCGCCCTGGTACGCAAAGAACGAGGAGATCCATGACTATCTCAACATGCCAACGATAGCCGCAGAGATTGCACGGCTGAAAGTAAAGCACGCCGAGCGCCTGGCACTGCAGCCAAACCCTCTCATCGCTAAATTGCTTCATTCCACAAACCTGGTGAAGAGACTGAAGAGAGCCCAGGTTCTGTAAAGAGAAGAGTGTGAGATTGTGGCACTGGTCACCATCCTCATAACGTTTGCTGCTGGCAACAAATCCTTTTATAGTCGCAAGACTGATTAAGGATAAGAAGAAAAGAAAATAAATAAATAAATAAATAAATAATTTTGTAGTGAACAAAAATAGGAAGCTTAGAGCCGTTTACAAGTTACCACTGATAATGACAATAATAATAACGTAAATTTAGAACTGATATTAAGCATAAAGAAGATATTAAACAAGAAGATACTAAATTGTACAGTAGAAAACATGTTGACATAAACAAGACTGTAATAAAAGAAGAAAATGCTAAGCCTGGTCATCACAAAATCGCCCTACAACCTGCTTCCTTATAATATCTATATTCGAGAAAAAGGGGTCAATATCAATGTCAGCATTCAGGGTGTTGAAAGTTTCGCATAACCTTATAAAATAAGAATTACGCCTGTATTTGGTTTTAAAGCCAGGTACAAGAAGGAGTGCCCTATTTCTAAGTGCCCGGCTAGGAGTGCGGAGAGATATTTTAGATAGTATTTCAGGACAATCAAACGAGCCATTTAAAATTCGTAGTAAAAGTGAGGTCAGCTATGTTTCTTCGCAAAGCCAATGGCAGCAAATGATGGCGGTCTATTCTGGACAACGGCGGTTACAACATCGCCGAAACGTCAGGTGCTACAAAGTTCATGCGGTAAATTCGATTTTATCTTATTTATAATGTGGTGACTTACCTGAACCTCCAAAAAGTGACACTTTCGGAGCTGGCTTTCGCTTGTCTGCCGCCTTATTGCCTTGATAATTATAAACTCGTAAGATTGCACCTTCGGCGGATGATTTTGCTTGTCCCATTGGTTCCACGGCGATGTTTGTGATTCCGGCGGACTGCAGAGCTCTGCAACCAGCTGTTAATTTAAAAAAATATATATGACGGTCCGCGATAGATTCAGTAGACACCGCATCACCGCTACGTAAGGGAGAGGATCGCGCAAGCGACCTCAAACCTGTAACCAGTCCAAACTGGCAGCGTGGGGGCGAGGCTGCCTGCTGGTTTGGCCTCTGACGGGGCAGGTGGTGTAACTAGACAGTGGATTGTTTGTCGTCCCAAGTCTTCTGCGCTCACCACACAGGAGACAGAACGATCTAATATTATTAAAACTTCCTGAGGTGATGGATTCGTCCGTTGTAGTTGACAGCTCTAGTTATCAGATAGAGAGTAGAGTAACTAGCAATTGAAACTGTGTTTTTCCCGTTTGAGATAATCACTATTTTGTATTCCAAGATGATTTTTGTTGATATGTAGAATATCGACATAGAGAGATGATTTTTACCTGCAGCAGCAATCCTAGCATTCTCTCTGGCATCGTTGATGAGTTCAACGTCATTGTATGCAGCAGTTTTTGGGCCGAGTCCGGAAAGGGCTAGCGCAGGATAATCCGGATGCAAACCCCAAAGCACTCTGGCGTCGCCAGATTTCAATGGACTGCCTCTGTGTGGAAACACAAATTATTACTATAGTTGACAAAGCACAGGGAAATCTTACAACAAGTATGGAACGATTTTTCAATCTTAAAAATGGCTACCGACAAATTGCCCCCGGTATATTTGTTAAACAGCTGCTTGTTCATTTACAAAACCTTTCTCAATAATCGAGAAAGCTTCAGATTGGACTCTGGAGGTCGATTCGGTCTCTAAGCAGTATAAATTCCCCGAAAGAATCAGATGCACAACCCTGCATCCAGATATAACTCTTTACTCTCTATCTCGGAAGATGGCCCTCATCGTAGAATCAACTGTTCCATGGGAATCAATCATATATACTCAATAAAAAAAACAGAAGTCTTTGTGGCTTCGCGGCAGCCAAATCAGTGTATTTTGCGTATTTCGGCTTATTAACGACTTATGGACTACTATTTTGGGAAAATGCCGCAAACAGTAAAATAATTTTCCTATTGCAAAAAAGAGCACTGCGCAGCATGTATCAGGTAACGTCTAGGACCTCATGCAGAGCATACTTCAGTAAGGCAAAGATAATGACCATGTATTCGGCGTTCATATACCAGTGCTTAATGTATGCCAGACAGCACCTAACAGAAACTGCAACTAGAGCGGATATTCACTCTCACCATACACACGGTAATTCCCTTTTATGCGTACCCCGAATAAGACTGGCAAAAGTACAGAAGAGCTACTTATACCTTAGCATTAAATTCTACAATTTACTCCCTACCACTATCAAACAACTGGAAGACAAAAAAAATAAAAAAACATTAAGGAGGTACTGATAGGCCACCCTTTCTATAATCTGACCGAATTCGAGGGCCATGACTTTGCAAATATTGTACCAATTTAAATGATTATTATATACTGAATGATAATTATAAACTGGCATCAACATATCAATAATTTGTGTGCAACTTTGTCATCGGCTGTCTATGCTATAAGAAAGGTGAAATTTCTGGCTGGCGAACATGCAGCGATCAGTGTGTATCACTCCTGCTTCCATTCAAAGATGTCTTATGCGATACTACTATGGGGTAATGCAACCGATATCCATCGCGTTTTTGTGCTACAAAAGTAAGCCGTTAGGACAATTTTTGGTGTAAGCAGAGAAACACTTTGCGCCCCTTTTTTTATTAAAGCTGGTATCCTTACCATGTCGTCCATGTACATATATCAGCGCCTTTTACATATACGCCAAAGAGAATCTTTTAAATTGCGAGCTTCACTCCACTCGACATAGCCATAATACGCGACATAAAAACAATGTGTTATTGCCGAAAGTACGCTTGACTAAATATCAAAAAACATTTTTATATATTAGTTTTAAATTGTTTAATGCTTTGCCGTCAGCGACGAGAAGACTTGAGATGGCAGCATATAAAATCTGCTTGAAAAATCAGTTAGTCAAACATGCCCTTTACAAACTGGACGACTTTTATGATATTGCGTCCACAATTGCTTGATTATAAATAACCATATTACGACTATACTTTCTCACTAAGTTTTAGATTTTATTGACATTGTTTTTAATGTTTCAGAATTTTTCTTTTTCATGTATTGATTATTATTTATTGTTTGATTATTGATTATTTTGTAATTTTGACTATTTTTAAGTAATCACCTCTGATTACAATTATTTTTTTTTTCCTTTTAATTAATCAAAGCGGTCTTATCATCCGGTAAATTATGATTGTAAAATGTTCCTCAGTATTGCAAAATGCTTTTATGGAATGAATAAATGATGATGATGATATGTACTTTTCGTATTTAAATGTAAGATTTAGCTTTAGTTTGATTATTTAACCCCTCATTTTGCGAAGTAAACATTCGGCCGGCCCTTTTGTTTTGTCAGTTTGGCGCGTAAAATTGGCGAGAGTCGATGGCCTTGAGGAAGACGATCATAAGTTATAAACCACTATACGGATCATAAAAAGAATAACTGTAAAATGACCGCATTGAAATTTGAAATATAAAACATTATCTTGCGGTAGGCGACCGTGCGTCCCGCAAGGGACGTTACGGAGCAAGCGGGTTAAAAATTTTGGGCTAGCTCTAAAACTGCCCTCTTCTGCTCTACGCCAACTCCAGAATAACCAAAAATTCGATTCTAAGCAATTCCAAGGATCCGGCAATATCGAAGCACGTAGTAAGTGGCCGTAGTGAGTCAAATGATCTACAAGCCCGCGTTGACTTCCACAAAAAGTTCCAATCAGCCAGAATGGCACTGGTCTGGGATATGGCAGTACAACCATGAGCGATGTGAGAAGTCTCTCTTGCGGAGAGATTACGACAGCAATAGTATGGCTCACGCTATTGGCCTTCAATGCCAGAATGATTGGACAACAATTGGAGACTTTTGCATTCCTCCTCCAATGCACTGGAAAGTAATGTTGTATGACTGGACGCCAGAGATGCTGAAATTTTATTTAAATGCCTCTCAGCATACACTTCTAGACCCCAGTAACCTCGCTCGTTGGAGCTATGCCGAGGATAGTTCATGTCCCCTTTGTAGCAACACCCCTTGCACAGCTAGACATATTCTAGCTGGCTGCAAGGTGGCCTTGGATCAAGGACGATACACTTACCGCCACGACAAAGTCCTTGCTGTTATTCGCAAGGTACTTAGCCTCTCAGTGGCTCGAGCCAACAAGGTTTCCACAGTATCCTCCAAACCCCCAATACAGTTTGTGCGGGTTGGCTCTAAAGGCAAAAAACATCTCACTGTGAAACCTTTCTCAATAATCGAGAAAGCTTCAGATTGGATTATGGAGGTCGATTCGGTCTCTAAGCAGTATAAATTCCCTGAAAGTCTCGGATGCACAGCCCTGCGTCCAGATATAACTCTTTACTCTCTATCTTGGAAGATGGTCCTTATCGTAGAATTAACTGTTCCATGGGAATCAAATATCCCAAAAGACCACGAGTACAAATTAAATAAATACCATGACCTCGTAAATGCCGTCACCCGGAACGGCTTCACTGTTCACCTTCACTCGGTGGAAGTAGGCGCACGTGGCCAGCCAGCTAAATCTTTGTTTCACCATTTTAAAGATCTTGGTCTCTCCAGGAAAATAATCAACTCCTTTCTAGAAAAATTATCTAAAACCGCGATCTCTGCATCTCAAATTGTATGGCTTCGAAGGGGGAGTGAATGGGTGGTAAAGTGAACGCTCACATGTGGCGAGACAGCTGTCCTAAATCTACCACCGCCGGTCGTTAGTCCGGAATCCACCCTTCACCTCCTAGAAGTGTAAAAAAAAAAACAAAACAAAAATGTATATATGATGGGCCCGATTTTTGGTCGGTGAATTCCATGGCAGCTCCGTTTGTATTTTATTTTTTTAATTTTATTTATCTTGCTACTTTGGATGTTACTATGTTCAGTTTTTAGTAAGTATATATTCGATTTATTGACTATTTCAATTGTTAGGCTTCTGCTTTGATTATTCAACTTTTTAACTGACTATTTTAATTATTGTGTCTTTAGTAGGTAGCTATTAGAATTATTGACTATTTTATTAAATAATCCTTTAATTTGTTTTGTAATAAGATTCTACGAATAACTTTTAGTAGGTTCCAAAGTTTCTTAGATGCTATATATTTTTTTTATAACATATGCATGTTAAGTAAAGATTAAAGTAGTAATGAGACTTACAACTTAAAACTGAGACTTACTACTTCCTGCTTCAAACAGTCCCTGATGGTTTTCTTACCTATAGCGAAGGGGACCCCAAAAAATGGCTCTACCGGGCATTCCGGTGTGCCCAGTTTGCCAGTTTTGCGTTGGCGGGTAGGCCTTGATGGCCTGGTATCCATATTAAGGTGATTTTGTTTGGGAAATTTGTTGAGCTCTTTCATATAGTCCCAGACCACAAAAGATTCTGTGGGAGTTAATGGGCCCATGATGAGTTGGCTACGAAGACCCATTCTGTTCAGGGTTGGTCACACTCACAGGTCAACACCTATCCAACGGCCTCCACGCATAAAGTGCGAGCCTGGGTAGGACTCTGGCCTTATGGTCAGTTTCCCCTAGGAATCAACCTTCTGGCGCTCCTGGACGGTCTGCGCACCGTGCGGCGTAAGCCAATCGACTGTGTACTCTAACTAACATCTTGCGGTGTCGACTACAACGGGCGAGCCCATCACCACAGGACGTTTTAACGATTAGTCGTTCTGTCACCCTGCAGTGAACGTAGAAGACTTTGGACAGTACAATCCTACGTCCAGCTACGTCACAACCCGTGAGAGTCCAACGCCTTACCGCGAGTTAGCCAGGAATAAACCCGGCGGGCTCGAGATACTCGCGCCCTCACTTCCAATTGTGACCAGATTTCTCCGGTCTCTCGATTGGTCCCGAGTTCGAGGTCGCTTGCGCGGTCCTCTCCCTTATGAAGCGGTGAAACGGAGTGCACCGAATCTATCGCGGACCAAGGTGTCCTTTGCCCGCCTCTTACACGGGATCGGATGGCCAATGGTCAATTCAAGAGCAGTCGCCATAAGGTAAGCAACCACCCCCGCTCTATAGGAAACAATACAGTTCCCAGACTCCCCCGACTGTTAGTCGGAGAGCACAATCGATTAGCTTGCGCCGCACGGTGTGCAGACCGTCCAGAGCGCCAGAGGTTTGATTCCCAGGGGTGACTGGTTGACCCAGTGTCCTACCCAGGATTCGCACCCTATGAGGGGAGGCCGTCGGATGGGTGTTGACCCGTGAGTGTGACCGACCCTGAACACATGGGTCATCATGGCCAACTCATCATGGGCCCACACTCTAACTAACAGTCGAGGGAGTCTGGAAGCAGTACTGTTTCCTATAGAGCGGGGGTGGTTGCGGACCTTACGGCAACTGCTCTTGAAATGACCATCGGCCATCCGATCCTGGGTGAACAGCCGTGCAAAGGACGCTGTGGTCCGCGATAGATTCGGTAAACACCGCTTCGTAAGGGAGAGGACCGCGCAAGCAACCTCGAACTCGTAACCAATCGAGAGACCGGAGTAATCTGGTCACAATTGGAAGTAAGGGCGTGAGTGTAGGCCCGCTGGGTAACATTCCTGGCTATCTCGCGGTTAAGGCGTTGGCCTCTTACGGGCTTGTGGCGTAGCTGGACGGTGGAATGTTTTGTCCTCAAGTCTTCTGCGCTCACTCCAGGGAGATAGAACGACTAATCGTTAAAACTTCCTGAGGTGACGGGCTCGCCCGCTGTAGACAACAACCCAAGTTGTGGTAACTTTATCCAGTGTCCAATGCTGCTCTGCTGTCAGAGCAGATGAGGATTTTTCTATTATTTACTTGGTCATGGTTAGAGTTGAAAATATTGTAGTTGAAATCTGTCCACCTTTTTTTATTTGTTATAACTGTATTTTCTTCACTTTGTGAGAATGGCCACCCTTCACTAGACTCCAATTGCTTGTGTGCGAAGGGTGGTTCTCAGCATGAAGGTTGCTCCGTTAATGAGAGTCGTAGATGTCCGTGTAGAAGAGTTTATTCAGAAGATTGAAGAGAAGTGAGTCGAAGTCGCCAGTTCTTAACGCCTTGAGTTGTGTTCGCCGTTGTGTTGTAGTGTGGGCGCGAGGTGAAGCCGTGGCGGTGCATGTGTAGTCGAGGAGTGAAGTGTGTAGTCGAGATATCTGTCCACTGAGGGGACGATGTGTAGAGCGCGGTACTGTCTGCCGAAGTAATGATGTAGAGGGGCAACTGTCTGCCAAAGGAATGATGTCGATCGAATGAAATGTACTGCGTTTTATAGGGTGATCGGTGATGCAATAGCTACGAGTGGGGCGACGCATGTGTCGCTTGCCTGGGCAATATTTGCCAAATTTAGCTGGAAATTAACTGCAGCTGCTCGTGTAAGTTTGGGCGAGTCTGCAGTTTTCTATTCTGTGAAATTAACTTTTTTGTTGTGGGTATGTGGGGCCGTAGGCTCCTACAACTTAAAGCTGTGGGTGGCCAGCAACATCTGTGACAGCGTACCTATGTCAGTGCGCACTACTACCTATGAACGGCGGTTGCAGTTTGTGTCTGTGTCTTTGCTTAGACACCGTGCGTTTTCGAAGCTTTTCCACTGGATTTTGCTCGATATAAAATGAAATGTTATTTAGGGTTCCGTGTTATTAAAATGGCTATTTTCCAATATAATTCCTTTCTTAACTAACCTCGGGCGGCTTGATGTTATTATTTGATTAAATTATGTCGGTATTTTTTTTGTGGCGATTGTGTAAGAGATATTGCAACCAATATTTAACAATGTAGTTATCGACGCATCTGTTTACCAAAGTTCAAGTCCAATATTTCAAGATTGAAGTATGACCAGCGCGCCCCCTGGTGGACTGATTTCAACCACAATTTTTTCAACTCTCGCCATGATCAAATGATGCTTGCATGCCGAATTTCAGCTCAATTGGATGAAGCGTTTGGGCACTATCGGGTAGGAATACACACAGAAGTGCGTTCACAATACTTTTCCTCTGCCGGGAAAGTAAAAGTAGATTAAATGTTAATTTAGCATTTTATGCCACTTAATAAAATATTAATGACTAACTATAAGCTTTTTCGTGACTTTCAATAAATTTATCATTTAAAAATAAAATAAAACACTTGCCCAGTTTCGTGTTTTATTACATCTGGCAACCTAATCTACGACTACGTCCTGAAACATCAAAGCTTCCAGTTTCTTAAGACTTCTTGATAGCAATTGTGTTCTGGGATTCCCAAGCATTGTCCTGCGGCCTCCCACGCTTTAAATTAAATGAAACAAATTGTATCTTTTGTACACGACCACCTTTTAATGTTTAATAAAAATAAATGGATCTTTAGAGGAACATTCAATATTGGAAGAGTCAACACAATACAATGAACGGTGAGAGGAGCTGCACGTACATCAATTTATTCAAAAAAATACATTAAATTACTCTTAGAATTAGTTACGTCGTCTAGAAACGTCTAACGTCAAGGGTCAAGATATTCCAAGACTCGAAAGAGCAGACTCAGAAACAGTGTATTATTATGGAGGTATCTATAGGAAATGTCAGACTAGTGGGGAGGGGGCGGAAGGAGGGTAAAAACTCGTATCGACTTGTGAGCGTGGCCCACTGTGAGGGACTCAGCTTGCATGTCGATACCGGTTTGCTTTAGTCGAGTGCCATGTTCCGTGCCGCTCGATCCTGAGCCGCACGCTGTTGGTTTTATGGCAGTGCTCATTAACACTGGCATTCGCCTGTTTAAATACCCTCTCAGCTCCTAACCTGTCGGAAGCCAGTCATTCCATGCAAAATTTTCCAAGTCCTCGAAAATTTGTTTGTAGATGTGTGCAAACATACTAATATATAAAAAAGTCGACGAACTTGCTAAGACGGGAGCAAAGGGAACGTTATACGGCCCTGAACCTTGCTGTGGCGTACCAAAAAGCCTTGCAAACCTAATGCTCAAACAAATGTGTTTAGAACAATCCGTCAACCACTGGAACAACACGCCAGGTTTGAATCATTCCAAAGCGCTTATTAAGGCTTACGACCGTAAGATGGCCCGTGAGGCCTTATCGCTAAATAGGAACAATCTACGCATACTGGTGAGGGCGCTCACGGGGCATTGTGGCCTGAACAAACACATGTTCAACCTCAAGCTCAGAGACACAAAAATGTGCAGGTTCTGCCAAGGAGCAGAGGAAACTCCCCAGCACCTCATGTGCGAGTGTGGCCCGCTGATGCGTAAAAGATACACCCACTTGGGTGGTCATTACCTCCAACCTGAGGAGGTAAAACAATCTGGCGCCAAAAGCCTGCTGCGGTTCTTAAATGATTTGAGGCTTAACGCAGAACTATAGTAGGTGGCGAACACAATAGATCAGCAATGGTCGCAGTGTTACAAGGCTCATAAAGACCTTAGAAAAGCCCCACTCAACAAATTAAAAAAAAAAACAAAAAAATAATATATACCGGTGGCTTATTTAATTGCAGGCTTCAATGACTGGCTTTTACCGCAGTGGAGGGAGAAATAGAGCCGATAACTGCATAAATATTGATATAATACGAATAATACTCCACCCAGGGTTTAAGGGCCACTCGTCATTAAATATCGTGGTTTGAAGTGTCTTTGATGTTGCTCGTTGGGGCGGGGATGTAGCCTGATATAGTGGAGCAACCCTGATATACTGCAGTTTGTGTTTTATGCAGATGCAGCTGCAACCGCGATGAATGCCTTTTACGCCGTCAACCTCATACACTAAGGGCCGATTTTTCAATAGTCAGATAAACAGTCGGATAGGGCTTATTCATTAGATAGTACAAAATTTAATTTTTCAATAGTCAGTTAACAGTTATCAAAAGAATAAAAATACTATTCGCTGAATAAAGTTATCCGCTGCTCCGAGGGTCGGATAACGAGTTATTTGTCCAATAAATTGATCCGTCAAACTGATTTTGACAGTGAGAGGTTAGGTTGTGATAATTTCTGGTGATCTTTTGCGTTGAGAAATGGATTTATTCGCTGTGTTAGATGACGTTGCTATTGAATAAGAAGCAGAAATTATAATTACTTAAAATCGGTTCTGAGAAAACAAAGAGTAGTGAGAAACAGACCGGATAATTTTGTACAATGGGATGATGTGGAATTTAAGCGAAGATTCAGACTACAAAAAGAAACCGTCCAGTATCTGCTGACATTGATTGAAGGCCAAATTAAACACAATACATAAAGGTTAGATCATGCTTATGATGATGCATCAAACCACCTATGATGCAATTACTTGTCCTGAAACTAACAGACCTATCTCGTTTTATTATTAAACTTTCCATTTTTAAACGACAAACTCGCAAATTCACGAAATACGCATACGACAAAGCGCGCAATTCGAGGTTATGTTGATAGCAAATGTCAAATAAATATTCTTTAAGAGCTTCTCGCTCTAGCATATAGAGTGGTTCAATCATTCTGTCTCGCTTTTTGTGTATTGTCTGAAGTTAGTGCTGCCAACATAGCGAAACATCTTCCAATAACTATTTGACAGTTATTTGATGACTGAAAAACTCACCAATGTTATTCGACGAATAAATCAACAGATAAAATAATTCCTTGGATACTTATTAGACAGTTTATCTGACGATTGAAAAATCGACCCTAAATAACTCATCTGAGCCATTTTTTAGCGTGTCATTCCCTCCTGCAACTTGTCATTCAGCGTTTTTAGACGGCTCAGTCAGAGCTGCTCAGATTGTGGATACTGTAATAACGAACACGGACTACCGCAAAAATATATTGGTTCTTATATCGTTGTGTAAGAAGTATCACATACTTTGGGACCCTAAACACGCCACTAATTATAACAAACTAGAAAGAGAGAACGCTCAGGGTGAAATTACTACATAAGTCTTTTGACTCGCAGCGGTTTCTATGCTCACTGTGAGGCACTTACTGATGCTCTTCCATCGAGATGCTCACTGCGAGCCGCTCATTGAGCGCCGCGTTTGCAATTTGATACGAGGCTTTTAAGGCCATCGGGCAAACGATTGAAACGTCTTATTATTGATTATATAGAGTACTCATGGAGGGGTACATGGCAATCGGTTGAACGGTATAGAAGTTGATGTAATACAGCACCATCTAGTGACAAGTTACAACAAAATGGATATCACGAAAATATTATCGAAGCTCAAATACCTAAGAATACCGATTTTCATGGCGATCGGTGGAACGGTATTGAAATTAATCTACGTTTTGGCAACCCTTCTACGCCGGTGACGCAGTATGTTGCCGCTGTCGACATGCAACCCTTCTACGCAGCTGGCCCTGCCGCCGCAGGGTCTGGCAAAATTATAGCAATTTATTTGGCCATCTATAATTAATGACCATCATAGGTGTCGATGAAAATGAGTTGGCGACCCTATTACGCAGGGTGGAGAAGGAAAGCAAGGAGTACGGACTGCACATGAACCGCAGCAAGACCAAACTCATGTTTGTGGACCGGGCTGGAACCATGCAACACACCAACGAGCTGAGTGACCTTCAAGCTGTGAAAGACTTTGTTTATCTGGGCACCATGATAAGCAACGACGGAAACTGCGAAAAGGAGGTCTCACGCAGAAGCCAGATGTCAAGATCGGCCATGAGCAAGCTAGAAAGGCTGTGGAAGAATCGGGGTATAAGTAAGCGGACTAAGGTCAGGCTGGTTCAAGCTCTGGTTTTCTCGATCTTTCTCTATGCATCGGAGACCTGGACCCTGAAGGGTCGTATACGCACCAAAATTGATGCACTGGAGATGTGGTGTTGGCGTAAAATGCTAGGAATCCCATGGTCAGCACGCCGCACCGACAAATCTGTCCTGGAAGAACTCGGCATCCAAGTGAGGCTCTCCACCGTATGCATGAGAAGTGTCCTGCAGTTCTTCGGTCATATTGCCAGGAGAAACCCAGAGAATCTGGAGAAAATGCTTTCCGGGGGTCAATTGGAGAGAAGAAGAAGCAGAGGCCGATCACCGGCCAGATGGAACGACTTCATCAAAGAAGTTACAAAAGGGTCAATACAATCTGCGACCCGCCATGGAGAAGACAAGTCGAAGTGGAGGAGCCTCGTAGGCAAACTGTTGTCTAGTGGCCACGATCCTCAGTAATGAGAGAACGACGGAGAAGAAGAATAATTAATGGCTTTTATAAGGGACTGATTGATTATAAAAACACAAATATTTAACTAATGATAACACTAATAACAAACAATGATCAGTGCCATCTATAACATTTTTATACAGAATGAGAATAAACGGCAACGTAAGTTAAAGAATTGTGGAAAAACCAAATAAGTAAAAAAAAATTGGTTATCTCGCGGTTAAGGCGTTGGCCTCTTACGGGTTTGTGGCGGAGCTTGACGGTGGACTGTTCTGTCTAAGTCTTCTTCGCTTACTCCAGGGAGATAGAACGACTAATCGTTTAAACTTCCTGAGGTGACGGGCTCGCCCGCTGTAGTCGACAACCCTAGTTGCCATACTACGAACGCCGCCATATTGAACATAAGAGACTCAATGTTTGGAACTACTACTTTGAGTAATACTACACATTGCGATTCGAAGTAAAATCCTAGCTGCCGAAATGTACTATGGCATTGAGCAATGTAACACTCTATATACTCAACAATTTCGTTGAGTATCAATAAAAAAATCACTTTTACTATCAGATATCAACTTTTTTGACAACACAAACTCTAGCTATGGCAGTGACTGTCAGCGTATATACAACAAAATATAATAAAATTAACGACAATGGTTCGGTCATCTGGACAGTGCTCTTAACTATCTAGTATACATACAATTATCTATACAATTCATAAATGCGCTATTATATCAATTTAAAAAAATTTAAAACACAGAAATAATCTGATTTTTGAAGGATAAGATTCTATACTCAGCTATAGAGAGACTGAACAAGACCAATAATTAAAAAAAAAAAAATAAACTCGACTGTTGTTCCAAAAAGTGAACTATTGTAGGTATTTATAATTATTAGAAACAATTTGTTTGCGCTGAAAAGTGCATTTTTTAGAGAATAAAGTTCTACAATTCAATTTACGAAAGTTGACGTGTTGCGAAGGATGTCACTAATTAAAAACTCACTTGTATAATCAATGACGGGTAAACTCCCTTGTATAATCAAAGTCCTTATTATCAATCGAATCGTGGAATTTACAAACGAAAAACATTCACAAAATTTTACTATTTTATTATTTAAAGAATGTGCAATGTCTGCCATTTTGAAAATAGTGACTTTTGGAAACCGTACATACCCTTCCAGTGTCGAGCAGGGGGCAGGAGAAGGGTCCCATCAAACTTGCAGAAGGCAAATTTGCAGACGGCAATCTTGCAGACGGCATTCTTGCAGGCGGCAGTTTTGCAGAAGGCAATCTTGCAGAAGGCAGTTTTGAAAATGTCAAAACGACCTAACCTAACCTAACAGAAAAACTTAAATTTTTTTTTTTAATGTTTGGTTTGATGTATAAAAGTCATCCACTACAAGGATGCCGGTAATTAATGTCATTTCGATTTTAGGGAAAGAAAAACCTAACCTAACCTAACCTAACAGAAAAACTTAAAAACTGTACTGAAGGTTGCCGCCTGCAAGGTTGCCGCCTGCAAGGTTGCCTCCTGCAAATCTGCCCTCAACAAATTTGGAACTGTCAAAAGTGACATTTGTGCAAAATTGCCGCATGCAAAACTGGCGCCTCCCCAGGAGAACATAGCGACAGCCGATTGGCCAAAAGCACGCAACAAGTAGCTTCGATCACCCGATTAAATGAAAACGAGTGTCTCACCAGGCGAGCGAAATAAAATATTTAGGTCTTGGATTCAAGTCTCCAAGCCTGATTTATGGAAAATTATATTGCTGAATATTGCCGCTTATAAGACCCATTTTAATTTGTGTTACTTCTTATCATATGAGGATAATGCAGGGGCTACACGCATCGCGAGTGTCATTCACTCGTATTGAGGTCATTCACTTACAGCGGGTGGCCATATTAATAGGGACACTGAATTTGTACTAATTATCACATTTAACCCTTGGAGTAAATGGGTATTTTCATTGATGCATCTGTCTCTTTTGCAGGATTTTCGGCGACATCGACCTTAAAGTACTATAACTACGAAACTACTACACCAATCATAAAAAGAACAACTGCACAATGATTGCATTGAAATTTCGAATATAGAATATTGAAATATCATTTTGTAAAACAATTAGATAATTATGAATAAATATGAGAACGTCAAAGTGAAAAAAACGCGGAACCAGATCTGGTCGTATCATACTCAACGGATAATTGTTTCAGAACCAGATTTGGTCGTATCATACTCAAGGGGTTAAATAAAATTACTCCTAAACGGTGATAGTATTTTAATGGTTAGCCCTTTGCACTCAAGGCCTTTTTCGCATCTAAGAAAATACTACTAGAAATACCATTTATTGGAGAAATACCATTTGAATACCGCAAAAAATAATACTAATATAGTACAAAAATACTACGAAAATACTATAAAAATCTTAGAATGGGGGTGACTGATTTTTATCTGAACATATAGTACAAAAAATACTACGAAAATACTACTGGACGCAATAAACTGCCAGGGCACCGTAGCGGAGCCGCTCGAGTGCAAAGGGTTAAGATTATTTATTGAATTATGTTAGGTACTTACTTAAATAGTAATAAATTCAGATTTGCTTTCAAAATTATAAGAAATGGATCTCACCGCGCAAATTATTGAAATTGTCAACTTTTCTCTGGAATAACATATTTTTATCATCGTGGTGCTATCGCTCAGGAATAAACCGATCGAAGAACGACTGAAAGAACTTCGCCTGACAACATTAGAGGAACGTAGGCAGTGAAGGGATCTAATAGAAACATACAAAATGCTTCACGGTAATTATAGCATGCCGAACCAAAAGGACATGTATACCATGAACACCAACAAGCAACTACATGGTCACTTGTCGAATTCGAATAATATAAATAAATACAAACGGAGCTGCCATGGAACTCACCGACCGGAGTCGGGCCCATCATAATACTATTTCTTACACTTCTGGGGGGTGAGCAGTGGATTCCGGACTAACGACCGGCTGTGGTAGGTTTAGTACAGCTGTCTTGCCACATGTGAGCGTGCACCTTACCACCCATTCACTCCCCCCTTTGAAGTCATAGAATTTGAGATGCGTAAATCGCGGTTTTAGATCATTTTTCTAGGAAAGAATTGATTATTTTTCTGGAAAGGCCAAGATCTTTAAGGAGGTGACATAGAGATTTAGCTGGCAGGCCACGAGCGCCAACTTCCACGGTTACGGCATTTGCAAGATCATGGTATTTATTTAATTTGTACTCGTGGTCTTTTAGGATATTTGATTCCCATGGAACAGTTAATTCTACAACAAGGGCCACCTTCCGAGATAAAGAGTAGTTATATCTGGACGGAGGGCTGTGCATCCGATACTTTCAGGGAATTTATACTGCTTAGAGACCGAGTCAACCTCCAGAATCCAATCTGAAGCTTTCTCAATTATTGAGAAAGGTTTTGTAGTTAAATGTTTTTTGCCTTTAGAGCCATCCCGCACAAACTGTATTGGGGGTTTGGAGGATACTGTCAAACCCTTGTTGGCACGAGCCACAGAGAGACTAATTATCTCGCGAATAACAGCGAGAACTTTGTCATGGTGGCAAGTGTACCTGGTAATTGCAGCATAGAACCCGGAAACACTTTTTGACAAATCGAGTAGTAGGTGCTTGGAATGCATTGCCAGAGGTAGTTATCAGTGCTGACTCTCTCAATAGCTAAGTGAATATTTTTCTTAGCACAAAACCGTCACAAGTTTTAAAACAAGTGCAAGTAAAGTACACGCATTAGCCGCTGCTGGTGTATAATATAACAATGATCATGGTAAGATCCGTTTCTCAAAATCACAATATCAATAAACTACGATTTGTGAATTATGTATGAATGAATGTGATGTTTTATTTCAGCGTTTTTCTCTTTCTTTCTTTCTTTTCATTATTTAAATTTATTCAAAAATATTCAGCGGAATATCATTTTTTACTTTTCTGGCCCACCAACCGACGTACCGAAACCACAGTATACCAAACAGTAGGTTTACTCTCGAGTTACAGGGCGTTGCGGGAAGGTGCGAGGAATGTGGGCAGAGGGGTATGTCTCGGCGAACGCCTTTGGTTAGCGTTAAGCGCAGGTAAATGATGGTGACTTTTTCGAACGTTTGCATATCCGCGTGGGCCGAGTAGCGGGACATCTGGCGGCCATATCTGAGCCCTTACAACTAGTGACGTATTCAAGCTACTGTCTGGTATCCTGTTTCCCAACCGAAAAACATGTTTTCCCATTAGGTTAAAGTCAGCTGTAAGATATTGCTTCAACGCATTAAGCTCGCACATACTTCACCCTGTTCGAAACATAGAAGGGTGTTTAGGTAGTGGCTTTGATGTAAGATCAGGTTGCAGCCAGCTAAAATGTCTTGCTGTGAATACTGGATTTATAACTACAGGAGGGACACTATCTATTATCTAAATAGCTCTAACGACTTAAGTGTACTTTCACAATTTTTAAAATGGCTAACATCACAACCTTTTAAAATTTAAATTAAACTAATTCGAGGACTTTAATAGTACCCTGGCTGTTTGCCGCAACTAAAACGTTACTGTTTTGCCGCCAGCACACGGCGGACACAAAATCACTTTGTTCGTCGTCTTTTTTGTCCTGTTCGAGGAAGCTGCGAACGGCTTCGAATTTATAACTGAACAAGTGCTTCGTTAAGCCTTTGTAGTAAACGTAAAGCGCATTGTTTTCGGAACCACACGCGACGTAATCGCCGTCCGTTGCGAGCCCGACGAAGTTTTTTTCGTTGACGTGCCCGACGAACGAACGGAGGCACCGCGGCGACGATATATTCCACATTTTCAACTGGGAATCCGTCGACGCCGATACAATTTCGGTCGCGTTTAGAAATTTAACGTACGACACCGCTTTTCGATGGTCTTTGAAGACGCACAGCGGTTCCTTCATTTTGCGCAGGTCGTAGTAGTGGACGCAGTGATCGGCAGATCCGAACGCGAGGTGGCACGAGCTCTTCGGGTTGAACCGCACGCAGCAAACGTTGAACTTCGCCTCGAGCGTCGCGATCGAATTATCCGCGTTTAAACTCCACAGTTTCACGCGTGCGTCGTCGGATCCAGACGCGATTAAACGGACGTCGACCGCATTAAAATGCACCGACCAACACCGTTTATCGTGCTCTTGGTACGTTTTCGTCCGCTGACCAGTCGTCACGTCCCAAATCGCCACGGATCCTTCGTAATCGCTCGTCGCCATCACTCCTTTGTGATACGTATTCCACGATACGCATGATATTTTGTACGTCGACGACATTTCAACGCAAGGGTAGTGTATATCGACCATGTCGCGTATCACCGAGTTGTAATCGAACACTTTGATTCGTTTCGTAACGCCGGCGATCGCGAAAAACTCATTGTCTTTATCGAATTCAATCGTTGACACGATTGTTGAATAGTTTATCACGTCGTTTGAATAGGAAAGCGTTGCGAGTGGTCGTAAACCTTTAAACCGCGAGAACTTTACGAGATTTTCACGGAACGTATCCAAACCGTCGCGCTCGCAGTCGACCGCGGAGGACCCAGCGCTGGAGTTCGCGTCTTCGTCGTTCGAATCCGCGCCGAAGTATAAATCTTTCGATCGGCATGAAAAGTAGTATTTTATGAAGTCGTCGAAGTGTTCGTGCATGCGGCGACGGCGCGCGACGAGACCGCCTTCCGCGCTTTGCGTCTCGGTGAAATTCGCAGGGCGTTTCAGCTGCGGTAAACTCGAATCGATCGCTCCGCGTATATCCAACAGTTCCTGCTTCATCGCGGCGCCCGAATCCGTTTTTACGATATCCTCAACGGTTGGGCAGCGATTTTGCACGTCGGATAGTATCTTCTCGACCATTTCTAAGTCTTTTTTGATGAGGGATACTTCTTTGACGAGTTGCCCGCGCTGCTCTTCTTTCATTTGAAACAAATGCTTGAGGAAATCGTATAGGAGAGAGTTCTGCGCCGCGACAGATTCCGCTTCGAGTAGCTGCTTCCGCTGCGTGAGTATCTCCAGCATGACGTCCACGTCGGGCATCGTCAAGTTTTGCGATTCGGCCGCGATGAAACTGCGCAAGCCGTCCGTCGAAGACGACGGGACGGAATCGCCGGTTATCGACGCGTTTCCGATCGCGTCCAAACCGGCGCTCTTCAGTTTATACTTCTCGATCAATTCGTTGAGTAGGAAGTTCGGGAATATATGATCGTGGTTCGGCAGACCGTAGCCACACTTTGGACATCGCCGCAGTGTGTCGATCGACTTGGAAATGCATGCAGAGCAGAAAGTGTGTCCGCACCGCGTCACGTACGCTTCTTCTATGAGATTAAAGCAAATCGGACAGAGGAAATCGCTGTTTTTATCCTCGACGGATCCCTCCATTCCGTTTAAGATCGGTGGTTTGACGCGCGCCGACCCCGAAGGCGACTGCGCGGCGTTCGGTTCCCGACCGGACATTATCGCGCCTTCAC
This sequence comes from Micropterix aruncella, assembly GCA_944548615.1. Taxonomy (NCBI): domain Eukaryota; kingdom Metazoa; phylum Arthropoda; class Insecta; order Lepidoptera; family Micropterigidae; genus Micropterix; species Micropterix aruncella. Next base: position 3,292,611 of record OX155974.1, read on the forward strand.
CTGAAATACCATCAGAAATCGCATTACTATAGAGCCAAATCTAAAAATTACACATTATCTAAGGTAGTTTAGGAGCGATTTCAAATAATGTTTCAGGATCGCGATAAATATCCCACTATATTTTGACTATTTGTGTTTTTCATCTATACCTACTTAGGTATTGTAACGGACCTTAAGTCCATTACATGCAATCAACAAATGCATCAATTTCCAATGAAATACACTGACACAATTCAGCTATTATTTAAACCCGTGCAGCGATGAATCAGCCCGATGAAACAATACTTTTACTGAGAATATTTCGAATTGCATCATTTCACGGCCTATATAAACCGGCCAAAATGCAACCAAATCATCATTACTTGAGTGGTCATCTCCCCGAAGGTAGCTACGGCATACTCGGCACCCCTGTCTTGAGGCCGGTCAACGAGTCCGGCTCCTTGGTTTCCTTTCCTTATATTTCCCAGTTACGAAGCATCAGTCTGCTATCCCACAGACTCGAGCCGTGCCCAGTACAAGATACTAGGAGCACACATAACATCCTCGCCCATATATCCTCGCAACCGCAGTGGCGTTTATAGAACGATTTTTTACACGACTGCCCAACAAAAAAGGGGTGTTATGTGTTCAGGGTTCATCTATGTATGTTTTTCGTTTCTTTATTCCACCGTATTTTCAGAATATTTATGTCATCCCGAGTATCATAGGGTACCTTAACTGTTCAAATATTAAGTAAATAGTTGTCTAAATGTCCAAATCTCCAAATGACAATAAATCTATATACTCGTGTCAACATAAAACTATTCGGCAAGCGTTATAACTGGCAATATTCAATCGACTCAATCAATAAATACCTTCTGCTTCATTCGAAACCGCCTTTAAATACGGAGATAACCCGCAAGTTGACACCACCACCTCACATCGAATAATCTGGAGTCTAGTGAGGGGTGGTCCCTCACAGTATTACAGCACCTCGAATAGTTTCTTAGAAGACCTTATATTTTAACCCTTGGAGTAAATGGGTATTTTCATGGATGCATCTGTCTCTTTTGCAGGATTTTCGGCGACATCGACCTTAACCCTTGGAGTAAATGGGTATTTTCATGGATGCATCTGTCTCTTTTGCAGGATTTTCGGCGACATCGACTTAAAGTACTATAACTACGAAACTACTACACCAATCATAAAAAGAACAACTGCACAATGATTGCATTGAAATTTCGAATATAGAATATTGAAATATCATTTTGTAAAACAATTAGATAATTATGAATAAATATGAGAACGTCAAAGAAGTGAAAAAAACGCGCGACCAGATTTGATCGACTCGTACTCAACGGATAATTGTTTCGCGACCAGATTTGGTTGACTCATACTCAACGGGTTAAAAAAAACTAATCTAACCTCCCGCCAAATAGGTGTATATGTATTATTTAAAATAAAATAAAACTTAACCTACCGAAATGTATGGTTTAGGCGCTTTTTTGAATGCCTATATCTCGCATATTTATTGAGACCGAAAAAATATTATTGCAGATTCGGAATCAGCGTGGTAAATATATTCTGGTGACATTAAAAAATCAACAATTTAGAAGAGGTTCCTATACTGCAATAATACCATTTGATTTTGAAGAAATCGATTTTGAAGGTTAATTGTAAATTTATTTAATAATTGTTTTTTCCGTTTGAAAAATATAGTCAATCTGTATAAAAAATAATTATACCACATAAGGATAACACATTATCTTGTAAAAAGAACTTGATTATGACAAGAGTAGGAATTCCTACCAACTGGTTTATTTTATAAAATTAAATAACTATCAGACCAGCCTTATTTTTGTCGTTATATATAACCTACATCAGACCAATATATGGATCCTCACTTTGTGAGGATCCATGGATTGAGGCGGATGAGGATCTCCTCCAGAAAGTCCAGCGCAGAGCGACCAAGATGCCAATGGGTTTTAAAAATCTGGAATATTCAGAGAGACTCCGCTGATTGTGACTGCTCACACACTCAAGGATCGTCGGATCAGGGGTGACCATCTTCTGCGAGGACACGATTTTAAACTAGAGAAAACGCAATCACACACCAATCGCAGGAAATACTTCCTAGCCAACCGGACTGTGGACCAGTGGAACAGTTTACCTGCTGAAGTGGTTGAAATGTATAGTCGACGTATTTAAAAATAGACCAGGGTTGGCAAAAACCCGGGTTTTATCAAAAAATATCTGCCCACTGGGTTATTTCGGGTTATTTCGGGGATTTTCGGGCTTTTTTGGGGAATTTCGGGTTGTTTCGGAGTTAATGAGAATTTTAAATTAATATATTTTAACTTTATATTTTATTTTATTTTATTACCATTTTATTGCATTTTTTCTCCCAATCCAAATCTATTTACTACTGAATAAAGTTGTAACACTACCATGAAGGAAATTTCCCCAAAAATCATTATTGTCAGTTGGCGGCGAGATCCTCTTTATTTTCACAACAGGATAAGAGTTAACACTAACAACAACTAAAGGCGCTGTTTCGGCGCGAAAGTACTGAGAAGTAGTGCTGGCAGCGTTTCGGTGCGAAAGTATTGAGTAGTAGTGCAAACGATTTTAAAACTAAATAGTGTATATTGAAGTGTATATAAGGGTCTTTATCGCTTGAAGAGCATTGTAATAGTTTTGTAATAAATCAAGTTGAGTGTTCTACCGTGTTTTTGCATCTTCTGCTGCCTATCCACGTAACAATATTATCCATAACTTATCTTATAAATCATGCCAAAAGTAGTTGGCATTACACTTGTCCGGCCAGTTCTGCATCAATTGAAAGACTTCTCAACATTTGGAATGGTCTGGAGTAAATTACGGAACAGACTTGGTGTGTCAAAATACATCCTTTTTTTCCTTTTTGATAAAATATCATATAAATGCTATATCCATTGATTTAATTATTATAAACAAGTATTTTTTCAAAAACCCACATTCGTCAAAAACCCTCGGGTTTTTTCAGGTGGGTTTTACCCAATTTAACCCAGTGGGTTTTTTCGGGTTGGGGAAAATCAAGCCAACCCTGCTAGACGTACATTTAAAAACATATTGTATTTAAAGTCAGTGTTAAATTCAGACATATCAACAGTTATGATGTCTGTCTGTAAAACATAATCTTCAAGCCAACCATAAGCTGCATTGATAAAAGCAAATAAATCTATCTGTATCTAGTCTAGGGAGCTAATGGGCCCTTGCTGGGTTGGTCACGAAGACCCATTCTGTTCAGGGTTGGTCACACTCACGGGTCAACACTCATCCGGCGGCCTCCATGCATGAAGTGCGAGCCCGGGCAGGACTCTGGCCTTAGGGCTAGTTTCCCCTAGAAATCAACCTTCTGGCGCTCCTGGACGGCTGCGCACCGTGCGGCGTAAGCCAATCGATTGCGCACTCTGACTAACAGTCGGGGGAGTCTGGAAGCAGTACTGTTTCCTATAGAGCGGGGGTGGTTGCGGACCTTACGGCGACTGCTCTTGAAACGACCATCGGCTACCCGATCCTGGGTGAACAACCGGGCAAAGGATGCCGTGGTCCGCGATAGATTCGGTATACACCGTTTCATCGCTTCGTAAGGGAGAGGACCGTTCAAGCGACCTCGAACTCGTAACCAATCGAGAGACCGGAGTAGCCTGCTCGCAATCGAAAGTAAGGATGTGAGTGTAAGCCCGCTGGGTAACACACCTGGTTATCTCGCGGTTACGGGCATGTGGCGGATCTTGGCAGTCACCTCTCATTTCTGAGAGTTGAAGGTCAAAAATATAGCACTTTAGAAATACGATCATAAGAAAGAAACTACTTGATGGATCATAAAAAGAAGAATTGTAGAATGATCGCATTGAAATTTGAAATATAAAACATTAAAACCTCATTTTGTAAAACAATTAGATATTAGCCGTTTTATGAGACGGAAGAAGGACAGCAGGTAAGGCGTACAGGGTCAGCAAATAATACCACAGAACTTTGTATCCATCACCCCAACACAGGTGTATACCTAGTGGGGTGATGTAATCCTGACAAGTTAATGCCCTTTCGCGATTTTCATTACATGTATTCTTTTAAAATGTGTTAAAAAAATGAACGCAATCTTTTTTATGTAACTATAAAAAATAGGATAACCAAATAAATAAATAAATAAATAAATAAAATTATGAATAGGTACTGAAAAAGACTCACTTATTCAGCGATATCGACATTATCTCAAAATACGAAACCCTATCTAGAAATTATACACATTTGTGCACGTTATTACATGCTTGACCAAATCTATTCGTTCGTTTTATTTATTTTCATACATATATCCGAAGAGGCTACATAATATCCGAAGAGAAGCACAGATCCGAGCAATGGCAGAACTCGACTAAGTGCCCTCAGAATACAAAAAATTATATTAGGGATTCTAGACTGCGAGAAGCAAGACTGAATAATCAAACAATACAGAATTTATCCGTCTTTCTCACACATATCTAACAGGGGGTGGTTGCACTGTGATTTTGGTGTAAATTCCGTTCGTTGAGAGCGTGGTTTGTCGCGCCGCGCTTGTACCCGTTTTGGGACATTACTGAGCATTGACTACAATACATCGTACCTGATTCAGGACGTTACTGTCTTGAGGGGTTAATTTGTTTTCGTGGTCTTTTGGAAATTTGATTCCCATGGAACAGTTAATTCTACAATAAAGGCCATTTTCCGAGATAGCAAGTTAAGAGATATCTCGACGGAGGGCTGTGCATCTGAGACTTTCAGAGAATTTAAACTGCTGAAATACCAAATCGACCTTTTAGAGTCCAATCTGAAGCTTTCTCATTTGTTGATACAGTTGACATCCTCGATTATAAGAATATTGAGAAAATGAAACACTCGAATCGGGAGACATTTTCTTTCGCACCAGCTTGGGTTATCCGGATTTATCTGAACAATCGCTGTTCGAATTTACACCGGATTAAACCTATTGATTATCCCGTATAATATTAATGAAAATCAACTTACAAATTTACGATTTGAAGAAGGTCTTTCCCGATAGTGCGGCCAAATTCATCCGACGTATGTGTGAGTTGCATACCGCCATTTTCCTCAGTGTAAACTCCGAGAACTAAGCCGTTCTGTAAACAAACGAAATTCTAAGTTTGATATCAGATTTCTTAACACGTTGAACGCCATGACAGACACCATGTGTCCGACAGCATACTTTCCCCCGGGGCCGCCCCAATAAATCTAGAATCGTCCAAAAAATGTTGAGGTGCTTTTTTGCAAAAACAAACAGTAAATAAATCAAAAATAACGGGTGACTTACGGAAACAGCGATTTACTCATTATTTTCCGAGATGTCAAATGGCAGACACCAGTGTCCGTCGCGGCCTGTAAGAATATCCAACCGTCTTTCTTTTTTTGTGCCAAGTGGTCATGTTGTACTGTGGGGCTGCGCGGGTCACTTGCCTAAGTAAAACCAGTCAAAACGCTGTCCGTTGGCCGCCTAGAGGTTTCTGAAGTGATCGAGGGCATGCGGACACATGGTTTCCGACGCGGTCCCTTGGACCCGATATACTGGCAGTCACGAGATGTCCGCGGCCCACTGAGCTAAACGTGGTTTTTAGTTTGCCGGTTAACGTATTAACTAGCTGGACCTTTCAGGTGAAAGTACAGTGGGAGGCCATCACATTAGGAACCATGTAATGTCAGTACAGATTAGCAAATTTCAATTTTGTAAACTTTTAAACTGCAATACCTTCTGAGGTCCACATTATTAATTTTAATAAATAAATGTACGAAGATCATTTTTCCTTGAATTAACATTCAGTGTTATGCCCTATAATTATTGAGGGCCGCGTCTTATTCCAGTAAATATTTACTCCAAAATTATGATAATTTTTAATATATTTGATATTATTAAAGAAACAATTTGAATAATAATAAAACTCTTTATTCTTAACCCGACAAATGACAGGCGTCCTTTTGGGGATGCAAGTACATTAATACACTGGAATGACAGGCGTCCACTTGGTCCAGTGATGACGACACGATGGAGGCCGTTTGCGTTTTGTAATTTGTCGCCATTATTATCTTAATTGATTTACGAGATAAGGTTATAATGTTTTATATGTCATATTTCAATGCGATCATTTTACAGTTCTTCTTTTTATGATCCGTATAGTGGTTTACAAGTTATGGTCGTTTTTATCAAGGTCGTCGATTTTGCGCGCGAAAAGGTCGCGCACGAATGGGACAGCTGAATTTTTACTCCGCGAGGAGAGGAGTTAAGAAAAGGCGGGCTTATTGCCTGCAGGCAATATTTTAGAGCTAATCTATACTATTGTATGAACATTATTTGCGAGTAGGTTACATAACTTAACCTATATAAAGAGTATGACAAATATAATGAAAGAGGATAGAAAGAAATATATAGCTTTGTGGGCACAGGTTTGCCACATCAAAATAATCCAACACCTATAAGGACGCTAAAGTTTAAAAAGAAGGGGAATGGGAGGGGAAAGGAAACTCTCTGAGTCTGTTTTAAAAGTTGTTATGATTGGCGCGGTTCTCACATTTTTCGGAAAAGCATTCCAAAGACGGGCTCTATGCACGGTGAAAGAGAATGAGAAGAAGTCACTGTTTTGACTAAGGATAGAGAGTAGCATGTTGTTCTTTGATCTTAGAGGGCGTCCATGAGCCGATAATGCAGTAAATCTACCGGTAAGATAATTGGGAGCGACGCCATCCAAGATCTTGAAAAGCATACAGAGAACTCACATGTCTCTTTTCTCCCGGGTCGACAGCCAGTGAAGCTTTTCTCTGTACTCCGTGATCAAATTTTCTGAGGCCATGGATATACCGAATCCAAACATTTTGGAGATGCTTGAGACGATAAGTTTACTTATTTTGATAAAAATTCATAATTGTGGATAATATGACCAATAAACATGACCTAACAATTTAAATTATTTTTTTTAATACAAAAAAACTACTTTGTGTGACTTAAATATAAGAGTTAGACAAATGCTGTGTCAATAACATAAAATACTACTTTTGTGACTTAAATAAAAAAGTTAGACATATGCTGTCGCTGACTTTTTTGTAGGCATTATCAAGCTCTACAACTTTTATCTAGAACCTAATCATATATCTCTCATCGTTAAGGCAGCGTTCATTAGAAACGTTTTCGTTCGACCGTTTTTTCCGACTTACTTTGTAAATCCGACTACCACGAAAAAATCTTTTCATTTTTCGGAATAATATATAGACACTCACAAATAACGTGGCTTTCTATTGGTAAAAGAATTTTCAAAATCGGTTCAGTAGATCCAGAGATTACTTCCTACAACGTCACAAACTTTACCTCTTTATAATTATAATATTAGTATAGATAATAATCACTTTTATCAATGACCTTTAAAAACAAGGATTTTCATGATAATCTTTTTGGGGCTGCCATTTTTTAATGAAATTTTCCACGCCTGTCAAAAATGGTTCAAATTAAGAAAAAAACGAAGGTATTATGGCATTATAGGAACCTCTTCTAGATTGTTGATTTTTTAACATCACCAGATATATTCACCACGCTGATTCCGAATCTGCAATAATCTTTATTCGGTCTCAACAAATAAGCGAGATATAGACATTAAAAAAAGTGCCAAACCAATAAGTTTCGGTAGGTCAGGTTAGTTTTAAGCTATTGCATAGCTTTTATCGCGGGCCTAGGCCAGCGCGGCGACCGAATGAAGAAATTTCTTAACGAAAATTAATGATTTTAAACTGATAATTACGTCTAAACGAGTACTGCTTACGATTCGAAAAAAATATATGTTAAACAAGAACATTTTCCTAATATTCTTAGCTTTAAATATTTTAGATTTTGTTTATATTACATAGTGTAATTAATTTGTGAAATTAGGTCTAACCGAACACAAAAACGACTACTACGCAAATACTATCTGGCGTATTATTATGAAACCTGCACCATTTTAAAGATAATTTTATTATCTATCTTTTTATCTACGATTTTTTTCGAATAATTCGTTTTTTTTGCTTTATCGAATAAAAAATTCGTGCGCGGCGCATAATCGGAAGACCTAAAAACCTGCACCATTTTAAAGATAATTTAATTATCTATCTTTTTATCTACGATTTTTTTTGAATAATTCGTTTTTTTTGCTTTATCGCGCTGTGCTGTGCTGTGCGCGGCGCATAATCGGAAGACCTAAAAACCTGCACCATTTTAAAGATAATTTAATTATCTATCTTTTTATCTACGATTTTTTTTGAATAATTCGTTTTTTTTGCTTTATCGAATAAAAAATTCGTGCGCGGCGCATAATCGGAAGACGTTTAAATTATTCTGAATCATTTGCTACCGCAGACGCAAATGATTCGGAATAATTTCAACGTTTTCCGATAGAGCGCAGTTATCTGATATCAGAAAAAAAAATAATTATAATTGCATAAGTTGTTAAAAATGTTATGCAATAGCTTTACCGCGGCAGTCCCCGAGTGCCACACGTATTTTTTTTTTTTTAAATAATACATAAACACCTATTTGGCGGTAGGTTAGATAAGTTATTTTTAAAAACAACTTTAATACCTCGAGCGCTGACGTTTGAATTGTAGTTTCTCTTAGAGAACGCGAAGAAGAAGATTACATTACAACAAAAATGTAGCGTTTCAGGAAAACGACGATTACTCAGAAACTACTATACGGATCGTATAAAGAAGACCTGTTTTATGTTCCTGTTGAAATTTGCTATTAGATACGTGTAACGTCGTTTTGTAAAGCAATAAGCATTATTCAGAATTATCTGTCAAAGTTGTGGTACAGAAAAAAACTGCCTTGTCCAACATTTCTGTTTTTTCTGGAAATAAATCACCCTATACAAGAAATTGTGAATATTTTTTTAATAATTATAATATGCTTCATTTAACCGATGACTTCGTTTTACTTATACCCATACAAAAATAAAAAAATATTCGGTGTTGAAAATCAACATGAATATTGAAGTTTTTGGTTTGGTTTGGTTCAATCATAGACTAAAAAATGGCGACTGTATGAAAAATAATGAACCAACTAGTTAACGACAGAGAATCTTCTCCTCTTTTCGCACATACCACAGGCCGTATGATTTATGTGAGGTATCAAGGGTAAATAATTGGAAAACATCGGCGCCGATCTCGGCTGGGACAGATGTCCCCTTTGCCGCTCTACGGTAATTTCAATTGTGGGACAATTGTCCCGTTTGCCGCTCAAGAGGTTAAAAACTGAGTTTAAAAAAACTTTTTTTTTTGTATGTAAATTTGGTCTTGAAATTTTACGCGTCCGAAGCTCTTTTTCGTTCACATTTAGCATTACAATAATGGAATCTAGTAGCATTTCTTTATTTTTTCGATTTCTGAGAAAGGTGCCTATACTGCATTATTGCCGATTAATGCCAAAACGAATTTTAGGTTATAAAGCGACTGAAAACGATAAAAATGCAGCAGCAACAATATTTTTCACGATTCTTTAACGAAATATTATAGAAACAAACAAATATTACCGCTGGAATCGCTCCAGGTACCAGCAACAACCCCTACTTCAAACGCGAACTCTCGACTATCTAAAAAGAGTTATAACAAATACGTATCTGTATCATCATCCCCGAGACGCTCTATTACGCACGACATTGTTAAATCATACGTAAAACCCGGTCAATCGACGCGGCTTCGCGCTAAAAATATCCACAAACCCTATCTCACACTCCGCAAATCATTGAAGCTCTGATTAGCACCTTGAATAAACAACAAATGCTTACCTTTTCCGACGCAGAAGCGTAATACCTCGACAGTGGGAAATTCAATTGAATCGTGCGGATGATATTCGAGGTAGATCTCTTTAAAAAAGCCATTTTATTTCACAAACAACAAAACGACACACAGGCAAAGGCGCAAAGCCACCATGTCATTTTTTATCAGAAAAATGGTGGATGAGCGTAGGGATGAACGAGCGGTTTAAAAAGTCGAGTTGGTGGAATCATTATGGCAGTCGAGTCGTGAGATTGGAGACATTTACCGCAAATTCTACATGTTTTTATGTTATAAAATTAACAACAGTTGTAAATGTAAATAAACTGTAAATGAATAATATTGATTGTCGCAATATGAAATCGAATAGTTGGTTATACGTGGTGAGTTTTTAATTACCGGCACCCTTCAAGTGGGTAAACCAAAACCAGCAAACCTCTTTAAAAAAAAATGGATTTTTTTTTCTATATTTGTGACACATTTTGGTATATTCGAAAAACAGTCTGGGAACGAGAGTGTGAACCAAGTTGTTACTCAATGCCCGCTTGTGAGTCAAATACCTTCATAGGACGTTTACACTCTCGCGCGAGGCGCGAGGCGAGACGCGAAACCATATAGGTAAACAATCGGAACAGAGGCAAAGCTTCTAGCAAAGTAGGTAAACATTTTGTACGTCGTTAGAAGCTTTGCCTCTGTTCCGTTTGTTTACAATATGGTTTCGCGTCTCGCCTCGCGCCTCGCGCGAGAGTGTAAACGCTCCATAACGCTCATGCAACACGCAGCTGTGTTTTCACATTTTCCCTTTCGCGCATCGAACGCAGCCGTTTCTGTGAACAGCCGAACAGTTTGGCTAAATTAATTACGGGCTGGCGTGATATTATTCAGGCCGTGAAAGTACGGAAAATGCGACTGCGACGAGGTGTTCTTCGACTTCTTGAAACAAACCGACGAAAAGTCAATTACTTTTACTAACATAGATAAGCTATTATCGTAATTGTCTTGAGGCGTACTCTAGCCATTTAAGATTTCCAGACTCTGATGATGGATTCCAAGATTTCCATGGATTACCAGAATCTAATACCGGCATTCTCTTTTTTGACACGCACTGAACGCTCTCCTGGTCTAGCACCTTAGTAGTAGCGATAGAACTTTAAGAAGAAGAAGCAAGTCGACGTAATCACTTGATCAGTTACACAACGTTAGCTTAAGTTGTCTTTTTGACAGCTGTCAGCAAAATTCGAAATGTTCATTTTCCGTCAAAACATAAAGGAATTCGCCACAGACTTAACGAATTCGCATATTATTCGCAAATTCACTGCAATTAAATTTTGCTTTGTTCGCTCATTAGTTTAATTCGGAAATAGCTAGTGTTTTTTCGCTTTTTTTAGGAAAATAACACAGTTGTGTACATGCCAGTTTTTCTAGTTTAAATTTTGTTTCGTTTTTGTAACATGTCTACTGTGCGTTCCCCACACGTCGTCGACGGCGAGGCGCCTGAATCGGACGAGGAAAATGTAAATAATTTAACTAAAACAATAGATTAAAAAACTAAAAAACACAATTTTATAAATACCTACTGCACTAAAAAGCAAAAAGACTGTAAGCGATGTTTTTATTATTTTATTATTTCAGTGTAAAAGTGTGGGGCGCTTTTTCTTCAAAATCAAATGGTATTATTGCAGTATAGGAACCTCTTCTAAATTGTTGATTTTTTAATGTCACCAGACTATATTTACCACGCTGATTCCGAATCTGCAATAATATTTTTTCGGTCTCAATAAATATGCGCCAAAACCATACATTTCGGTAGGTTAAGTTTTATTTTATTTTAAATAATACATAAACACCTATTTGGCGGGAGGTTAGATTAGACAACCCTATAAAACTGAGTTAAAAAAAACTTTTTTTTTTTTTGTATGTAAATTTGGTTTTGAAATTTTACGCGTCTGAAGCTTTTTCTTTCACATTTAGCATTACAATGATCGAATCGAGTAGTATTTCTTTATTTTTTCGATTTCTGAGAAAGGTTCCTATACTGCAATAATTCCAATCAAATCATCATAATGCTTTCCATTAAAATGTTTGCAAAAAGCATCTATTGTTCTATTTTGTACTTTTTAGTCATATTTAATAAGAAAACATTGTACTAGGTATAGAGTTCCAGTGACAGTCATCCGGCTTCATTTTTACGCCCTGGAAACCATTTATGACCAGAGTACATTTCAAGAACATTCTTACGAGCCCACACATCTAAGAAACGTTGTTCTATTAGAATTCCAGTGCCTGCCTTCCGGACCCATCATCAGAACCCTAGAAACTATTCATGAGCAGAGTACATCTCGAGCCGATTCCAACAAGCTCAAACAGGGTTAAGATACGTTGGTCCGTTATAGAATTCCAGTGCTTACCTTCCGGCTCTATATTCAGACCCTGAAAACCATTCATGGCCAGAGTATATTTCAAGAGGTTTCCAAAAAGGCCAAACACGGACAAGATAAGTTGTTCCATTATAGAGTTCCAGTGCCATCCTGCCGAATCCATCATTCGAGTCTGGAAATCTTAAATGGCCAGAGTACGCCTCAAGACAATTGCGACAAGCCCAAACACGGCTCGGATACTTTGTTCCGTTATGCAGTTCCTGTGACTACCTTCTGCCTCCATCATCAGGGAGCTAACGGGCCCATGATGAGTTGGCCATGATGACCCATATGTTCAGGGTCGGTCACACTCACGGGTCAACACCCATCCGATGGCCTCCACGCATGGGGTGCGAACCTGGGTAGGACACTGGGTCAACCAGTCTCCCCTGGGAATCAAACCTCTGGCGCTCCTGGACAGTCTGCGCACCGAGCGGCGCAAGCCAATCGACTGTGCTCTCCGACTAACAGTCGGGGGAGTCTGGGAACTGTATTGTTTCCTATAGAGCGGGGGTGGTTGCCTACCTTACGGCGACTGTTCTTGAAATGACCATTGGCCATCCGATCCCGGTTCAGAGTCGGGCAAAGGACGCCTTGGTCCGCGATAGATTCGGTTCACACCGTTTCACCGCTTCGTAAGGGAGAGGACCGCGCAAGCGACCTCGAACTCGGAACCAATCGAGAGACCGGAGAAATCTGGTCACAATTGGAAGCAAGGGCGCGAGGGTCGGCCCGCCAGGTAACACTGGCTATCTCGCGGTAAGGCGTTGGCTTCTTGCGGGTTGTGACGTAGCTGGACGTTGGATTTGTTCTGTCCAAAGTCTTCTACGTTCACTGCAGGGCGACAGAACGAGAAAATCGTTAAAACATCCTGTGGTGACGGGCTCGCCCGTTGTAGTTGACACCGCAAGTTGCCTCCATCATCAGATCAGCTCAATAGCTCAGATATTATTGTATTGTCATCAGATATTATAATAGGCCTCAGCTCAGATATTATCGTATTGTCATCAGAACTACACACGATTGCCAAGTTTGCCAACACACGACTGCCAAAAAAAAGTAGTTTTTTGGCAGTCGAGTACAAGCAACAATTTTTTTCTGATTTAAATAATTTTTTCACTTTTTAATTTGATTGTTTTATAGCCGAAGGCGCCGCCACAGGCCATAGTTGTTGCCGGAGAAGCGTCAGAATCGGAAGACGGTAATTTTTACAATATTTAACCCGTTGAGTATGAGTCAACCAAATCTGGTCGCGAAACAATTATCCGTTGAGTACGAGTCGACCAAATCTGGTCGCGCGTTTTTTTCACTTCTTTGACGTTCTCATATTTATTCATAATTATCTAATTGTTTTACAAAATGATATTTCAATATTCTATATTCGAAATTTCAATGCAATCATTGTGCAGTTGTTCTTTTTATGATTGGTGTAGTACAATTGGTATAGTTACAATTTCTAAATAGGGTTCCGTATTTTTCCGTAAGACAAGTATAACTTAGAAAGGCCGAGTTTTTTTCACTTTTTCGACTTTCTAATATTTATTCATAATTATCTAGTCGTTTTACAAAATAAGACTTCAATCCTACTACTATTATAAACGCGAAAATTTGTAAGAATGTATGTATGGATGTTTGTTACTCTTTCACGCAAAAACTACTGGATGGATTTTGATGAAACTTTATAATAGAATAACACAGCTTACACATCAGAATAACACATAGGCTATAATTTATAAATATATATAGTTTTCTATCATCATTATCACAATTTTCCATCACCACGCGGGTGAAACCGCGGGGCGCAGCTAGCTGAATTATGCAGCAGCTGAATTATGAATTAACCCTTGGAGTAAATGGGTATTTTCATGGATGCATCTGTCTCTTTTGCAGGATTTTCGGCGACATCGACCTTAAAGTACTATAACTACGAAACTACTACACCAATCATAAAAAGAACAACTGCACAATGATTGCATTGAAATTTCGAATATAGAATATTGAAATATCATTTTGTAAAACAATTAGATAATTATGAATAAATATGAGAACGTCAAAGAAGTGAAAAAAACGCGGAACCAGATTTGGTCGACTCGTACTCAACGGATAATTGTTTCACGACCAGATTTGTTTGACTCATACTCAACGGGTTAAAGCTAATTATCACATATTAGAATTCGTCAGTTTAAATGCAGATATAAAACGATTAAAGCATAAATATTAATTCGACAATAGCGTTGACTAAAGTCGGCTTTACACGGCAGACAAATAAAATTAAAAAAAAATAGAGCTGAATCCATGTACATGAGTATACATATAAAATAGATAATTATTATAAGAATATTAATAGTCATCAAGCACTTTATACAAAAAATAATCACACAATAGGTAGTATCAAAACAAAATTGGAAAAAACAACAGCTTTCCGTGAAAAGTGGGAATCTTCCCTTTTCATATCGACCTCTCGCACTCTCCTAGGAGAAAAGCTATCTCCTCCCCTCTAAAAGCCGTTACGGTACGATACGTGTTTGTCCAGACTTCAGGGCCGACCAACAGTTTCTGGTTGGCAGCTACTGGCTCGTTAGAGCGCATTCCTGATTGGTCGGCAATCAACCAATCAGAGAATGGCTAAAAACCCATCCTTTTCCTTGGAGTGGATTCTTCGGGTTCCAAACATCATCAGAGTCCGTCCCGGTACCTCACGTATACGTTCCCGTTATTTTCGCGTCTGCGATTATCTCCATAACCGGCTGAGGGCAGTTTTCCGGCCACGTAAAGTTGAATCGATGATTCCTGGGTTTCTGTTTACTTGCCGGTGGTCGGTGGTGATGGTGCCTTGTTTTCTACTCCCATTCAACAGTTTTTCACTATTTTTGGGAGTAGAAAATACCACGTGTTTTCTCTCGTGTTTCGCGGTTTCTTGCTGTAAACACGTGATTTTTCACGGCAGGTCGTAAGAGGGGTGCTATATGCTTATACCTCAACTTTTATACGACTGTTTCGGGCAGTATTACCCGCTTTCATTTTCGGTTTGACGAGTTCAAACTGTCCGTTTTCTGTGCCAAGGTTTGTCTCCTAGCTATGTTAGAGCGGGCGGTCGTAGGGAGTCTCGCTTGCTCCGGTCCGTGTGGGAGCGGGCGGCCGTAGGCCGTCTCGCTCGCTCGATCCGCTCGAAGCGGCGCCTGCGATGTCTATAAAGGCTACCCGATGCATTTTTGCCATTTTTCTCATAAAAAATGAGTTTTCTGCAAATGTCTTATGCTTCATCGGGCACCCTCATAGCGGCCGTAAATTCTCTATTTTACGGTCGGCGACGACGCTACTGGCGGCGTCGCAACACTCTAGATTGCTTCCTACGTTGGGACACTCGTATACATAATTGAGGAATATTCTGGATTCCAAAACGCTAAAAACTGTTTATCATGCTTTATGTGAATCGCTATTTACTTACGGCATAATTGGATTGGTTGTGGTAAAACCCTGCTAGAGCCATTGCAAGTTGCGCAGAAATTTATACTCCAAATTATTCTCCGCAGACCATATCGCCATCCCAGCAATGAACTTTATGTGGAAGCTAAAGTCCTTGATTGTAGGCAAATTTTTTTTTAAACTTTCCCCTTAAAGCTATTTTTGGTCAATAATTCAAATTTAGGAATAATTCAGATCCGAAGACCAACAAGACAAGTTTTAGAAAATAGCTTAATAATACCCAGGATGAAAACATCATTTGGACAAAGACATTACTCTTTCATTGTCGCCGAGATTTTACAATCTGATCAATATGGAAATAAAAATGAGTTTGAAATTTAGGGTATTCAAAAATAAAATAAAGGAATGGTTCTCGAGTCATGACAGACTAACCATACATCAAATGTTAGAAATTATAGTTTAATAAAACTTAGGTGCACAAATTATTAATATATTTTTAAATAGTTGATTATATTTTAACATTCATCTAATTACCAATTCATTTTGTTGTTATATATTGTTTTGACAATGAATTCTACTTTATTTTATAGTACTTTTTAAATTTCTTAACATATATTAAATGTTATTTATTGACTTTTTTATTTTATGTATTAAATATTTATCTTACTCTTTACTTTAGTTTTATATAAATTCTCTGATTGTCTCGCTCTATTTGATTGTTTTTTTTGAGGACCATTTTTTAGGGCAATTTCGTTTTATGAGCATTTTAATAAAACTTTTACATAATTTATTGTAAAATTAGAGTTCTGTCCATCCTAGAACGGGCTATAGACCAGGGTCGATAATTTTTGAAACCAAAAAAAATAATAGTAGGATGAAACCCATTAAAAAAGGACGATAATATAACAGAAATGAAAGGAAAAATAATTTACTGGCGATCTGAGGTCGGGAAGTGGAAGGGGGTGAGTTTTGAAGGGTAAAAAACGGTGTATCTCAATTTCCGGCAAAACTACAAGTCCTATGAAAAAAAATTTATGACAAAGTTGTAGGTAATAAAGAGACCTACAACTTTCGTGATTACCCTTTTTTCTCATAACCTCAAAATTTAGGTGAAAAATTCAAATAATCAAGTTTTTGGTTTTTTATTTTTATCTTATGCAAAAAAAAATTTTTTTCACGAAATTTGGTGAAAACTTACCTTTTTATGTCCTAAAGATACTGTAATTTTTTTGATTTGAAATATTCATTTTTTCACCTTATTTTGACTTAATATCGAAAAAACAACCTAATTTTCAATCGCAAATTCTCGCATCAAAATATCAGCTTTTTAAAAAAAGTCGAGGATTTTTTTGTTCGTTGAAATCTCTTCTTTCTGATAATGTAAAAAAATATATACATTACTATGGTAAATGTTCTCAGAAAATGCAAAGAAAAGAAAAAAACTGGTATCCGATTTTTTTTTAATCACTATGTACAATTTTGAGCTATTTAGTAAAATTTACACTTTAATTACTTGAAAAACGTAAGATTCTATTAAAATAAGGTGAAAAAAAGAATATTTCAAATCAAAAAAACTACAGTGTCTTTAGGACATAACAAGGTAAGTTTTCACCAAATTTCGTAAAAAAAAAAATTTTTTTGCATAAGATAAAAATAAAAAACCAAAAACTTGATTATTTGAATTGTTCACATACATTTTGAGGTTATATGAAAAAAGTGTAATTACGAAAGTTGTAGGTCTCTTTATTACCTACAACTTTGTCATTTAATTTTTTTTCATAGGACTTGTAGTTTTGCCGGAAATTGAGATACACCGTTTTTTACCCTTAAAAACTCACCCCCTTCCACTTCCCGACCTCAGATCGCCGGTAAATTATTTTTCCTTTCATTTTTGTTATATTCTCATTCTTTTTTGACGGGTTTCATCCTACTATTATTTTTTTTCACTTTATACCATTTTTAAAATTATCGACCCTGGTCTACTAGTCCCAGTTGGGTGACAGAATCAAATAAGCAAAAGGTTAAGGTTTTGCCATTCGGTTCCTGTTATTTATATATGCAAAAACAATGTTTTAAAGTAATTAATTCCTAAATAAATAAATAAATAAAATAAAGATAGAGAAAAGTCTGATGTAATTTGTTTCTGTTTTTGACATTCTTTTACTTTTTTGTCGTTTGTAGAAGCAGACCAGTCGAGTGCATCCGGAACTACTGAAACAAAGTCGAACCAATACTTTGCTGCGTCTTCTAGCGGTTATACCGAATCAATCCTACATAGAAAACTCTGTAAGTATTGCCCTAAGACTTGTATCACCCTAGGACTTTCCCAGCAAGTAGCCAAGGACTGATTTCATCTGAATATTAATTTCATAAATAGCCATCGTGAGGAATACATAAACACAGACAGACTAGAGACAGACTACAACGGGTGAACCCGTCACCTGAGCAAGTTTTAACGATATTGGATTGTTAGAGGTCAAGAGGTCCAATGCCCTACGGCGAAGCACCAGGAAAGGTACCTAGCGGGCAGCCTTGCCCCCTGACTACCAAGTTGGAAGGATATCTCTATCTGGATTTAACCTTCAGGATACCTCCTACCTCCTGACTGAGGTAGGAGGTATCCTGCTCCTACCTTGTCTTGTCTTGCCAATATTGTCTATATTATATTGTTAACAATATTTAGCTTTACACGATCTGATCTCGACGTATCAGCAAAGTTGCCTGTCCAGAATAAATAATAATAATAATTCTTTGACGGTAAAATATATTATATGTCATAAAATTTTTCATTTTACATTTTGTCTATTGCTGTAAAGTCTACATTACGGTTGATTTTCTTTGATTTTAAGTTTCTGTGATTTTCTATAATTTGACAGCTCAGCAGAGCTTCGCTTGGCTTTAACCCGGTGACTCCCTAACATCTCTTGCGGGACCAACGGCCGACTCCCCCAATTTCCAGGTTATAATTTTTATATGTCAAATTTCAATGCGATCATTTTACAGTAATTTTTTTAATGATCCGTATAGTGGTTTACAAGTTATGGTCGTTTGTATCAAGGTCGTCCACTCGCGTTGATTTTACGCGCGAAAATGTTGCGCGCAAAAGTGATAGCTGAATTTTTACTTCGCGAGAGGAGGGGTTAAACTGCTTTTGGCAAAGACTCACAATGTGTCGTAGCGCTGGCAATGATGATAAGTGAAATATTATTTAGTTAATACTTTTTCAGATGAAAATAACGTCGCACTACGCGCATCAGTACTGGGACTGTTTCGAGGGGCCGTAGACAACGCCTACAATAAATTGTCGCTAGTTGATCAAGACCTCCTGAATTCACAGGTATGTTTTTAATCTATATATATAAAACAAAGTCGGGTTTGTTTGAACACTTTTAACTCGAGAACGGCTGGACCGATTTTCATGGTTTTTGATTTGTTGTATTTGTCTCCGTCCCAAATAGCAGAATAACTATTAAAAACATTGGAAGATTCACGAAAAAATAAAATAAAAGAAAAAACATTTTCCCACACAAAATGTAAATCCGTGTTTTTCTCATGGTCAGTTGTACGTGGCATGTTCACGTGTCGACAAATCATCCGCTTTATTTGTTCTTGCGCCTAATAAAAAAACATAAAATGTTGTATATCACAACGTGCTTCAATGAAGAGAATTAAACCGAGTCCATCCCATGCTTCACAATATGTAAATAGTTTAATTCAATCATGTCTTGCTGACACGCGATTGATATACCTAATTTTTGTACTTTTATGTTTCTTTTTGTGTTATTATCTTAATAAAGTAGTGAGCTTAATATTGATTTTGTATTCATTGTATTACTTTCATAAAATCATAAATTAAGTTCAGCTAATCTGTAACACGACATTCATTGACTGTTAGGCGGTACGAAGTTCGCCGGGTCAGCTAGTATGATATATTTCGCAAAATACTACATTACACTTAAATTGACCGCTGATAAAATGAAGTGAGGATTCCAGCTATATTTGTTTTTCCTTATTTTTTTAACTCTTTTTGCTATTGCCATCTGTCTTCTAGGTACGACACTCAGCAATCGTTGTGGAGCTTAAACGGGGGGGCGCCAGTTTTGCATGCGGCAATTTTGCACATATGTCACTTTTGACAGGTCCAAATTTGTTGAGGGCAGATTTGCAGGAGGCAACCTTGCAGGAAGCAACCTTGCAGGCGGCAACCTTCAGTACAGTTTTTAAGTTTTTCTGTTAGGTTAGGTTAGGTTAGGTTTTTCTTTCCCTAAAATCGAAGTGACATTAATTACCGGCATCCTTGTAGTGGATGACTTTTATACATCAAACTAAACATTTAAAAAAATGTTTTAAGTTTTTCTGTTAGGTTAGGTTAGGTCATTTTGACATTTGCAAAACTGCCTTCTGCAAGATTGCCTTCTGCAAAACTGCCGCCTGCAAGAATGCCGTCTGCAAGATTGCCGTCTGCAAATTTGCCTTCTGCAAGTTTGATGGGACCCGCTTAAACGTATCCATAAAAGTTTGTGACATTTTTCATCGCGCATTGATAATGAGATACCACATACATACCACTATGCCACACGGGCCGGTGGCATAGTGGTTAGACCGCCTGCTCTTACATTGTAAGGTCCCGGGTTCGATTCCCGGCTGGGTCACCATTTTCCGTTGGGATCAAATTAATGGAATTGCATTTTCAATTCTTTCCATTAAATGCAATAACAAGACACACTCTTACCAACATGTTACAACGCACACATACATATAAATACGTCATAGTATGGTTGGTTGTAAGAGATTGTCATATGACAATAAACCCACCAATTGTGACATTTCACAATAAAGAATACAAAGTGAAGATCGAGACTCGCATCGAAATTGCACGCAGCGCCTTTGGAAAAATGGAAAAGGTGACTTGAACAAAACAGTCCACCGTGAAGCTCCGCCACATGCCCGTAAGAGGCCAACCTTAACCTTAACCGCGAGATAGCCAGGAGTGATACCCAGCGGGCTTACACTCACGCCCTTACTTCCAATTGCGATCAGATTACTCCACTCTCTCGATTGTTTACGAGTTCGAGGTCACTTGCGCGGTCCTCTCCCTTACAAAGCGGTGAGACGGTGTAAACCGAATCTATCGCGGACCACGGCATCCTTTGCCCGGCTGTTCACCCAGGATCGGGTAGCCGATGGTCATTTCAAAAGCAGTCGCCGTAAGGTCCGCAACCACCCCCGCTCTATAGGAAACAGTACTGCTTCCAGACTCCCCCGACTGTGAGTCAGGGTGCACAGTCGATTGGCTTACGCTGCACGGTGCGCAGACCGTCCAGGAGCGCCAGAAGGTTGATTCCTCGGGGAAACATCCTAAGGCCAGAGTCCTGCCCGGGCTCGCACTTCATGCGTAGAGGCCGCCGGTTGGGTGTTGACCCGTCAGTGTGACCAACCCTGAACAGAATGAGTCTTCGTGGCCAAATCAGCAAGGGCCCCTTAGCTCCCAGAAGTGCGAGCCAGGGCAGGACGCTGGCCTGCGGGCCAGTCTCCCCTAGAAGTCAACCTTCGTGCGCTCCTGGACGGTTTTTGTACCGTGCGGCGTCAGCCAATCGATTGTGCATTCTGACTAACAGCCGGGGAAGTCTGAAAACAGTAATGTTTCTTATAGAGCGGGGGTGGTTGTCATCTTTACGACAACTGCTCTTGAAACGACCATTCGACCACATGATCTCGGGTGAATTAGCCGCTCAAAGGATGCCGTGGTCCGCGATAGATTCGATATACACCGTATCACCGCTACGTAAGGGAGAGGACCGTGCAAGCGACCTCGATCCTGTAACCAGTCAGGAGGCAGGAGGTATACTGAACGTTAATTCCAGACGGAGATATCCTTCCAAACTGGTAGTCAAGGGGCGAGGCTGCCTGCTGGGTACCTTTCCCGGTGCCTCGCCGTAAGTCGTTGGCTTCTGACGGGCAGGTGGCGTATCTAGACAGTGGATTGGTTTTCGTCCCAAGTCTTCTGCGCTCAACTCACGGGAGACAGGACGATCTAATATCGTTAAAACTTCCTGAGTTGACGGGTTCGCCCGTTGTACTTGACAGCTCTAGTTGTATGATTAGGTTAGTCGTAATATATTGCCATGCGGCAATAAACTAGCCTTTCTGTAATTGTTTTTCAAGCGCAAACATTTTTATTTCATTTTAAATTGTTGATAAACTAAAATGCAGTTAATTTCCTTTTTTGCAGCTCAGAATGCAGTCTGCAGCCGCCTTAGTGACGAATGGAAGACAGATGATGATGCGAACGTCTGCTTGTTTAAAAGATGCCGTCTCACTCAGTGGTAATACTTTGCCCCCGATGAAACCACACACTAACAAAACGTAGCATCAGTGTAATATGTGTAAATACATTTAAATTGTTTTATAATATAAATAATATTACACATAACTTCATTTTGTATTTATGATGGAGAGTTGATTATATTTACTGATTGGCCTTCCAACGAGGCTATTCTTAGTATTGGACGCCAATCCTATTCTAAGCATTGAATCTTGATAGGATGACCTTCATCTTGATAGGTGACCTTAAAGCTGTGAAAGACTTTGTCTATCTGGGATCCATGATATGCAACGACGGAAACTGTGAAAAGGAAGTCTGACGCAGAAGCCAGATGGCAAGATCGGCCATGAGCAAGCTAGAAAGGCTGTGGAAGAATCGGGGTATAAGCAAGCGGACTAAGGTCAGGCTGGTTCGAGCTCTGGTTTTCTCGATCTTTCTCTATGCATTGGAGACATGGACCCTGAAGGCTCGGATACGCACCAAAATCGATGCACTGCAGATGTGGTGTTGGCGTAAAATGCTAGGAATCCCATGGACAGCACGCCGCACCGACAAATCTGTCCTGGAAGAACTCGGCATCCAAGTGAGGCTCTCCACCGTATGCATGACAAGGGTCCTGCAGTTCTTCGGTCATGTTGCCAGGAGAAACCCAGAGAATCTGGAGAAAATGCTTTCCGGGGGTCAAGTGGAGAGAAGAAGAAGCAGAGGCAGATCACCGGCCAGATGGAACGACCTCATCCACATGCCCGTAAGAGGCCAACGCCTTAACCGCGAGATAACTAGGTGGGTTATCCAGTAGGTTCACATTCACGCCCTTACTTCCGATTGCGACCAGATTACTCCGTTGTCTCGATTGGTTACGAGTTCGAGGTCGCTTACGAAGCGGTGAGACGATGTAAACCGAATCTATCGCGGACCACGGCATCCTTTTCCCGGCTGTTCACCCAGGATCGGGTAGCCGATGGTCGTTTCAAGAGCAGTCGCCGTAAGGTCCGCAACCACCCCCGCTCTATAGGAAACAGTTCTGCTTCCAGACTCCCCCGACTGTTAGTCAGAATGCACAGTCGATTGGCTTACGCCGCACGGTGTGTAGACCGTCCAGGAGCGCCAGAAGGTTGATTCCTAAGGGAAACTAGCCATAAGGCCAGAGTCCTGCCCGGGCTCGCACTTCATGCTTGGAGGCCGCCGGATGGGTGTTGACCCGTGAGTGTGACCAACCCTGAACAGAATGGGTCTTTGTGGCCAACTCAGCAAGGGCCCATTAACTCCCACTTACCTTGAACACCAAGATGGTGTTCAAGATAAGCGGGAGCTCAGACGTAAGTTGGTGACATTGGAGCGCCTGGGAATAAAACAGCCGCTCATTTGGATCTATTTTATGTTGCAATATAAATTATAGTATATTTGATATTAATAAGATAAAACGGAATTTGCCGCATGAAGTTTGTAACACTTGACGTTTCGGCGATGTCGAAGCCACCGTGGTCTAGGATAGACTCAAAGAGCTGTCAATCCGTTACCTCATGCTGGTTCTAGCTTTGTTCACCTTGTATATTATGGATCTTCAAGGATCAATCACATCGCAGAGCAGCTACTTTGCCGATGACACAAAATTCTTCACCAATCCTATTCTATGCAGTGGACAGCTTCAGCAAGATCTTGACAAGCTCAAAGCGTGGACGGAAGATTGGTTGCTTACCTTAACACTGAGAAATGTGTAGTGCTTCATATCCGGAAAAGCAACCCCAAGAAACAATGGGCGCGATTGCGTTTCTTTGTGAACTAAAACTAAAATTAGTCCAAGCGAACGAGACAGAGCAATACGTTAGAGCGGAATAAGAAACGAACGATCGTCGATAAATACTACCTGTCGAACTTATACTCGTCCGAATAAATTCGAGCATATTTCGTGCGGTGTAAGATTCAGATGCCTTGACCTTGGCGGGCAGTTTTGAATGCGAAAAAGTGACACCGGTCACCTCACTTTCCGCTCTAGCGTATTGCTCTGTCTCGTTCACATGGACTATATTTTCTGGCAAACGCCCAATTAGAAGCAACAAAAATAGCAGTAAAGCAACAAAAAAACTTGGAATAATAATTACTGATGATCTCAATTGAACATATATTGGCACATATATTCGAATTGAATACATTGAACATACGGAACATATGGATGAAACAACCACTCGCTGCAGTTTCAAAATCCCATTGTGCTATCCAAATAACAATTTTACTTCCCTCGCATGATCTATTGAAATAGATCATGCGAATAGATGAAATAGATGAAGCTATTTAAATAAGAAGAACCCCGAACTTCAATAGAGACGACGGTTACAACCCGCTTCTTAAATTGTTCCAATGCCCAACGCCGAGCGCAAGGACGTAAGACAAGATACAGTGATTGTTGTGCGCTCGACACTTTCGAAATTCGCGCGAGCGGAGCCCGCCCCCCCACCACTATTATAATCTACGCAGTGGCAGCAGCGGTAAGTGGCCTACTCGCAGAGCACCGGATTGACAGCTCTTTCAGTATACCCTAGACCAGTGGTCCCCAACCCCCGGGCCGCGGCCCGGTACCGCCGTAGACCAAATGGTACTGGGCCGCGCAAGGGCCTGCTTAAAACCCAAAATTACTTTTGAAAAAATCTGGGTGAGCTGAAAACATCGCGAATAATACGGCGGTCGGGCAA
Organism: Micropterix aruncella; assembly: GCA_944548615.1. Taxonomy (NCBI): domain Eukaryota; kingdom Metazoa; phylum Arthropoda; class Insecta; order Lepidoptera; family Micropterigidae; genus Micropterix; species Micropterix aruncella. The sequence continues at coordinate 3,317,273 of OX155974.1, forward strand.
TGCACCGGGCGACGCGAACATGCCTCACCCAGCGTGGAGAGATACTGGCGGATGGCGCGCGCCGACCGAGACTGAACCAGAGCGCGCGACTGAGCCAGAGCATTCATTGTCCCAGTTAGTGCAAGATCACCTGTCTTTACTTTTAAAAGAGTTTGAGCGCTACTTCCCAACCACAAAAGACCCACGAACTGGCAAGGAATGGATCCGGGACCCATTTGTCAATAAACCACGCGAATCTAGCATGCCTGCGAAAGAAGATCAACTGCTGGATATTGCAAATAAGTTTTAAGGCTGCCAAGACGGCAGCCTTAAAACTATGTTCGAGACAACAACTCTTCCGCGGTTCTGGATTAGAGTCATAGCGGAATACCCTGAGATTGCCACCAGAGCACTAACATCCCTATTGCCATTTCCGACATCCTATCTGTGTGAAGCGGGGTTTTCTGCAGGACAGCAACCAAAACAAAACAAAGAAATAAACTGGACATAAGCAAGACACTTCGGGTGTCACTATCTCCTATTACCCCCAGATGGAACCATCTCGTTTCAATGAAGCAAGCTCAGGGTTCACATTGATTTAGCATTAAGTTAAAATATTAAATCTGTTTCTATTAATTTTTAAGGGGTAACTGTATTTCTCTACTATTATTTGTCACTATAACTTATGTAGGTACCACAATTGTAATTTTTATTATTATATATTGTACAAATATTTAGCTTTTTAATACAAAAAAAATACATTCAATGTGACCCCCCCCCCCCCCCAGTGGGCCGCGGTAATATTATCAAATGTTGACCGGTCCGCGGCGACAAAAAGGTTGGGGAACACTGCCCTAGACAACAGCGGTTGCAACATCGCGAAAACGTTGGGTGTTACAAACTTCAAGCAATAAATTCGTTTTTTTCTTATTTATCGCTAATGTAAAACAATCGCAATGGTCTTCGATTTCATATTTGATATTGTTGAAAACTCGAAACGATGATTATAATCCGACATGACTGTTGATGAAGTTGCGAACGCTGGGGCTGCTCAACTTGGTGAGGACTCCGGCATAGTGGTCCTGTCCACAACGAAGGCCCCAGGAAATCAGAGCTATGACGTTCCCGGCGTAAGACACCGCCCCTCCGGCGTCGCCCTGGCACGCATCTCTGTTGTAGCCGGAGCTATCGCGCGTACAAAGCATACTGAAAATAATAGAACAAGAACAATAATTTAAAAAAAAACGACTGCCGGTACGAAAGTGCTCAGTTCCACACACGCTGTATAAAAATACTCACTTGGTTGTGATTCCTCCAAATCTAGCGAGATTGCGGTTGCATTCAACCGGGGATAAGAGACTGACAGTGATTTTCCTTAGAGGTGAAGTGCTAGAAATTTCCTAAAAAGCAAATATGGGTTATTTTCAAATGATTTTTAACCCGTTGAGTATGATACGACCAAATCTGGTTGTGAAACAATTATCCGTTGAGTATGATACGACCAGATCTGGTTCCGCTCGGCGTGCGCGCTTTCGAACTCTTTTTTTACCATCGAAAGCATTTTGTCTCTTTCATGCGTATGGCAGATCGGTACAGAATTAAATTCTCTCTGTTAGCATTCGCAGCAGCAACTGCGCAGTCCATGTAACATATTATTACGGACCGCGGCAAATCGAACATCCGCCTTCACGAAACGTCAAGTCCGCCGGTGCGTGTGCCGCCATTTCGGAAACGTTTTTCGTGTAGTTTTCGGTGTTTATTTGAACGAATCGTAAGTAAAACCATTTCTACAACATCATATAGTCCCCCTAAACTGATTAGATGTACCATTTATCGTGTATATAAAGTATTTCGGGTCTTTAAATGTCGCGTCGCAAATGCCAAAGTCGGCCATTGTTTTTTCACTTCTTTGACGTTCTCATATTTATTCATAATTATCTAATTGTTTTACAAAATGATATTTCAATATTCTATATTCGAAATTTCAATGCAATCATTGTGCAGTTGTTCTTTTTATGATTGGTGTAGTAGTTTCGTAGTTATAGAACTTTAAGTCGAGCGCCGTCGATGTCGCCGAAAATCCTGCAAAAGAGACAAATGCATCCATGAAATTACCCATTTACTCCAAGGGTTAAATAATTGGATGAGACTCTTTCTTGACAAGCACAAGTCAATGAAGTAAGCAGGCGAACATATAATGGATTTCATAGCCTTCGTCGAATGCTGAAACTTTTCCCTGTAAGCACTAAGCAGACCGTAGCTCAGTCTGCTACTGCCGTTGCTAGACTATGGTGATGTTGCATATCTGGACCTCACCGAATATAATCAGGATAAGCTCAAGCACCTACAGGTGTACCGCGAAGCTCAACTCTACAGTCCTCGTAAAGCAGTCTAAACTCCGAGTACACCGTTGCAATCTTGATAATAGGGTGGATCAGCAGCACTCCTTATACTTATTTATTTATTTATTTATTTGCAGCTGTTATAAAAAAACATATACAAAAAAAAAAAAAACAAGAACACACACATTAAAAATTAAAACTATAGACAAAGACTATGAAATAAAGCTACAAACGCTGCAAATTAGGGGTATCCTCAGGATATCTCTTATCCTGGTTTTCAGGACACACCTATTAATTATTGATACATAGGTATATGATTTTTAAAATAAAATAACCAAATCAAATAAATCTTAAAAACGAAAAATCCAAATAATCATAATCAAATAAATACACAAATCGAAATAATCAAAATCAAGATATTTAACATCAAATGATATTAAAAGAAAATAACGTAATTACATAAATTTAATAATCTACATATAATAAATCAAAAATAATCAAAATCAAAATATTTAACATTAAATAATCAGGTTACAAATTAATAAATAAACGAAGACAATAGTAATAATCCAATTAGCAATAGTTATTTTAAAATAAAATCAAATTATGACATCTAAATATCTTCCTTTAATAATAAACTTTTAAAGTGGTCCTTAAATACTGCAATAATTGATTTCGATCGCAAAGCCATTCCCAACCGATTCCATACAACCGCAGAATAATACGAAAAGCTGCACTGGAAATGTGTAGTTTTGTGCTTGGGTATTATAGCAAGTTATTCACGTGCCCGTATTGAATGGACATGCCGGTTACGGGACCACGTCATAATAGAGTAAAGATATCGCGGCTGTTTATTGCGTACTACCTTGAGTACAAGGGTCGCAAGATGGAGCTGCCTTCTTTTACTCATATTCAACATGGAAGCTTTCGCAAGGAATGGTGACACATGATGACGTGGAGGAATCCTAAAGCAAAATCTTGCGCAGGCATTTTGCAGTCTCTGAAGTCTCCTTGCCACAGTATCGTTGAGAAATGGGCGACAGTTATCTTCTTGCTTCCTTTGAGTGTCGCTCTGCGCTGTCCTTGACCGAATAAAACGAAGGTTTGGTGAAGTGTCTTTTAATCTCCCCTTGACCTACGCAATATGATCAACGTGCACACCGAGCCGTTCTTCGTTAAACGCTAAATTCAAAAATATACTCTAGCTGCATCCTGCCCGTTGACCTAATTAGGGATAACGCCTTCACAATATTCTCATATCGTACGTTAAACTTATTTACTTATTTACTTAAGCAGTATAAATTCCCTGAAAGTCTCGGATGCACAGCCCTGCGTCCAGATATAACTCTTTACTCCCTATCTCGGAAGATGGTCCTTATCGTAGAGTTAACTGTTCCATGGGAATCAAATATCCCAAAAGACCACGAGTACAAATTAAATAAATACCATGACCTCGCAAATGCCGTCACCCGGAACGGCTTCACTGTTCACCTTCACGCGGTGGAAGTAGGCGCTCGTGGCCTGCCAGCTAAATCTTTGTTTCACCTTTTTAAAGATCTTGGTCTCTCCAGGAAAATAATCAACTCCTTTCTAGAAAAAATATCTAAAACCGCGATTTCTGCATCTCAAATTCTATGGCTTCGAAGGGGGAGTGAATGGGTGGTAAGGTGAATGCTCACATGTGGCAAGACAGCTGTCCTAAACCTACCACCGCCGGTCGTAAGTCCGGAATCCATCCCTCACCTCCCAGAAGTGTAATAATTATATATGATGGGCCCGATTTTTGGTCGGTGAATTCCATGGCAGCTCCGTTTGTATTTTACTTTTATTTTATTCTTTTGTTGCTGAGGGCATATCTTATATATACAATACACTCTTTGCTAAATGGACGTAAGATCTCTTCCTAATTATCATTACACTATGATTAATTATTCTAACAAGTTGTTACATACTAGGAACGTTGTTTATTGTCTAAAACAGGTACGGTGAGTCGACCTTAGCCCATATTTGCTCTCCAGTCGTGATTTCGACCGTTCATGTAATTTGACACTCCCTCGCTTGCCAGAGATGACCTTCCTTCTACGAAGTGAGACAATTAACATTCCTAGCCCCCTGTATTTGACGATATTTTGCGGTACATATGGTACACATTCAATCTGACCATGTTTCGGAGCACCAAGCAAAATTGCAATTGCTTCGAATACGAGAGCGGAGAAATTTGCATATGATTCCCAATTGCCTTACTTCCTATGATCCCAAATTGGTCTATAAGGGCTCTAATATCTCCCTTATTGACCCCAAAAAACCATTTTAAATTTCTCAGCAGAAAAATCACTCGTCAGGGTAAAGTCCTCTCTGACGATCATGCAATAGAGCACTTCCGTAGTTGCCTGGCAAAAAGAGATTCCTTACTAATTTCTGGCCCTCAAAAAGCTTGGATCTATGACAATATCAACTTCTCATTTGTCATGGCCCTTTCTTAATTACGATTTCACCAAAACTCAACTGTCCCATCTGGATGGGAGTTAATGGGCCCTTGCTGAGTTGGCCACGAAGACCCATTCTGTTCAGGGTTGGTCACACTCACGGGTCAACACCTATCCGACGGCCTCCACGTATGAAGTGCGAGTCTGGGTAGGACTCTGGCCTTATCGTTAGTTTCCTCTGGGAATCAACCTTCTGGCGCTCCTGGACGGTCTGCGCACCGTGCGGCATAAGCCAATCGATTGCGCTCTCTGACTAACAACTTGAGTTGTCGACTACAACGGGCGAGCCCGTCAAAACTTTAAATGGATCGCTGGTGGAATCTATACTTGGAGCAAATAGTATCAAAGACAACTCCAGCCATGAGACGAGGAGGGTTTTGGAATTACATGTTTTTGATTTAATTTGGGGTACTGGATGTATTCGTACACCAAGCAACAACTTGGGTTGTCGACTACAACGGGCGAGCCCATCACCACAGGAAGTTTTAACGATTAGTCGTTCTATCGACCTGCAGTGAGCGTAGAAGACTTTGGACAAAACAATCCAGCGTCTAGCTACGCCACAACCCGTAAGAGACCAACGCCTTACCGCGAGATAGCCAGGAATGCTACCTGACGGGCGACACTCGCGCCCTTACTACCAATTGTGTCCAGATTTCTCCGGACTCTCGATTGGTTCCGAGTTCGAGGTCGCTTGCGCGGTCCTCTCCCTTACGAAGCGGTGAGACGGTGAATACCGAATCTATCGCGGACCATGGCGTCCTTTGCCCGACTCTGAACCGGGATCGGATGGCCAATGGTCATTTCAAGAGCAGTCGCCGTAAGGTACGCAACCACCCCCGCTCTATAGGAAACAATACAGCTTCCAGACTCCCCCGACTGTTAGTCGGAGTGCACAATCGATTGGCTTGCGCCGCACGGTGCGCAGACCGTCCAGAAGCGCCAGAGGTTTGATTCCCAGGGGAAACTGACCAGGGCCAGAGTCCTACCCAGGTTCGTACCCCGTGCGTGGAGGCCGTCGGATGGGTGTTGACCCGTGATTATGACCGACCCTGAACACATGGGTCTTCGTGGCCAACCCATCATGGGCCCGTTAGCTCTCTGACTAACAGTCGGGGTAGTCTGGAAGCAGTACTGTTTCCTATAGAGCGGGGGTGGTTGCGGACCTTACGGCGACTGCTCTTGAAACGACCATCGACCATCCAATCCTGGGTGAACAGCCGGGCAAAGGACGCTGTGGTCCGCGATAGATTTGGTATACACCGTTTCACCGCTTCGTAAGGGAGAGGACCGCGCAAGCGACCTCGAACTCGGAACCAATCGAGAGACCGGAGTAATCTGGTCACAATTGGAAGTAAGGGCGTTAGTGTCGGCCCGCCAGGTAACATTCCTGGCTATCTCGCGGTTAGGGCGTTGGCCTCTTACGGGCTTGTGACGTAGCTAGATGGTGGACTGTTTTTGTCCCAAGTCTTCTACGTTCACTCCAGGGAGATAGAACGACTAATCGTTAAAACTTCCTGAGGTGACGGGCTCGCCCATTGTAGTCGACAACCCAAGTTGTTGATCTCGACGGATTTTAGCTAGTCATTTTTTTTTTCAATTCAATTCGGTTTTTTTTAATTTTTTTATTTGAGGACATGGGTGGCGGAGGCCCAATTTCCTCTTCGCACTACGCCTTTGACCACCTAGCTACACTATTGGCTCGAACATTAGACAGTGATTAGGCAATGCTTGGCAGCGAATAAGGAATACTCGAGCACTCGACTATAGACTTGGGTGTTAGATGACTTGTGTCCATACTTACCGTTGTGCCGTATCCAACTATAGTCACTGGGGCTCCAACTTTAGTTTCCTGGTTCAATGCTGCGATACTGGCAGCTGATATCTCATTAAATGTGAAGTTGAACGCAGTGTGTGTTCCACCCACCTAAAAACACATACAAACGAACATAAATTCCATAATTACATTCACAAAGAACATAAATGTGTCTATCTGTGTAAATCTCTTGCACAGTCAAAAATATTTATACTACAGAAACGAGCCATCCGCGCTATTTATAAATTGGGTGCTAGACAGTCGTTACGCGGATAATTTAAAGAAATCAATATTTTGACACTTGCATCTCATTACATCTATGAAAACTTAATGTATGTGCATAAAAATAAAGAACTGTTTTTAAAAAACTCTGATAGGCATGGTGTCAATACTAGAAATAAAAATAAACTTGCTGACCATAAAAGTCGACTCTCCAAAACCACAAAATCTTTCAAAGGGCAATGTATACGCTTCTACAATAAAGTCCCAGTAAACATGCAAAATTTATCTGTGATACAATTTAAGTCATTTATTAAGAAGAAGCTGTACTCAAAGGGCTACTATAAAATAAATGATTATCTAGACGACAAAGACCCTTGGAAATAAAATGGTTACCTCGATGATTAATATCACGTTATATGTCACAATAATTTGTTATAATGTCACAATATCTTAAGAGCCCTATCACATATTTTTTCCAGAAAGGCAAGAAAAGTGGATTTTTGGCGTTCTAATTCCAAGAAATGAAGAGATTTCTACAAACTTTAATTACTGAATTACCTGGACCATTTCTTGATGTTGACCATAGCGGCCTTTAATTTTAGATGTAACGAATATTATTTACTTATTCAGCCCATTTTCCGAAAGTCGTTATTCGTAAAACGCTCGGAAGGCAAACTTTGAGCTCCTTAATACAGTAATATCACTACAACGAAAACCGTATACTATTTTTTTTTATGTCCGTCATGTATTCTTGATGTACACTACGGCTTTATTTTTTCGTTTTTTGACCACATATCCAAGGTATACATTACTTACAATTACACAAAATAAAAAAAAAATCTTCCTGTATCATTCTAATTTCCTCAGAAATAAAATAAGATTCTTATATAATACTTATACTATATTAAAGTTCACTCTTTTAGCAATACGACATAATATAAATTATTGTCATTAGAAAGGAGAAAACACTGCAAAATACAATTAGAAATTGTGTATATATTTGCTTGCGCAAGAGAAGAGCGCTCAGTGCCGCGGTTTTCTCCCAGGGTTGAATAGTTATTTATTTATTTATTTATTTATTTATCCTATCTTTTATAGTTACATCCAAAAAAAATGCGTTCATTTTTTCAACTCATTTTAAAAGAATACCTACGCTATTTTGTAATACGGCTCTTAATTTTTTATCATTTATGTATGTTTGTATGCATTATTGACGTCAAAAAGTTACGATTTCGTACTATTTTGAATAAAAAACTTATGATTATGATTATGAGTCTCTCCTCTTACCTTCTCTTGACTATGCAGATGTGGATTACCTCAATTTAACAGAGGAACAGTTCTACAAACTTGAATGCTTGCAAAATGTATACATGCGATTCATCTTCGGTCTACACAAGTATGATCACGCGTCCAAACTAAAGGCACGGTTATAGCACAGAATACTGGAATAGACCGCGGGAGTACGAAGGAGGACTGTGAGTGAGAGTGACAGCGGAATAGAAAGAAATAGCTGCATATGGGCCCCTCTATCCTTGTCTTGTCGCGTATGTGCGTTAATTGCATTATGCGTGGAGTATAATGCAATTAACGCACATACGCAATACTATAATATGGAGTATTACAATACCAGTATTTTACTACAGAGCGAATGTACGGAATCCCCGTACGGGGCTGCTAAGCAATTCAATAGGCAAAAAACATTTCACTACAAAACCTTTCTCAATAATCGAGAAAGCTTCAGATTGGATTCTGGAGGTCGATTCGGTCTCTAAGCAGTATAAATTCCCCTAAAGTCTCGGATGCACAGCCCTGCGTCCAGATATAACTCTTTACTCTCTATCTCGGAAGATGGCCCTTAGCGTAGAATTAACTGTTGGGTATCAAATATCCCAAAAGACATTATAAATAGGATAGAAAACAAATTTACCGCGTGAAATTTGTAGGACCCGACGTTTCGGTGACGTTGCAGCCGCCGTTGTCTAGGGTAGACTGAAGAGCTGTCAGTCCGTTGTTTTGCGGGTAGGCCGCAAACCGCTGCCGCCACTGCGTAGGTTATAACGGTGGTGGGGGAGGATCAAAGCTGACAGAACACATCAAAGCTGTTAAAAACGTTCAGCGAGAAAAATCGGCGATCTGCGAACATATATTGGATAGCGGAAGTAACCACTGGATGCAGTTTCAAAATCCCATTGTTCTATCCAAGGAACAATTCTACTTTCCTCGCATGATCCGGGAAGCCAATGAAATAAGAAAAACTCCGAACTTCAATAGAGATGACGGCTACAAACTCTTTTCTACGTGGAACCCTCTTCTTAAAATGTTCCCGCCGCCGAACGCCGAACGCAAAGACGTAAAACAGGATACAGTGAGTGTTGTGTGCAAGACGGATTTTTAAAATTCCCGCGCTCCGAGCCCGGCCCCCCACCACCGTTATAACCTACGCAGTGGCGGCAGCGGTTTGCGGCCTACCCGCAAAACAACGGACTGTCAGCTCTTCAGTCTACCCTAGACAACGGCGCCTGCAACGTCACCGAAACGTCGGGTCCTAAAAATTTCACGCGGTAAATTCGTTTTCTATCCTATTTATAATGTCAAACAACCGCGATAGTCTTCGATTTTATATCCCAAAAGACCACGAGTACAAATTAAATAAATACCATGATCTCGCAAATGCCGTCACCCGGAACGGCTTCACTGTTCACCTTCACGCGGTGGAAGTTGGCACTCGTGGCCTGCCAGCTAAATCTCTGTTTCACCTTTTTAAAGATCTTGGTCTCTCCAGGAAAATAATCAACTCCTTCTTAGAAAAATTATCTAAAACCGCAATTTCCACATCTCAAATTCTACGGCTTCGAAGGGGGAGTGAATGGGTGGTAAGGTGACGCTCACATGTGGCAAGACAGCTGTCCGAAACCTACCACAGCCGGTCGTTAGTCCGGAATCCACCGTTCACCTCCCGGAAGTGTAATAATTATATATGATGGGCCCGATTTTCGGTCAGTGAATTCCGTGGCAGCTCCGTTTATATTTCGGGGGGGTATTTTTTTTATCAGGTATGCTATTAAAATATACGTACATTAACTTTCACTAATGCAATGTCGTTGTCAAATGTTTCCTTGTTGAACTGCGGGTGCGGTATAATCTGCTCAGCATAATGCCTGTGCTTCAGGAAGTTGACAGAGAATAGAGACGACTCACCAGCACCTATGTCGATCATTGATGCAGTCACGCTTCTGAAAAAAACGCCATTTTATTATATTGTGTTTATTATTTTTATTATCGTGTAACTAGCTGACCCGTGCCCACTTCGTTGGGCGGTAAAACTTTTTACCTGTGATGAAATTATGAGTGTGGTTGGGTTAGTACTGAGTGCTATGATTTTTTTCCTGACTGCCAAAAGAAGGGTTATATTTTTACTGCATATGTATGTATGTATTTGCATGCCAATTTGACTATAATACCGTTATTACTGAGTGTCTTCTTGTGAGTGTCTTATTTGTGAGCGTATTATCTCTTTAACTATTTATTCAGTAAAAGGGAAAAGTCTTTTGTTTTAAACACTTGAGACGATAAATTTACTTATTTTGATAATTGAATATTGATATTAGAATTCATAATTGTTGATAATATGACCAATAAACATGACCTAACGATTTAAATTATTTTTTAATATAAAATACTACATTTTGTGACTTAACCCGTTGAGTATGAGTCAACCAAATCTGGTCGCGAAACAATTATCCGTTGAGTACGAGTCGACCAAATCTGGTCGCGCGTATGACTCGTGTATCAGCCGATACGGTTGCCCACTTTAAATCACAACCAACCAGGAAAGGAATTTCGAGAGTTCTCTATTTAAGAACCTCATGAATATACATAGCAATAGGATATAAACAATCAGAACCACAAGTTTCCATCTAATAGCAAACACAATGCTAGAAAAAGCACACAAAACTCTTAAAGCAGCACTTAGAGCACGTGAGAACACAACAAACTGGGTTAAAGAGCTACCATCAGTGCTCTTAGGGATGCAATCAGCGATTTGCCAGGACACCAACGTCTCTGCAGCAGAGTTAACATTTGGACGCACACTCCGACTAACTGGAGATTTTGGCCAACCGTCAAATAGAAACGCGCTTAGCCCGACGGGAGTTTCCGGCCTTTGGGCGGCTTGTCCGGAATGTGGAGTGCCGTCTCCCTTCCGTGATGCCTTCCACTGCCTGGATCCCGCATACTGACGGATGCGTTCTTCCGGCAGAGACTATTTCGGGGGCGATTATCCGTCGTCCTGTTTTCGGGGTAGCCTGAAGCGTCGCCCAAGATCTCCAGCGAGCCAGTCACCAGGCAGGAGCGGCAGCCGGGCAGACCTTCGGCCCCGACATCCTCATCAGCAACGTCAGAATCTCCCGAGAATCGTCGTGGAGAATAGTACGATTGCGCGGTCGCCATCACAATCATACGATTGCCGTCGCTCGAAGCCGCGGCCGGCGCGCCGACGAAGACGAACGATTAGATCCGAAGCCATTCGCGGGGATCCAGGCTGTCCAACCTAACCTAATCCCGAGGGTGATACCAACCTTCGCAATCCGACCGTGAATATCGGTGAGGAGATTCCAGACGATTCACATAATATATAATTCAAGCTAGGGGCCGACCCTGATATGAAGTCTTCATGACATTTTAAGATGAGCATTTTATTGACTATTTTATAATTTTACATACCATTGATTATTTGATTATTTTATTTATTTGTTCTGCGTGATTTTGTATTTTTGAGTGTCGTTGAATTGATAATTTATAATTTTGGCATGTAAACCCGTAGTAAAGATTTTAATAACAGTCTGAATAATAAAGGCCCACTGTTGGTAATTTACAATTATATTTTTTTCTCTCTTTTTGAAATATAAAAACCTGTAATACTATAAATTTCAAATAATTTCCAGACTATATATAGCGATAGAAAAATATAAGGTTAGGTTATGACCTATAAATAAAAAAACAACCCCAGGGTCGGGGAAAGAATTTGGTTTGGCACTAAATTTGGCAAAACGGAGAATAAACCTTCGCGAATTTAAAATAAAACTACAAATTTACGAGTTATAAAACAAAGGTCCTTTATTTGCTGATTTTCCTTCCGTCTATCTCCTCTTCAGATTAATGTGACATGTGGTACGTTTTCAAGTTCAATTGGATATCCAGGCGAGAAAAATCCGGGCACGGTGGGCCGATTCGTGAGGTTTATTCACATTGAGAAATAAAAGGTAACACAGCAAAACCCACGCTGTGATGAAAAGAAAAAAAAACCACCATTACTTTCACGAACTCGTATAGCTAATTGAAACCCCTAAAGAATTAAACGCTTACCAAAAAATAAGACCTTGTTCACATAACTTCAAAACGCCGCACTTCTAGTGCACAAAACTTCGCGGATCACTTGGCTTTTAGCGAGTTCTCTGTCGCCCAGTAAAACTGCTCACGCCATTTTGGCGAGACCTTACAAAAGCCCCACACAACAAATTAAAAAATTATACATATTTGGTCGGAAGTAGATTGCTAGAATGAAGAAGCAAAGTATATCCCAAAAGATCAAGACTGACCGCAGTGATAAGACGCAATACTTACTCGTTAAAGCATTGAGCAGCAGTAGCTACCCATACATCGGCCAGTATTACGCCACCGCATTTATATACTCCTCCAACAAAAATTGACACCTGGAAAGGTTAGAAGCAGTTAAGCAACAAAAAGATCTTGAAATAGCAATTGGTGATGATTCTAAATGGGGAAAACCACTGTTGCAATTGCTAAAAGATCCAACTCTACTGTCTATCTGATAAGGTTAGGTTTATTTATTTATTTATTTATTATTTATTTATTAGTTTCAAATAGTATTCAAGGGCATTACAGATGAATCCAATTCGCCCTTGAATATTAAAGCTGGAGTGTAAGTCTAAAAATAAATGACTACATAACTAAATTAATGCTAACATTGAACAAAAAAAAAACATAAAAATATAAAACTAAATAAAAGACAGATTATGATAAACATGAGATAGCAGGGAGATGCCTTTTTAGCTGCCAAAGGGATGTACAAAAGATATCTATTTCAGTGGGTAAGGAATTAAGAAGAGCTATAACCCTTCCCACTGGCCTGTCTACAAAAATATTTGTACGGTGGTACGGCACATTAAACAGTAGATGCGATCTCCTCGATCTCCTCGCTGTGTAATTTACCGGTACGTACAATTCAAACTTACATAGTATCTCTGGCAAATAAATCGTTCCTTGAATAAGTTTATATGCAAATATAATTAGTGAAATATATCGACGAGTTTCAAGACTGTTGTATCCTACCATTCCTAGCACAAAATCTGACGGAAATAAGTATGGATAAATATTGTATTTTCTGTAATAAATATATCTTAAAAATTTTCTTTGAATACGCTCTACCATCTGAATGTATTTGTTTTCACTTGTACACCAGATGACCGAGGTAGGTTTTCCAACTGCCGATTGAGGTGTTTATACAGCGTGAGTTTTTAATTAGTGACACCCTTGAAATGGGTGAATTAGTACGAGCAAATAAGCAACTTTTGATAACAAAATTCTGGTAAAAGGTCTATTCTACGCGATGTTGCTATCGCAAGCAACAACAGAAAATGTTTGAGAGCTCCTTGTTAGTCGCGGTGGCACACGAAATTGAACTTTTTCTAGTCTAGTTGATTGTGCAAAAGCTTATAGAGACACATTATATCAGTAATGGTCCTACGTGTTTTTAAGTATACAGATTGGATTCTGGAGGTTGATTCGGTCTCTAAGCAGTATAAATTCCCTGACAGTGTCGGATGCACAGCCCTCCGTCCAGATATAACTCTTTACTCTATATCTCGGAAGGTGGCTCTTATTGTAGAATTAACTGTTCCATGGGAATCAAATATCCCAAAAGACCACGAGTACAAATTAAATAAATACCATGATCTTGCAAATGCCGTAACCCGGAACGGCTTCACTGTTCACCTTCACGCGGTGGAAGTTGGCGCTCGCGGCCTGCCAGCTAAATCTCTATTTCACCTCTTTAAAGATCTTGGCCTTTCCAGAAAAATAATCAACTCTTTCTTAGAAAAATTATCTAAAACTGCGATTTGCGCATCTCAAATTCTATGGCTTCGAAGGGGGAGTGAATGGGTGGTAAGGGGAACGCTCACATGTGGCAAGACAGCTGTCCTAAACCTACCACAGCCGGTTCGTAAGTCCGGAACCACTGCTCACCCCCCAGAAGTGTAAAAAAAAATAGTATTATGATGGGCCCGACTCCGGTCGGTGAATTCCATGGCAGCTCCGTTTGTATTTATTTATAGTGAGAAAGTCGCTCTACATAACCTTTCAGAGTATTCCTGAGGCCCCATTTGTTCAACAGCATGCGAGTGAATTTATATAGCTGTGAACACTGTAAAGCGGATTCCAAATCACTGATCCGCACTCCAGAACCAATCTAATCAATGATGTATAAACGGATATTAGGGATTTCAGGTGATTTTGAATTAAGTATATACATATGAATAGTAAAAATGATTACCTGATAAGGATAATCCGTTATCGAAGCGATCGACCCGTACATCACTCCTTGAGCCGCAGGAAAAATGCAGCATATTAGGAAGACTGCTGCAATATTCACCCCAGAAATAGTCATTTTGAGTCAGTGGCTATGTTGCTTAGTTTATAGTTTAATATAAAATATATCTATTATAAAATTGTATACAAATGGGTGTTATCTTATCAGTGTATAATTGATATCTGAATAGAATGGTAATTTCCTAATCGATCAGTCTATCACTGATACGACAAGAACATTAATTTAAAAAATTAAAAACATAACTGCTCTTACAAATAGTAATCTATTGTAATTATAATTATTAGAAAGAATTGGTTTGCTCTGGAAAGAACGTTAACCCTTCGAGTAACATAATTTCATGGCAGACCGCAGCAATTTATTGGAATTTCTTGCAATATCGCCGCGCTCGACAAAAAGTACTATAACTATGGAACTACTATAGCAATTATAAAAAGAATAACTGTGCAATGATTGCATTGAAATTTAGTATATATAATATTGAAATCTCATTTTGTAAAACAATTAGATAATTATGAATAAATATGAGAAATTCGAAAAAGTGAAAAAAAATCGGCATTTCTAACTTGTACTTGTCTTACGGAAAAATACGGAACCTTATTGAGAAATTGTAAATACTATCGTGATCTTTATTAGATTCTCTATCAAAGCTAATATTTGGTTTTGCTTATTTACATACGAAAATATTTATATATTAGCTCATAAAAACCAATAAAAATTTTGATGATTTCTCGAAAGAAAAAAAAAAATGATGTTTGACAATGGAATTTTACTAGAAATATATATGGTAATAATGAGATATGTGGTATGGATTTTAGGATGCGTTCGAATTAGAAAATAATATTACTGTGCGCTCCGGGAGCGAGCCGCCAATATTGGTCGTTACGTAGTCAACGGTATTCTGATGTGCAACCAAATTTGGTTGTTACGTAGCCGAAGGGTTAAATTAAGAAAACAAAATTATTATTATAAATAAGATAAAAAACGAATTTACCGCGTGAATTTTGTAGCATCTGACGCTTCAGCGACGTTGCAGCCGCCATTGCTAAAAGACCTATTAATCCGTTGTTACGTGGGTAGGCCGCATACTGCTGCCGCCACTGCATAAATTATAATGGTGGTGGAGGGGCGGGCTCGATGAGCGCGTATTTCGAAAGACCGTCGTGCATACAACACTCACTGTATCCCGTCTGACGTCTTTGCGTTCGGCTTTTGACGGTGGGAACATTTCAAGAAGAGGGTTCCATGTAGAAGAGAGTTTGTAACCGTCGTCTCTATTGAAGTTCGGGGTTCTTCTTATTTCAGTGGCTTCCCGGATCATGCGAGGAAAGTAAAATTGTTCTTTGGATAGCACAATGGGATTTTGAAACTGCACCCAGTGGTTACTTTCGCTACTTTTTTACAGTATACAGTAGGCCAGACTATGTTCGAAATATTCTAAGGATATATTTTTTTACTTACCTGTAATAAAATGGCGCCGTTTTTACCTAACGAAATCATATTCGTTATTGCTAACTTTTTCATTTTTATTCGGAGTTTAATGCATTGATTTTGAAATTCACTAAGATTTGGTTAAGATTCCCTTCCGAATTGACGCGACTAAATATTTAGATATTTGTGCAATGCCACGCGCCCGCGCGCTTTTGATATATACATAAAGATGTATAGATATACCGTGGCGACAAGGGAATACGTCCCACCGTTGGCAGTGCCCAATTACGAATGACGATTTCGGCTTCGCGCGTCGTCTAATATAGTCGATTTGGCTTTTCAATTATAATATAAAAAAATATCAAATGAACAGTTTTTTATAAAGTAAAAATTAGATTACAATAATAAAATTACTTAAGATCACTTTGTTATTTTTTATATCACTCAAAAGTATCTTTAATAAATAGAAAAAAAATAATGTTTGGCCATAACATTCCTGGAAATTAGGTAATTTCAAACATTTTTTTCGTATATTTTTTGTATGGAAGTTCCAAAAACTGTCTTTGGTACTATGCAAATAGACCATACGCTGGTGTAAATAGTATTTTTTAATATTGAGAATCATTTCTAGGTTTTTCAAAAACTGAAGACATATCTCGCTTGTTTTTATTTTTTTGGAAGAGAATAAAGAAAATTTACAATTAATATGGAAATCACTTACCAATTTCGTTTTGGCGAAATGATAGCTTAAGGGGCGGGTTTATAAAATCCGGCATAATTGTATTAAAATTCTTTTTCGTGTTCTCACAACCAGGCCACAAAATTATGCTTCATATAGCTTTTGGCCGCCACGGCCTCTTAATTTGTAAAAGAATGTAGATCCGCATGCGTCTTCTTTGATTTGTTGGGTTTATGTAGTCTATGGTTTGAGTAGAGTAAAAAAAGGAGAGAATGGTTGTTTGAATACACTTTATTTGCACTTAAATTAAAATACAAATAGGCGAGCTTATTGCCACATGGCAATTATTGCAACTAACCTAATTATACAGTGCATTGGTACATGTGCGCATTGTGGAAATAAAGACTATTAAACAAATAAGTTTTTCTGCGTAAAATACAAACTACTATATTCAAAACTAAGAATTCCCAAGGAGAGGAAATTGTAAGAGGAGGGAGAGAGAAAGGGAAGAACTGAAAGCAGAACTCTAAGCAGTATAAATTCCCTGAAAGTCTCGGATGCACAGCCCTCCGTCCAGATATAACTCTTTACTCTCTATCTCGGAAGGTGGCCCTTATTGTAGAATTAACTGTTCCATGGGAATCAAATATCCCAAAAGACCACGAGTACAAATTAAATAAATACCATAATCTCGCAAATGCCGTCACCAGGAACGGCTTCACTGTTCACCTTTACGCGGTGGAAGTTGGCGCTCGTGGCCTGCCAGCTAAATCTCTGTTTCACCTTTTTAAAGATCTCGGTCTCTCCAGGAAAATAATCAACTCTTTCTTAGAAAAAATATCTAAAACCGCGTTTTCCGCATCTCAAATTCTATGGCTTCGAAGGGGGAGTGAATGGGTGGTAAGGTGTATGCTCACATGTGGCAAGACAGCTGTCCTAAACCTACCACAGCCGGTCGTTAGTCCGGAATCCACTGCTCACCCCCCAGAAGCGTAAAAAACGTTTAATTTTGTTGACTATTTCCTCTGATAAATCGAGAAAAGCCACATCTGCACAGCCAAGAAAAGGTAAGAGGAGAGACTGTGCAAGAGATTTCTTTGTGTCCACAGGAAGATGTCGTTTGAACGTTTTCAGTGGGACAAAACTTGTAAATATTTTACGACTTACCTTGACTATGTGCAGTTGCCAGGAGAAATGTTCAACGACAATAAGACCAAGATCCTTCACTCTTTGCGACAAGGATATGGTGATATAGTTCAGTTTTAAAAGTGGAAGCAACTTTAAGTTTCTTCTGGAGAATGTTATATTTCGCGGACTGGATCGCCAAAACGTTCTTAACCCTTAGAGACCCAGCCATGGGAAAGAAAGTCGCAATGGCATGTTTTTAACCCTCGAAAATTGGATGTAGGAAGTGTTAGTGCACGCATACGAATGTATATCGGTGGCTTATTCAATGAAGGAGACTTTTACCGCATATACTTCCATTATTGCATAAATAATTGTCACAACAGAAAAACCACTGATTGGTGGTATGACCTTCCCAGCGGTCAATAGGGCTGCTGGATCACCAAAATATTGCATCAACTTCATGACATATTTTAAAAACAGTAACGGCTTACACCTAATATAATCAATATTATTATTTTAAAAAACGCATGTATACACAACATTCACTGACCAGGAACTTGTAATAGCCTCAAAAAAGGTAAATGCGTCAAAATTTGAGCGTGATAATCGTTGTATGTACGTATTGCGTATAAAACTAAAAGAAAAACGGAGGATCAAAAAGTTCTTAGAATAACTATGAAAGTATTAAATGAATGGTCCGATATGACTAGGGTTGCCAGATGTCTGGTTTTAAACCTAACTGCCCGGATTACATTTGTTGTTTGGGGCTTTTCTAAGGTCTTTATGAGCCTTGTGACACTGCGACCATTGCTGATCTATTGTGTTCGGATCGTACGGATAGTATAGATCTGCGCTCAGCCTCGTATCATTTAAGAACAACAGGCTTTTGGTGCCAGATTGTTTGACCTCCTCAGGTTGGAGGTAATGACCACCCGAGTGGGTGTACCTTTTACGCATCAGCGGGCCACACTCGCACATGAGGTGCTGGGGAGTTTTCTTCTGCTCCTCGGCAGAACCTGCACATTTTGGTGTCTCTGAGCTTGAGGTTGCACACGTGTTTGTTCAGGCTATAATGCCCCGTGAGCGCCCTCACCAGTATGCGTAGATTGTTCCTATTTAGCGATAAGGCCTCACGGGGCCGCCTTAAGGTCGTTGGCCTGGGTCCTTCTCCGGTTTCCAAATGATTAAATAGGATTAGCCTCGTTTGTTGCTGAACATAATCCATATCATTCATCATTATGGAAAACCAACCGAAACTGATACAGTCCGTTTATATTCTTTTAATGTATATAAAATATTGTAAAAAAAAAATTTAATTGTACGAAACAATAACTGGCATTAATAAATAATAATTAAAAAACAAAATTAATCAAAATTGATTATAAAATAAATCTAAATACCAAATATTACATAATAAAAATAAAAATCTGGATCTAAAAAATGCAATTTCTACATCTTAAATTCTATGGCTTCGAAGGGGGAGGGAATGTCACAAGAGTTGTTAGTCCGGAGCCCACCGCACATCCCCCAGAAGTGTAATATTAGTATTACGATAGGCACGACTCCGGTCGGTGAATTCCATGGCAGCTCCGTTTCTATTTTATTACACAACTGCCCATCTCATCTATGTATGTTTTCCGCTTCTTTATTCCACCTTAACTTCTGAACGCACAAACCGATTTAGGAGTATGTGGCATTGGTAGAATCGTTTAGTCATCTCGAGTGTCATAGGGTACATTAACTGCCAAAATATCAAGTAAATATTTGTCAACTGTCAAGTAAATAGTAGCTGAAGTACAGAATTCCCCAATCGCTCAAGACGAAGGTGTATAATCAGTGCGTGCTACCGGCTATGACGTATGCTTGTGATACATGGACACTGACTGCTGGGATGATCCACAAGCTTAAGGTAGTGCAGCGTAACATGCAGCGAGTCATGCTCGGCATATCGTTGCGCGATCGAGTCCGAAACGAGCTCATCAGACAGCGCACGAAGGCGGTCGACGTGGGTCAAAGAGTCGCCAAGCTGAAATGACCCAACGACACGACGATCGGTGGAGCAAGCGCGTTTTGGAGTGGAGACCCCGGCTAGGCAGAAGAAGTGTGGGCAGACCACCGGCCCGATGGTCCGATGACATTAAGGAGACAACTTGGGTTGTCGACTACAGCGGGCGAGCCTGTCACCTCAGGAAGTTTTAACGGTTAGTCGTTCTATCTCCCTGGAG
Organism: Micropterix aruncella; assembly: GCA_944548615.1. Classification (NCBI taxonomy): domain Eukaryota; kingdom Metazoa; phylum Arthropoda; class Insecta; order Lepidoptera; family Micropterigidae; genus Micropterix; species Micropterix aruncella. The sequence goes on from OX155974.1 coordinate 3,337,208, forward strand.
TGAGCGTAGAAGACTTGGGGACAAAACAGTCCACCATCTAGCTACGTCACAAGCCTGTAAGAGGCCAACGCCTTAACCGCGAGATAGCCAGGAATGTTACCTAGCGGGCCGACACTTGCGCCCTTACTTCCAATTGTGACCAGATTACTCCGGTCTCTCGATTGGTTACGAGTTTGAGGTCGCTTGCGCGGTCCTCTCCCTTACGAAGCGGTGAAACGGTCTATACCGAATCTATCGCGGACCCCAGCGTCCTTTGCCCGGCTGTTCAACCAGGATCGGATGGCCGATGGTCGTTTCAAGAGCAGTCGCCGTAAGGTCCGCAACCACCCCCGCTCTATAGGAAACAGTACTGCTTCCAGACTCCCCCGACTGTTAGTCAGAGTGCACAGTCGATTGGCTTACACCGCACGGTGCGCAGACCGTCCAGGAGCGCCAGAAGTTTGATTCCCAGGGGAAACTGACCATAAGGTCAGAGTCCTACCCAGGCCCGCACTTCATGCGTGGAGGCCGTCGGATAGGTGTTGACCCGTGAGTGTGACCAACCCTGAACAGAATGGGTCTTCGTGGCCAACTCAGCAAGGGCCCATTAACTACGGAGAACAAGGAGACAGCTGGACCTGTCTGGATGAGGGAAACGGACAACCGATCCGGATGGAGAGTGATTGGAGAGGCGTATGCCCAACGGTGGGAGAATGCGCGCTGATGAAGAAGTTGTCAACATTTTCAAATCTCCAAATGCCAATAAATTAACATAAATATATCGTGTTTAGTGTCAAATGAAAGGTCTGATTGAGTACAGTCCGAAAATATATACGTATCTAAATGAATAAATACATAAACCACAAATATTGCAAGAAAACCCGTAAAAAAATTATTATAAATATAGTCGGGCAGTCGTGTTTTTAATTCCTTTTAATATATTTACTTGTTGGAGAGATGTGTCCTAATCTGGCCCGGACACTTTAATAAACAAACGATTGTCTCCGTAAAGACGGCAAATGAAACTCTGTCGAAAAGTCGCGAAAACCACTGTCTAATTCCACGCGGTGAGAATCCGTTTTTCTTTCAAAATACCGCAGGAGTTTTACGTCAATATGGCAATGGATGCCATCCACTTTGTGACGATTGCAAATAAATCTAATACTCATAATACTACTCGCTATGTATGCTACGTTTATAAGCTATTTAAAAATATAAATGCGTCGGTATTTGGTTTAAAGACTGGTGGTTTGGATTTGGTGGTTTCATTTTTCGATAGTAGTTCAGGCTCTGAAATTAATTGAAATGAAAACTTTATTGTATATTGAAACTAGCAGATAGCATTGACTATATAACGTATTGGATTGCTCAATGCCATACTACGATTTGGCACCTAGCATTTTTCTACAAAACGCAATGTGTAGATAGTTAGTTAGTTAGTTTTCCTGGGCTTTTTTCCGTGTTTGGCCTCTTGATTGGGCCGTTGTGCGTGGCTCATGTTTCTATTTATGTTACTCCAGCCAACCCAGGCTGTCCCAGAACGTTAGCAGCCTGTTTGGGTTGCTACAGGCTTCCGGGACAGAAGCTGGAGATTGTAGTATTTTTGCCCGTTGCTCTGCCACACTCCTGCATTGCATGAGCACATGCTGTGGCGTTTCTTCTTCCTCCATGCATCCTCTGCATAGAGGGCTGTCTGTCACACCTATGGTAAACAGGTGTTTGTTTATGGGACAGTGGCCTGTCATAGTACCTATGACTTTACGGATTTTGTCCCTTTTTAATCTGGTGAGGTTGCGGGCAAGTTTTTTAGGCGTTTCCGGAACCGCGTTCTTTGTTTGCCTGCATCATGCGTTTTTTTTCATTCTGTAAGGTGGGTTTCGTCGGTGTTCCTGCATAGCCATGTTTTCATTTGGGCCTGGGGTATGGGCATCGAGGGTTCCGGTCCATATACTATTTTCTTTGATCCCCTTTTGGCCAGTTCGTCTGCCGCGTCGTTGCCCAGTGAGTCGCTGTGCCCTTTAATCCATTGCAGGGTCACTCTATTTGATCTTGCAATGGATTGGAGCGCATTGTGGCATTCCAGTACAAGGACAGAGGTTATAGTATGTTTTGCTAGCGCTTGTAGCACGGAGGCACTGTCGGAGACGGAGACAAATTTTGGTGTAGATAGCACTCATAGTTCCAAACATTGATTGATCTTATATTATTTTATTTTTTTTATTTTTATTTTTCAGAAAACTTACAGCGTTTTATACTTAATACTAACACATAATATATACATCTAAGGCCAATTAAAAGTTTTCACAATTAAATTAAATCTATTGTTACAGCGCAATGAGCAATGAACAAATGCAGGTTCAAGTAAGGGGAAAGGGATAGGGTAAGCTAAGTAAGTAAGTAAGATAAGCCATATTATGAGTTATGTAGATGTATGATATATGATGATATATAACGTATATACATATATACATACATACACGTGCACAAACAATAAATTAATATAAATAATACGATACGGGAATAATAAAATGTAAAAATATAGTTAATATATATATATATATATATATATATATATATATATATATATATATATATATATATATATATATATATATATATATATATATATATATATATATATATATATATATATATATATATATATATATATACACATATATAATATACATCACAATGTGTTTATAATGTTAATATACATATGAACTTTTATAGAGAATATTATACTGACTAGAAAGCATTGTTATAGTGTAGTGGCGATTGCCACAGCCTACGTACCCAACGGACGAAGAAATACCAATCAAACCCGAAGGCTGTTTATCGTATTTCTAATTTCTTCGAAGCAAGTATTTGAAGATAAATTAAAAATATCCAAATATTGAAAGTTGAGGTTATATGATCGAAGTGCTCTATAAAAATACATATTTTGACCATAATTGGTATTGACTCTCGGTAGATAAAATAAATCGCGAGCCCTGGTCTTATTGTTGGGGATTCGGTAGGAGATTCTGCCAACAGAATAGGGACTGTCTATTTTATTATTAATGTTATGTTCAATAAGTAATCTTCTATGTTCTTTAACCCCTCGAGCTGCGAGATTGCACGGCTCGAGGGGTTATTTGCGCTAAATCGTACTATGGAGTTGAGCAATCTAATTCCATATATAATAGAGCATTAAATACAGTGACAAGAGTAAATACTCACCTACTATTCCACTAGAGTTTCTCCGTTTGGTAAATGGCTTGTTTGAGTGCATTGTAACTCCGCCGGTTGAGGAATTACCTGTAAATATGGACAAGTTAAAGAATTACATTTTTAATTCATGAGGAACACGGATATAGACAAACCAGAGCACAAACACAACACTAGACACAAAGCCAAACAGATTCAACCAAAAATGAGGACTGTATACGGACAACTACACTACGCATACGCAAGAAGTCTCTCTTGCGGGGCAAAAAACATTTCACTACAAAACCTTTCTCAATAATCGAGAAAGCTTCAGATTGGATTCTGGAGGTCGATTCGGTCACTAAGCAGTATAAATTCCCTGAAAGTTTCGGATACACAGCCCTGCGTCCAGATATAACTCTTTACTCTCTATCTCGGAAGATGGCCCTTATCGTAGAATTAACTGTTCCATGGGAATCAAATATCCCAAAAGACCACGAGTACAAATTAAATAAATACCATAATCTCGCAAATGCCGTCACCAGGAACGGCTTCACTGTTCACCTTTACGCGGTGGAAGTTGGCGCTCGTGGCCTGCCAGCTAAATCTCTGTTTCACCTTTTTAAAGATCTCGGTCTCTCCAGGAAAATAATCAACTCTTTCTTAGAAAAATTATCTAAACCCGCGATTTCCGCATCTCAAATTCTATGGCTTCGAAGGGGGAGTGAATGGGTGGTAAGGTGAACGCTCACATGTGGCAAGACAGCTGTCCTAAACCTAACACAGCCGGTCGTTAGTCCGGAATCCACCGTTCACCTCCCAGAAGTGTAATAATTATATATGATGGGCCCGATTTTCGGTCGGTGAATTCCATGGCAGCTCCGTTTGTATTTTATTTATTTTTTATTTTGTTTATAATATACCTATTCATATAATAACAAAGCTCTCCTACATCATCTCCTATACTCCAATAATTAAAAAGATAAAGTACCCAACAATATAATACGCGCCTGAGCATCAAGGTTTGGGCCAATTGCTGTTTCTAGCATCAGCGCTGTCTTAGTAGCAAACTCTTGAGAAGTAAAAAGATAGATTACCTTCTGAGAATCCTCTTCCTTGTTCTCTCCAACGAGAGTATCTGTGATGTATGTGATGTGAGCTACGCGACTGAAGAAATGCTTCTCGGCTGGATTATTCACTGTCCAAGCCACGACTCGGTAGCCCCGTTGTTTCCACACACTCGCTGAGTGCCTGTATAGTAAAAATATAAATAAATATATTACTAAACGCAGATGTATACTGAGGGCAGTTGCGATTCCTTCATACAAGCCGAAAAGTCCCGGCTTGCCTTTTTTAAAAAAGATCGCTAAACAAAGGATCGCTAAAATAAATGAATTTGCAAGCGCCTATACTCGACAAAACAGGTTATCGACAGTGCAACACTTCGCTGCAATCTTACCGAGTTGAGTTCAGCTAGTCATCTCGCTCGCACACATGGGCTTGAAATGGGGCTTTCAAAATCAGTGGTCCTTTCTTTCTACTAACCTGTGGCAAATTACGCAAAATATATATGTATCTATACGATGCTACTATATGATGGCCGGGACGATGCTTCAAGAAGAAGACGAGTAATCATATTACGATTTGTGGTCTTCTTCTTCTTCATCTTCATCAGCGCGCAATCGCCCACCGTTGGGCATACGCTTCTCCAATCACTCTCCATCCGGATCGGTTGTCCGTTTCCCTATGATTTGTGGTAGCCCTTAAGATTCCTGACGTCACTTGCTTCGATTTCAATTTTGTTCTAAGAGAAGCTACTGTCTGGTACTGTGACGATGTGGTCACCTCGGGGTGCAACTATAGTGCAACCTTAACCCGTTGAGTATGAGTCAACCAAATCTGGTCGCGAAACAATTATCCGTTGAGTGCGAGTCGACCAAATCTGGTCGCGCGTTTTTTTCACTTTTTTGACGTTCTCATATTTATTCATAATTATCTAATTGTTTTACAAAATGATATTTCAATATTCTGTATTCGAAATTTCAATGCAATCATTGTGCAGTTGTTCTTTTTATAATTGGTGTAGTAGTTTCGTAGTTATAGTACTTTAAGGTCGATGTCGCCGAAAATCCTGCAAAAGAGACAGATGCATCCATGAAAATACCCATTTACTCCAAAGGTTAAGGACAAACAAAATCCACAGTCAAACTACACCAACAGCTCGTAAGAGTGACTCCTTACCGCAAGGCACTGGGATGTGCCAACCAACTGGCTTCCTCGCGACCTTACTATCAGATTTGGACGGGTTTTCCATTCTCCAATTTGGTTGCAGATACGAGGTCGCTCTACCTGACGTTAAAGCGGTAATTGAGAATTCATTTCTCGCTGATCTGTGGCGCCGTTAGCCCAATTTTGGAAAAAGAACAAAAAAAAAAAAAAAATTTTTGTTTTTTTTTTTGAAATTTTGAAATTTGAAGAACTTGACTGTTAAATAATAGTTTGACAAGCGTTTGAGTTCGCTGCGCCATCAATCAGTAGGTAAAATATCGCTAATAAACAATATTACCAATATTTTACACACCGCTAGATAGCACATTGTGCTAACTTTTTATACTATTTTTCAGAACATTAAAATTTTCAAATAATCAAAAATAAAAAAAATATAAATCCACTATAAATGCCGTGGGCGTTGCGACTTGTTGTGTCGGGGGCCGAGGGCGGCCACCCGACGAGAACCAAGCATTACCAAGAACTGAAGAGCCGAACTGTGCATGCCTTATCTAGATTTGGTTGCGGCGAAAACCAGTATATACTGGTTTAAAGTATCTAAGAAGTACAATAACAATATGTTACAATATTTGTCATTATCGGTTAAGTCGTTTACTCTGAAAAACCTCTGTTTCAACTCTCTAAAGATCTTGGTCTATCCAGGATTATTATCAACTCCTTGATAGAAAAAATATCTAAACCTGCAATTTCCGCATCTCAAATTCTATGGTTTTGAAAGGGGGAGCGAATGGGTGGTGAGGTGGACGCTTAAATGCAGCACCTACGACAGCCGGTCGTTAGTCAGGAGTCCACCACTCACCCCCCGGAAGTGTGATAATAGTTTCGCGGCTTTATCGGTGTTGAAGGTCGTGATAAAAACCGCGATACAACGTTGTGTAAAAATATATATTTTCCTTTTATAAATGTACAGCGAATAAACGTTTATTATGCGTGCGCTTAGTTTTGAATAGAATAGGAATGTCCTTGACCTACATTATCCGGTTCTATTTATATAACTCGGCCAGCGAACTCGTCTCGCTCACCTATCGTTTGCTCGCTCCCCCCTCACGCCTGCTCTCCTCTGTCGCGCCCGTTCCGTCGTCTGGCCGGCGGCCGCTGTGGCTGGCAGTGTGGTGTCCGCCATGGTTTTGTTCGGTCGTGTCTTGCGGTCGCTCCCCTGCTCGCCGGCCGATGCGTCTATATTTTTCCAATGCTCGCTTTCTGAACCTTGGCGACGTCCGGGAGTTTTCTTCCAGCTAATTTCCTTTCCTCTTATCCCTGTCTGTATGGTTCCTTTCTCCTTCTCTCTGTCTCTCTCCCTCCATATAGCGTTGTCTCGCTCGCTCTGTTTATAAACACGGCTAACGTATATACCGGGCTCCGCCGTGTTCACTCGCCATTCTTCTGTTGCCCGTGGCGCTGCACGGACGCCTCGCCCCTCCACTCTTCCTTCTACTGTTTGTAGTGTCGCTACAATAGTATTATGATGGGTCCTACTCCGGTCGGTAAATTCCATGGCAGCTCCGTTTGTATTTTATTTATTTTTAAAATAATTGACAGTTCAGCTGATGATTGAGCAGACAGCCATTCGTTGACTAGGAGTTGATAAAGTAATATAAACGACTCACCTGCTTATATAATCCTTGTGTAGACAGACTATGCTGACACCGCAACATGCCGCTATCAAGGTACTCTCCCAAAGACATGCGTAGAGGATATCTAAACATCTAACTCCAAATTGTAATAGACGATTGTCTGGGAACCTAAAATAAAGGAATAAAAATAAACTTTTCAAATAATTTGGAATAAATCTCACTAAAATTCCTTAACCCTCCCAAATATAGCACTAGAAAAACGATCATAAGAGAGAAACTACTTGATGGATCATGAAAAGAAGAATTGTAGAATGATCGCATTGAAACTTGAAACATAAAACATTAAAACCTCATTTTGTGAAGTAATTAATTATGTATAAGTAAATAATTATGAATAAAACAATTAAATAATTATGAATAATTATTAGAAAGTTGGAGAACTAAAAAAAACTCACTTATTCAGCGATATCGACGTTTTATCTCAAAATACGAAACCCTATCTAGAAATTGTAAACACATTTGTGTACGTTATTACATGCTTTACCAAATCTATTAGTTCGTTTTATTTATTTTCATACATATATCCGAAGAGAAGCTACATAATATCCGAAGAGAAGCACAGATCCGAGCAATGGCAGCACTCGACTAAGTGCCTCTAGAATACAAACAATTATATTAGGGATTCTAGACTGCGAGTAGCACGACTGAATAATCGTACAATACAGAATTTATCCGTCTTTCTCACACATATCTAACAGGGGGTGGTTGCACTGTGATTTTGGTGTAAATTCAGTTCGTTGAGAGTGCGGTTTGTCGCGCCGCGCTCGTACCCGTTTTGGGACGTTACTGAGCATTGACTACAATACATCGCACCCGATTTGGGACGTTACTGTCTTGAGGGATTAACGGGAAATGTCAGATATTCAGAAGCATGATGCTGACGAGAGGGTAATTTACACAGCATCTTGAGATCAAAACTTAAGCAATGTCATTAACACTTTAACAGCGGCCGATTTTTATATTTATTTATTTATTTATTTATTATAAAACGTACACAAACAATACTCTAATATTACATGACTATCGATAACATTTTTACTTTGTTTCTAATTAGAGTCCCTGACCTACAGGATGATCTTGACCGCATTACCGCATGGACGCAAGACTGGTTAATGTCACTCAACGTGGATAAGTGCACCGTCCTTCATATAGGAAAAGAAAACCCAAGGAAAACATACACTATTCAGGGAAATGCTTTAATCAGTGTGAAGACACACAGGGATTTGGGTGTCATAATCGCAGAAGATTTAAAATGGGAGGCACACATCATAACTATGGTAAAGAGAGCGAACTCATTGCTGTATACAATAAATAAAGCTTTCTCACATATAACCCCTGAGCTTTTCCTAAAGATTTATAAAACATATGTCCGACCTATGCTGGAGTATGCATACCAGATCTGGAATCCCTACTTCAAGAAGGATATTGACCTGCTGGAACGAGTACAACGTAGAGCTACAAAAATGCCAAATGCGCTGAGAAACAAAAGCTACGAAACCCGGCTGTATGAGCTTGGCCTGAGCACTCTACGAGAGCGAAGGGAACGGGGAGATCTCATTGAGACTTTTAAGATTCTGAACGCCTTCTACAGCGTTCCCAGGCTGCAAGATATGTTCTCCCTTGCTAATACTACAAACCTGAGAGGACACTCTAAAAAGCTGTACCGCAATAAGTTCAAGCAGAACCCACGCCGGCACTTTCTCACCAATAGAGTGGTAGAATCTTGGAACAATCTACCCAGTGAAGTTGTAAATGATGTCTCCGTAAATGCTTTCAAGAACAAACTGGACGATCATATAAAACATAAAACAAAAACAATAACAAAAACTGTTACTAAAATAAGTGTTGTGATATAGGCGCATCAGCTAAAGTTGCTAGCCTATTATTATTAATAATAATAATAATAATAGAGTATATTCCGTATCTCATGATTTACAAAATTATCAAAATTATCAGTACAAAAATTAATATCCTTAAAAATTATCAAAACAAAAATGAAAAATTTTTGAAATAAGTTTACAGTGAATTCTGATAAACAGTTAAACAATTAAATGGTTAAAAAAAAATACATCAAATATTGTATAGAAAAAAATAATAAAAACATACGGTAAATTATCAATTTGTTTCATAATACATTATTTATAATTGACTTAACTACTAATGGTCCCAGGTTGAAAAATCAATGTTATCGGTTATAGTGTTGTATAACCGGCATGTACAGAGATAGGATTGTTAAAAGATTGTTTTGTCTGCGAAGTGGGAAGGTTAAATGTTAAGTGCTGCCTCAGTCGCCTGGATGGTACGTTGAAATTTAACGCTTCTAATAAATCTGGTGAGTCTATCCCGCCGTTAAGAAGTTTGTGCAGAAACAGTAGACTTCCGCACTCTCTCCTCTTTCTAAGAGTAAAAATCTTAAAATAATTTAAACGCTCTTCGTAAGAGTAGAGAGTGCGCGATAGGCCGGTTTTATAGGTTACCATACGCATATACTTCCTCTGCACAGACTCTATCGCTTCCGAATGCGCTTCATAGTATGGATTCCAAATTATGGAACCAAACTCCAGTTGGCTGCGTACAAGAGAATTATAGAGCAAGTTAAAAGAGTTAATATTTTTAAACGGTTTAGTAACCCTATATATAAAACCCAGTGTTCGCTCGCTCTTACTTACTACATTGTTGATATGCTCTCTAAAAGTCAGGTGCTCGTCGTGAAGTATTCCTAGATCTCTTACACTTTTTGTAGATTTTAGTGTTGAATTGCCGATAGAGTAAGGGTAGTCTTTAATTACAAGTTACGTTGCTCGCGGGCATTTTTTGGCATTATTGTAATGGCTATAAAAAAAATCGGTTGTGTCACTCCAAGACTTTCCTGACTAGTATCCGGGGAGGTGCGAAAAAACAGCGACATTTTTTACTCTAGTACCCCAAATTTGTATGGCAGGTACCCCAAACGTTGGTCGTAAGTACCCCAAAAACTGATAGGTTCTTCCGATGGTTAACAGAAGCTTCTATGCCAAATTTTAACTTAGACAGATTAAGCGTCTGGGCGCTATCGCGGAAACAATTTTTTCGCCGGGAACCCCAAATTTGTATGGGAGGTACCACAACCGTAGGGCGTAGGGACTCCAAAAACTAATGGGTTCCTCCGACGGTTAACAGAAGCTTATATACCAAATTTCAGCTCAATCCGATTAAGCGTCTGGGCGCTATCGTGGAAGAATACATACATACAGACATACAGACATACAGACATACATACAGACAGAGATCGGTCTGGAAATAGTCTCAATCGTCTCAGGGAGTCTCAAAATATATATTCCCATCTTCATCTCAAAATTTTTTTTTAGCGCGATCACAATACTTTCCTTTCCGATAGGTCGTCAGGAAAGTAAAATAACCTGATTAGATATAGAAACATTTTTTTTTCAATTGATTTCTATCTGCAATCGGTCGCAGCATTGAAGACCATAATCAGATGTATTGTTGAGTCGAAGGCGTGTAAGATGACTCCTCCCTCGAAGAGTCTCCTCTTAATATTAATTGACTGCTCTAGTGTCAGTGTCTGTCAATCAGGTCTGCCACATCAAAGCGTTTTAACCTTCTTATATTTTCACCTACGTTTGTTAGGTTTGAGGCTAGGGCATTCACGTGTCCTACCAGTGTCATTTTATATCTTGCACTGTACTTTTGCAGTTCTTCCTTAACCGTCGGCATTTTGAGGTGTTCGTGGATCTCACTGTTCCGGGTGAACCATGGGGCGTTTGCTATGGACCTCAGAACTTTGTTCTGGTATCGCTGAAGGATTTCTACGTTGGAGTCACTGGCTGTGCCCCATAGTTGGATGCCGTAAGTCCATATCGGTTTAAGGATCACCTTATAAACTAGCATCTTGTTTTCTAGGGAAAAGCATGAGCCACGTCCTATCAGCCAGTTCATACTTGAGAATTTAGTATTCAATTGAGTCCTTTTATTTTTGATGTGGTCTTTCCAGGTGAGACGTCTATCCAAGTGCATGCCTAAATATTTGACGCAGTTGTTGTGGGGTAGTATGTCTTCTCCCAGTTTCACTGTTGGACTATCGCCTCTCCGCAGAGCAAAAGTAATGTGTTGGGATTTGGCTGCACTAGCCTTGATTCTCCAACGTTTCAGCCACTGATAGACCTGATTTAATTCCAGTTGGAGCATATCGGAGGCAACTTGCGGGTCAGAGTTACTAGCCAGGATGGCTGTATCGTCTGCAAATGTGGCAGTAGTTACGCCCTGAGTTAGAGGTAGATCAGATGTGAAAATTGTGTAGAGAACAGGTCCTAATACCGATTTTTGTATCTATTAGACTAACTTTTATATCTTCCGGATATAAACTAAAAATGAAAGAAATATTATGATAATTGATGAAATTATTTATTTAAAAAGGGCATTTTTGTGAAGGAAACAAGGTGTACATGAAGTAATCATACCTAATCAATGACGATAATTCTTTTTGTGTGGAAATTTTTGAAACATGGATAGTAGCATAGCGGTACGTTGCAATTATTATACCAATAAGATGAATCTGAATCAGAATCTATAACAAACATGGCATATTAAAATACATACGTAGGTCTTCCTGCTCCTTCTTCCGCACTGTAAGACATAGCGCTGAAGCAAAACGGGCGGTATCCCAAAGAACCAATTATATTCGGATCCTGCCGACGAATCTGAAATACCAAGAAAATCATAATTATCACCCGTATATTTGCATAATGGTTACATTACATTCGTATCCAATTGGCGATTTTACTTATCTCGGTCACAGTATATCAAACAGTAAGCGCACTCTCAAGCGGCAGGGCTATACGGAGATAGGGTGCGAGGGAAGTGAGTAGAGGGATACGTCTCAGCGAGTGCCTTTGAATGTTTGAATCTGCGTCGGCAGAGTAGCAGCCATATGCGAGCCCTTAGGATACGTGACGTCGCTCGCTTCAATCTCAATTTTGATCTAAAAGAAGCTACTGTCTGTATACTGTGTCCCTCCCTCTCCCCCAACTACTACCTCCGCATCCCCTCCCTATCCCTTACCCCCCAACTCCCTCTCCCTACCGCCCTTCTCCAACACCCCCCCTTCCCCAACAACTCCCCTGACCCCTCTCCATCCCTTACCTCCTCCCCCCAACTCCCTCTCTCTACTGCCCCCTCTCCCCCAACTTCTCTTCCTTACCTCCCATCCCATCCCTTACCCTCTCCCCAACTCTCTCTCCCTACAGCCCCCTCCAACTCTCCCTTCTATCCCCAAATACGCCCCTCCTCACCTTTCCTTCCCAACTATTCGACCCACCCCCTCCTCTCCTCCTCTTAACCCGTTGAGTATGAGTCAACCAAATCTGGTCGCGAAACAATTATCCGTTGAGTACGAGTCGACCAAATCTGGTCGCGCGTTTTTTTCACTTCTTTGACGTTCTCATATTTATTCATAATTATCTAATTGTTTTACAAAATGATATTTCAATATTCTATATTTCAATGCAATCATTGTGCAGTTGTTCTTTTTATGATTGGTGTAGTAGTTTCGTAGTTATAGTACTTTAAGTCGATGTCGCCGAAAATCCTGCAAAAGAGACAGATGCATCCATGAAAATACCCATTTACTCCAAGGGTTAAGCTCCCACCTCTATTCCCATCAACTTCTCTCTTACCCCTCCCCCTCAACTCTCCCTAATCGCTCTCTTACCACCTTTAAATCCCAGCCCCCTCCTCCACCCGAATCCTCCCTCCCCCTCCCTCCTGCCTCCCACCACTTTAGCCCCCCTCCAACCCCCACTCCCTTACCACTTCAACCCCTCTTAACCCTTAACTCCCCATCCTTCAAACCCTCTTTCTTCTTAACCCCCTCGACTCCACCCTCCACTGTCTTAGGAAACATACATTTCCTGACGGCCTTGGTCATTAGCCGGCTGGGCATTCCATACCCAGCAAACCGGATAGTGCACCAACCGCCCAGTTCCGCTTGAGGTGTTCCCCCTTCTGATCCTAACCGCGGTCTTCTGACGTTCACGGCGGCCCTGATAGGGTAAGTCCCACTATATGGAAGCTATCAGATGAGAGTTAAACGTGAGTTGGGCAAGCCTGATGACATTGAGTTTGACTAACAAAGCTTTAGCTCAGAGGTACCCAAACTTTCTTGACTAGTAGACCCCTTGCTGTTTTCCGTAGACCCCTGCCTGAATTTTACTGAACTTACTAACATTAAAAGTTTCTTGACAGCTGGAACAGTACTGATTGCCTACATAGGGTTTTGGTAATGTGGACAGTTGCAAAAAATTAAAAATATGTACAATTTCTATTTGTTTATTCCTAAGCGTTCACGACCTTAAAGTACGAATCATTTGGGAAAGCCGCACGTAAGTGCACATGTAGCACTATCTCGCTTGCTCATTCATGTGGCGCGTTTATCCTATTCGCTCGCAGGGATACCCCTTGAAGCGCTATTTTTTCACATATCTCATTCGCACCGTCCCTCGTTAGTCATGTGCGCTGGCCTCTTCAATCGAGCAGTGATGCAATTTAAGTTGATATTAAATAAATAAATAAAAAAAAAAAATTCAAATTAGAAAACCCTACTTCTTGTTATTATAATTATGTTTTATTAATATTATTATTTTATTCTGGACAGGCAGATTTGCTGATACCTTCAGATCAGATCTTGTAAAGCTAGTCATAAATAATATGAACCCTTTGGCTACGTAACAACCAAATTTGGTTGCACATCAGAACACCGTTGACTATGTAACGACCAATATTGGCGGCTTGCTCCCGGAGCGCACAGTAATATTATTTTCTAATTCGAACGCATCCTAAAATCCATACCAAATATCTCATTATTACCATAGATACATAGAGGGCCGCTAAAATAATTTTGTGCGTCATTGAACGGATATTTCTGGTAAAATTCCATTGTCAAACTTCCACTGGTAAAATTCCATCGCTGCTCGGTCGTCAATATCAAACATCGGGTCGAGAACAGTTTTTTGTGTTTTTTTAGTGTTTTCAGTTGGAATATAAATAGAAATGTAAGTAAATTTGATTCTAAAACACTTTATCAACCGAATTCAGTGATTTAATGGACATTTTATTACAATTTTACCTGTTTTTTTTTAGTTGAAAAATTGGGTACGCGCCGCGCTATGGCGTCATTACTAATTATTGAGTTTTTTTGCGATAAATAACTCTAAAAATGCAAAATGTCTGCCTAATTCGTTGACAAAATACATATTATTTTGTTTTTCGCTGAAATATATGAAGTTTTCATCGTAATTATAATTTTAAAATACTATGCTGTATACAAAATCTGTTTAAGAAGTGATACGACATTAACGGATCGCCTGAATGCTTATGGTGACCTGCCTAGATGGAGTCCACTAACGTGGACCCCCATTTACATCTCGTGCACCCCGATTTTTGTTTCTCGCTAACACGGACCCCCTGCGAATCGAAATCGACCCCTGGGGGTCAACATAGACCACTTTGGGAATCACTGCTCTAGCTGCACAGCCTCATTAGCAACAGGAGGGCAAAGTAAATACAGACATACCGTTGAAAATAAACTTTGATTAGTATAGGGATGGACCTGGTGCAACATACCTGATACATGTATATAGGACTGAACGAAGTGACGATAGCCATGGAGTACAACTGTGGCCAGCGCTTGAAAGCAGCCACAACCTTGTCGACGATCCTCCTATCGGCTCCTTTGACATCTATGAACATTTTCACCTTGTTCTCCATTAAATACTCGAGCGCCTCTTCGAATCGGATCAGTCTCGCGCCTTTGTAGCGATCACTGTGGAAATAAAGCCAAAGAGAATCTTTTAAATTGCGAGCTTCACTCCACTCGACATAGCCATGTGTTATTGCCGCGCGACATAAAAACAATGTGTTATTGCCTAAAGTGTGTGTTATCGCTTGACTAAATATCAAAAAAAACTTTTATATATTAGTTTTAAATTGTTCTATGCTTTGCCGTCATCGACGAGAAGACTTGAAATGGCAGCATATAATATCTGCTTGAAAAATCAGTTAGTCAAACATGCCCTTTACAAACTGGATGACTTTTATGATATTGCGTCCACAATTGCTTGATAATAAATAATAAATGAATACAAACGGAGCTGCCATGGAATTCACCGACCGGAGTCGGGCCCATCATAATACTATTAGGTCGATGTCGCCGAAAATCCTGCAAAAGAGACAGATGCATCCATGAAAATACCCATTTACTCCAAGGGTTAAGTAATTTTTTGAATAAGCTTTCCACTTGAATTGTTTTTAAACTTTACAGTAGCCTGTTAAAGTAATATGGCCCGGAGTAGTTTGTGTCATGCCCTGCTGTGTTTAGTTTAGTACATGGTATAAAAAAAAAAAAATATTTATCGTATTTTTAGTATGTGCATCTGAAAACTTTTTATAATGTGTTTCTTTATTCTTAAAAAACTTAGTCAGTAACTTAAAGAGATAGAGTGAGGTTAAGGTGAAGATTCTTAGCCTTTTAAAAATGGGTCGACATGACTCTTCCCTTTTAACCTTTGCAATTATTCGTACTGCTCTCTTTTGAAGTATAAATATGGGTTTCCTATGACAAGCATAACAATTTCCCCAGATTGTAATGGCATAACTTAGGATAGCTTCAATATAGCTGAAATAAACATTTCTTGTTTGCAATTCATCCAACGAGCTTCTTACAATACTCAAAGCATTACATGACTGACTTAACGTACTTTCGAGGTTTTCACAGTGAAAGTTCCATTTTAAAAGTTCGTCGACATGAACACCTAAAAATCTAGTACAAGTAGTTTGAGGAATGGCAGTGTTATTTATTGAAAGTATTATTTGCGAACCTTTATTCCGATTTCGGTGATTTGTAAAATGTATGATTGGATTCTGGAGGTTGATTCGGTCTCTAAGCAGTATAAATTCCCTGAAAGCGTCGGATGCACAGCCCTCCGTCCAGATATAACTCTTTACTCTCTATCTCGGAAGGTGGCTCTTATTGTAGAATTAACTGTTCCATGGGAATCAAATATCCCAAAAGACCACGAGTACAAATTAAATAAATACCATGATCTTGCAAATGCCGTAACCCGGAACGGCTTCACTGTTCACCTTCACGCGGTGGAAGTTGGCGCTCGTGGCCTGCCAGCTAAATCTCTATTTCACCTCTTTAAAGATCTTGGCCTTTCCAGAAAAATAATCAACTCTTTCTTAGAAAAATTATCTAAAACTGCGATTTGCCCATCTCAAATTCTATGGCTTCGAAGGGGGAGTGAATGGGTGGTAAGGTGAACGCTCACATGTGGCAAGACAGCTGTCCTAAACCTACCACAGCCGGTTCGTAAGTCCGGAATCCACTGCTCACCCCTGTAATGGTCATAAAACCATTACGGGTTTAACAAACAATATAATAAACAATTATTGCCAAAATTAGTTAACAAAAATAAAATAACAATAATATAGGATACAAGCGAATTTTATCGCACAATAGGCATCACTAGCGATTAGATGGAACACGGGTGTAGAGAATCGCTAGTGAGAGTAGTTTTTTTTTTGGCCCGAAGCACTCGCGGGGAAAGGTCGTCGTTTCAGCGCGGCGGTCGGTTTTTGCCTCGCGGCGATTACCGGCCGCCGGAGCTCATTTCACGACTTCGAAGTGGCCTACCTACATCTACGAATAAAATATAAAAGTCAAAGTCATCTTTAGAAATTATAACTAGAATCAAGTGCGGCGCAGGCAAAGCATTCCAGCGTGATCTCCACATCCTATTTGGGGCAAGTAGATTATATTCTCATTTTCGGTTTTTTTTAAAGTAAAATTCGATTTCTTTTATTCTAACTTGCAATACCACAATCGTGCAATACTTTTAGTCCTTCAGACCCGTCTTGCACGACATATACGTGCTAACCCGTTTTTCTGAATATAGGAATCCGTAATTTCTAATATAGGATCAACGATAGACACCGCCAATAAATCTAAAATCATTTCGGCGATCTCTACTTAAAATGTAGGCTGTAAAAATATATAAATATAATTAAAATCCACGTTAGACAATCTTGGGATTAAAACGTGGCGAAATCAGAGTGGCATTGAGTTCTTCCCGAGGCAATTAAAAATCAGATAAATTAATAAAATAGCTCATGAAGTAAAATACCAAATTATAGATAAATATAAATGCAAGTCATCGTCAGGGAATACGTAATATTTCCAAATTTAAATATCCGGGAAAATAATAGAGCAAAAGACTACCGTCGTTTACGATATTTGAAAGTGCAGCGTACCCGACACTAAAAATTGCCAAATCATTGTAGGGCGAAAATAGGAAAAACCAGTTACGAATAATGCTCATCGAAACACGGGTAAAATGTAATAATTGTAACGTACGCTCGTAAAATCTCGCAAGGCCTTCGACGATCGACGGATTAAAATTAAGTTTCATAAATAATATAAATATTCAATATCACACATATAGTTTCGGGAAATGTCTTCGCAACAGGTTATAGAAAAATAAATAGTAAATTTGGGTCGAAAAAGTATCTTTTATTTTACTCATAATCATCTCAATATCAGAATAATTTCAATTTTAATATCATCATATATCATATATTTCATTTTCATTTTATTATATAAATAAAATAGACTAAAAAAACCATAAAAGGAAAGGATTGGTTGAGATATATTTATAAAATATTAAAATCAGTTTCCAGTATTATTTGGGAAAATTCATTAAATTCAGAATTCTTTATTAAGGAAAATAAAGCACACTTATTTATGTTACAAGTTAATTTTGCGCATATTCCAGCAAGATTTAATTTAAATTAACCGAATCCGCCGCCGCGTCCGCGCCATCTAGCGGCGAAACGCGGGCATTAGTAGCACAATGCAGGTTGAGCAAAATGATGTCCGTCTTTGCTAAGTAACTCGCCGCGCCACCGCTAGAGGGCGTTCGAACGAGAATAATAATATATTATTTAGTAAGGGAAATGGTTCAAATAATTTAGCAATTCAATATCCATAAAAGGCCGTTCATCCCATAGGGATGGTCATCTTACCGTAGACTGGGTCACTAAGGGATTCTAAATACCCCCGTGCCTGAGATGGACTGAGCGAACCGACGCAAATCCCGACGCAGCCTACGTACCCCTGCCCCAGAAGAATTCTAAACGGTGGAAGGACTCTGGCACTTGTTCATAGATCCAAAAAAAATCTTCTTCTCCTTCCGGGCTGGCGCCCACTATATAAACAAATCTCTCCATATCGTCCGGGAGTATATTGGTAAAATAATAATATTGTAATCTATAAAATTAACTGATATATTAAAAATTATTCGGGTCTCATGACAAATTGGCGCCCAAAGTGGGTCTATTTTTCTTTTCAAACTTTCAAACAATTGGCGAGCCAACGGGGGCTAATTTTTTTTTCAAACATTCCAAACAGTATTCTTTTTCAAAACAATTTTATCTTCTGTTTGACTAAATGACCAAGTTGGACGCATGACAAAATTGGCTTCCAACTTGGGGCTTATAGATCTTTTCATAATAATTTATTTTATTGTCCCATCAAATTTTTTTACAAACAATTTTTTTTCAAAATAACTCTTACCTTTTGTTTTGAAGTGACCACGCCAGTCGTCATGACAAATTGACGCCTGCTCGTGGGGCGCTTTTTTGTTTTCAAACTTTAGAAACAATTTTTTTTACAAACAATTTTTTTTTTTTTTTTTCAAAATTTTAAAGCGATCACGCTGGTCGCCTACAAATTTCCCGCCCTCCCACCCTTTCTTTCTTATATATCGCAACTTTTCAAAATATTAATATATTACTGTTGCGAAACTATTATTAAATATTTATTATTATTTTTATACAGGCAACGAACTTGGTACTAATTAATTTTTTTTAAAATATAAAATAAACACAACACACACGTACACGTTTACACACCGGCACGCCCTTAAAACACTTTAAAATTTTAATAAAATTTTCATAAAATATTTATAAATACAATTTTCATATAACATCTCTAATATATGATTCAGTTTTAGCTTCTATAAACGAAAGATAAACATTGCGTCAACTATAATAATAGCAAAAATTTCTCTGTTCTTATATAAAATTGCAAGCACTTATACATTGACATGGAATACCTAGCGTCGCAAGTGAACCATAAGGAACTCTAACAAATGTGAAAACTAGAAATACGTACGAACACTACTGTGTGCGTCGAACAGTACATGGGCTTTAGGCACTTAGGAAAATTACGATTACAGGAAATTTAATATATCTGATAGTGACAAAATAAGTAAATGAATGAGAAACAAAACACTGCAAACAAAAACGTAAAGAAAGGAATAAACTTTAGGAAAAACGAAACAAACTAATTTCGAAAAATAATAATATTAAATTATGGTAACAAGGAACTACACTTAGAGGTGCACACGAATACAGGGTGTCAAAAAAAATAATACACGCAGTAAAATTTAAAACTTACCTAACCTCATGCAAATTTAAATAACGTATAATAACTTAGAATCAACACTTAGAAATATACCCTGATATACAGGGTGGTTCAAAAAAAAAATTTTGTCTTTTTAATAAATTTTAATTTTGTTTTTTTTCTCTTTAACTTGTATTTCTTTCATGTGAATCATCTTCTAGCTTTAACACTTAAATATGTACTAATAATTTTCAGCATTCACCTTACACACTTGAAATTTTTAAATTGCATCTAACACACGACTTCACACTGTTCAACTATAACAAGATTTGAATTAAATTTCTTTTTTTTCTTCTCAAAACACTTACACACATAAATTTGGTAAGTGGTTGACACATTGAGCATATCGGGAAGCAATCGCAAAATGGCACCCAGGAAAACAAATGTTTAGTTTCATTCCAAAAGAAAAATCCAAAATAGCAATAGACAGTCCACAGGAATTCGCAAAAGGACTCGAGACGCTCGCGGACGCATATGACGTCGTGCGGGAAAGACTCATGGAAGCTTTCAAAAATAACGCCTCAAAATATAACCTGAGGAGAAAGCACGTCGAATTCTCAGTCGGTGATTTCGTATGGGCGAAAAATCACATGCAATCGCGAAAAGCAGAGTTTTTCTCAAACAAACTAGCGCCCAGATATTCAAAATGCAAAATCATCGCGAAAAAGTCCCCCATAGCCTATGTATTGGTTGACGAACACGGCAAAAATCGTGGGACGTACCACATAAAAGACCTGTGTAAAAATTAGGGTCACACAAAAAATACGCAGAACATTTCACATTGCAAATAACATTCGCATAATATCCACATGTAATCCGGAATATGCAAAATCACAAAAAGCAACGACTATATGGGGTACACCGTGAGATAGTTGCAAGTGAAAAGTAAAAGAAAAAATATAAAAACAGAGCAAAAATACAAAATATTAAGTAAATAAATGTAACAGATAAAGTATATAAGTATTCGATACAAGTATTCAAGGCTAAAAAAAAAAATAATAATCACACATAAAGAAAAAGTAACAGACACATAAGGGCGTGGCATGATAAAAATAAAAACACATACAACACTAAATTTTCAATAAGTAAAATAAATAAATATATAATTTCACATACAATAGATAACATCATTAAAAAAAAAATTTTTTTTTAAATAAAAAAAAAAATTTTTTTTCTTAACATCTTATCCGGCTAAGAACCCGGATTGTCTAAAAAAAAATAGGGAGAAAGAATAGTACCAAGTTTCGCGTCAAAATATATTTATATAAAATATCATATATATGTATATATTTAACATATAATATAGTAAAAAGGAGCCATGCGGATAAGTCTAAGGATTGAGATACTTCTATACCTATCATTTTATACTATATATTTGCATATAAGCAAAATCTGAAGGGTTCGGTGATCTAACCCTGCTCATGGAGTAAAAACACCTGGGTGCTTGATACCCGTCTATTGTAAACATCACCTGACAGGTAGAATTAAAATTTACTTTGATCAGCTCTGAAGGATACAAATTATTTTATAGTATTATATTTTAAATAGAGTATACCGGACGTTAAGCCGTTCGCGTTCAAATTAAAATTGTTCACGGACAAGTCCTAAATTCATTTATGAATAAACTCTACTATTATTATTTATTTCTACTATTATGTAATTACATGGCAAAAACTGCTGACATTTCTAATTAGCGACTAGAATGCTCACGATAAAAAAAAACCATTGTATATTACAACAAATAGCTACAGAAAGATCTCATCCGATCCTGAATTTATCAGGACATGGAATATTTTTCCATACCATGAATTGTTTTTATTGTTTTTTTTCTTCAAAAAAGACTTATAGATTTTCCGTTATGTCCCGCTGAAACGCTGCTCAAAATTAGTTTGTCCATAAACGCTTATAGTCAGTAGCGAATTAATCTTAGCTGAACACGTAATTTCTGATAAAGTGTACAATACTGTAGAGAAGAATCATTTTGTACTGTCAAGAATTGATAAAAAGAGTAACTACAAGGCAGTCAGTTTTAGTATGAAAGGTTGTATGTCAGGAAGGTGTTGAGTGTAGACGTAAGCAAATAGAATGGATGCACCATGAAAGAGAAAAACTTAAGCTAAATATTGAAAATTTTATCATTCACACTCAAGACAACAATAATAACATCTCAGTAAAATATATGTTCAACACAAACATTAAATTCGGAAGGCTTAAAAACCTGATAAGTTAAATAAATTCTTGCCGAACAAGGTATATAAGATTTACTATTAACTTACTACTACTAGAGTAAATTACGTAGTTAATATGCGCTTTAGATCGCAGAACAGTCACCATATATAGTATCATAAAATTTTTTTTTAAAAAATCTAAAGATTTCCCATATTTTTCTATTAAATTAAAGACTATAGTGTCCACGCTTCCGCATGAATTAAAATTATGTGGATCGACGTCTATTATTGTTTCAACAGAGACTGGTCACCAATATATAGTTCATTTCTATACAAAAAAAACTTATAAATATTTTTAAAAGGGAAATCTCATATATATATATATATATCTTATATTTCACTCGGGGAGACCAATACCACTGAGACGGTGAACAATCTATTATATGAAAAATTATCAATGTCATTGGAACCCTCACCATGACATACTATTAACAAAAATACTTGGTGTAAATTATATAAATAATTTTTTAATAAATTAAATATAAAATTGCGAGATACTGTCCACGTCTCACAACACATAAATTTCATATAATTATACACTCTTCAATTTTTCCATACTCTTAAAAAGATATCACGCTAGAAATCTGCCCATAATTTATTAAGCCAGCCACACATATGAATAAAGATCGACGTTGAGACATAATTTACTTTGTAACATTTGATTTTGTAGTAATTAAGATAAGCTCTCACAAGAAGTGGAGCGTTATCAAAATGTTTATTTTTCTTTTACTTAAATATTGAAATACGAAAAACCTCAACACTTGTTTGAAGAAGAAAATCTGAAAAATCGGAAGGTGTATCCATACGAACACCTAATAAAATATAGTCTTAAATTTAGTTACTGGAAGCTTATTTGAAAAGCAATGTGGGAGAATTTTTGTTTAAAAAAAAAAAAAAGTAAAATAAAAAATGTTTTTTTTATTAAATAGTAAGAATAGATGCAATAGTTTAAAAATTTCTGTAATTTGTAAAGAAAACGCAGAAGCACGTCTCTTTTGTTCCGTCAAATTTTTTGAAATAAAAATAAAGTTGTATACGAGAATATGCCCTTCCTGTCAAATCCTTCCTAATGAATTGCCAGCCAACCGCAATCCTAGTAAAAAAATAAGAGACCATATGATGCAGCAAAGAAAATTATACATTCCAGAAAGAGACAGAGCGACGAGAAAGAGGACGCCGATAATAAAAGGACAAAATGGAAACGCTATATGGCAGCTGGAAGAGCCACGACGCAGACGACAGAGATCAGCAGCAATGGCTCACGACTCCTCGAAAGCGCAGCACACCCATACAAATAGCAAAGGAAGATACCGAGGATCGACCGAAGTAAATAAGATCCAATCACGCTTATCCGACTCCAGACCACGCAGAAACCTAAGGTAAAAAGTCGAACTATTTCCTTTTTCACCGCAACAGGAAGGCCAGGAGGCACGTAAATAGACGAAACTACCTATGACGTCAGCACCGGCAACATGCGACCTGCAGTATTACCAGGGACGGTATCGTGGACCGACCAGTAAAGCAAAAACGGACAAGCGCGTGAACGAGACAATTTCCCCAAGATTGTGAGAGAAAATGCGGACTGCATTGTTTAGATAGAGACTAATATACCAATCGACAGTGCATTGATCTTCAATTCAGTGTAGCAACTTTTTGAAAAAGTGCATTTGTGCAGTGAGGGGCAAAAATGGGAAAAACGGGATAAAGAAGTTAGAAATTGGACAAAATTTTAAACATTTTTTTGAAACAGTACATCTACACTTCGATAGACTTTATAAAAGCATCTGATGATGTGTCCAGATTTACATGTATAAATTGACATTTTCGTGTTCAAGCTCCGAAGCAAAAAGCTTTGGGAGCGAACCTCTACTAATATGACTTTCTTCTCTACATCTCTTACCAAGGTGACGAGTTCCGGACGTAACGAGGCAAAGACGACAATTGAGCATCATATGGGCAAATACGAACACAAATGAAGAAAAAATACATAAAAGGAAATACGGCAAAACGGCAGACAATGACAAGACCCTGGACGGAGCGGAATAGACGACACAGGCCACTGTATTCACTGTATCAAAATTGTAAAATGTAAGGTTATAAAGGACGTGTTTCGCAGAGCATCTTTTCTAACTTGGATAAATAGCTTTCTTTTAATAACTTAGTAGAAAATCGGAAAACCTCAAAAATTTCCAACTTCGGAAAATTTATTATAAAATATAATTTCTTTAAATAATACGAGACTAGAAGCAGGGGTTATCTCTTAATAATAATGTACTTTAAACTGTCAAGACAAAATATAATAAAACTTTTAGAAATTTTTATGTCGTAGCAAGCGTAGCACGGCAACTAAAGAACCGTAGCGATGGCTACGCTTTAGGTGGTAGATTCTTATAGTAGTTCGTTTAGTCTTTGGTGTTTAAGGTCTTCGTGGGCGAAGACTGAACATCTTTTCCGGCATGTAATGGTCATAAAACCATTACGGGTTTAACAAACAATATAATAAACAATTATTGCCAAAATTAGTTAACAAAAATAAAATAACAATAATATAGGATACAAGCGAATTTTATCGCACAATAGGCATCACTAGCGATTAGATGGAACACGGGTGTAGAGAATCGCTAGTGAGAGTAGTTTTTTTTTTGGCCCGAAGCACTCGCGGGGAAAGGTCGTCGTTTCAGCGCGGCGGTCGGTTTTTGCCTCGCGGCGATTACCGGCCGCCGGAGCTCATTTCACGACTTCGAAGTGGCCTACCTACATCTACGAATAAAATATAAAAGTCAAAGTCATCTTTAGAAATTATAACTAGAATCAAGTGCGGCGCAGGCAAAGCATTCCAGCGTGATCTCCACATCCTATTTGGGGCAAGTAGATTATATTCTCATTTTCGGTTTTTTTTAAAGTAAAATTCGATTTCTTTTATTCTAACTTGCAATACCACAATCGTGCAATACTTTTAGTCCTTCAGACCCGTCTTGCACGACATATACGTGCTAACCCGTTTTTCTGAATATAGGAATCCGTAATTTCTAATATAGGATCAACGATAGACACCGCCAATAAATCTAAAATCATTTCGGCGATCTCTACTTAAAATGTAGGCTGTAAAAATATATAAATATAATTAAAATCCACGTTAGACAATCTTGGGATTAAAACGTGGCGAAATCAGAGTGGCATTGAGTTCTTCCCGAGGCAATTAAAAATCAGATAAATTAATAAAATAGCTCATGAAGTAAAATACCAAATTATAGATAAATATAAATGCAAGTCATCGTCAGGGAATACGTAATATTTCCAAATTTAAATATCCGGGAAAATAATAGAGCAAAAGACTACCGTCGTTTACGATATTTGAAAGTGCAGCGTACCCGACACTAAAAATTGCCAAATCATTGTAGGGCGAAAATAGGAAAAACCAGTTACGAATAATGCTCATCGAAACACGGGTAAAATGTAATAATTGTAACGTACGCTCGTAAAATCTCGCAAGGCCTTCGACGATCGACGGATTAAAATTAAGTTTCATAAATAATATAAATATTCAATATCACACATATAGTTTCGGGAAATGTCTTCGCAACAGGTTATAGAAAAATAAATAGTAAATTTGGGTCGAAAAAGTATCTTTTATTTTACTCATAATCATCTCAATATCAGAATAATTTCAATTTTAATATCATCATATATCATATATTTCATTTTCATTTTATTATATAAATAAAATAGACTAAAAAAACCATAAAAGGAAAGGATTGGTTGAGATATATTTATAAAATATTAAAATCAGTTTCCAGTATTATTTGGGAAAATTCATTAAATTCAGAATTCTTTATTAAGGAAAATAAAGCACACTTATTTATGTTACAAGTTAATTTTGCGCATATTCCAGCAAGATTTAATTTAAATTAACCGAATCCGCCGCCGCGTCCGCGCCATCTAGCGGCGAAACGCGGGCATTAGTAGCACAATGCAGGTTGAGCAAAATGATGTCCGTCTTTGCTAAGTAACTCGCCGCGCCACCGCTAGAGGGCGTTCGAACGAGAATAATAATATATTATTTAGTAAGGGAAATGGTTCAAATAATTTAGCAATTCAATATCCATAAAAGGCCGTTCATCCCATAGGGATGGTCATCTTACCGTAGACTGGGTCACTAAGGGATTCTAAATACCCCCGTGCCTGAGATGGACTGAGCGAACCGACGCAAATCCCGACGCAGCCTACGTACCCCTGCCCCAGAAGAATTCTAAACGGTGGAAGGACTCTGGCACTTGTTCATAGATCCGAAAAAAATCTTCTTCTCCTTCCGGGCTGGCGCCCACTATATAAACAAATCTCTCCATATCGTCCGGGAGTATATTGGTAAAATAATAATATTGTAATCTATAAAATTAACTGATATATTAAAAATTATTCGGGTCTCATGACACCCCCCAGAAGTGTAAAAAAAAAAATAGTATTGTGATGGGCCCGACTCCGGTCGGTGAATTCCATGGCAGCTCCGTTTGTATTTATTTATTACTTTTAGATGCATTTAGTGTGAGGCTGTTGCTCTCAATCCAACTATTAAGTTTACATAGATTAATTTTAACGTTAGTCAATAATATTTCCATATCTTTACCGGCAATAATTAAACGAGTGTCGTCGGCAAACATCGTTACATTTATATCATTGAAATACATTGGCAAATCATTTACATATACTAAAAATAGTATAGGGCCCAAAATGAAACCTTTTGTAGAACAGGTTCCTATAATGCAGTAATACCAACTTTTCTGGGTATGAGAACTGTGCTACTGTGCGAACTGTGAAACTTCGTTCATAAGATATTTGTTGGTTATGTGAATTGAACAAAATTAAAAAAAATATATAAGTTTATTGTACTAAGGATTAAAACTGTCAAAGAGTTAAGCTGTTTGCAAGAAAACTACTAAGCGTGAGGGAGGTATCACTGGATGAAATCATCAACTCGTGCCTATAATAAATAAATACAAACGGAGCTGCCATGGAATTCACCGACCGGAGTCGGGCCCATCATAATACTATTTTTTACACTTCTGGGGGGTGAGCAGTGGATTCCGGACTTACGAACCGGCTGTGGTAGGTTTAGGACAGCTGTCTTGCCACATGTGAGCGTTCACCTTGCCACCCATTCACTCCCCCTTCGAAGCCATAGAATTTGAGATGCGCAAATCGCAGTTTTAGATAATTTTTCTAAGAAATGGAAAGGCCAAGATCTTTAAAGAGGTGAAATAGAGATTTAGCTGGCAGGCCACGAGCGCCAACTTCCACCGCGTGAAGGTGAATAGTGAAGCCGTTCCGGGTTACGGCATTTGCCAGATCATGGTATTTATTTAATTTGTACTCGTGGTCTTTTGGGATATTTGATTCCCATGGAACAGTTAATTCTACGATAAGAGCCACCTTCCTAGATAGAGAGTAAAGAGTTATATCTGGACGGAGGGCTGTGCATCCGAGACTTTCAGGGAATTTATACTGCTTAGAGACCGAATCAACCTCCAGAATCCAATCTGTAGCTTTCTCGATTATTGAGAAAGGTTTTGTAGTGAAATGTTTTTTGCCTTTAGAGCCATCACGCACAAACTGTATTGGGGGTTTGGAGGATACTGCCAAACCCTTGTTGGCACGAGCCACTGAGAGACTAATTACCTCGCGAATAACAGCGAGAACTTTGTCATGGCGGCAGGGCCGGACTGGGACTTAAAATCGGCCCGGGCGTTTTGAAGCCGGTCGGCCCCTCAGAAAAAAAACGAAGTACATATATATTTTGATATTATTATTAAAGACAAATGTTTCTAATCTATCTAAGTATGTACGTTAAGTTAGTGACTTCCGGAGAAGCTCACTGCTTTCGGCTACTTTGTCTATTATTTCGTCAGAGTCTAGATTCATTAAGAGATCTTTTTCTACCGCCATCAACATGAACGAATTTAAATTTTGAGGAGACAAACTGCTCCTCATACGATTTTTGTAATTTTTATGGTAGAAAAACTCCTTTCACATGCCACCTGGCTTAATGATAATGTAAGGAGAAATGTATAGCCTAGTGCAATAGACTTATAGGCACTGCTCAATAGATTAAATCTATGTAAAATTTTGAAACACAAATCGAACAATTTTTACATGCACTACGTATCTCACATGCTTTGAATGTGTCATTACTTGGTTATCCAACGTCCGTTTCTACGGTACCTTCATTATCATTATCTTCTATGTACAATGATCTTATAATCTTCCGATTCTGAATTTTTAAGATTATCCCAATGCAACGTCAAATTTTCCAATTCAATCCGCAAATTTTCGCTGGTGGCTTTTTCATCAAATTTCGTCAAGTGTCTGCTTAACTCTTCGAGTTCACCAGATTTACGACCATTTTTTCTTATTTCGGGGAAACGCTTTGGATCGAGGTAAGAAAAATCAGCATATAATATAATTGTTTATTTGCAAGAAATCGGCGATCCATGCTCGCAGTAACTGTATCAAAAATAATGTTATGAACTCCTACTTTATATGAACTCTTACTTTAATTATCGTTTCGTATTTGAGCAACGATTCTAAGTATGCTTTCGCTTTCACACGCACTTCTGGCTTGAAGTGGACATTTTGTTGTATTGTTGCCAATGTCATGATCAATGTTACATACAAAGACGATTCTGGTTTTGAAAATGACCCAAAAATTTTCTTGAGGGCCGTATCTTTTGACCACCAACGTGTTTCGCCAATAGTTGAGAGTCTTTTCGTATTGCCGTCCTCTTTAGTTTTTTTCCCAAACATCCATGCGTTGATACGATTCGCGAAGGAATACTGCAACGCCATTCAACAAACTAAACAATAATGCACTTTCAATAACCGACTTAGTAGTATCTCCTAATACTAAATTCAGTACATGTGCGTAGCACCAAACGTGAATTTGACCTGGAGACTCTTTTGATAGCCATAAGGAAAATCCGTTGTATTGGCCTTGCATATTTGCTACCCCATCCGTTGAATTACCGATGCATCTTTTTATATCTACATTTACAGACTTTAAAACTTTTCCAGTTGACGATTCACTTTCTACGACAGCGAGAAGTCTTTCATGTACACGAGCATCTGTCACGTAGCGTATTATAATTGAGCATTGGTCTTTGCACGTAATATCCTGAGTGATATCTACTTGCAAAGAAAACATACCAGCTGCTCGTACCTCCAAACAAATATTCTTACATATAAGTTCACCGACTGCTAGGATAATTTTATTAATAGTTGTTTTTGACAAAAACGTTAATAATGATCCTCTTCTTTACCCCCCCTTTGGCAAACCATGAAGTGTTTTACTTTTGTCAATGCACTCTTTCAAGTGATCTTTCAGATAGATATCATATTTGCTGAGGAGAACCACGAGCTCAAAAAAGTTGCAGTGGTCTAGTTATGTCCTCGAGACTATATGCTGCTTCCACTTGGTCACCTCTATAACTTAATCCGCGTTTCCCAATAAACTTCAGAATGTCTATTATTCTCTGTAAAATTTCTCTTCTTTTCCGCACTTGTGCTCGATGTAAGGACATTTGATTGACAAAAATTAAACTTTGAACGTCTTTTTATTGGACCTCAAAATGTAAGCTTCCGCACAAGCACGATGCGTTTCAGTTTTTTCGTGTTCCTCTACTCTGATGTGAACATGTCTCTTATCTTGCATTCCTCGTAAAAAAGGGTTTGAGCTGGTATCAGAAGTTGTAGAAAATGCTAGGCAAACTGAACAGAACAAAGCACACTGTTCACTGCTGTAGGTCAGCCACTTGCGATTGGTTCCGTCTTTACGATTTACAGCTTTCTGTAACACAGGATCAATAATGTCTTGCATAGGATGAAATTTGAAAAAAAATCCAGCTGATCGTTTTCAGGACGTGCAAAATAGTTAAATGAAGAATTTACATTTTCATCTAGTTCCCTATTGGCGTCATTTGCAGAATAATGAGGGACATGCCCATGCTGTTCATATTGAAGTTCCACTTCAACTAGAGGTTGTTCGAATTGCTGTTCCTGACTGATAACTCTTTGTTACATTCAGGAGGTGATTTGACAGTTGCTTCTTCAGTTACCACCACTGCATTAGAAGTAGATGAACGAGTAAAAATATTTGTCAACAAACACTCCATCGGCTTTTTCGAAGCGGTCGATGCGGTCTCGTTCGTGCGTGGATTTGCGTGCATACAGCTCGCCTCTCCCCCATCGTACTGGCATGCACTGGCTCCAGCCCGGCCCGCGCCGCTCTGCGCTGCCTCGCCGTTCGCGCGTGCGCATGCATGGCAATATGGCGACGATAGGACCACCGCGCCTGCGGCGCGGCAGCCCTATCGTCGACTCCGGCCCATCGGGCATTTGCCCGATCTGCCCGTACGGCCAGTCCGGGCCTGCATGGCGGTAAGTGTACCGTCCTTGATCTAAGGCCACCTTGCAGCCAGCTAGAATGTGTCTAGCTGTGCAAGGGGTATTGCTACAGAGGGGACAAGAACTATCCTCGGCAAAGCTCCAACGAGCGAGGTTACTGGGGTCTGGAAGTGTATGCTGAAAGGCATTCAAATAAAATTTCAGCATCTCTGGCGTCCAGTCATAGAGCATTACCTTCCAGTGCCATACTATGACTATACTTTCCATATTATGACTATACTTTCGTACTAAGTTTTAGATTTTATTGACATTGTTTTTAATTACGCATGTTTCAGTTTTTTTTTTTTCATTGTATTGATTATTATTTATTGTTTGATTATTGATTATATCTCTAGATTATTGATAATCACCTCTGATTACAATATATTTTTTTTCTTTTAATTAATCAAAGCGGTTTTATCATCCGGTAAATTTATGATTATAAATTTGACATGTTTCTCAGTATTGTGAAAGCTTTTATGGAATGAATAAATGATGATGATGACGAAAGCACGTTATAAATGCAATGAAACCAGTGGCATGCACAGCTCAGTCTGATGTCTCCTACAAAATTAGAACTACTGGAGTTTGTAATTCATACTGGTATGCACTGGTCGTAAGTAGGCTTTATAGGCTCTAGTAGCAATAATTTTATAGGGTACTAGCTGACCCGTGCCCACTTCGTTGGGCGGTAAAACTTTTTACCTGTGATGAAATTATGAGTGTGGTTCGGTTAGTACTGAGTGCTATGATTTATTTCCTGACTGCCAAAAGGAGGGTTATATTTTTACTGCAAACATACGTATGTATTTGCATGCTAATTTGACTATAATACCGTTATTTGTGAGTGTCTTCTTGTGAGTGTCTTATTTGTGAGCGTATTATCTCTTTAACTATTTATGCAGTAAAAGGGAAATTATATGAAGTAAAAGGAAAAACTCTTTTGTTTTAAACGCTTGAGACGATAAATTTACTTATTTTGATAAGAATTCATAATTGTTGATAATATGACCAATAAATATGACCTGACGATTTCAATTATTTTTAAAATATAAAATACTACTTTTTGTGACTTAAATATAAAAGTTAGACATACGCTGTCGCTGACTTTTTTGTAGGCGTTATCAAGCTCTACAACTTTTCTCTAGAACTTAATCATATATCTCTCATCGTTAAGGCAGCTTTATTTAGAAACGTTTTCGTTCGACCGTTTTTTCTCCGATTTACTTTGCAAATCCGACTACCACGAAAAAGTCTTTTCATTTTTCGGATTAATATATAGCCTATGACACTCACAAATAACGTGGCTTTCTATTGGTAAAAGAATTTTCAAAATCGGTTCAGTAGATCCAGAGATTACTTCCTACAACCTCACAAACTTTACCTCTTTATAATATTAGTATAGATTAGATTGCTCAAAGCCATACTTAAAAATGTCAACTACACTGGGCGAACCCGTCACCTCAGGAAGTTTTAACGATAGTGATCGTTTTATCTCCCGTGAGGTGAGCATAGATGACTTAGAGATAATACAAATCTACGGTCTAGCTAAGTCAACATGCCCGACAGATGCCAACGCCTGACAGCGAGGAACCGGGAAAGGTATCCAGCGGACAGCCTCGCCCACTGACTACCAGTTTTGGAAGGATATCTCCATCTAGAATTACCCTTCAGGATAAATTCCCTTTCAGGGGGGAGGGGGTTGCCAAAAAATGTTGGGGCGACCCAACCGATTTTTTAAAAATTGTTTGAATGAATTTCCATAGACAACCTTGTTTAAAAAATATATATACTATGGTACCCTTATAAGGCAGGTTGTTCTTGTAAGCCGCTATTTGTAAAATATGTAATTAGTAATAATGTCTAATTAGTAAAATGTCTAATTAGTAATTAGTAATGTCTAATTAGTAAATGCGTCCTTCATTGATTAATAATAAGTAATTAGTAATAATGTCTAATTAGTAAAAGTTTATGCGGTTTTGAAGCAGCTAAATCCGTTTATTTTGCACATTTCCACTCCCTAATAACGTATGGCGGACTGTTTTGGGGAATGGCACCAAACTCAAAAAGAATTTTTCTCCTCCAGAAAAGAGCGGTACGCAGTTTATATAGAGTCTCACCGAGAAGTTCTTGTAAACCGCTATTTGTAAAATCAGGAATAATGACTCTATTTTCTTCTTACATCTACCAAAAAATTATGTACGCTCGTAGACACCTAACAGAAGCTCCGGTGAATAGTGATTTTCATCATCACGATACGAGGAATAAATCCAATCTCCAAATAAACCGACAGCGACGTAGCAAAGTGCGATACAGTTTTATTCACCAAAATTTGTCCTTCTATAGTAAGATTCCAGAGCAAATTAAAAGCCTTGGAGAGGACCAATTTAAAAAGATAATTATACATAATTTGGTAAGAAACCCAATTTATGGTATAAGGGAGTTTGAAAATTCTAAGTTTATTTTCTATGTTGATAATTAATGAAATGCGTAAAGTTTTAAACATAACGGTATTATGATAGCTGACATTCTAATTTTCATATAATTTATTAAACATCTATTCATTTAAAAAATAAAATACGAAGGCATATTGCTGGATTGACAATAAAATATATATTTTTTGATTATTCTACATAGAATTTGCATTTCTATTTTATTTATTTTTATTTATATAAGTAATGCAAATAATTAAAAAGTAAACAATTTCAGCTTAGGAATACTTTTAAAATTGAATCAAAAGCAGAAAAAAGAATACAATGCATAGTCTAGTGGCAACGTCACCTAACTAGGCCGGGACCTGTTCTAAGGTAAACGTTATTTTTTTAATGTGCTTGCACAAATACCGTGTTTATAAGAGTGGCATATATTCCATGTATGCACAAATATATTTTAATATATTATAATTTATAATTTTAATATATTATTCTCCCTGGCTCTTAAATCACATTAGTATATTTTGATTATTTGTATGTAGGTAATATTGAATATAATATTACAGCCATGACAACTATCACGGTAGTTATGTTTTTAATAATTAAATTGTTAGCATTTAAATTTGCGACGCATCCAAGTGTAGGAATGCCTATCTACTGGAGTAGTTGATTGTATTGTATTGTATTGTGCCGCGCTGAACATTGTAAAACTCCATATTACTATACCACCATCACAACAAAATAAAATTGAAAGTGATACTTACTGTAAAGGGTGTTTGACACCCACATCAATATCTTTTAATTTTTCCCAGGTGGTATTAGTCACTAACAGGTTCGACAGTGATGTCCTTGATAGGACATTGTCGTGGATCAGTATACATTCGCCATCGGATGTCATTCTAATGTCGAATTCGATGAATTTGCAGCCTCGCTCCACACACTGAAATTTTTTTTTTTTTAAAATATAGAAATAAATAAAAATTCAGTCATGGATTTCACCAACCATGCTTTGCCCAGCCCAGGTCTAGGAAGGGGCATAACGGGGTACCTGCACCGTGCAACAATTAAAGGGGACGCCAAATTTATGGGAAAAAACCTTGTTACTGCTTGTAACAAATGCATCGATTTCCAGTGAAATACACTGACACAATTCAGCCATTATTTTAACTCTGAAGCGATGAATCAGCTTGATGGAACAATACTTTTACTCGGAATATTTCGGATTGCATCATTTCCCGGCCTATATAAACTGGCGAAAAAGCAACCAAAATATCATTCCTCGAGTGATCACCTTCCCCCAAGGTTGCGACGGCATCCTCGGCACCCCTCTCACGAGGTCGTTCAACGAGTCCGGCTCCTTGGTTTCCTTTCCTTATCTTTCCCAGTCACGAAGCATCAGTCTGCAATCCCACAGGCTCGAGCCGTGCCCAGTACAAGATACTAGGAGCACAAAATACAATCCTCATCCATATACCTTTGTAACTGCAGTCGCGTGTCAATACACTCGCGACAACATAACCTATTCGGGAAGCGTTATAACTGGCAATATCAAACTTTCAATCAATTTAATAAATACTTCATCTTCAGTCAAAACCGCCTTTAAATACGGAGATAACTCGTAAGTTGATACCACCACCTCACACCAAACAACTTGGAGTCTAGTGAGGGGTGGTCCCTCACAAGCTAATGGGCCCTGTTGAGAGCTAATGGGCCCTGTTGCAGTTTGGCCACTAAGACCCAGTTGTATAGGATTAGTCAAACGCACGGGTCAACACCCATCCGGCGGCCTCCACGCAGAAGTGAGAGCCAGGGTAGTACGCTGGAAGCAGCGATGTTTCCTATAGAGCAGGGGTAGTTGTTAACCTTATGGTAACTGCTCTTGAAACGACCATTCAGCCACCCGATCCTGGGTGAACACCCGGGCAAAGGATTCTGTGGTCCGCAATAGATTCAGTAGACACCGTAACACGTAAGGGAGAGGACCGTGCAAGCGGCCTCGATCCTGTAACCAGTCAGGAGGTAGGAGGTATCCTGAAGGTTAATTCCAGACGGAGATATCCTTCCAAACTGGTAGCCAGGTTGCGAGGCTGCCCGCTGCGTACCTTCCTCGGTGACTCGCCGTAAGGCATCAGCCTCTGTCGGGCTGGTGGCATAGCTAGACAGTGGACTGTTTTAGTCCCAAGTCTTCTACGCTCACCTCACGGGAGTCGGAACGATCAATATCGTTTAAACTTCCTGAGGTGACGGATCCGCCCATTGTAGTTGACAGCTCTAGTTGTTTAAATAAAGCGGGAGTTAAAGGGCCTAGTGCAGTTTAGCCACTATGCGTTAGGGTCGGCCGAACTCACAGGTCAACACCCATCCGGCAGTCTCCAAGCAAAAATGCGAGCCCGGGTAGGACTATGTGCCTGCAGGCCAGTACCCCTGGGAATAGTAAATCGGGCGTTCCTGGACGGTTTGCGCACCATGCGGCGTTAGTCAATCGTTACTCGTAACCAATCGAGAGACTGGAGTAATCTGGTCACAATTGGAAGTAAGGGCGTGAGGGTAAGTCCGCCGGGTAGCACTCCTGGCTATCTCGCGGTTAAGGCGTTGGCCTCTTACAGGCTTGTGGCGTAGCTAGATGGTGGACTGTTTTGTCCTCAAGTCTTCTGCGCTCACTCCAGGGAGATAGAACGACTAATCGTTAAAACTTCTTGAGGTGACGGGCTCACCCGCTGTAGTCGACAACCCTAGTTGTCAAATATAGGCATGGCTAATTGTGTATCTGTGGCTAACTGTTGGACATGTTGGACTATTAAAAAACCGGTACATACACAAATTAGGTTACTTTTCACACTTCAGTATAATTATCTCTGAACTTACATATTTAAAAGCTTGGAGCGTATTCTCCGGAGCGTCTAGCGAGGCGCCTCGATGAGCCACGTACTTCACTAACTTTCCGGAAGCCTCGTCCCCCAGCAGGGCGTCGACGGAAGCCGCGCTCGCTTTTTGCACCCTGAAAATACGCGCTACGATCGCCGACAACATGGCGAAATCCACACCCCACGGTATAACGGCGCGCGCGGAGAACAGCAGAGCGGTCACAATATCGAACAGCGTCGATATGGCAGCCCATACCGTCGAAATGAACGAAAAAAACATCGTTTTTCTGCTATTTGAAGGTCCTTTAGAGGTTATGTTTGTTTTCGGAATTTGGAGGTGACAGTTGACAGTTGCGGTGTTGCCAGAATTTGAAAATGAAAAAATTGATTTTGTTGGAATCAAAATCCACGGCCATCTTTACTGCTCAGGCCGTAACGTGAAATTAACCGTCAAGAGCCCTTTTGGTGGCGATTTAAATATGCGTATAACATTTCTAAGTATTATCAATATAGAGTATTAGGTTGCTCAATGTCGTATGACGATTTGGCAGCTAGGATTTTACTACTTAACGCAACATGTAGATCATAGTTCTAAAAATTGAGTAACCTTCTCTAATTATGATTAATATGGCGGCTTTCATGGTACTTCACTACGGCATCGCACTATAGATGGCGCTCTAAACACGCTTATACGGTATCTTATCTCGAAATATAATAATAATATAAAGACTGTATAATACTATCTTAAAGAGTTGTCTTTATATTACCTCAAGTACCTACCGCGCGCCAATTGGTAGTCTTTTCGGTGGTATTAAAATTGTTTTTTTCCAAAAAATAAGTAGTATTTTCTTAAATATGTCATATAAAATCCTAATCCCCACCAGGGAAGAATGGAAAAATCCGCAGTGGCTCCAAAGCCACAACGCAGACGCCTGGTTCACCGACGGTTCAGGAACAAATGGACGTTTTGGGGCAGGTTTGTATGGACCCAAAACCAACCACAGAATCAGCATCCCCCTTGGACAATACGCCACGGTTTTCCAAGCCGAGGTATTTGCAATATTGGAATGCATAAAACTACAAAGTCGACTTGAGGTAAAAAACAGACAAATCCTCATCTGCTCTGACAGCAGAGCAGCACTGGACGCCCTGGCTAAAGCCACCACAAAATCTTCTGTGGTCTGGGACTGCATGCAGGAGCTCAACAAATTGGGAAAATCCATCAAAATCACCCTAATATGGATACCGGGTCACCAAGGCATACCCGGCAACGAAGAGGCCGACAGACTGGCAAAACTGGACACACTGGAATGCCCAGTGGAGCCAGTTGTAGGGGTCCCCTTCGCTACGGGTAAGAAAATCATCAGGGACTGCTTGGAGCAGGAACATCGGGCTTCCTGGAAACAGAGCCAGGGATGTCGCCAGGCAAAAGCCACGATGGAGCAACCACTACAGAAGAAACCCAAGGCCCTACTTGACATGAGCAAGAAGAACCTTAGAACCACTATCGGTCTCCTCACCGGACACACGACCCTTAGAGCTCATCTATTCAACCTTGGCTTGACCGAGAGCCAGGACTGCCGAATATGTGGCGAGGAACCTGAAGACAGCATACACATTGTTGGTCGCTGTCCAGGGCTCACAGCCCAAAAGACACAGTTTACTGGGAGGTCAGTGAACTTGAAGGTCAGTGATCTACTTGGACTGGTAAGAAGTACCGGGCTACTAGCTGACCATTGACCTAACCACATAGTGGGTAGTTCAATCTAGACCTTACAGATCTAGGTGACAACAAGGGCTGGAAACAAGCCCCCCACTCTATCTACTACTACTACTTAAATATGGCGTACTTTGAATATTAAAGTGGAGTAATAAAGTGTGGGAAGCGATTAGGAATTATTGTCGTAAATTTTACGACAACGTGCTCGCTGGAAGGTTAAATAAAACTCTCCTAAAATCAAGGATACATAAAAGTTTATTAAACAAAAATATTAAACACTCTCATAAATCACTTACTCTTGGGTGCATTGTCATATCCTAAATAAAAATATTGAAACACTCCAGAACACGATTAATTTTAACAATGTTTATATAGCGTATTAGGTTTCTCAACGTAGTATTACTACAAAACGCAACGTGTAGATGGCGCTCATAGTTCCGAAAATTGATTAATTTTCTTTTATGTTCAAATAGCTGTATCCGGCCACGTGGTAGCGAACGGTTTCGTGCAGATTGGGCCATAAGATGCACTGTATTCTCAGGTCTGTCTAACTCATGATTCAGCTCCTATTCAGTAGCCTCCTCATATTGAGTTGTCAACTACAACGGGCGAGCCCGTCACCACAGGACGTTTTAACGATTAGTCGTTCTATCGACCTGCAGTGAGCGTAGAAGACTTTGTACATAACAATCCGACGTCTAGCTACGCCACAACCCGTAAGAGACCAACTCCGTACCGCGAGAAAGCCAGGAATTACTTCCCGGCGGCTCGAGACACTCGCGCCCTTACTTCCAATTGTGACCAGATTTCTCCGGTCTCTCGATTGGTTCCGAGTTCGAGGTCGCTTGCGCGGGCCTCTCCCTTATGAAGCGGTGAAACGGTGTATACCGAATCTATCGCGGACCAAGGCGTCCTTTGCCCGGCTCTGAACCGGGATCGGATGGCCAATGGTCATTTCAAGAGCAGTCGCCGTAAGGTACGCAACCACCCCCGCTCTATAGGAAACAATACAGTTCCCAGACTCCCCCGACTGTTAGTCGGAGTGCACAATCGATTGGCTTGCGCCGCACGGTGCTCAGACCGTCCAGGAGCGCCAGAGGTTTGATTCCCAGGGGAAACTGGTTCGCTGGCCAGAGTCCTACCCAGGTTCGCGCCCCGTGCGTGGAGGCCGTCGGATGGGTGTTGACCCGTGAGTGTGACCGACCCTGAACACATGGGTCATTGTGGCCAACTCATCATGGGTCCGTTAGCTCCCTAATGGGCCCGTTAGCTCCCCAAGTAGCCTCCTCATGTGGAAGACTACCCCGGGAAGGACTATCGCGTCCCAGACCTCAGGGCTGGTGGATCGATTTACACTGGGGGATAGCCAGACAAGCAATCGGTATGTGCACTCTGACTAATTACTGAAGGAGTCGGGTGATATAGGAATGTACTGTTTCCTAAGCAGCGGTGGTAGATGTTGACCTGTAGTCACCCACCAGTGAAACGACAAGTCGGCTACCTGATCCTGAGTTCAGAGCCGGATAAAAGATGCTATGGTCGCGATAGATACAAACTGAATAACCGCTGGAAATACGGCAGGTAGAGGTCCGCGCAAGCGCCTTGGACCCTTCACCAGTCGGGAGGTTAGAGGTATCCCGATGGTTAGTTTCAGATGGAGATATCCTGCCAAAACTGGTATTCAGTAATATATTAAGTCTTTGAATTTCAAACTTCGATTTTTTTGTGATATTAAACATTTATTTCGAAGCAAATTGGAAAGTGCATTTCATTCAATGTATTGTCCATCGCTAGCTATGACGTTCTCCCATATTTTTGGCAAGAGACAGATTCCCCGGCGGAAGAAGTCTTCGTCCTTGGAGGCTATCCACGAATCCATCCATTTTTCAATATCCTCGAAAGCTGGAAGCGCCATGGGCCATTGACCGGAACAAATAGTAGTCGGATGGCGCAATATCTGGGAGTACGGCGGGTGAGGTAGGATGTCCCAGCGAAGCGTTTCCAGGAAGTTCTTAACCTGCATCTCGACGTGTGGTCGAGCATGGTCATGCTGGAAAATTACCTTGTCGTGCCTTTTAGCGTATTCCGGCCGTTTTATCTTCACAGCATCACCCTTTTGGTCCCACCAAATGCAAAGCATTACCTTGGATCCGTGGATGTCTCTCTTTGGCGAAGTGATTCACCGGGGTACGAGCGATATTTTTTGCGTTTGGGATTCTCGTAAAAGATCCACTTTTCGACGCCGGTGATTATTCGGTGATGAAAACCTTTTCTTTTTTGACGACGAAGGAGCATTTCACAAGTCATGAAACGTCTTTCGATGTCTCTTGGCTTCAACTCGCGAGGAACCCAATGCCCTTCCTTTTGAATGACTCCCATAGATTTTAAACGTATCGAAACGGTTGAGGGATGAACATCAAGCATTTCACTCATCTTTTCCAACGTCAGACTCGAATTTTCATGGAGCGGTTTTCATTTGGGGGGCGGGCGGACAGTGGGGGTGGGTTTCTGTCTATAGACAGTTAAAATAAATTATAGTGTGAATTTAGGGCATCCAATATGCTGAATAGAGATAGGTAAATAAGTAACTAAGGATTATAAAAAGGGAAAAGAAATAATGAATACACTCGTACGTTTTTATTTTATTTCTAAATGAACAACGAACAAATGATATATAGTTCAAAGTTCAAAGTTTATTTATTCCAAAAAACCCGGTAAGGGTATAGAACTTACAATTAATAAATACAATTTTTTATATTATTCATATTTTAAACATATCATATATCTGGCAAAAATAAAATTAAATCACGTTAGAAATCTGAAAGTCAATAAACTATACAAAATCAACCATTACATTGTCTAAATATTAAAAAGATCATTTAGAAATATCAAAAATAGAAATACCAAATCCAAAAATAAAAGAGTATAAATCTTTAAATAAAGAAAACAATAACAATAATAATAATCAAGGAGTCCAATTTGGAAAGCATCAAATAATAATCAGAGTAAAAATATAAAAATAAAAGCAATAGGTAATTCCTAAATCATGTTACATAATCAGTGAGTAAATTTTCTATAAAATGAAGTGTTCAGAATAGGATTAAAACGGAAGGTAAAAAAAGAAAAAATAAAATAAAATAAAAAATAAATAAAATAAACAAGTAGTCAATTGTGAATGTAAAATTTTAAAAGTCCGTGCCATATAAACATTTTTGCAGTAAAAATTCCTTGGTAAGTTTTTTGAATAGTGTATATGTTTGTATATTTTTTAATTCATCTGGTAACCTGTTATAAAATGTTATGCTTCTGTATTGAGTTGTCCTTTGAAATTGTGATGTTGTAGGTATAGAATTATGAGTATACATCGATTTGTGCCTTGTATTGTGGGAATGTATGTGGGCAAGAGTTTGGTGCTTTCCTTTATTTTTATAGAATTCGCACAGGCTTTCGTGAATAAATATGGTATAAACGGTGGGGATCTTTAGTTCAAGAAATAGTGGTTTGCAAGATTCTCTTCTATTTAATCCGCGTATTGCTCTCACGGCCCTTTTTTGTAAAATGACATTTGCCATTGTGGCATTTGCCCACAATAAAATCCCATATCTCAAGTGGGATATAATAGTTCATAACAC
Organism: Micropterix aruncella; assembly: GCA_944548615.1. NCBI lineage: Eukaryota > Metazoa > Arthropoda > Insecta > Lepidoptera > Micropterigidae > Micropterix > Micropterix aruncella. Next base: position 3,378,125 of record OX155974.1, read on the forward strand.
AGAATTAAATTACAAATTGCAGTTTCCGGTGTTTTTTCTTTGCAAATCTTTCAATTATCTTCTCATTGTCTACTGGAATATCAAAATGAATATATGCAGGAGTGCCAACCCTGTTAACCTATCGTCTACCATTGTGGATCGTAGCCAGGTTTTTAGTCGCCTCAGAGTTGAAAAACTTCTTTCGGCAGTCGCCACACTTACGGGCAAGGAGGCCATGATAAGGATGAGGCGATGTATGTTGGCCAGATCTAGAACATCTAGAATATTTTTTGGTTCCGAATAAGCGGGATTATTTCTCTTTTCCCTTCTAAAACTTTCTTTCCAGATCTTGCATTCTCTAAGAACTCCTGCCGCACGAACTCCTAGGAGACTCTTATGTCATTGTAAAAGTATCAGTGTAGTCGTTTAGTCGTCAGTGTAGACTGTAGAAGTATAATCGTCAGTGTAGGTAGACGATAAAATCTGTAGATTGTAGGTAATCGTCATTCAGGAATCTTGCCCACTTTTTGTCAACATTTTTTTTTCTCAATCCTCGTTAGGGGGAAGGTCGCCCCCTCCGCCCCCCCCCCCCCCATAGATCCGCGCCTGAATTCGGCTACTTCAAATTTTTGCCCCTGGCCTGGGTGCTCTTTGTCTTGCACATCGAAATCATCACTTTTGAATCGGAGAAACCAAGTCTCAACAGTCCATTCTGTAGGAGTAAATTCATCGTAAGCCCTTTCTATCGGAGTAATTTTTTATTATGTTTACAGGTTTCAATTCATAATAATTACGCACTTTAATGTGCAGATAGATTAATACGTGACATTCTATATCTCCGTATTATTTCTGTGATGTAATCAGCCTATATATAAATGCGATAGATGGCACTAATAATTAAATGTTATCATTGTTATCTTTGGTTACATTATTGTGTTTTTGTAATCAACCAGTCCTCTATAAGAAAAACCATTCATTGGGTTGACAGTTCATGCGAATGAGACAGAGCAGTGCGTTAGAGCAGATGTAAAATGAACGATTGTATATTTTTCCTTACATAAACTACCTGCCGAACAAAAAACCATTTGAATAACTTTTGAAAACATTTTGTCCATTCTTATGATATACTGCTTTATGTACAATTGGTAGTTTTGTGTTAGAAAATTCACATTCATTTATTTAATAATCCGTTTAAACGTATTGGCGTGTCTCGCTCGCATGAACAAATTCCGATTTTAGCTCAAGAAGAAACATAATCGGTCTCAGTGCCGATGTGATTGTAGATACCTAAACAAATTGCTATTAGTTGTGCCGTCGATGCTATCAGCGCCACCTGCGTTTAGCCGGCTCAGAAAGGTTGCCAAAACGTACTATGTAGTTAAGAAATCTAATACTATATCTAATAAATGATTTTAGTAATTTATTTGCATCGGTGCCAACAACCGGTAAAAGTGCGCGCAAACGAGAAAGCCATATCCAGAAGAGCCACCAGGCTTACTCCGAGGAAAAGTGCCGCATTGCCTCCGAAAGAGCCTGAAAAAAAGCGATAGACTCATCTGTAATATTTTCGGAATATTTCGTCTAAGACGGTTCTAATTCAGCGGTCAGGCCATATCTGGGTCTTTATTTCGTATTTTACGACAAAGATTTAAGTCTTTACTCTCTATCTCGGAAGATGGCCCTTATCGTAGAATTAACTGTTCCATGGGAATCAAATATCCCAAAAGACCACGAGTACAAATTAAATATATACCATGATCTCGCAAATGCCGTCACCCGGAACGGCTTCACTGTTCACCTTCACGCGGTGGAAGTTGGCGCTCGTGGCCTGCCAGCTCTGTTTCACCTTTTTTTAAATCTTGGTCTCTCCAGGAAAATAATCAACTCCTTCTTAGAAAAATTATCTAAAACCGCGATTTCCGCATCTCAAATTCTATGGCTTCGAAGGGGAAGTGAATGGGTGGTAAGATGAACGCTCACATGTCGCAAGACAGCTGTCCTAAACCTACCGCAGCCGGTCGTTAGTGCGGAATCCACCGCTCAACCCTCGGAAGTGTAATAACACTATATGATGGGCCCGACTTTGGTCGGTGAATTTTATGGCAGCTCCGTTTGTATTCTGTTTACTGTATGCGATTCGTGGAGGCCGCCGGATGGGTGTTGACCCGAGAGTGTGACCAACCCCGAACAAATGGATCTTCGTGGCCAACTCAACAAGGGCCCATTAGCTCCCGTACATTTTGTACAGTGTGCGTTATTAAATATCAAAATAAAACCAGGCTACAACCTACCATGCAGTGTTGAATAACTGTGCAATACGTACCTATTGTCTCCCGATTTAATAAATAATTTTATGCGCGTTAGATTTTATATCGACTCATACCGATTAGATCCTCAAGCGTGAAGATGACACTGCGCATGAGACGGAGCTTCGGTGTGAGGAGAGCGCAATGTACGGCGCCTGCTCTTCTGTAGCTTAGAGCCAGAGATTGGTTGATACTGTGAAAAAAAATCGGTTATGTCACCTCAATCCTTTCCCGGTAAATAGACATCCCCCCTTACCCCCCACTCACCCACCCTCCTTTCCTAGCAATCCCCTCCTCTGCACCCCCCCCCCCCCCCTTGCGCCAAACGCCAACCCCCCCTCACTGCGATCCCCCTTCCTCCCAGTAATATTTTCGTAGTATTGTCATAGGCCCGTATTCCGTTTCTCGCAGGTGACTAAAATAGGGTCTAAAAAGGCGCTAAAACGAAGCTTAATTTTGAAGTGACGTTTTGGTGTTCCCTTTCATGGGTCCTAACTGGCGCGTGTTTATGTAGAGATCATCAGGTGCTTAAATTGACGTTAAGCACAGTCGAGATCCTTTTTGATATTCCGTTTCTACAACTGTCATGGCGGATGGGTCATGTTCGGGGTCTTATCTAAGAACTACTATTATAATCGCCTCGGCCTCTTAATAGCTAACTTACCCTGCTCTGAGGCCGTTGCCGGTTTGAAGCTTTGACTTGGACCAATGCACGAACTTCTTGGAGTGAGTGAAGTAGTTGATCTCAGTGCACTGCGGCAAGCACGAGCAGTTCGCCAGATTCTTCGGGAGATTCACCAATATTTCCACATTGCGTCCCACGCAGGCCATGCCGGCAGCATCACAAGGTCGACCACCTGAAAAACAACAAGCAACGCAAAGTGCGATGGAGCGTATCGTGCTGGGGCCTCATACGTCCAGGAGCGCCAGAAGGTTGATTCCTAGGGGAAACCAGCCCTAAGGCCAGAGTCCTGCCCGGGCTCGCACTTCATGCGTGGAGGCCGCCGAATGGGTGTTGACTTGTGAGTGTGACAACCCTGAATAGAATGGGTCTTCGTGGCCAACTCAGCAAGGCCCATTAGCTCCCATTAGACAGTGGACAGTTTTTTTTTCAAAAGTCTTTCACTTTCACTCCATGGTAGATGCCGTTAAAGCTCCCTGGGCTCACTGGTTCGTCCGTAGTGTTTGACATCGTACATACATACGAGTACATAGATACGTGTCATACGAGTATTTCGTTTATCTGTCGTTGCCCAGCCCTAGTCGAGCGCTGTAATCTCTTGATATCATGCCAATGGCGCTTAGTTTAAATTAATTACCTCCTAATAAGTAGAAGTATGGTCGGCATCCACAAAACATCAGGGACATTCGCCTTCTGCAATCCATCTGGCATAACCCGTAGCTATAGGCCTGGGAAAAAATAAAAATAAAATAAATACAAACGGAGGCAATGGAATTCGTCGACCGGAAGCGGACCTATCATAATATTATGATTACACTTCTCGGAGCTGAGCAGTGGACTCCGGATTAACCACAGGCTGTAGTAGGTGTAAGTCAGCTGTTTTGCCACATGTGAGCGTGCACCTCACCACACATTCACATCCCCCTTCAAAGCCATAGAATTTGAGATGCCAAAATCGCGATTTTAGATATTTTTTCATAGGAAGGAGTTGATTATTTTTCTGGAGAGACCAAGATCTTTAAAAAGGTGAAACAGAGATTTAGCTGGCAGGCCACGAGCGCCAACTTCCACCGCGTGAAGGTGAACAGTGGAGCCGTTCCGGGTGACGGCATTTGCGAGATCATGGTATTTATTTAATTTGTACCTATCTCGTGGTCTTTTGGGACATTTGATTCCCATGGAACACTTAATTCTACAATAAAGACCATCTTGAGAGACAGAGAGTAAAGAGTTATATCGGGACGGAGGGCTATGCAATAAAATAAAATACAACCGGAGCTGCAATGGAATTCACCGACCGAATTTGGGCCCATCATATATGTACTATTATTACACTTCTGGGGGGTGAACGGTGGATTCCGGACTAACGACCGGCTGTGGTAGGTTAAGGACAGCTGTCTTGCCACATGTGAGCGTGCACCTTACCACCCATTCACTTCATCTTCGAAGCCATAGAATTTGAGATGCAGAAATCGCGGTTTTAGATAATTTTCTAGAAAGGAGTTGATTATTATCCTGGAGAACAAGATCTTTAAAAAGGTGAAACAAAAATTTAGCTGGCAGGCCACGAGCGCCTACTTCCACCGCGTGAAGGTGAATAGTGAAGCCGTTCCGGGTTACGGCATTTGCGAGATCATGGTATTTATTTAATTTGAACTCGTGGTCTTTTGGGATATTTGATTTCTCTCGGAACAGTTAATTCTACGATAAGGGCCATCTTCTGAGATAGAGAGTAAAGAGTTATATCTGGACGGAGAGATGTGCGTCCGAGACTTTCAGGGAATTTATACTGCTTAGAGACCGAATCGACTTCCAGAATCCAATCTGAACCTTTCTCGATTATTGAGAAAGCTTTTGCAGTGAAATGTTTTTGCCTTTAGAGCAATCCCGCACAAACTGTATTGGGGGTTTGGAGGGTAGTGTCAATCCCTTGTTGGCACGAGCCACTGAGAGGCTAATTACCTCGCGAATAACCGCAAGGTCTTTGTCGTGACGGTAAGTGTATTATCCTTGATCTATGGCCATCTTGCAGCCAGTTAGAATATCTCCAGCTGTGCAAGGTGTGTTGCAAGACTTTCAGGGAATGACCGAATCAACCTCCAGTATCGAATCTGAAGCTTTCTCAATTATTGAGAAAGGTTTTGTTGTGGAATGTTTCTTGCCTCTAGAGCAGCGTTTTTCAAAGTGGGGCACGCGAACCCCTAGGGGTTCTCCAGTTGATCGTAAGGGGTTAGCGACAAGATTCACGCGATCGCGACTAGATCGGCGACTGACTGGCTGGCGACGCACATGATGGCGCGACAGGAATTATAGCCCTTCAAGTTTATTTTAAAAAGATGTCTATAATTGATTTTTGGGCAGCAGGACAAGAAGAATATCCCAAGCTATTAAGAGAAACTGTAAATTACCTTTTGCCCTTCGTGACAACTACTTTTGTGAAAGAGGGTTTTCACACCTGGATATGATAAAAACTAAATTCATATTTTTTTTTGATCTTGACTCATGAATTAATATTGAAATTGATCAAAATTGCTCCTAAAAGAGAAACTGATTACCTTGCAAATAAAAGCATGTCATATTCCATACATACACTGGCCCGTATTCCGTTTTTCGCGGGCTTAAACTAAGCTGGTGCTAAAAATTAAGAACTTAAGCACCTTCGTTATTTTGTTGGTACCTATTCCGTTTCAACAAAATTAAGAACAGGCCTTAAATCTTAAAATTTCCGTTCCGTCTATGGCCGTTCTAAAACGGGGTCTTAATTTTGACAGCTCGCCGGCCAGTCAGTCGCCCGATCGCTCGCCGCCGCGCCGTTTCGTGTTTGTGTCGATTCGCGGTTTCGTTTGTTTTGAAATAACATGGAAAACAATAATAAAGACAACGTGCCTAAACAAGAATATACAGGGTGATATCATAACCTACAAAAAATACATAGGATTTTCAGGGCAAGATATAGATATGACTAAACGATTACTTACGATAATCTGCGCTCATCATCCCTTCTTCGATTTAAAAGCTAATGCTGAGCAAAAATCTTTGGAAATTGCAACGCGAAAAGTCTTCGGAATCACAAGCAAAAACAAGTTACACGGCTGTCAGACGAAGACTGGTCAATTTTAGACCGTTCTTAGATAAGACCCCGAACAAGACCTATCCGCCATGACAGTTGTAGAAACGGAATACCAAAAAGGATCTCGACGGTGCTTAACCACAATTTAATCACCTGGGGGGCAATTCTTGAAAAATTTTGCATGCCAAATGTGTCTATGGTCCATTTGATTTACATGTGCCATAGACAAATTTAGCATGCTAAATTTTTCAAGATGATCTCTACATAAGCACGCGCCAGTTAGGACCCATGAAAGGTAATACCAAAACGTCACTTCAAAATTAAGCGTCGTTTTAGCGCCTTTTTAGACCCCAATTTAGGCACCTGCGAGAAACGAAATACGGGCCAATGGCAAACATGGGCCTATCAAATAAAATAAAAAATCGTTAATACACAGGTCAGTCGGCCGGTCGAACGGTCGGTCATTGGTTCAATCGGTTGTTCGACCGGTCGGCCAAGTCGGTCAACCGGTCGGTCGGACCGGCTGACTGACCGACCGACCGACCGGCTGACTAATTGACTGTCAGGACGACCGACCGACCGAAGGACTGAACATCCGACTAACCGACCGACGAAAAACGCAAAACTGAAGTTGACCGCTGTCGCGAATATCAATCGCAAACGTTTAATCATCAATCGTGACTAACGATTGAAACTAATCAATCGTTAGTCGCTAATTGACTATTAAATAGATCAATCGTAAGTCGTCAATCGCTATTAACGTATTCAATGGTCAATTATTGTTAGTCGATTAAATTTTGCCTTTATTAGAATACCCTATACTCATCATATTATACTATGATACTATATACCTACTGATTTAAAAATGTCTCACCGGAACCGTCGGCGAGATCGGTTCGTCCCAAAACTGACACCTCCGCTGTTTCTTAGTTAGCGTTCGCAAGGAGTGAGAGGCTTTTATTTCGATCGCTTTGTAAATGAAGTCGTTCTCGTCCCTGTAGTTGATTTCTCCTGTAGTGCTGCTCCCTCCGTCCACGATATCCAATGGAGAGTGGATGAAAAACTGAAACAAAATGCACTCACGCGTTATCGCGTGGGGGATCGACTTGTAGCCGATGTGGCCCACTCGCAATCGCGTGATACTGGAGAAGGGTCGGTTTATTACCCCTAATTAAAAGTGTGTATTATTAATCAAAAGGATAAAAAACTGAAACAATTTATGATTACGCGTTATCGCGTGATGGGTCGACTAATAGGCCCACTCGCAATCGCCTAATAGTGGAGTAGGGTCGGTTTTATGATCCCTTAATTAAATGTGTATGTATTAATAATCAGATGACTGAAAAATTGAAACAAAATGCGCTCACGCGTTATCGCGCGTGAGCTCGACTCGTAGTCAACGTTGCCCACTCGCAATTGCATCATAGTGGAGAAAGGTTGGTTTTATGATCCCTTAATCATTGTGTGATGGATCAAAAACTGAAACCAAATCTGCTCACGCGTTATCGCGTGTGGGGTCGACTTGTAGTCAACGTGGCCCACTCGTAACCGCGTGATAATGGAGAAGGTCGGTTGTATAGTCCCTTAAATAAAAGTGTGCGTATTATTAAACAGATGGATGAAAAACGGAAAACAAAATGCGCTCACGCGTTATCGCGTGTGGGCTCGACTCGTAGTCAACGTGGCCCACTCGCAATCGCGTGTTAGTGGAGAAGAGTCGGTTTTATGATCCTTATTAAATGTGTGTAATATTAATCTAATGGATAAAAAACTAAAACAAAATTCGGCCACTCGTTAACGCGTAGGGGTTTTATACGTAGTCGACTTGGCCCACTCGCAATCGCGTGATAGTGGAGAAGAGTTGGTTTTTTTGATCCGTTAATTAAAAGTGTGTGTAAATTATTGTTCATATGGCGGCAGCCCCTGATCTATGATTTTACCGAAACAGGACAAAAACTTGACATTATCTTTCAGCATTTAAAATTAATAATTTTAGAAAACAAAACAAATATACCTACTGGTTGGGATTTTTTGTGACCGGGCAATAAGAACCCTTAAACACTCTTCTTTATTTTATTTTATTTATTTATTTTAAACATAACATGCGAAATTCATAAAATGGTCATACCAAGGAATGTTGCGAAGTAAACGACGACCCATATTCACATGACCATGCGCAGCGCATGCCCAACTAGGCCGAGTATAGCCTGTATCTAGGCATACGATTTATTTTCCGACATAGGTGGAGAAGCATAACTGACATAGGACACATACACTTATACACACACATATAGGTACATATACACATATATACATATACATACATACATACACACATACACATATATGTTACATTATGTTTATTATCTTATATCACATTTATGCAGGTATATTATTTCTAAGAGATGATTTGCAGAAGATCATTCTCTGTCCTTGAACGACCTATATCGTCAAGAAGTCATTTTTGATTTTTTTTAAAATTTAAAGGCACTTTCAATTTTTTTATGTCGTCATCAAGACGGTTGAATATTTTGGGTGCGATAAAGTATAATTGCCTTTGGGCAAATGATGAATTAACTCGGAGAACGGCATAATTAAAGCCTGCAGATGCTCTTGTAGTTCTGTGTGATGTTAGTTCTGTGTTAGTAGACAGCACCTCGCAGAAACTGCAATTAATGCAGACATTCACTCGCATCATACCCGCGGTAGCTCCCTTTTATGCGTACCCCGAATACGACTGGCAAAAATACAGAAAAGCTACTTGTACCTTAGCATTAAATTCTATAATCTACTCCCTACAAAATTTAAACAGCTGGAGGACATAAACTTAAAAAAAACATCAAGGAGATGCTGATAGACCACCCTTTCTATAATCTGGCCGAATTTGATGGCCATGATTTTTCAAATATTGTGCCCATTTAAATTACTTAAAAAAGTAAAGCCTTATTGTCTGATTATTTTATATGGTATTATATCTGTACTTTTAGTTTAAAATGCATAACGTAGCTATTTGATTATTTAACATTTTACTGACAATTTGAATATTACGATGAATGATTTTACTACGTATCTTTTCGAATTACTAACTACTTGAAATATTAGGCTTCTATTTTGATTATTTATATTTATAGTTTGACAATCTAGTAGTTAATTCTTGACTACCTATGTATGTTCAGTAAAGCGTAGTAACGACACTTACTACTTAGAACAATTATTTTGACACGTCCAAGAGCGGTCTTTAGCCGTCAATTGGACACGACGAAAATGTAATGTAATGTAATGTAATGTTGCTAGCTTCGTGGTCGTTTATTTAGGGTTCGATGGAAAAACATGAGTGACTGTTTCACAAACAGCTGGCGTATATCTAACACCTTACTTTCTTGGAAAAGCATGTTAGAATCATATCTTTACCTCTTTGCTAATAAGTTTTTCTTATTTGTGACATTAATATATATAATACATACCTACGATCAACTAGAGTTGTCAACTTCTCCCTCCACTGCGGTAAAAGCCTGTCATTAAAGTCTGTTATTAGTATGCTTGCACACACCTTCTACAAACAAATTTTCTAGGGCTTTGAAAATTTTGCGTAGAATGACTGGCTTCCGAAAGGTTAAATCACATCAATATATTTTGATTACTTGTATATAGGTCACATTGAATATAAATATTACAACAACCATGACAACTATCATAATAGTTGTGTTTTTAATAATTTTATTTTTAGCATTTCATTTTGTGACGCATCCAAGTGTAGAAATGACTATTATATTATATTATTTTAAAAAAAACAGTAAGAAAGGATTAGTTACAGTGATACCAGTGGCGTAGCGTGCCTTGGCGGGGCCCCGTAAAAAAAATTGTTTGGGGGCCCTTAGGAAGGGTAAAGTTGTTTATCACCGTATCATCTCCGTGGTTTATCATCGTATCGTATGTACATCGATTATTGTGGGATTCCCCGGTTGAAGTAAATGACTTAAACGGGAAAATCCCGCAGCCCGCGATAACCGACGTAGAGTGTTGCCAACTTTTGAACGCACGCTTTACGCGGGAAATTTTTTTTAGCGTGCCTTGGCGCCTCGATAAAAATTTGTTTGGGGGCCCTTAGGAAGGGTAAAGTATTATACCATACCACCGTATCATCTCCGTGGTTTATCATCGTATCGTAGGGGGGCGCCAGTTTTGCATGCGGCAATTTTGCACAAATGTCACTTTTGACAGTTCCAAATTTGTTGAGGGCAGATTTGCAGGAGGCAACCTTGCAGGCGGCAACCTTGCAGGCGGCAACCTTCAGTACAGTTTTTAAGTTTTTCTGTTAGGTTAGGTTAGGTTAGGTTTTTCTTTCCCTAAAATCGAAGTGACATTAATTACCGGCATCCTTGTAGTGGATGACTTTTATACATCAAACTAAACATTAAAAAAAATGTTTTAAGTTTTTCTGTTAGGTTAGGTTAGGTTCTCGAAACGTCATTTTGACATTTGCAAAACTGCCTTCTGCAAGATTGCCTTCTGCAAAACTGCCGCCTGCAAGAATGCCGTCTGCAAGATTGCCGTCTGCAAATTTGCCTTCTGCAAGTTTGATGGGACCCGTATCGTATGTACATCGATTATTGTGGGATTCCACCGTTAAAGTAAATGACTTAAACGGGAAAATCCCGCAGCCCGCGATAACCGACGTAGAGTGTTGCCAACTTTTGAACGCACGCTTTACGCGGGAAAAAAAGAAATTGCTTTTTTTGACTTTCGTCATTTCTGAAATAAAAAAATTTTTTGCTTACGCACGTTGAGGGGCCCCGCGGCCCGGGGCCCCGTATAATTGATACGGCAGATACAGCGGTAGCTACGCCCCTGAGTCATACCTTAGTATACTTACTTCAATATCCGAAGTGATTGTAAAACGCACATAGCACTGATGATTTAAATAGTGGCAGAGAATAAGTGGCTCGTTTATGCCCGTCGTAGGTGGTTTCATCATTAGGTTCTGTGGACAAACTCATGTATTATAAGATTAATATCCTAGCGGCATAATTTTATGGCAGACCGTGGCAATTTCTTGCAATATCGCGCAGCTCGACATAAAGTACTATAACTATGGACCTACTATAGCAATCATAAAAATAATAACTGTACAATGATCGAACTGAAATTTAGTATATAGAATATTGAAATCTCACTTTGTAAAACAATTAAATAATCAAGCAATCAAGCAAACTTGATTGTAATATTGGAGTCCTGTCCACCCTAGAACGGGCTAGTCCCAGTTGGGTGACAGAAACAAATAAGCAAAAGGTTAAGGTTTTGCCATTCGGTTCCTGTTATTTTTATAAGCTAATCAATGTTTCATAGTAATTAATTCTTAAATAAATAAATAAATAAATAAATTATGAATAAATATGACAAAATCGAAAAAGTGAAAACAACTCGGCATTTCTAACTTGTACTTGTCTTACGGAAAAAAACGGGACCCTATTTAGAAATTATAAATACTATCGCGATATTTATTAGATTCTCTATCAAAGTTAACATTTCGTTTTGCTTATTTACATACAAAAATATTTATATATTAGCTCATAAAAACTAATAAAAATGTTGAGAATGGAATTTTACCAGAAGTATCCGCGAAATGACACGCAAAATTATTCTAGCAGCCGTCTATGTATCTATAGTAATAATGAGATATTTGGTATGGATGTTAGGATGCGTTCGAATTAGAAAATAATATTACTGTGCGCTCCGGGAGCAAGCCGCCAATATTAGTCGTTACGTAGTCAACGGTGTTCTGATGTGCAACCAAATTTGGTCCTTACGTAGCCGTAGGGTAATATTACACGAAACAAAAGAAATGTTTTTGGATGTTTTCCAACATAGTGATATAAATATATATATAAAACTTAGCTGCACAAATTATTACTTACCTTATTTTTAAACATGTATGTTGAGTATATTTTACCATTGAACTAACTACCAAAAATTATTTGACTTTGTTATATATTATTTTGACAATGAATTGTACTTCTTTTGACTAGGTATTTTTATATTATATTCTATATTACTTAACATATATTTAATATTACTGACTGTTTCTTTCTTTTCTCACATATAACTATTATTTAATCGAATTTTATATGATATTTATTGCCGATTATATAATGGAATTGCATTTTATTTATTATATTATCTTTTAATATTTATTATTATCACTATTATTATTATTGTTGTTGTTTTGAAGACCACATTTTAGGGCAATTTAGTGTTATTAGCTTATTTACTAAAACTTGTACATAATTGATTGTAATATTAGAGTCCTGTCCACCCTAGAACGGGCTAGTCCCAGTTGGGTGACAGAGTCAAATAAGCAAAAGGTTAAGGTTTTGCCATTCGGTTCCTGTTATTTTTGTGAGAAAATCAATGTTTTATAGTAATTAATTCTTAAATAAATAAATAAATAAATAAATAAAAAGAATTTTTCGTTTTCTTAGGCAAAATTTTAAATTTTTTTTTTAGTTTCGACCTTATTTTGCCTTATTTGCCTTATTCGGCCTATTACGAACATTTTAATGAAAAATCTAATATGCCATTACCAACGAACACAACTATATTTTTATATATATGTATATATATATATATATATATACATATATATATATATATATATATATATATATATATATATATATATATATATATATATATATATATATATATATATATATATATATATATATATATATATATATATATATATATATATATATATATATATATATATATATATATATATATATATATATATATATATATATATATATATATATATATATATATATATATATATATATATATATATATATATATATATATATATATATATATATATATATATATATATATATATATATATATATATATATATATATATATATATATATATATAATTAGTAAAAGCTACTTGAACAGCAGCGAAGGAATACCAGCTTGGATTGGGAAACGCTTATGTTTTCCAATCCAAGCTGGTATTCCTTCGCTGCTGTTCAAGTAGCTTTTACTAATTTTATTTTACTGCGAAACATCATCCTATGAACGGATTATTTACAAAACCTTATCAAATATAAATATATATATATATATATATATATATATATATATATATATATATATATATATATATATATATATATATATATATATATATATATATATATATATAAGTAGCTTTTACTAATTTTATTTTAAATAAAAACATGATAGGTATATATATATATATATATATATATATATATATATATATATATATATATATATATATATATATATATATATATATATATATATATATATATATATATATATATATATATATATATATATATATATAGAAATCCGTTTATAGGTGATGTTTTTATCTAAAATAAAATTAATAAAAGCTACTGAAAAAGCAGCGAAGGAAATCCCAGCTTGGATCGGGAAATGCTAATATTTGAATGAGATATACTTACGGATGTGCACGACTTTCGACGGTGCAATGTAAGTTTTTAAAGGTCCTTTTGCAGTCGACTAACGATCACTATTCATCCATATATCTCAAAAATCAAGAAAATCCTTTTGCAACACAAAATGCCTCCAATTGAGACGAATTAAAGCGAAAAAAATAAAAATTAAACAAATTGATCACTTCGGCAAAGCCGTGACATAAATGAAGGTGACATATCGAAATAATTCAAATTTCGAATGCTACCAACATTTAAAATATGATACATTTAGGCTGAGTTTGTTATCAACGAGCCATTAAATCGAAATGAAAATAAAAAACTCCATATGCTTAATGAAATGAAAGAAGAAACTTCAATCTTAATTTCTGGCAGAGAAGTATATAAAAAAGGCTGTATAATGTTATCAAAATTTTGAAAATTTTCATTACATTATTCATTTTATTTAACCCTTCGGCTAAGTAACGACCAAATTTGGTTGCACATCGGTTGACTACGTAACGACCAATATTGGCGGCTTGCTCCCGGAGCCGCACAGTAATATTATTTTCTATTTCAAACGCACTCTAAAATTCATACCAAATATCTCTTTATTACCAAAGATACATAGACGGCCGCTAGAATAATTTCGCGCAAAATTTCGCGGATATTTCTGGTAAAATTCCATTGTCAAAAATGATATTTTTTTTCGAGAAATCATAAAAAAAATATTGGTTTTATGAGCTAATATCTAAATATTTTTGTATATAAATAAGCAAAACAAAATATTACCTATGATAGAGAATCTAATAAAGATCACGATAGTATTTAGAATTTCTAAATAGGGTTCCGTATTTTTCCGTAAAACAAGTACAAGTTAGAAATGCCGAGTTTTTTTCACTCTTTAGAAATTCTCATATTTAATCACAATTATCTAATTGTTTTACAAAATAAGATTGCAATATTCTATATAGAAAATTTCAATGCGATCATTGCATAGTTATTCTTTTTATGATTGCTGTAGTAGTTCCATAGTTATAGTACTTTTTGTCGAGCGCGGCGGTATTGCAAGAAATTCCAATAAATGATTTGATTTGATTTGATATTTGCAGTCTGCAGACACTCACTCAGTCTTTTACTCAAAATATACTGAAGAATAGAAAGTGGCTATCCCTCCAACCGATCCTCAGTAGGTACTTTGTTGACTCCCCGAATATACTATAGTAATCAACACTTAAAAGAGCGACTTTTGTTAAGGACCCAATTAATATAAGGAGAAAGCCTTGGAGATACTCTTCAGATGATCTCTACAGAGATATAACGTGCTAGATGTACCACAACTATACGTGAAAACGGCGCTCTGTGACTATCAAACTAATTTAGAGACCGCAATAAGAACCCAGCAAACAATCTGCACGCGGCAATTCCGAACTATACATTTTGACGTCCCTCGAATGCAGACCACTTTTGGGCAGAGGCATTTTGTATACATAGCCCCCAGGATCTTTAATATGCTAGATGTAGATTAAAAAATGTTTGTGCCGAAGTCTTCTTCTTCTTTTAAAGCCAAAATTGATTCCTGGATAAAATATGACGCCCGGCAAAATATCCACAAATTAATATACCGAGACAATTATCCCTGACATTTCTTATTATTATTATTATTTTCTTTGACTTTTTTTATTTTTATTTATTACTATTTTGGGTGACTATTGTTTGATATCATTTGACATTTTATTTTATTTTTATTTTATTAACACGATTATTTATTTTTGTGTTTTATTTCCTATTGTGATCATTAGTTAGTGATTATTAGTTATAATTTGTAATGGTGACGGGAATATATATATTTCTTTTCCTTTTTATTTTTTTTTTATTCATTACCGAATATATGTGATATAAAAACTAGAGAGCTAGCTGCCCTGGAACAAGTCCTGGCACTTAGTTGGGCAGCAGCAGTACTTAAATGCTAATGCTCATATCGGCCGTGTTTAATTTTAATTTTAATTTTAATTATATATATTTTTTCATTGATATGATTATTAGTGATACTTGTGCACTTGTAAATGAATTGTTAAATTAAATAAATAAATAAATACAAGCTAAACTTACCAGGCTTTGATATTTGGAATATGCCGAATTGAACGTAGTGCAAATTCCCATTTCTGTCATCACAGTTTCCCATGGAATTTCCACATCGGTGATGTAACCACTAGTTTTAACAGAGTTCTCTGGATATACCTAAAATATATAAAAGTTATTTTTTGAAGTCGTCTTCTGAAGAGTCCCTTATATCGACTAAACGGACTAGAAAGTTGATTTATATATTTAAAAATATAAGAAACATACTCAACATTAACCTACTACGGACTGTTTACTATGCACTGGCGCAGACTCTACTTACATACGGACAAATCGGTTGGGGCGGTATGGCAAGAACAAATCTTGACCCACTGGTCAAAGCGCAAAAGGCTTTGCTCAGAGTCATTAACAAGAAGCCATATCGCTCCCCGTCAGACGACCTATATACAGACTTTAAAGTACTTGACGTACGCCAACTATACATACGCGCTGTTTTGGTGCGCTATCGAAGGGACCTCATGAAGAACACGGATAAAGACAAACCAGAGCACAAACACAACACTAGACACAAAGACAAACAGATTCAACCAAAAATGAGGACTGTATACGGACAACGACACTACGCATATCTCGGACCTAAACTCTATAATATATTTAACTCGTACGCAGGACAGATCTTAAACATAACCGACAACCAGTTCAAGAGACGGGTGTCTCATTGGCTCTCAAATTATACTAGAGAAGAATGCGAAAGTATGATATATTAAAATATTTTATTTCTAACCACAGATTATAGGATATATAGATGTAAATTATGGATATGTATACAGATATACAGATTATAATATGTTATATTTTATTATATTATACTATTATACTATTATATATAAATATGCTACATTATTTTATATGTTATAACATATGATATTATATTATATTGTAATATGTTATATTATTTTATGTATATTATATTATGCTAAATTATATTACGTATTGTTTTTTTTTAAGACAGAAGAAGGACAGCAGGCAAGGCTACAGGCTCAGCAAATAATACCACAGAACTATATATCCATCACCCCAACACAGGCGTATACCTAGTGGGGTGATGTAATCCTGACAAGTTAATGCCCTTTCGCGATTTTCTTCATATGTATTCTTTTAAAATGTGTTAAAAAAATGAACACAATCTTTTTTATGTAACTATAAAAAATAGGATAAATAAATAAATAAATAAATAAATATATCTATACTAATATTATAAAGAGGTAAAGTTTGTGACGTTGTAGGAAGTAATCTCTGGATCTACTGAAACGATTCTGAAAATTCTTTTACCAATAGAAAGCCACGTTATTTGTGAGTGTCATATATTAATCCTAAAAATGAAAAGGCCTTTTGTGGTAGTCGGATTTGCAAAGTAAGTCGGAGAAAAAACGGTCGAACAAAAATGTTTCTAACTAATGCTGCCTTAACGATGAGAGATATATGATTAAGTTCTAGAGAAAAGTTGTAGAGCTTGATAATGCCTACAAGAAAGTTAGCGACAACATATGTCTAACTTTTATATTTAAGTCACAAAAAGTAGTATTTTATATTAAAAAAATAATTTAAATCGTTAGGTCATGTTTATTGGTCATATTATCAACAATTATGAATTCTTATCAAAATAAGTAAATTTATCGTCTCAAGTATTTAAAACTAAAGACTTTTCCCTTTTATTGCATAAATGGTTAAAGAGATAATACGCTCACAAATAAGACACTCACAAGAAAACACTCACAAATAACGGTATTATAGTCAAATTTACTTGCAAATACATACATACATATGTTGTAAAAATATAACCCTTCTTTTGGCAGTCAGGAAATAAATCATAGCATTCAGTACTAACCGAATCCCACTCATGATTTCATCACAGGTAAAAAGTTTTACCGCCCAACGAAGTGGGCAAGGGTCAGCTAGTATATATATAATATAGGACCTTGCATTGAAAACTTCGATTTCCTAAGAAATACCGTAACTTATATTTCTAGTCATTTACCAAATTGCAAAATACTTCATGTCAAAGCGTCATCATTAGGCTTCAATTATCAGTCTGTGACATTTCGTTGAAGGGTTAACAACGGTAATTTTGTTAGCTTCGAAGATGTCGAAATTTGAGCCGACAAAACGTCATTTGCGGAAGCATTGCTTTTCTGCTTTCATCTTAAGAAACTGACGCAGTATGTCATAGATTGCTGCTGGAGGCTTACGGGGAATTTACTCCGACAGAAAGGACTGTTGAGACTTGATTTCACCGATTCAAAAGTAGTGATTTCGACGTGCAAGACGAAGAGCGCCCAGGCCATGAGCAAAAATTTTAAGAAGCCGAATTGGAGTCCATACTCTATGAAGATTCGAGTCTGTCGCTGGAAAAGATATGTGAAGTGCTTAATGTTGATCTCTCAACCGTTTCGAAATGTTTAAAACCTATGGGAGTCATTCAAAAGGAAGGGCATTGGGTTCCTCGCGAGTTGAAGCCTTAAGAGACATCGAAAGACGTTTCATGACTTGTGAAATGCTCCTTTCCTTCGTCGTCAAAAAAGAAAAGGTTTTTATCACCGAATAATCACCGGCGACGAAAAGTGGATCTTTTACGAGAACCCTAAAGTCAAAAAAATATCACTCGTACCCCGGTGAATCACTTCGCCAAAGAGAGACATCCACGGATCCAAGGTAATGCTTTGCATTTGGTTGGACCAAAAGGGTGTCATCTATTACGAGCTGTTGAAACTGGGATAAACCATCACGGGCGATCGCTATCGAGCTCAGCTCAAGAATTTGAGCGATGCTGTGAAGATAAAACGGCCGGAATACGCTAAAAGGCACGAGAAGGTAATTTTCCAGCATGACCATGCTCGACAACACGTCGCGATGCAGGTCAAGAACTTTCTGGAAACGCTTCGCTGGGATACCCTACCTCACCCGCCGTACTCCCCAGATATTGTGCCATCCGACTACTATTTTGTCCGGCTTATTGGCACAGACATGTGGTTTGAGAAAACCCCACAAAAAGTCTAGATGGGTCAAATCGCAGTTCAGCCCGCCACATACTGCTGAGCACTGTTCAATACGAGCTACCATACATATCAAAACACAGCGGGCCACGCGCACGATAGGCACGGCTGCGTGGCTGTGTGACGTCAGAGACACATGCGTGGCTAGCCGCGGATGCGACGACCGAGCAAAGTTGTATACACGTTTACTGACCACGGTAGCCATGTTAATTCCCCGCTCACCCGCTTCCGCCCTTCTCCCTCCCAAACCGTCGCAATCACTTTATGACGTGCACTTAAACACGTGTGCTCTCTAAGGCAGTCGAGACGAAATGGACGTTTGCGTGGCATAGCTTCCGTGACAACATTGGCGTGTATGGCGCGTGCGCCGCTGTCTGTGGCGGTCTTACCTGTAATGCCAGCTGCAAGAGGTCGATATTTTGTAGGCTATCGTCGTCCTTGTAGTGCCAAAACAGTCGAATGTTGCGCCGAAAGGACACCTCAGCAACGAGTTTGACAAAACTGCTGTAGTAGAGAAATTTCTTTGCGTTTGATTCAGGCGTTATGTTCCAGTATCTGTGAATGTTAGCGAGTGTTATGCTTAAGCTGAATTTAAGGAACAGAATTATGGCGGATAGATTATAATTTACAGAATAGAGAAGACCTTACTGGCAAGTGGTGGTTGATCAGGGTTATTGAGTCAGAATCAGGTAGTCCGAGTGGAAATCTTCTGGTTCCATCTTCAGATCCTCGTCTTAAATTGTAATGGAAAGTACATAAGACAACAAAACAAACGAGCCCAAACTCAACTATCTTAGCACTTTCTATCAGGGAGTCCCAGTAGAAATCTTCTGGTTCCATCTTCATATCCTCGTCTTAAAGTGTAATGGAAAGTACATAAGACAACAAAACACACGAGCCCAAACTCGAATATCCTAGCATTTTCTAGCAGGGAGTTCCAGTGGCAATCATTTGGCTCCATCTCCAGACCCTTGTCATCGATTGTAATAGAAAGTTGCGAGGGACCACCCCTCACTAGACTCCAAGTTGTTCGGTGTGACGTGGTGGTATCAACTTACGAGTTAACCCGTATTGAAAGGCGGTTTTGAGTGAAGCAGAGGGTATTTATTGAATCGATTGAAAGTTTGGTATTGCCAGTTATAACGCTCCCCGAATAGGTTATGTTGTCGCGAGTGTATTGATGCGCGACTGCAGTTACGAGGGTATATGGATGAGGATTGTATTTGTGCTTCTAGTATCTTGTACTGGGCACGGCTCGAGTCTGTGGGATTGCAGACTGATGCTTCGTGACTGGGAAAAATAAGGAAAGGAAACCAAGGAGCCGGACTCGTTGAGCGACCTCGTGAGATGCCGAGTATGCCGTCGCAACCTTGGGGGAGGTGATCACTCGAGGAATGATACTTTGGTTGCTTTTTCGCCAGGTTATATAGGCCGGGAAACGATTTAATCCGAAATATTCCGAGTAAAAGTATTGTTTCATCGTGCTGATTCATCGCTTCACGAGTCAAAATAATAGCTGAATTGTGTCAGTGTATTTCACTGGAAATCGATGCATTTGTTGATCGCATGTAACGGTACTTAAGGGCCGTTACAAAGTAGGTACTCAAGACAACAAATAAAAACCAGCCTAAACTCGACAATCTTAGCACTTTCTATTAGGGAGTTCCACTTGCAATTTTACGACTCCATCATTTAGTGTAATGTATGTATACTCGCACGTATAAGGATAGCACCAAGTTTGTTTTGCTTCAAACGCGCTCAAAGAACACTTGAACCCACGCTCATAAACTTCTCCCTATCCCCCCCCCCCTCCTCTTGCGCCCCTTGAGTCAATATAGGTTTATTGTTTCTTTTCTTCTTAAATCTATTGTTTTTTTTATCTGATGAATTTAAATGTTTGAATTCCTTTTATAAATTAAATTTATTAGTTTATCTTATTTTTACCGCATAACATGCTGTTCCACTAGGTTAAGGTTAATTCTGTGGCAATTAGGCAATTTACATAAGTCAGAAATAACATTTTCGCAGGAGAGCATTTTGAAATTTATGACATTCGAATTCTGTTTTTAAAAGAGTCTGTTTTTAAAAGTTGTTATGCTTGGCGCGGTTCTCACATTTTTCGGCAAAGCATTCCAAAGACGGGCTCCATGCACGCGCGACGCGCGAAGCCATTAGACGACGCGCGAAGCCGAAATCGTCATTCGTAATTGGCCACTGCCAACGGTGGGACGTATTCCCTTGTCGCCGCGGTATACCTATACATCTTTATGTATATATCGAAAGCGAGCGGGCGCGTGGCATTGCAAAAATATCTAAATTTTTAGTCGCGTTGACTCGGAAAGCGTTTTTATTATTAATAATATTATTATTATACCCTCTTTACCATATGTAATGGAAAGTAATCATTATAAGAAACATACTAGCCCAAATTCGACTGTCCTACCATTTTCCATCAGAGAGTTTCGACATCCCGGCTTTATCACCATATCAGCTCGATGGTACCATAATATTGCATCGTCACCGAACTTACCAGCACGTGGTTGTTTGCCAAATTTCAGTTCAATCGGATACCAGGACGTGGTTGAAAAATGGTTTACAAATTTTGAAACGAACAACTTACAAACGAAGATTGCAAGTGGAAATAAAGCTAATCTATACTTCTATACTAATATTATAAAGAGGTAATGTTTGTGACGTTGTAGGAAGTAATCTCTGGATCTACTGAACCGATTTTGCAAATTCTTTTACCTTTAAAGAGCCACGTTATTTCTGAGTGTCATAGGCTATATATTAATCTGAAAAATGAAAAGACTTTTTCGTGGTAGTCGGATTTGCAAAGTAAGTCGGAGAATAAGCGGTCGAACGCAAACGTTTCTAACTAACGCTGCCTTAACGATGAGAGATATATGATTAAGTTCTAGGGAAAAGTTGTAGAGCTTGATAATGCCTACAAAAAAATCAGCGACAGCATATGTCTAACTTTTATATTTAAGTCACAAAAAGTAGTATTTTATATTAAAAAAATTATTTAAATCGTTAGGTCATGTTTATTGGTCATATTATCAACAATTATGAATTCATATCAAAATAAGTAAATTTATCGTCTCAAGTGCTTAAAACAAAAGACTTTTCCTTTTACTGCATATGATTTCACTTTTACTGCATAAATGGTTAAAGAGATAAGACACTCACAAATAAGACACTCACAAGATGACACTCACAAATAACGGTAATATATTCAAATTGGTATGCAAATACATACATATGCAGTAAAAATATAACCCTTCATTTGGCAGTCAGGAAATAAATCATAGCACTCAGTACTAACCAAACCAACTCATAATTTCATCACAAGTAAAAAGTTTTACCGCCCAACGAAGTGGGCACGGGTCAGTTACTAATAAAATAAATAAATAAATAGGTCTCCTATACCGACCTTTCCACGACTTCGTTGATCCTCGATTCGTCCATTTTTCGTTTGAAGCACGCTGTGACCGCAGGGTAGTTGGTGCTCCAGTTCCTGAAGTCTCTCCTCATGGAAACTACGGTGGGCTGCGATAGGAAGCGATGGAACTGTATATAGTTTGCATTCGCTGTCGCATATATAGCAGCCATGACCAGGACCAACCATGACAATCTTTAAAAAAATCATTTTTTTATAATGGGTCGCCTCTGTTAGGTTATTGCATATTTCCTTACTATTGTTTTATATAAAAACTAGCTGACCCGACAGAATTTCCTGTCCAAATTTCGATAAATTTGTCTCAACAAATAGTAGACGTTTAGCGAAACAAGTAGGCGTTTAGTGGTACTCGCAAATTTCTACAGAGAGCGCTTAATAGAAATTTTAATCCGAAATGACGCGCGAAATTATGCATAAATGGTTAAAGAGATAAGAGACTCACAAATAAGACACTCACAAGTAACGGTATTATAGTCAAATTGGCATGGAAATACATACATACATATGCAATAAAAAAATAACCCTTCTTTTGGCAGTCAGGAAATAAATCATAGCACTCAGTACTAACCGAACCACAATCATAATTTCATCACAAGTAAAAAGTTTTACCGCCCAACGAAGTGGGCACGGGTCAGATAGTAAAAAATAACTAGCGGAAGATTCCTAGTAGACAAAAATGTTACCTTTCTAAGAAATGTCTATTGGGGGCAAATATATGGTTGATTCCGTGCACGGGCGAGTTTCTCATCACCTCCAACTGCAACTTGAGTATACTCTGATTGTCGGTGTCAATTTTCTTAGAATCTTTTGCATTACGCTTTACAAACAACCTATCCTTGCGACGAAACATGATTGAATGCCTCCGTGGTATTGGATCCCTATGTAGTTTAACCTACTTCATCAGGCGCACCGCTGAAAGTTTACGAGGAGTAGGTTGAAAAGTGGAAAATATAGAAGATAAAATTAAGCATATATTATAGATTAGCTGACCCGGCGAACTTCGTACCGCCTAACAGTCAATGAATGTCGTGTTACAGAACATTTCACAGTTAACGCCATCTGTTGACGCTCGGCCGAAACCTGTCCTTAACTCGCTCGGCCGAAAACCCCCTTGAAACGAACAGCGCCGCCTAAAGCGTCGCAATGGATCCGATTTCGATTCGGTGCTCATCGATTATATTAATGAAAATTATATTCAGATGAAATAGATCCTTGGCTACTTGCCGGGAAAGATTTGAGGTATGTCAGGGAAGTGGGGATCGCACTCAAATCGCATGTATACGGTCGCTGGAAGTTTGACGATTAAATAAACGGCATTGTGACTCCGGTCTATTGCTATTATCGATTTCAACATGGAATTAAGATTAATTTAACGTATTAATGACGAAGACTAATGGTGTGCCCTTCTGAGATTGTATCGTAGTTATGTCCATGTAATAATGGACCTTTCTAAATCCTTTTAGTCCAATGAAAGGAAACGTACTAAATTAAAATAATAATTATAAGTCTACCGGAAAGTTCTGTCCGTTTCTGGAAAAAAAACTAAAATAATACATTTTTCATACCTTTAATTCATATTTATTGTTTACTAGATGACCCGGTGAACTTCGTACCACCTAAAATTGATTTGATTGTAACTTTTCATAAGCGTTTATTAATCCTAATCAACCTTCCAAATCCAATTCATTGAAATCTATAATATGGCCGAATCATGTACGGTTTGAGTTTCGATTGGTGATTAAAATGAAAGTCGTTTGTAATTAAAATAAATTCAATGTATTTAATTTACATTATGAAATATAAATGCTTTTTCAACTTTTCCGACTTTTTCGACTTATTGCATTTTTGACTTTTTGGTCTTTTTATGACTTTTTCGACTTTTCCGACTTTTCGATTTTTTCGACTTTTTTTACTTTTTCGACTCTTTTGACTTTTTTGACTTTTTTCGACTTTTCGACTTTTTGAAATTTTACACAATCGCACGGAATGAATAACAGTTACGGATGGCGCAGCTGTCAAACAATAGGATCGCCGCGAACGCCGTTTATTGAAAGTGGCCAAAATGATCAATTTCGAATTTTTCTATTTTCAGTTATTTCTTTGAGTTTTTCCTTAATCTTTTTTTTTATAAACCACCCCTGAATCAAGGCAAACAAAACAAAAAAAAATTATTCCAATTGGTCGAGTCATTTCCGAGATCTTGCGAGGCTAACGCACGGCGATTCATTTTTATACATTGTCATTTCAGATTATAATATTTATATTTTTTTATAAACTCTCAACAGCATGATGGCAATGATTGTATACCATATAACATTTTTTTTATGTCCTTTTTACGAAATCCTTGAAACCGAATCTTCAGGTTCTTCGCCACATATTCGGCAGTCCTTGCTCTCGGTCAAGCCAAGGTTGAATAGATGTGCTCTAAGGGTGGTGTGTCCGGTGAGGAGACCGATAGTTTTAAGGTTCTTTTTAGTCATGTCAAGTAGGGCCTTGGTTTTATTTTGAAGTGGTTGCTCCATCATGGCTTTTGTCTGGCGACATCCCTGGCTCTGTTTTCAGGATGCCTGATGTTTCTGCTCCAAGCAGTCCCTGATGATTTTCTTACCTGTAGCGAGGGGAACCCCAACAACTGGCTCCACCGGGCATTCCAGTGTGCCCAGTTTTGCCAGTCTGTTGGCCTCTTCGTTTCCGGGTATGTTTTGATGGCCCGGTATCCATATTAAGGTGATTTTGTTGGCTTTTCCCAATTTGTTGAGCTCTTGTATGCAGTCCCAGACCACAGAAGATTCTGTGATGGCATTAGCCAGAGCGTCCAGTGCTGCTCTGCTGTCAGAGCAGATGAGGATTTTTTTTATTTTTACCTCGAGTCGCCTTAGGAGATTTATGCATTCCAATATGGCAAACACCTCGGCTTGGAAAACCTTGGCATATTGTCCAAGGGGGGTGCTGATTCTGTGGTTGGTTTTGGGTTCGTACACGCCTGCCCCAAAACGACCATTTGCTCCTGATCCGTCGGTAAACCAGGCGTCCGCGTTGTGGCTTTGGAGCCACTGCGGATTCTTCCAGTCTTCCCTGGTGGGGATTAGGATTTTATAGGACTTCTGTACCAAAAAAAAAATTTGTAGACGATCCTGGGTCAGGGTGAATGGGCTTTTGTGGATGAGGTTTAGCTCAGGATGATTGTGCCCTTCTCGCTTCCACTCGCCCAAACACTTTAGTCTGTATGCTGTAAGTCTGGCGGAGTGAATTACGAGCTTGTCCAAAAGCGGGCAGCAGAGTGCCACCCAGAGGCGTAGCTAGGGGGGAGGGGGGGGCAGGGGGAGTACATATGGGCGCCACAGCTTAGGAGGCGCAAAAATAAGGATTGATTAAGACTAACTTTTGTATTTTAATTTTATAAAAATGAATGTTATTTAAAAAAATTAAAAATCTTGAATGTTCAAAAAAATAGCGACATTACAACCCTGACTATCGCGGTTGTTTGACATTATAAATAGGACAGAAAACCGACCCAAAATATAGCTCGATTTTTGAGGCCTGTAAAGGATGTAATACCACTGCAAACCCCGGGTGTGTATAAAGTCGAATGCAGCTGCGGTCTAGCCTACGTTGGACAAACGAAACGGCCCATAGCCACGCGACTGACATAACACATCAAAGCTGTTAAAAACGTTCAGCGAGAAAAATCGGCGATCTGCGAACATATATTGGATAGCGGAAGTAACCACTGGATGCAGTTTCAAAATCCCATTGTTCTATCCGAGGAACAATTCTACTTTCCTCGCATGATCCGGGAAGCCATTGAAATAAGAAGAACTCCGAACTTCAATAGAGATGACGGCTACAAACTCTCTTCTACGTGGAACCCTCTTCTTAAAATGTTCCCGCCGCCGAACGCCGAACGCAAAGACGTAAAACAGGATACAGTGAGTGTTGTGTGCAAGACGGAATTTAAAAATTCCCGCGCTCCGAGCCCGGCCCCCCACCACCGTTATAACCTACGCAGTGGCGGCAGCGGTTTGCGGCCTACCCGCAAAACAACGGACTGACAGGTCTTCAGTCTACCCTAGACAACGGCGGCTGCAACGTCACCGAAACGTCGGGTCCTACAAATTTCACGCGGTAAATTCGTTTTCTGTCCTATTTATTACAACCCTGGTCTGTAATCTGTATACACGCGACGCAATAGTCACGTGGCCGCTAAATAATGGCTCCGACGCGTCTGCTCTTCCGAATTGTGAACCTACACGTCATACTCATAGTCACCGACGTCAATGGTCACGAATTGTTCACAGAAATCGGAGACTGCAAAATGCTGCTCAATACCCGGACTGAAATTCTACCAGAAACTCATTTAGACCTTCTTGGTTTTATTGTATCATATGGAGTTGATGTGTTTCCTAATATGCGTATATCACTGCAAATTCTTTTAACAATTACTGTTTCAATCATGCAAGTTGTGAGCGGTCTTTCAGCAAACTAAAGCTTATTTTATCATATTTACGTGCTTCAATGGGACAAGATCGTCTGAGTGATCTTGCACTCCTTAGCATCAAAAGACAAACCCTTGATTCTATTAATTTTGACAACGTAATTGATGAGTTTGCGACAGTCAAATCTAGGAAGATCAATTTATAGTAGAAATCCAATTCATTATACTACACATACACACTCACGGACCAATACAATAAATATGTAGAGAATTTAGTTTCTATTAGTATTTAGTAATTTTAATAATTAATTAGTATTTATTTTAGTATTTTAGTGTTTATTAAATAAATTATTTCAATCCATAAAAAGATTTTTTTAAATTCTATTTATGATAAGAAGTTTATGCGGTTTAAAGCAGCAAAATCCGTTTATTTTGCATATTTTCACTCCCTAATAACGTATGGCCTACTGTTTGGGGAATAGCACCAAACTCAAAAAGAATTTTTCTCCTTCAGAAAAGAGCGGTACGCAGTTTATATAGAGTCTCACCAAGAAGTTCTTGTAAGCCGCTATTTGTAAAATCAGGAATAATGACTCTATTTTCTTCTTACATCTACCAAAATATTCTGTACGCTCGTACACACTTAACAGAAGCTCCGGTGAATAGTGATTTTCATCATCACGATACGAGGAATAAATCCAATCTCCACATAAACCGACAGCGACTTAGCAAAGTGCGATACAGTTTTATTCACCAAAATTTGTCCTCCTATAATAAGATTCCAGAGCAAATGAAAAGCCTTGGAGAAGGCCAATTTTAAAAGATAATTATACATAATTTGGTAAGAAACCCAATTTATGGTATAAGGGAGTTTGAAAATTATGAGTTTATTTACCATGTTGATGATTAATGAAATGTACAAAGTTTTAAACATAATGGTATTATGATAGCTGACATTCTAATTTTCATATAATTTATTATACATCTATTTATTTTTAAAAAAAATACGAAGGCATATTGCTGGATTGACAATAAAATATATATTTTTTGATTATTCTACATAGAATTTGCATTTTTATTTTAATATATAATTCTCCCTGACTCCTAAATAACATTAGTAGATATATTTTGATTATTTGTATGTAGGTAATATTGAATATAATATTACAGCACGACAACTATCATGATAGTTATGTTTTTAATAATTAAATTTTTAGCATTTAATTTTGTGTATCCAAGTGTAGGAATGCCTATCTACTGGAGTAGTTGATTGTATTGTATTGTATTGTATGAACCATATATTATGGAACGCCGATTTGGTAAAAACTAAAGTTCTATTATTCCATTACCTGGAAGGCTTTCCAGGATGAGGTATACCTACCAATAAAATGAATCTGAATCAAGCGACTTCGGTGGACTGTCTTCTTTCCAAAAGTCTTCGTTTATCCTACAGTTGAAAGACCGATCAATATCGTTGTACCTTCATGGGGTGGTGGGTTCGCCCGTTGTAGATGACAACTCTCTGTTCATTTGGGGTTGCCATTAGCAGATTTCAAAATGTTGCCAATCCTCTGTGTTTCGATTTCCTGGTTTTACGGCGGTTTTTATAACATAATGGTTCTAACCCAATAAAACAATGTTTCATTTTAAATATATTTTTTTGACAATTTTACCAAAATTACAGTAGTACGCACATTCTCTAAGAAAGATCATAGAACAAAGGGTACTTGTAAATCGTGGTTTCTCGGAAAACCAACGTTAGATAGTAGTTATACACTGAGAACAATGTGACGTTGGAATACACAGAAATATGCATGTTCAAGGATTACGCATATAACTTGGACTGTGGTCCATACGTATGAATTAAAATGACGCTTAACGGTTTTGGCGTGACGGTAGTTACCGCGCCGTAATGCTAAAACATAATGTTATTTCATGACGTCGTGACCTTGGGATCTCGCTTCTAACATGACAACATGTAGTAGTAAACGTACAGTTATAGTCGGACACGTGAATCATGTTGAAACTACAGTATACTGTTATTCCGTATTAACTGTAAGGAAAATGTAATCGATACATATTATCGAGTATTGGAGTTTCAACAAAATTCCTTGTAATTCGACAAAATTATGTTTGAAACATCGTCATTCTGTATAAAACTGGTAAAGAAAATGGTAATGTAAGAATCGATCCAATATTGAATGTAAGAATCAATCCAATGAATTTACACGATAACCATCTGTACCTACCTTTCTGGTAGGTACATCACTAGCACATGTCTACTATATACACCGGTCCGTATTCCGTTTTTCGAAGGTGTCTAACTTAAGGTCTGCCATAAGGAAAAAAAGAAGAAGATGAAGAACTTCAGGTCTAAAAACGCGCTAAAACGACGCCTAATTTTGAATTGACTTTTTGGTATTCCCTTTCATGGGACCTAACGGGAGCGTGCTTATGTTAGAGGCTAACGGGGTCTTAAATTTATTTTAAGCGCCGTCTAGTCCCCTTTTCGTATTCCGTTTCTAAAAGTGTCATGGTGGATGGGTCTTCTTCGGGGTCTCAATGATTTTATGTACATTTTATTCCAATTTTACCTGTTTTTTTGAGTTGAAAAATTAGGTGCGGTTTATCGCTATGGCGTCATTACTAATTATTGAGTTTTTTTGCGATAAATAACTCTAAAAATGCAAAATGTCTGCTAATTCGTTGACAAAATACATATTATTTTGTTTTTCGCTGAAATATATAAAGTTTGCGGCGTATTTGTAAATTAATTTCGGCGTATTCATAAAAAAATTTTTTTTTTCGAGAAATAATCAAAATTTTTATTGGTTTTTATGAGTTAATATCTAAAAATTTTTGTATGTAAATAAGCAAAACGAAATATTACCTTTGATAGGGAATCTAATAAAGATCACGATAGTATTTACAATTTCTAAATAGGGTTCCGTATTTTTCCGTAAGACAAGTACAAGTTAGAAATGCCGAGTTTTTTTTACTATTTTGATTTTCTCATATTCAGTCATAATTATCCCATTGTTTTACAGAGTGAGATTTCATTATTCTATATATGAAATTTCAATGCGATCATTGCACAGTTATTTTTTTTATGATTGCTATAGTAGTTCTATAGTTATTGTACTTTTTGTCGAGCGCGAAATTCCAATAAATTGCCGCGGTCTGCCATGAAATTATGCCGCTACTCGAAGGGTTTACTAAGAACGTTATAAATCGAGCAGTGAGCCTGTCAGCTGTCAACCTGTCAGCGAGAGTCTGTCAACCGTCTAGCGCTTGATAAAAAAGAGTAGAAAACAGCATAATACGCTGATATTGCGGCTGATTCGGTTGCTATAAATGTATTTCTTTTGTTTATTTCGATTGTGTGCGTCTTAAAAATAAATTTCGCGATTTGGGACAATTGAGGGTGTAGTTCTTGTCTATTCAAGTACAAAGTCAGTCTGTTGAGACCACACCAGGTGGTATAGAGGAGATGGGATTCCGGTGCTATCTCATCATTTACGTCCTCGCTAAGTCAAACCGTCCATTGTGTGCCTTGGAGTGGTTGTGTGAGCCTCAAGAATGACTCGCGATTTGAGGCAATTGTGGTGTAGATCATGTCTACGCAGTTAATGTCTTTGGCCGTCTATGACCTTTAGGCATTCGGAATCAGCCAGGACATCACGACGTAGATATTGCAGGGGAGCGATGCCACTGAACGTATAAAGCTTATTGACGATAGTAGGTTTGACAGTCGAGCATAGAAATACGAGAATGAAGAATAAACAATTGCTGTTATTCGCGAGGTAATTAGCCTCTCAGTGGCTCGTGTCAACAAGGGTTTGACAGTACCCTCCAAACCCCCAATACAGTTTGTGCAGGATGGTTCTAAAGGCAAGAAACATTTCACTACAAAACCTTTCTCAATAATCGAGAAAGCTTCAGATTGGATTCTGGAGGTCGATTCGGTCTCTAAGCAGTATAAATTCCCTAAAAGTCTCGGATGCACAGCCCTGCGTCCAGATATAACTCTTTGCTCTCTATCTCGGAAGATGGCCCTTATCGTAGAATTAACTGTTCCATGGGAATCAAATATCACAAAAGACCACGAGTACAAATTAAATAAATACCATGATCTCGCAAATGCCGTCACCAGGAACGACTTCACTGTTTACCTTCACGCGGTGGAAGTAGGCGCTCGTGGCCTGCCAGCTGAATCTTTGTTTCACCTTTTTAAAGATCTCGGTCTCTCCAGGAAAATAATCAACTCCTTCTTAGAAAAAATATCTAAAACCGCGATTTCCGCATCTCAAATTCTATGGCTTCGAAGGGGGAGTGAATGGGTGGTAAGGCGGACGCTCACATGTGGGAAGACAGCTGTCCTAAACCTTCCACAGCCGGTCGTTAGTCCGGAATCCGCTGCTCACCCCCCAGAAGTGTAATAACACTATATGATGGGCCCGACTTCGGTCGGTGAATTCCATGGCAGCTCCGTTTGTATTTTATTAATTGTAGTTTTCTTAGTGTACATAAGTTGTTCGAATTGGTTGAAATAAGCAAGATGTTATTCGGAAAACAAAATGGACACGGTGTATGTAGGTTTACGTATAAATTAATTTCCTATATTCGATTTCTCGTCCGCAGAGGGGCGAGCGGTTGTCTTGCGGCCGAGCATTCGGCCTTTAGGGTCATCAGCTGAGACCTCAGCATAGATATGTCTGCTTCAGCTTGTTTCTTGCGCTGAAAACAAATACAAAATCTTAATCCGAATTAAAACTATTTTTTCAAAGGGTGCCAGGTTTCAAAAATGTGGAAGAGTACACATAAGTCAATGCTATTGAGGATGAAATTAAAAGGGAAAACAACAACTAGAGCTGTCGACTACAACGGATGAACGCAGAAGACTGAGGTGAACGAGTCCGCAGTCAAGTTCCGCCACATGCCCGTAAGAATCCAACGCCTTACCGCGAGATAGCCAGGTAAGTCAACCAGCGAGCCGACACTCGCGCCCTTACTACCAGTTGCAGCCAGATTACTCCAGTCTCCCGGCTGGTAACGGGTTCGAGGTCGCTTGAGCGGTCCTCTCCCTTACGAAGCGGTGAGTAGGTGTCTACCGAATCTATCGCGGACCGCGGCATCCTTTGCCCGGCTTATTCACCCGGGATCGGGTGGCCGAATGGTCGTTTCAAGAGCAGTCACAATAATGTTAACAACCACCCCCGCTCTATAGGAAACATTACTGCTCCCAGCCGCACGGTATGCAAACCGTCCAGGAGCGCCAGATGATTGACTCCTGGGGGAAACTCGTCTGAAGGCCAGAGTCCTACCCGGGCTCGCACTTCATACGTGAAGGCCACCGGATGGGCGTTGACCCGTGAGTTTGACCGACCCTGAACAAATGGGTCTTAGTGGCCAACTGCAACAGGGCCGATTAGCTCCCGCAAAACATACAAAAGGAAATTGGGGTCTGCGTCTCGTCTGCGCCCTGCGTCCGTTGTGTGTGGCTTGCGCATTAAGCCCGCCATACACGATCCAGTTTACCGTCAAGTTTGCAGCTCGCTTGAAGCGGTGTCCAGTAAACTTGGCGGTGTATGGTTACGAGTGTGCATGACAAGTCCCCTTGAAGCAAAAATTAAATTTTGATACTGCCGACTTGATCAAGGGAGCTAAGGGGCCCTTGCTGAGTTGGCCACGAAGATCCATTCTGTTCAGGGTTGGTCACACTCACGGGTCAACACCCATCCGGCGGCCTCCACACATGAAGTGCGAGCCTGGGTAGGACTCTGGCCTTATTTATTTATTTATTTATTTATTTTTGTTTATTCAATTATTACTAATCAACATAACAGTAAAACCAATGCATTGAAAAGTAAAATTAATAAAGATATTACCATAACTATACAATAGAATGATACGTATAATACTAGCTATCATGTAAAAATAAATAATTAATAGCTTGCAATTTAAACAAGTGAGGGTTGGCGGTAAAAATATCGAAATCTGGTGCCATCGAGTGAATTTCATTTAAGCGCCGCAAAGCACGCGCCAACAAGTTCCACCTCGTAAGGTTAGTGCGCGAGAACGGCTCCGCGAAAAGATGGTGCGATCGAGTACGGAGATAATTATTTGGTATGAATAGATCCACCTTTGCTAGTAAGCTAGGGTTATCAGTTTTACCACGAATTAGATTGAAAACATAGGACATGGTCAGCATTTCTCTTCTGAGACAGAGAGAATTATAGCCAACCATGCCTGTGATAAATGCAGTCGGATACAAAAATGGATAATATCCGTACTGCTTGAAGTACAGAAATCTCAAAAAACACTTCTGTACCTTTTCCAGCATGAGGGTATAAGTATCTTCATGTGGATTCCAAATAGGTGCATTCGTTTCCATGCGACTTCTAACAATCGAGTTGTACAACGTGCGCATAACCCGAATATTATTGAAGTGTTTGGATTGCCGTATTACAAACCCTAGAAGCTTGAAAGAAGTTGTAGATAGTTGTCTAATATGTTCCTTGAAGTTTAACTTGGGGTCGAAAAAAACTCCCAAGTCCTTGACTTCAGTAACTCTGGGAAGCACACATCCAGCGATGGAGTAATCATACATCAGATGATCAGGCGACCTTGTGTATGTCATCACTGCACATTTGTTAATATTGAAGTGAAGGTTACGAGCTTGGCTCCATGCATAAACTGCATCAATATCACGCTGGAAGAGCTCGCAGGCCTCAGCACTTCCAGTTGATAAAAACAATTTGACGTCATCAGCAAACATTAGACAACGTGCAGATGTGACTACTTTACTCAGATTATTAACAAATAAGTTGAATAACAAAGGCCCTAAGTTTGATCCTTGGCTAACCCCCGATTGAGTGTTGTATAGTTTGGATTCAAAATTGCCAAATTTAACGAATTGCTGGCGGCCCCCCAAGTAATCTGCGAAAAGTTTCAACAGTTTACTCGAGAATCCAGCAGCAGCCAGTTCTCGGAGTAACGCATCGTTGTCGACTCTGTCAAAGGCCTTCTTGAAATCCAAATACACGACATCCACTTGTCCCCTTGAGGTGCTATCCAACTCATCAGTAACATAATCTGTAAAAACGGATAGGTTGGTAGTTGTGGAACGATTAGGACGGAACCCGTGTTGGGCATCCGATAGTGTACCGCATAGTTGGGTATAAATTTCTCGGTGAAGAATCGTCTCGAAAAGCTTAGGAAAGGCTGATAACACTGCAATCGGCCTGTAATTATCAACCTGCACCTTATCGCCACTTTTTGGTATTGGAGCTACTCTAGATATCTTCCACTTATACTTATGGTTAGTTTACCCTGGGAATCAACCTTCTGGCGCTCCTGGACGGTCTGCGCTCCGTGCGACGTAAGCCAATCCATTGCGCACTCTGACTAACAGTCGGAGGAGTCTGGAAGCAGTACTGTTTACTATAGAGCGGGGGTGGTTGCGGACCTTACGGCGACTGCTCTTGAAACGACCATCGGCTACCCGATCCTGGGTGAACAGCCGGGCAAAATTTGGCGTGGTCCGCGATAGATTCGGTATACACCGTTTCACCGCTTCGTAAGGGAGAGAACCGCGCAAGCGACCTCGAACTCGTAACCAATCGAGAGACCTCCAAGTCTTCTGCGCTCACTCCAGGGAGATAGAACGACTAATCGTTAAAACTTCCAATACGTGGGCTCAGTCCGTCACTACCTGAAAGCTCTGTTGCATCCAACGTTCTGGGCAGTGAAGATGATATAAGTCATTATAGCGACCTGGTGGTGGAAGACCAGTTGTTGCAACCAGACAAAGAAACGACGACAAGGCGACACATGCCGAAATCAGTCATCCGGAAGTCAGGAAATAAAAGCATTAGGTTCAGGCAAAATAGAAAAAAATAAAACCACTTTCGGAAATTCCATTTATAATACCGACTTTCGGCTTTACCCCAATAAAGTGCACAACGCACATACAAAGCCCTAAACCAAAAAGTTCCACCCGAAAATACAAATATGCATAGGTATCATAAAAACAACAGCGAAACCACTCAGACGAATGGCGCCGACGGCGCCCGGTGCCAGGCAACAAAGGACGCACGTGCACTTGAAAAAATTCCATCGCAAATACCGAATTTGACAATTTCAAAATGAGAGTCGCATTTTAGTAAATAATATAGTATTAGAAATATATAATAAAGCTTAAGTGTACAACTATATGTTATTATAAGATGTTTGTTGTTATTATAAGATGTTATGTTTATTATAAGAAACATTATAAGCATGCATTATTGTATAAAAAAGTAACGTTATAATATGTTTAAGTAATTAAAAACTATGTATAGTTATTATGAAATGTCATTAGAAAAATAGCATAAGAACATTTAATCCTTGTAACAGATATAAAAGGTTTAAAGTCTAAATAATAAGAAATTTTGACGATATATCTAGTTGATGACAGCAGGCAGGGGTAGCGCTCTGGAGGGGATGAAGCGAATATAAAGCGATGCTCGGCTGCAGAGCGGGCAGAGTGTGTTTTTATACGATCAGGGAAGAGTGTATTTTTTCATGATCAGTGGCGGTGGGAAGTATGTGCGATATACTCTGACTTTATTTGGTGAACAGTAAATTTCTTTGGTGATTATTTTGTGTTAATATAGTGTTTTAGTCCGTAAAAAGTAGGTTAACCCCTCAAATGTGAGGCGTCCCTTAAGGGATGCCTTGGCAAAATGTATACAAAATGTATATAAATTTATATAAATATAAATATAAATGTAAATGTGCGCCGCTTTATAGTAATCCGCTCTATAGTAATGCTATAGATCTATAGTAAACCCCGCTCTATGTAAATGTAAATGTAAATGTAAACATAAATTTATATACATTTTGCCGTAGGCAACCCGAGCTAATCGCCATTCATTTGAGGGGTTAATGACTTTACGAATGTGCTTAACTTTTCGCCTATTCTAAGAGATCTGAACTTTGTCTTTTGAATAAAGAGGCCGTGACTACATGGGTGTTTATTTGTTTAGTGGAAATATAGAACGAAAGAGGCAAACTGAGTTTTGCCACGTCTTCGGCAAGTACTTCAACCCGGTAAGCAAACAAAATTAATTTTTTGGTATTTCATGCAAGGCAAGCCGGATTTGCCGAGACACCAATAGCGACCATTATAAATCATTATAAGCGATTATATATAGCTCATCATAAGCGCTATAATGACTATAAGCGCTATAAGCCATTATAAGTCATTATTGCGACCTGGTGGTAGTTACTCTACCGTCCACTAGACTTGACCAATAATTGGACTAACCTTTAATTCGTGATGAAGGCGACCTTCGATGTTGGTGACCCTCTGCCTAAGGTCTGTAATTTCCTTGATGAGTCTCGCAGCCGCCAGTTTATTATCAGCCTGTATATAAGAGAAAAATGAAAGAATGAAAGTCTCTATATTGTACAACTAGAGTTGTCAACTATAACGGGCGAGCCCGTCACCCCAGGAAGTGTTAACGATTAGTCGTTCTATCTCCCTGGAGTGAGCTCAGAAGACTTGGACAAAACAGGCCACCGTCAAGCTCCGCCACAAACCTGTAAGAGGCCAACGTCTTAACCGCGAGATAGCCAGGAGTGTTACCCAGCGGGCTTACACTCACGCCCTTACTTCCAATTGCGACCAGATTACTCCTCTCTCTCGAATGGTTACGAGTTCGAGGTCGCTTGCGCGTTCCTCTCCCTTACGAAGCGATGAAACAGTGTATACCGAATCTATCGCGGACCACGGCATCCTTTGCCAGGCTGTTACATAATATTCTAAATATTAATGTGTTCGAATTAGTATATTAATATATAATGTTAGCTCGTAAATGTAATTTCGAAACGTAAATGTAAAAACTCGTAAATGTAATTTCTGATAGGTTGCATTATAGCCTGTACAGGAAACATTCCACTGTTGTATACTTAGCTGTCGCGCGACAGCCCTGACTGGCTAGAATGTATGTAGTGGTAGCGTACGGACGCGCTTGTATGAGTGCGAAATCGGTGCGTACTATGGAGATGTTATATTGTTCTTATTTTACTATGCCTATATCCGGCCGATAAAGATTATGCCTATATCTAGCAGTTTCGGAATCAGCGTGGTTTACAGTTGAGTGTGGGGATGGACATCGATGTCCGATATATTTGAAACATCGATGGTTAGAAATCGATTTCGATTTTTTTTACATCGATGGTATTTTATCATGTTAATATTTCACGTTAATATTACACATTTTGAATGACGAATTTTGGAAATGGCATTGCCATATACTGTTTTAATTTATATGTAATATCTTTTTTTAATTGCTTTATTTTCAACACCTTTGTTGAATTATACATAACTGGGCCCGATTGCGTTTCTTTGTGAACTAAAACTGAAATTAGTTCAAGGGAACGAGCTAGAGCAATAAGTTGGAACGGAATATGAAACGAACTATCGTCGATAAAAAACTATCTGTCGAACTTATACTCGTCCGAATAAATGTATAGTAATACACATTTCGTGCGGTGTTAGATTCAGATGCTTTACCTATGGTGGGTATTAGTTTTAATGCGAAAAAGTGACAACCGTTCATTTCAGTTTCCGCTCTAGCGTATTGCCCTGTGTCGTTCACACGAACTAATTTCCGATTTTAGTCCAGGATAAAACGCAATCGCGCCCACTATCACTGTGTTTATATCTATTAGTGATTTTATTAGAAGAACACGTATATAGGAACTGTCAGCAAAATTATTCGTAACGAACGACGTTTCTTAAAATAAATTATTCATATAGATCTAAACATCGATGATTTGCTAACGATATCTTCGACCATCGATATTTGTGTGATGGTGCTTCTAAATAAGCAATACTTTTACGGCAATTCGTGGCCGCAATATCAGCAACCATAGCCCAGCCACCAGTGCAACATTTTATGGCAGCATATCTCTGAAAAATATATAGTCCGGCCACTCTCGGCAATATTTCTACAACAGTATGGCTCATCATTTTGACTCGTAAACGGGCTAACCAATTAGGCAACAATGGCCGACGAAATCATACTTATCGCAGCGGTTTATATTGTTACTAGCTGATCCGTGCCCATTTCGTTGGGCGGTAAAACATTTTACCTGTGATGAAATTATGAGTGTGGTTCGGTGAGTACTGAGTGCTATGATTTATTTCCTCACTGCTAAAAGAAGGGTTATCTTTTTACTGCATATGTACGTATTTGCATGCCAATTTGACTATAATACCGTTATTTGTGAGTGTCTTATTTGTGAGCGTATTATCTCTTTAATTATGTATGCAGTAAAAGGGAAATTATATGCAGTAAAAAGGAAAAGTCTTTTGTTTTAAACACTTGAGACGACAAATTTACTTATTTTTGATAAGAATTCATAATTGTTAATAATATGACCAATAAACATGACCTAACGATTAAAATTATTTTTTCAATATAAATTACTACTTTTTGTGACTTAAATATAAAAGTTAGACATATGCTGTCGCTGACTTTTTTTTAGGCATTATCAAGCTCTACAACCTTTCGATAGAACTTAATCATATATCTCTCATCGTTAACTCCTCTCCTCGCGGAGTAAAAATTCAGCTGTCCCATTCGCGCGCGACCTATTCGCGCGCAAAATCGACGACCTTAATAAAAACGACCATAACTTGTAAACCACTATACGGATCATAAAAAGAAGAACTGTAAAATGATCGCATTGAAATTTGACATATAAAACATTATAACCTTATCTCGTAAATCAATTAAGATAATAATGGCGTCAAATTACAAAACGCAAACGGCCTCCATCGTGTCGTCATCACTGGACCAAGTGGACGCCTGTCATTCCAGTGTATTAAAACTTGCATCCCCAAAAGGACGCCTGTCATTTGTCGCGTTTAAGGCAGGGTTAGTTAGAAACGTTTTTGTTCGACCGCTTATTCGCCGACTTACTTTGCAAATCCGACTACCACAAGAAAGTCTTTTCATTTTTCGGATAAATATATAGTCTATGACACTCACAAATAACGTGGCTTTCTATTGGTAAAAGAATTTTCTAAATCGGTTTAGTAGATCCAGAGATTACTTCCTCCAACGTCACAAACTTTACCTCTTTATAATATTAGTATAGATAAATGAAAATTTTAAATGACAAAAAAAGACGAGAATGTGAATTCGACCTGACTTCGATAAGCGTAATACTTTAGATATCTTAGCCTGAATGTTTTCGATGATATGAATACCAATTGAACGATCTTCTTCACGAATTCACTATTAATAATAAATTCACGATACAATTATCTATTAATGATGTATATAAGTATTTAAATACACTAATAAATAATATAAATTATTTCACGCACTTATACATAGATGATAATATTTAATAAATCAAAAAAATTAATCATTATATGGTACGAATACAAAATGAAGATATCGTGCGTCGTGCCTCACACCAGAAAGGGACGCACTTATGGCTCAAAACAAAATAGCAATAAAGCTGGCCGGGCAATATTGCAGTATTTTCGATTGCGAGGCGATCGACCAGAAACACTAGCCGGCAACATCGGCCATACGATATATATATATATATATATATATATATATATATATATATATATATATATATATATATATATATATATATATATATATATATATATATATATATATATATATATATATATATATATATATATATATATATATATATATATATATATATATATATATATATATATATATATATATAAATATAATTGTAAATGTGTAAATTATTATTTTTTCAAATTGAAATTATGTTTATTACTAAATAAATGAAATGATAAAATAATGAAAGGGCACTTATCTGGTCTGTGGTGACCAGGAGTGACTCCACGCCTTATTCTTCTCTTCCTTCAGCGCTTGCTAGGTGTTTCCTGCTGTGGTATTTCAAAATGGCAGCGGTAACACAACAATGCGAGACGAGAATGAATGCTGGAAAATAATAGGCGATTAGTGTTTCTTAAATATTAATGATTGTTTAAAATGTATATCAATATTTCGGCTCAGCCGTCGTCAAGATATGTGACATTTCTGAAATCGAACAATTCGTTGAAAATTTAAATTCAAGGAATCGAACAAAAAGAAATGGATTAATAATATTTTACACGATTTAGTTAAGGTACCATAACCAACCGTGCAAAACGTTATTTTAAATGAATGATTATAAATTAAAATAAAAAGCATTTGATGATTATGATAATATGATAAACCTTATTAATTTTGTCTATTGAGACCGGAACCTTTGCAAGCGCCTAAAATATAAATATAAGCTAATTCCCAAGATTTGACGTCCCTTTCTTTTGCATTATCACCCAGGCATTTTATTATTTTAACTTTAAAACATTGATCAAAAGATAAATTATGCGCCCTGGCATGTAAAGATATTGGGAGTTGGCTTTCATTTCCTACACTAGCCCTATGATTATTTAGTCTAATATTAAGTGGTGTTGTTGTTTCACCGATATAAAAGGCATCACAAGTCCTGCACAGAAGTTGATATACTATATTTTTTGAAATACAACTGCAATGAAAGGGAACCCTGTAACTATTAGTAGTATTTGGACTGGTAAAAAAAGGACTTAGATCTAACAGAGGACAAGTTTTACAACGTGGACGACCACAAGGTTGAAGTCCAAAAGTATTATTACCAATAGAGAAATTTTGATTATTTTTTGTTTTGTTTAATATTGATCTAATATTAGGTGGTCGCGGAAAGATAAAATTGGCGGTGAATCTAAGAGATCCTTAGTGGATGCATCATTAGAAATGATGGGGAATAAATCAGATAATATATCTCGCAGTTTCTCAGCACCAGGAAAATAAGTGGTGCTGAGATAAATAAAATAAAACCGCGATTCATATAAAACCTACAAATAAAGAACAGTATTTACACTTTGATAGCTGTCATCCATTTCACACCAAGAGATCCATTCCCTATTCAATGTCCATTCGCGGACACCGTTTAGTTAACAACAAAGAAAATTTAGATAAATATCTCAATAATCTAAAGCAATCTCTTCTTGAAAGAAAATACCCTGCTCCTCTATTGGATAAACATATTCTAAACTCTGAAGTAAAATATATACCAAAACCTAAAATTACTTCAAATAAAAATAATAATAATAATAAAATCTTCCTTAGCACCACTTATTTTCCTGGTGCTGAGAAACTGCGAGATATATTATCTGATTTATTCCCCATCATTTCTAATGATGCATCCACTAAGGATCTCTTAGATTCACCGCCAATTTTATCTTTCCGCAGACCACCTAATATTAGATCAATATTAAACAAAACAAAAAATAATCAAAATTTCTCTATTGGTAATAATACTTTTGGACTTCAACCTTGTGGTCGTCCACGTTGTAAAACTTGTCCTCTGTTAGATCTAAGTCCTTTTTTTACCAGTCCAAATACTACTAATAGTTACAGGGTTCCCTTTCATTGCAGTTGTATTTCAAAAAATATAGTATATCAACTTCTGTGCAGGACTTGTGATGCCTTTTATATCGGTGAAACAACAACACCACTTAATATTAGACTAAATAATCATAGGGCTAGTGTAGGAAATGAAAGCCAACTCCCAATATCTTTACATGCCAGGGCGCATAATTTATCTTTTGATCAATGTTTTAAAGTTAAAATAATAAAATGCCTGGGTGATAATGCAAAAGAAAGGGACGTCAAATCTTGGGAATTAGCTTATATTTATATTTTAGGCGCTTGCAAAGGTTCCGGTCTCAATAGACAAAATTAATAAGGTTTATCATATTATCATAATCATCAAATGCTTTTTATTTTAATTTATAATCATTCATTTAAAATAACGTTTTGCACGGTTGGTTATGGTACCTTAACTAAATCGTGTAAAATATTATTAATCCATTTCTTTTTGTTCGATTCCTTGAATTTAAATTTTCAACGAATTGTTCGATTTCAGAAATGTCACATATCTTGACGACGGCTGAGCCGAAATATTGATATACATTTTAAACAATCATTAATATTTAAGAAACACTAATCGCCTATTATTTTCCAGCATTCATTCTCGTCTCGCATTGTTGTGTTACCGCTGCCATTTTGAAATACCACAGCAGGAAACACCTAGCAAGCGCTGAAGGAAGAGAAGAATAAGGCGTGGAGTCACTCCTGGTCACCACAGACCAGATAAGTGCCCTTTCATTATTTTATCATTTCATTTATTTAGTAATAAACATAATTTCAATTTGAAAAAATAATAATTTATATATATATATATATATATATATATATATATATATATATATATATATATATATATATATATATATATATATATATATATATATATATATATATATATATATACATATATATGGCTAAACGATGGCTTGACAATAATCTTTTGACGCTAAACGAGTACAAGACTAAATATATGACCTTTAGCATCGACAATAGACATCATCCCAATACTAACCACCATATTACGTTACATAAATGCGAGTACTTGAACTGTACATGTTTACCACTTGAACGCACAAACACAATAAAATATCTAGGAATAGTCATTGACCAAAATCTAAAATGGACACAACACATTGAGGCTACGACTAAACGGACTAGAAAGTTGATTTATATATTTAAAAATATAAGAAGCATACTCAACATTAACCTACTACGGACTGTTTACTATGCACTGGCGCAGACTCTACTTACATACGGACAAATCGGTTGGGGCGGTATGGCAAGAACAAATCTTGACCCACTGGTCAAAGCGCAAAAGGCTTTGCTCAGAGTCATTAACAAGAAGCCATATCGCTCCCCGTCAGACGACCTATATACAGACTTTAAAGTACTTGACGTACCTACGCCAACTATACATACGCGCTGTTCTGGTGCGCTATCGGAGGGACCTCATGAAGAACACGGATAAAGACA
This sequence comes from Micropterix aruncella, assembly GCA_944548615.1. Lineage (NCBI taxonomy): Eukaryota > Metazoa > Arthropoda > Insecta > Lepidoptera > Micropterigidae > Micropterix > Micropterix aruncella. Next base: position 3,420,644 of record OX155974.1, read on the forward strand.
AACCAGAGCACAAACACAACACTAGACACAAAGACAAACAGATTCAACCAAAAATGAGGACTGTATACGGACAACGACACTACGCATATCTCGGACCGAAACTCTATAATATATTTAACTCGTACACAGGACAGATCTTAAACATAACCGACAACCAGTTCAAGAGACGGGTGTCTCATTGGCTCTCAAATTATACTAGAGAAGAATGCGAAAGTATGATATATTAAAATATTCTATTTCTAACCACAAATTATAGGATATATAGATGTAAATTATGGATATGTATACAGATATACAGATTATAATATGTTATATTTTATTATGTTATACTATATTATATATAAATATGCTACATTATTTTATATGTTATAACATATGATATTATATTATATTGTAATATGTTATATTATATTATTTATATTATATTATGCTAAATTATATTACGTATTGTTTTTAAGACGGAAGAAGGACAGCAGGCAAGGCTACAGGCTCAGCAAATAATACCACAGAACTATGTATCCATCACCCCAACACAGGCGTATACCTAGTGGGGTGATGTAATCCTGACAAGTTAATGCCCTTTCGCGATTTTCTTCATATGTATTCTTTTAAAATGTGTTAAAAAATGAACGCAATCTTTCTATGTAACTATAAAAAATAGGATAAATAAATAAATAAATAAATATATATGGCGGGAGCTAACGGGCCCATGGTGAGGTGGCCACGATGACCCATGTGTTCAGGGTCGGTCACACTCACGGGTCAACACCCATCCGATGGCCTCCAAGCATGGGGTGCGAACCTGGGTAGGACACTGGGTCAACCAGTCTCCCCTGGGAATCAAACCTCTGGCGCTCCTGGACGGTCTGCGCACCGAGCGGCGCAAGCCAATCGATTGTGCTCTCCGACTAACAGTCGGGGGAGTCTGGGAACTGTATTGTTTCCTATAGAGCGGGGGTGGTTGCCAACCTTACGGCGACTGCTCTTGAAATGACCATTGGCCATCCGATCCCGGTTCAGAGTCGGGCAAAGGACGCCTTGGTCCGCGATAGATTCGGTGTACACCGTTTCACCGCTTCGTAAGGGAGAGGACCGCGCAAGCGACCTCGAACTCGGAACCAATCGAGAGACCGGAGAAATCTGGTCACAATTGGAAGCAAGGGCGCGAGTGTCGGCCCGCCAGGTAACATTACTGGCTATCTCGCGGTAAAGGCGTTGGTCTCTTGCGGGTTGTGGCGTAGCTAGACGTCGGATTTGTAATGTCCAAAGTCTTCTACGCTCACTGCACGGTCGATAGAACGATGAATCGTTAAAACGTCCTGCGGTGACGGGTTCGCCCGTTGTGGTTGACATCTCAATATATATATATATGGCCGGGATATACTAAATATATATCCGTATATTGCATATTATGGCTGGTATTACTAGCAATGTTGCCAGGCAATGTATTGCAGCCACATATTGCAGCGAAAATGTGGCCCGTTTAGAAGCACCATTAATAATAATAATAAAATTCTTTATTCTTAAGAAAAGGCGAGATTATTGCCTGCAGGTAATGTTTTAGAGCTAACCTATACTATTGTATGAACATTATATGCGAGTAGACTACATAACTTAACCTATATAAAGAGTATGACAAATAAAATAGAGGAGGATAGAAAGAAGTTACTCTTTGTGGGCACAGATAGAAGAATTTACTCTTTGTGGGCACAGATTTGCCACATCAAAATAATCTTACACCTATAAGGACGATAAAGTTTTAAAAGGAGGGGAATGGGAGGGATAAGGGAATTTATGTGGAAGATTTCAAATGCTCTCTCAGTCTGTTTTTAAAAGTTGTTATTTTTCGGCAAAGCAGTCCAAAGACTGGCTCCATGCACGGTGAAAGAGAATGAGAAGAAGTCAGTGCTGTGACTAGGGATGGAGAGTAGCAGGTTGTCTTTTGATCTCAGAGGGCGTCCATGAGCCGATAGTGCAGTAAATCTGCCGGTAAGATAATTGGGAGCGACGCCATCCAAGATCTTGAAAAGCATACAGAGAACTCGCGTGTCTTTTTTCTCCCGGGTCGACAGCCAGTGAAGCTTTCCTCTGTACTCCGTGATGTGGTCAAATTTTCTGCGGCCATGGATATACCGAATGCAAACCATTACGATATTGGTACTTTACATTACATTACATTTTCGTCGTGTCCAATTGACGGCTAAAGACCGCTCTTGGACGTGTCAAAATAATTGTGCTAGGTAGTCAGTCTCGTTACTACTCTTTACTGAACATACATAGGTAGTCAAGAATTAACTACTAGATTGTCAAACTATAAATATAAATAATCAAAATAGAAGCCTAATATTTGAAGCAGTTAGTAATTCGAAAAGATAAGTAGTAAAATTATTCATCGTAATATTCAAATTGTCAGTAAAATGTTAAATAATCAAATTAAATCTACGTTATGCATTTTAAACTAAAAGTACATATAGAAGACCATATAAAATAATCAGACAATAAGGCTCTACTTTTTTAAGTAATTTAAATGGGCACAATATTTGAAAAATCATGGCCCTCAAATTCGGCCAGATTATAGAAAGGGTGGCCTATCAGCATCTCCTTGATGTTTTTTTTGAATTTTATACTGGTGGTAACATCGATGTCTTTCCTTCGATGTCCATCCCTAGTCGGGTGGCGTTTAAAAAACAACAATGTAGGATAGGCTCGTATTATACACACCAAAAATGTTATTACTTGTATGACGCCAACTCCTGCTAACGATGATACCCACCTTCCTCGAGGGTCCACCCTTGGCGACGCTCCTGCTGACGGCAGCCGTGATGCCGCTCATGGGAGCAACTCCTGAAGGCGGCTGAATGGACGCTAAAGCACCTTGAGCGGCCTGAGCCTTCGCTGCCCTGGCATGCTGGGCGTGATGGTCCACCTCCTTGTCCAGGTGGCGTCGCAGGTGGTCTATCTCCTGCACTATGCAAGTGCGCTCGGTCTCCAGGTTTTGATTCGAGGATTTCATACTCTACGGAAAACAGAAAACATCAAGGTTATGGTCTACGTCATTGGTTCCAAATGAGTTTATCCTGCGTACTATACTTTAAGATATATAGTCGACGAAATACTATTTGACAAAAGTGTCGTTAGCACATTGGTACCTTTTTCACAACGATGGAGACCTTTTTCACACCTATCTCCGAATGTCTAATAGCTTGATATAGTTAGACTAAATCGCCTTGATCGCTTAATAATATAAATTATTTATAAGTATCAATTTTCAAGCAAAAACACTAATAATAACATTTTCTTCCGAATCGTTCAATGACAGCTGAATAAGCAATAGAATTAATTTAGGAAATTTCGATTTGCTGAGCTTGTTCGTTCAAGTGTTTATGGAACAGTGGCCCATTATCGCAAGAACTAGACCCGAGAGTATTGTTTTCCTCCGCAATATTACCGCGAGTTACTTCCTAAGGGCGAAACATCTTTGAAAATAGAAGAGCAATATTAAAAGCGTGCAAATAGACGACATGGAAGGGTCCCATCAAACTTGCAGAAGGCAAATTTGCAGACAGCAATCTTGCAGACGGCATTCTTGCAGGCGGCAGTTTTGCAGAAGGCAATCTTGCAGAAGGCAGTTTTGCAAATGTCAAAATGACCTAACCTAACCTAACAGAAAAACTTAAAACATTTATTTTAATGTTTAGTTTGATGTATAAAAGTCATCCACTACAAGGATGCCGGTAATTAATGCCACTTCGATTTTAGGGAAAGAAAAACCTAACCTAACCTAACCTAACAGAAAAACTTAAAAACTGTACTGAAGGTTGCCGCCTGCAAGGTTGCCGCCTGCAAGGTTGCCTCCTGCAAATCTGCCCTCAACAAATTTGGAACTGTCAAAAGTGACATATGTGCAAAATTGCCGCATGCAAAACTGGCGCCCCCCACATGGAAAGCTTCGACTGAACTGATAATAATAATGCGAACGCAATGATCATGAACTTGGTAAATAGCTAAACTATTAGGACTATTAATTAGTGAAACCCTAACCGTTCGATTTCGAAATCATTAGTAATTAGTGTTTATTTTAATATATCTGTATGAAGTACACATTTTACAAATATTATTATAATTGTAAAATCGAAATCAGTCATCACCGAATTTAACATGGTAGGTAGCTAACCGATTAAGACTATTAATTAGTGTAACAGTAACAGTTTGATTTCGAGATAATCAGTATTTAGTGAGTATTTTAATATATCTGTCTGAAATATACATTTTACAATTATTGTTAGGTACCTATACTGCAATATTTACTTCTGATCGTTGGTGGTATAAAGTTCAAGATGTTAAAGTGTTCCACGCAGGTAGAATCGATCTCCATAGTAAAATAAACGGTTACAACTTGTTGGGAATCAATGTTTATTTTATGACATTTTAACGACACTTTTGTCAAATAATATTTCGCAGACTATACCTCAAACTATACTATCCGCATTACAAAGTGGCGAGTCAGGTCATTTATCATCGAAATCGTGCTATCTCTTTTGCACTTGCACGCCCTTATGGAGCGGCACTCGAAACCGTAGTGCAGGTACTTTTACGCATATAAAAGGAATATCGATAAAGTAATGAAACGAGGGAAATAAATATTATTTCAGTATTGTTTCATTACGATAAATATTAAATATCAAAAATATAAATATTGGTATTGAATTATTAACATAAAAATATAAAAGTATCAAATTTATAATAGGTGACAGTGAAATAATTGTTATACAAAAAATAAATAAAACTAAACAAAGAAAATCAGCAAGCTATTCATATTCGTCTTCACTGTCACTATCGTCTTGTAGATTATCACAACACGATTCAGCGTGACGGCCCCGTTTTAATTTTATTTTAATTTAATTTGTTTTATTTTATTATGTTTTATTATGTTAAATATGTTTCATTTTAATTATGGGTACAGTGGTTTGGCAGTAATTAATGTTTTGGTGTGATAGTGTCGTAATTCAATTTTTTTACTAATTTTGACAAATTTTTTGGGACAGCTACTTGTCAATCGGCTGAGGGGCCGAGGCCTGAAGGGTTAAAGGCACAAACTGACCGCTGCACCGGGTTCGATCATAACACCTTGAACTTTATACCACCAACGATCAGAGTAAATATTGCAGTATAGGTACCTAACAATAATTGTAAAATGTGTATTTCAGACAGATATATTAAAATACGCACTAAATACTGATGATTTCGAAATCGAACTGTTACTGTTACACTAATTAATAGTCTTAATCGGTTAGCTACTTACCATGTTAAGTTCGGTGATTACCGATTTCGATTTTACAATTATAACAATAATTGTGAAATGTGTACTTCATACAGATATATTAAAATACACACTAATTACTATTAATTTTGAAATCGAACTGTTAGGGTTTCACTAATTAATAGTCCTAATCGTTTAGCTAGTTACCAAGTTAATGATCATTGCGTTCGCATTATTATTATCAATTCAGTCAAAGCTTTCATTTTTTATAAGTAAATTTTGTCAAATAATTTTGTTACTTTTTACTACCATAAAGATTTTCCCTACATTAATTCTATTGCTTATTCAGCTGTCATCGAAAGATTTGGAAGTAAATGTTATTATTAGTGTTTTTGATTGAAAATTGATACGCATAAATAATTAATATTATTAAGCGATCAAGGCGTTTATCAAGCAAGATCAAGGCGAAAAAAGTACCAATGTGCTAACGACACTTTTGTCAAATAGTATTTCGTCGACTATAATTTTAGCAGGTAAATTATAATACAAATAATAAATATTTTATCGACATGGTACCATCCCTACGTTAACTGTCTTTAATTGCTCCAGTCGCCACTTTGTACTGCGGATACTATAGAGTACCCGTTATTACAGGAACGATAAATAAAAAAAATAAATCAGTTTTTTAAAACATTTAGTACCGTCAAAATACAGTTGATTGCAATGAAAATCAGTTTTAATGTGACAAATATGCACGTTTTTCAAATCGTAACTCTGAAACAACTTAGTCAAGAGATTGTCCAGTGTTTAATGTATGCTAGACAGCGCCTCGCAGAAACTGCAATTAATGCAGATATTCACTGCAGACATTCACTCCCATCATACCCGCGGTAGCTCCCTTTTATGCGTACCCCGAATACGACAGGAAAAAGTACAGAAAAGCTACTTGTACCTTAGCATTAAATTCTATAATCTTACTCCCTACAAAATTTAAACAGCTGGAGGACATAAAATAAAAAAAAAACATCAAGCAGATGCTGATAGGCCACCCTTTCTATAATCTGGCCGAATTTGAGGGCCATGATTTTTCAAATATTGTGCCCATTTAATTTTCTAAAAAAAGTTGAGAATTATTGTCTGATTTTTTTATATGGTCTTAGATCTGTACTTTTAGTTTAAAATGCATAACGTAGATTTAATTTGATTATTTAACATTTTACTGACAATTTTAATATTACGATGAATAATTTTACTACGTATCTTTTCGAATTACTAACTACTTCAAATATTAGGCAAATGTAACAGTTGAAGTATGAAGTAACAGTTTTGCTTTCTGATAATGGTTATATTAGGTCCCGCTGGTTTGAAGCCAATTCTCACTTCCAAACGTAAAGCAAATAGGGCCAAATATTATAATAAAAAATGAGCGCCTAGAACTGGTCGATTCCACTTATTCCTTGGTATCACTTTAGATAAAAAGCTACAATGGGGCCCACACATTAAGAAATTGGCCGACAGGCTAAGTTCTGCGGCATATGCTGTAAAAAAAATTCGTAATTTAACAGATATAGACACCGCGAGGCTGGTTTACTTTAGCTATTTTCACAGCTTGATGTCGTATGGCATCTTGCTGTGGGGTCATGCTGCTGACGCTTATAAAATATTTATACTACAGAAACGAGCCATCCGCGCTATTTATAAATTGGGTGCTAGACAGTCGTTACGCGGAAAATTTAAAGAAATCAATAATTTGACACTTGCATCTCATTACATCTATGAAAACTTAATGTATGTGCATACAAATAAAGAACTGTTTTTAAAAAACTCTGATAGGCATGGTGTCAATACTAGAAATAAAAATAAACTTGCTGACCATAAAAGTCGACTCTTTAAAACCACAAAATCATTCAAAGGGCAATGTATACGCTTCTACAATAAAGTCCCAGTAAAAATGCAAAATTTATCTGTGATACAATTTAAGTCATTTATTAGGAAGAAGCAGTACTCAAAGGGCTACTATAAAATAAATGATTATCTAGACGACAAAGACCCTTGGAAATAAAATGGTTACCTCGATTATTAATATCCGTTATATATCACAATAATTTGTTATAATGTCACAATATCTTAATTTTTTATCATTTATGTATGTTTGTACCTATGCATTATTGACGTCAAAAAGTTACGATTTCGTACTATTTTGAATAAAAAAACTTATGATTATGATTATGATTACGCACCTTTAAACGATCTTTCTTCTCGCTCTCGCAATCCTCCATCTTCCTCTTGAGCTTCTTCTTGAGTTCCTCGTGGAGATGGGTGAGGGTAGTCTTGGACTGTTCGAGTTCCGCTCGCTGCTGTAGCACCACATTGATAGCATTGAGCAGTTTCAAACCTGCGAGGAGACAATCAGCATATTTTAGGGTTCCGTATCTACCAAAGTGTACTTTGGAGTTGTCAACTACTGTAGGCGAACCCGCCACCCCAGGAAGTTATAACAATTAGTCAGAATGCACAGCCGATTAGCGTGGCCGAACGGTGCGGAGAAGCCGGTCCACTATAGTAGGGCCAAAATCAACGTGCACCTGGAGTCATAAATCATTAGGCCGGATGCGCGTAAGGATGTCCAACAAGTCGACGTTGCTTATCGATAATTTACTCAAATCAAATCAAATAATTTATTCTCCTCAAAACTTAAAATATATTTTTAATATTCTTTAAACTTTTATTTCACTTTATTGTTGCATGTATACGTTAGTTTGTATTTACGAAAATTTTTCTTAATAAATGAGTTTAAAACTAACTAAAGCAATCATTACAAATTATTACGAAAATTTTCATCATAATCTATAATATCCATCGATATCTCTTGGCATCTATATCGATCCAACCATCGATCCATCATAGCCCATCGATATTACATCGATACATCGATAATCCATCGATACTGCTATTATTATTTTTAAAACACGCATCCCCATAGTGCGAGCGAAAGACAGCGAGTGTGAGCGAGAGGTCCGGCCTAATGATTTATGACTCCAGGTGCACGTTGATTTTGGCCCTACTATAGCTTGTGAGGCCTGAGACGCGAGAGTCTTACCCGAAAGTAGCCTTCCGCACAAGTAGGCTTCTGAATAGGAGCTGAATCGTGAGTTGAGTTGATCCGAGAACAAAATGAATCTTGTGGCCCAAGCTGCACGAAACCGTTCGCTACCAACCAACGATAGGCTCATTAGTTGGTTCCAGAAGCGAAATCCGGCGTAGGCCCAAGTGGAAGTGAGTCCAGGAGGCTGATAGTGCGCGGCGGGAGAAAATAAACACTACCTCCCGTAGTTAATATTTTATCTGATCATCTTCACTTCTCAGGTGTCTAACGGTTTCGTGCAGCTTGTTCCTGATGACCTATTTGTTATTTTGGGTACTCCCATTCGGTAGCCTCCTCGAAGAGGGACGAAAAGACACTGTGAACCCTGCCACGGCTGTGTCTTGAACAGGTGGGATTGGTTGTTCCAATCAGGGGGAAAACCTCAGGCGATACTTTGCGGTTTGCGCATCGTGCGGTGTTTGCCAATCGACTGTGCATTGTGGCGGGAGCTAATGAGCCCTGTTGCAGCTTGGCCACTAAGACCCATTTGTGTAGGGTTGGCTAATCGCACGGGTCAACACCCATCTGGCGGCCTCCACGCAGAAGTGCGAGCGCGGGTAGGACTCTGGCCTGCGATCCGGGCTCCCCTAGGGGTCAATCTTCGGACGCTTCTGGACGATTTGCGCACTGTGCAGGGTCAGCCAATGTTTCCTATAGAGCGGGGGAAGTTGTTAATCTTACGGCAACTGCTCTTGAAACGACCATTAGGCTACCCGATTCCGGGTGAGCCGGGTAAAAAATGGCGTGGTCCGCGATAGATTCGGTAGACACCTTATCACCGCTACGTAAGGGAGAGTACCGCGCAAGCGACCTCGAACCTTTTATCAGTCGGGAGAGAAAGGAGATATCCTAATGGTTAATTCCAGAGAGAAATATCTTTCCAAACTGGTATTCAGGGGCGAGGCTGCCCGCTGGGCCTTTCCCGACCTTTCCCGATGTCTCGCCGTTAAGTCGTTATATTCTTACGAGTGGCGTAACTAAACAGTGGACTGTTTTCGTCCCAAGTCTTCTACGCTCGCCTCACGGAAGACAGAACGATCCAATGTCGTTAAAACTTCCTGATGTGACGGTTTCGCCCGTTGTAGTTGACAGCTCTAGTTGTGCTTTTCGGCGAATAACCAAGGAGGGGGGGGGGGTCTGTAAACGTAAGTTTGCTAAGAAGCGGGGGTGGTCGTTGACCTGATGGTACTCTTGAAACAATTCGTTGGCCAACCGATCCCGTGTGATATTGATGGTCAAAGAGCGCCACGGTCGGCAATAAATTCAAACTGAATTACCGATAACGTCAAGCGATTTCGAAGCCGTGACCAGACTAGAGAATGGCGAAATCTCCTCATACCTGGTAGTGAGGGCATGAGGTTGGCCCGCTAATTAACAAGTTATAGAATAATATGTGTTGTAACAGCAGCAGTTTACCGCCTACCTGCAGAACAACGCATGATGATTCACAGCACTTCGGTCTTGCTAGCCAACGGTTTCGTGCAGCTTGGGCCATAAGATCCGATGTGTTCTCGGGTCAACCCAACTCACGATCCAGCTCCTATTCAGTAACCTCCTCGAGTGAGGGACTACCACAGGATGGACTCTCGTGTCCCAGGCCCCACTGCTGGTGGATCGGTTTCCCCTGGGGGATAGCCTTCCGGCGCTACTGGACGGTTTGCGCACCGTGCGGCACCAGCCAATCGGTTGTTCACTTTGCCTCTTTATTTATGAATTACGGAAGGACTATGGAAGCTATGGAAATATACTGTCTCCTAAGCAGCGGGGGTGGATGTTGACCTGTTGTCGCACCATTCTTAAAACGACCTATCGGCCACCCGATCCCAAGTGGTATGACTAGAAGGGCAAAGAACGTCCAGGTCGGCGATAAATTCTTACTGAATTTACGCTGTAATACAACAGGTAAGGGCCGCGTAAGCGAAGCACAGAGGTATCCTGATGGTTCATTCTAGACGGAGATATCCTACCAAAACTGGTAGCCAGGTGTCGAGGTGGCCCACTGGGTTACCTTCCTAGTGCCTTGTCATAACGCGTTGGACCGTGGCTTTGCTGGACGGTTGGTTTGCATCGTCCCAAAGCCTTCTACGCTCACCATACGGGAGACAGCACGATACTTCCCGGGTTCGCCCGTTTTAGTCGTCATACCTAAGCCCTTCGGTCTGCCCTGGACAACGGCAGTTGCAACATCGACGAAACGTCGAGTGCTACAAAATTCACGTGGTAAATTCGATTTTATCTATACTAATATTATAAAGAGGTAAAGTTTGTGAGGTTGTAGGAAGTAATCTCTGGATCTACTGAACCGATTTTGATTCTTGAATTCTTTTACCAATAGAATGCCACGTTATTTGTGAGTGTCATGGGCTATGTATTAATCCGAAAAATAGAAAGACTTTTTCGTGGTAGTTGGATTTACAAAGTAAGTCGGAGAAAAAACGGTCGAATGAAAATGTTTCTTACGAGCGCTGCTTTAACCCCTCAAATGTGAGGCGTCCCTTAAGGGATGCCTTGGCAAAATGTATACAAAATGTATATAAATTTATATAAATGTAAATATAAATGTAAATGTGCGCCGCTTTATAGTAATCCGCTCTATAGTAATGCTATAGCTCTATAGTAAACCCCGCTCTATGTAAATGTAAATGTAAATGTAAATATAAATTTATAAACATTTTGCCGTAGGCAACCCGAGCTAATCGCCATTCATTTAGAGAGACTTGAGAGATATATGATTGAGTACTAGAGAAAAGTTGTAGAGCTTGGTAATACCTACAAAAAAGTCAGCGACAACATATGTCTAAATTTTATATTTGTCACAAAAAGTAGTTTTTTATATTAAAAAAAATATTTAAATCGTTAGGTCATGTTTATTGGTCATATTATCAGCAATTATGAATCATATAAAAATAAGTAAATTTATCGTCTCAAGTGTTAGACTTTTCCCATTTACTGCATATAATTTCCCTTTTACTGCATAAATGGTTAAAGAGGTAAGACACTCACAAATAAGACACTCACAAATAACGATAATATAGTCAAATTGGCATGCAAATACATACATACATATGCAGTAAAAATATAACCCTCCTTTTGGCAGTCAGGAAATAAATCATAGCACTCAGTACTAACCGAACCACACTGATCATTTCATCACAAGTAAAAAGGTTTACCGCCCAACGAAGTGGGCACGGGTCAGCTAGTCCTATATAGGTACAATCACAATTTCAATTTGTAATTCAATTGTGACAGCTCGAATAGTCCAATAGCCTAGAGTATTATTTGTGGAACTCACGTTGTTCAGTGATTCTCAGTCGCAGGGAAGCAGGCTGAAGGGCTCCAGGTGGTAGATCCGGGCTGGGCGCGCCAGAGTCCGTCAAGGGCTGCAAGGGTTGCGTCGCGTGAACCATGCTCAAATGGTAGTCTATGTGACCCTATAAACATTTATTTGTTTATTTAAAACATACAGTGCTGCAAACTTATTACATTTGCATTAATTGAATACGTTTCTGGCCGATGACATGTTTCAACAATAGATTAATTGAATTGTCTTGAATACGCCTAATGCTTACAGTAGGGGAAAGGAGAATTAAAAGGAGGGTATGTTTTAGAGATTATCAGTGGTCGAGCAAAAAGAAACAATGAAACGTTGTTTATCACACAACACCTTTAATTGTAGCAGAAAAGAAACACACTCTCTTACCAATGGCTGTTTGACAGATCTTATTTTTGTATTCGGATTTAGAACAAAAACAACATGGAAACGAAAAACTAATTCAAATCCATTACTCCCGCTAATTATTTGAAGTCTTATATTCCCAACAGCACGATGTTCCTTTTTAATTTTTGAATTGGCAATGGCTTGGTGAATATATCTGCCAGTTGCTCTTCACTACACACATAGTCGATCAGAATCGCTTTTGATTCATACAGTTCCCGGATGAAAAATAGGCGGACATAGGTGTTTGGTTCGCTGATGCAACTCAGAATTCTTGATAAGCCGAATTGCGCTTTGGTTGTCGATGTAGAGTGTCGGTGGATTCTCTTGAATGCAACCCACATCACACAGCAGCTGTTGCAGCCACACTGCTTCCTTTGCGCCTTCGCACGCTGCCATGAATTCAGCTTCAGTAGTGGAAAGGGCCACTGTCTTCTGTCGATGACTTTTCCATGTGACGATGCCCTCGCCTACAACAAATGCATAGCCGGTGGTTGACTTTCGCGTATCAACATCGCGTGCAAAATCAGCATCGGAATACCCTCTCAACGCTGTCGACAATCCAGAATATTCAATTCCTCGTTCGGCCGTTTTATTCAAATATCGAAGATTACGCTTGACAGCCGAAACATGCGGTGGTTTTGGATCATCCATATAACGGCTAACTTCTCCCACTGCATATGAAATGTCTGGTCTTGTCACGATTGCAGCAAACATCAGCGATTCGATCGCTTGACGATATGGGAAGACGACGCTGTCCTCTTCACATGATTTGGTCAATATGACGTTGCTGTCTGCTGGAGTAGAAATACTCTTCGAGTCTTGCATGTTGAATTTCTCTACGACCTTCTTTATGTATGCACCTTGACTGATGAAAATCGTCTTCTTCTCTCTATCTCGATGAATTTCCATGCCAACATATTGACTAATGTCACCACGTGTCATCTCAAAATTGTCGCTCAGATGACCCATAACTGCTTCGAGTGTAGTTCTGTCGGATTAATTCTGTCAAAGTGCTTCTTTGCACTTTGACAGAATTAATCCGTCGTCCACGTACAACAGCAAAATGGCTTTAATGCCGTTTATACGACCGGTGAACACACACGGATCTGCCTTCGATTGAGCCATGTTGAAATCGTTGAGGAACTTCGTGAACTTCTTGTTCCAGACTCTGGATGCCTGTTTCAATCCAGATGCCTGTTTCAATCCAGTTTGGTGTCCAGTTCCTTTTCTTTGATGTCCAGCCCTTTCGGCACCTCCATGAACATTTCTTCGTCCAGGTCACCGTTCAAAAATGCAGTTTTGACATCGAACTGCACCATCTCCAAATCTTCACCCTCTCGCGCAAACCATAACGTTCATTTCTGCGCCCGTTCTTGTTACTGCCTTCATCGACATTGTGATCGTTTTCATTTCCTTCAGTCAGTGTGACATCATTTGTATCGAAAAACTCATCATTCGACATGGACGAATAGTTGTGTCTGCTGTTATTCAAGACTACACGCTGCGGAGTCGAAGCCACGATTATCGGCTGCTCGACAATTTCTTCGTCTTCGATGATGTGATCCAAATGAACATTCTTCTCGTTTATTTTTACATTGCAGCTAACGATGATCTTCTGTGTTTCCGGATCAAAACAACGGAAATTCTTTGACGTGGACTCGTATCTAACGAGGAACACCTTCTTGGCCTTGGCGTCCCATTTCTTGCGTCCAGTCTGCTTCGGAATCTGCACGAAGCACTCGCTTCCAAAAATTCTCACGTGACCCAACTCTGGCTTTACACCAAACCATTTCTCGTATGGTGTTGAATCTGGGCACTTTTTGTTTGACGATCGGTTCAAGATATATACGGCTGTACGTGCTGCTTCTGGCCACAGACGCTTGTGCAAACTACTGGAGAGCAACATTGTGCGAGCGCACTCCACCACGGTTCGATTCTCACGCTCCACGCGTCCGTTTTGCTCGGGTGTGTACGGTGCAGTTCGCTCCACTGTTATTCCGGCTTTCGACAGCATCCGCATACATTCATTGTTGACAAATTCAGTGCCATTGTCGAAACGAATGTGCTTCACCGAATTGCCCGTCGTACTGCGAACTAGCGACACTATCGCATTGAGTTTATCACACACCTCAGATTTGCTAGCCAAATTGAATACATACTTGAATCCCGTTGCTTCGTCTTTGATCAGGAGGAAAAAACGAATACCTCCAATGCCCAATTGTTCCATTGGTCCACACAGGTCAGCATGCAAATATTCGCCGCAAACTGCTACCCTCTCTTGTGCTGGTTTGTGCGAAGCACGTTGCATTTTTCCTATATGACAATCCTCACAGAAAAAATTTGCTTCACTCGCCAATTTGATTCCTTCAACCAAATTTTTCTTGCACATGCTCCTAATTGCTTCCACGTTCAGGTGCCCAAATCGATGATGCAGTTGCTCAAGCGTGACGGTCGCAGAATTCGCATGCTCATTCAGTCGCTGCCGAAATATCATTCTCAATTGTTTGCTGTCATCTTTTACACCAACAGCATACACAACACCATCAGCATCCATCAATTTGCAGTTATCGCGGGTGATGACCATTTGGAAACCCTTCGATGTAGCGGATGCAGTTGAAAATAAATTTTGCTTCAGCTCAGGAACGTACTGCATATTGTTCAAATGTCGTTGCAGCCACACACCGTTGACCTAGGCTTCGATTAAAATTGTGCCCGTGCCACGAATCGGTATACGATCGTTGTTTTGCGATTTTGACAAAACGCTCTGCGTCGCACTTTCTATAATTGACAAACCACTCGATGCGTGAAGACATATGTTCAGTAGCACCTGAATCTGCAAATCCAAATATCGCTGTAATCTATCGCTGTTCCACCGTTGAGTTTCGCACAAAATGCAACATCGCTGCCGCCCTTCTTGCCATCGGACGATTTTTCAGCACGCTTCGGACATTCTTTTTTCCAATGCCCGAATTCATGACATTTGTTGCACTTCGTTTTTTTTTTTAACTCCTCGATTGACGATGGCGTCTTCTTGCTGGCTTGCTGTTTCTTCGACTTGAACTTCGCACTGAATACAGCATCCAATTGCACATCATCGGTTTTGCTTATTTGGTCATCTTCCAGCTGCAAGCGACTGTGCAAAGTCTCCAGGGTTCGGCCCTCTTTGATATTGTACCAAACGTTCTTGAAATTACGAAACTTGGGCGTCAAGCCACTGATGATGCGCACCATTTTGATGTTATCGGACAATTTTTCGCCTTGGTCTTCAATTTCATGTGCCATTCTGTTCACTCTTGATACATATGTAGCGTCCGGTTCATCCTCAACCATTTTTAATGGAAAATACTCCTCATAGAGGCACATGATGCGCACTTCGCTCCGTTTTTCGTACAAACTGGCCAATTTATCTGCAATTTCTTTCGCTGGTTTGCACATCAGAATGTGATTTGCCTGCTCGGAATCCACTGATGAAATCAGGATAGCCATTGCTTTGCCATCATTTCGCTCGTATTGCTCTTTCACTGTCATGGCCTCATTTGCATCAGGAACTTTTCCTTCCATGACGTCCGTCAGAGCTCGCGACTTCACAGCATTAATTTGGAATTTCCACAATTTGTAGTTTGTGCTGTTCAATCTGTGATGGACGACAGAGCCACCGCTCGATTTATCTTTCATCAAATCCATTTTGCCTGTGTAAAAAGTTCACTACTTATGTACGGCACGGCGGCTCGGCTTTTGTAGAAATTACTTTTGTTTCTTTTTATTTACAATTTAACTGTTCAGTTTTACTCGACATCACCCACTGGGCCCATAACCTTTTAGAGATTATCAGTGGTCGAGCAAAAAGAAACAATGAAACGTTGTTTATCACACAACACCTTTAATTGTAGCAGAAAAGAAACACACTCTCTTACACAATGGCTGTTTGACAGATCATATTTTTGTATTCGGATTTAGAACAAAAACAACATTGAAACAAAAAACTAATTCAAATCCAATAGTATGGACGGTTTAGATATATAAAATATAGTACCTACCTATGTGCAGTACAAAACAAAAGTAAAATATAATACTTATAGTATATAGTATGACAGTAGGAAAATTCGTTTTAAAACTCAAATGTATAATATTTATACATATACATTCTAATTTTAAAACGAATTTTGTATCTGTCATACTGTATTTGAGAGATGATTCAATAATTGAGATTTTTGCATTGTTTTTGCTTTAATTTGTCTTTAATGAAGACATATTATTTTATTTTGTAAAAGGATACGCTTTTTCTTTGAGATGTGGATGAAGGGCGATCGTTCGCTAGCAATAAAAGGATCCCATTAAACCTACATTGTACCGTCAAAAGTGTACAGCATTTCATTTCCAGCATTGTACGAGCATTTCCCAATCCAGTCCGGGAAAACCTTCCAGCTATGTGAGTGGCTTTTATTATTTTTATTCATTTAAGCATCATCCTATAAACGATATATTTTTAAAAACATATATATATATATATAAATATATATATATATATATATATATATATATATATATATATATATATATATATATATATATATATATATATATATATATATATATATATATATATATATATATATATATATATATATATATATATATATATATATATATATATATATATATATATATATATATATATATATATATATATATATATATATATATATATATATATATATATATATATATATATATATATATATATATATATATATATATATATATATATATATATATATATATATATATATATATATATATATATATATATATATTGAAATATTTGATAGTTTTGTGTATATATTCTTTTTAGAATTGATCAATAAGATGATTATAAAGTAAATAATTATAAAAGCCACTTACATCGTGACGAAGGATTCCCTTGAAGGGAAGGGAATCCTTAGCATATATATATATATATATATATATATATATATATATATATATATATATATATATATATATATATATATATATATATATATATATATATATATATATATATATATATATATATATATATATATATATATATATATATATATATATATATATATATATATATATATATATATATATATATATATATATATAGGGGAGACCTGTCCAAAACCGTATAGCTAAGGATAAAACTCCATAGGTCAGTTATTAAAATAAAAAAATGCTGAATAATCATCACTTTTATTAAATAATTTCAATGGGAACATAATACAATTGAAACAATTAAAAAAATATTAATTATAATATTAAATTTTGTAAGCTAGATTTTTACTTACCTATTATAATATACTACTACTATTTCTTTATGTCTATTTTATGAATCAATCTTCAAACAGCCCCACTAGTTGGGACGGCATATGTCAGAGAAGATTTTACTATATCTATTTCAATATGTTACCACCATACAACGACAGTGATAATATTACCTTCAAGAGGGATAGGCTTCCAATACCTTGCCTAATAATTTCCCTCTTTGTATTTACTTCCTCAATGAAACAAGTCTTCTCCAATTAATAATCCATATATTAAACCAAAATGCATATATTAACAATTAAAATTATAAATTCTTCTATTTTAGTTTAAGTACTATTATTGTGAATTATATTTATAATAATGAGCGCCTAATTCACCACAAAATATTTACAATTTATTCTTTGAGTTATTTTCGATCGATTATTTGTCGATGACAACAATGGCTGCGTTCAGTCGATTGTTAATAAAATAATATTAATATTGATAATGCATGAGTTTAAATCTCCGTCGTGAAATTCGACAATTAGATTCTAATCCTTTATTTATTTAAATGTGTTCAATGTCAATTTATATTGAAACATGAATCGTAATGTTTACATACAACAACAAAATTACTTATAAACTAACACACTGTTAACTAGTCGATGGCGTTCCAGTGATATAATGAATTTAAATGACCGCAGTCGCTAATGCCCGATATAAACTACGACCTGGTTACCATTCAGTCCACTGAATGTCCATATGGTTTTCGTTCTATTATTTCTATTAATACTATTCCCTCCCCGTTATCTTTGAAACCCCATCGATCAGTCAAAACAAAAAAACCTTAATATAATCTACAATTTTCCTTATCTTTAATTTTATTCTAACATTCAGTATAATTCGAATGTTTCCTTAACTAGTTTCCAAATTCAAAGCACATTATATAATGGCTGGTGTCTGAATCAACGGAGTTAGCAAAGGCTAACTCTCTTCCAAATTAAATAATAGTCTGACTAGAGGTTTACCTCGTAGAACTATCAACGACTATTCATACCAATCGATGTTAAATGCCTCATTTTTAGTTAACGTGCAAATATGTAGAAATCACGCTTTTACGTTACAACTACTTAACATTCTAATAATTTCAACAAACCCACAAAACTCGAATATTTATAACCCCAAAAAATATACAACAATGACAATATTGGTTGCTAGCTTCAGCCCAAATAATTAAATAACGCCAGCTTCGGCAAAATAAACTTACATATTTTTAGTACATCTTTGCCGACAATGACTCTCGGCTATACTTCCCGTATTTACAGCTGCATTCACATTATGCACTTATAACTAATGTCAATTTCTTCGATGCGTGTCGCCTTTCTAGAAATCTGCCATCACCAAGAAGAATGTCTCTTTAGAAACCCCAGCCGCTTACTATCGTACTGCAATTTTCAAGCCGTTACTGCATTCTCATCAATGTTTTTCCCTTATTTCGACGCTAATTTATACACCTCCGAAGGACGTTCGCAATGTTGTGATCTCAATCTGACGTTTCAGTTTGATTCGTTCGCCATCTTTGATATAATTTTCGTATTTCAACCCGACGAATCTCGTACTTCTATTTTATATGAAATGTTGGATTTTTTTTACAGGCCAACTCGCGTAGCTCTCTCGATTCACATTTTTAGCACTGGATTTCTATTATTTGTTCGTTTTTTAGTGTCCTTGTAAAAAGCGCATCAATGGCGATTGCGATAAAGCGTTTCTGTGATGTACGATCTGCACACTTTATACGAATTTAAATGAACTGGGCACTAAAATGCTTCACAGCATCTCAGTGCCCTTATTTTAAACTGTTTATTCTTACATCTGAGCACCAAAATATACTTTTCTTTCCCAAACTTTCGCAGCTTTAGAGCGTGCAACTAAAATTTCTTAATGGATGCCGGAAGCAACACGTCCATCCCTTTTATAACACCCTTATCGATATGACCTTTTTTTGATAATTTAACCCACAACTATTGACTAATCAATCATAAAACGATCTGATTTATCTATTTTTTCGTTAAATAACGCTCTGCCACATTGCTAACAAACGAATTTCTTAACGATAATTCGTGCTTCTAATTCTACAAATGATTTTAAGTATTTATTTTACGTATTATGAGAATTGATGTTTCATATTCGGCGGGAAATCATCATACTTTGACTTAACCTTGCCGCCTTTCTTGCGCGTCGTTTCCGCTTTCACATTTGAAAGCGAAATAATATAACTATTTTATTTCAATTTTATTTATTGATAGTATTTTTATCTAGTAATTCCTCTATTTTAATTACGTGTTTCTAAATTTCCTCATTTTAACTATTAAATTTTATTTTTGACTGGCAATTATTTGGTGAAAAATTCTTTGGACATCATCGATTCGGCTTTCTTCCATCGATGTCGATTATGTTTTCCAATTTCTCTTAATAATAAATTAAATGTTCTTCAAATGACTTTATCAATATTGCTATTAATTCTCCCATAATTCCTACTATTTAATGAACCCCTTTTTATATTTCTTTGAAAAACCAATCGGTCGACTTTTTTAAGACCATAAACATGCTTCTATTGTCTATTTGTCAATTATTGATATTTACGTCGATTTTTCGTAAAAATCTCAAAATATGCTAATTTCTTGCCAAATATTCCTGATTGTCTATATTTAAACCCCTAATGATGTCCTTAACTCTCAAGAACCACTCAAAACCCCTTTATTTATGTGACGCTGGCACTGCACTCTATAGTTTAGCAACTGACATTCTTCATCTGTCAAGTTTAGTTCCTAATTAAATCGCTAGATGTCACTATGATCTTTTTAAAGTACAATTTAATTTTAAAAATTCGATTAATCTATTTCCGGTTAGCTTAGAGCTGCTAAGCGATCATGTGATGATTTTCAGATCATTACAATACCCCCTCCCAAAATCTCTGCTTGCCCTCAAGCAATCATATCACATACCTTTTTGTTATCTGTTTAATCTCCAATCGCTTACTCATGATGTTTTGCAATGTAATATTAATGTTAGAAATTTATATAATAACTATGTAACTCCTACGATATGTTTTGTACTATAATGTCAATGATAATAGTTTACGTTTAATTCACGTACTTTTACGATATGTTTTGTGCTATATGTTAATTATAATATTTTACGTTTAATTCACGTACCTTTACTATATATTTTGTACTATAATGTCATGATAATATTTTACTTTTAATTCACGTACCCTTACGATATGTTTTGTGCTATATGTTAATTATAATATTTTACGTTTAATTCACGTACCTTTACTATATATTTTGTACTATAATGTTATGATAATATTTTACTTTTAATTCACGTACCCTTACGATATGTTTTGTGGCTTGCCTTCCCTCTTCAAGTCTATAATTTCTATCTTGTTTCCATATAATACCAATCTCCTAACCCAGATCTTTTAATGATAATACTTTTAATATAATTTCTCACTTTCTCCTCTATATCTCACCTCAATAATATGATACCTATAATAATAATAATGATGAAGATTCCAAACACTCCTGTTGCAAATTTTAAAATTTATATAATATATTCCAACTTCTCCTCCTCTCTTTCGCTTCAACATGCGTCCGCTCAATTAGGAAATAAACCCGAGTCCTCGACCATGTCTCCACCTACTTATTCTGTTCCATCGACCATCTATAAATAATCTCAATACGTCAATATAATAATTATAATATTTCTCTCCGTTGCAAAATTTAAATTGATTCCGTCTATTTATTCTCCGTTCACCCACTCCGCTCAATTAGGATTTAACCCGAGTCCTCGATGGTGAACATTTTAACTGTCTACTCTTCAAAAAAATATAGTTTGAATATGCCTAAGTCAGAACAATGCACTTGAACAGGCTCTGGTCGTCCCTTAATGTTCTAGATTTTTTTTTAAAAATCGTGACATTGTCCCAACCATTCGCATAGTAAGTTCTTATTTAATATAGTATGCTATTTCACGCTGGGCTTGTCCTTCTGCTATTTACTTAGACACAATCTCAAGTTAGATAACCTGACGATTGTTAATAGGTTCTTCACTAGTCTATTGTTTGTGATTTTAACGTACACTGTAAATGGTTTCTAACTCTCATTCGTTATTTCAGAATTTGGAAACTGAATTTATCCTTACACCCCTTACTTACTTCTTCCTTTCACTTGGTTCCTTTCATCCTATCTTTCATACCAAATCAATCCCCTCCTTCATCACAACTTATGTTGGTTTACTAATTAACAAATGTATTTATCGTCCTTCTTCTCTCACCCTCCTGGATCGCTACTATTTATCTCCTTCATAACATAAACTAAATCAATATCCGGCCTATTCCAATTTCGCAACCCCATAATAACCCCCTTGGTGCATGTAACCATAATGCCACCGTAATAATAATAATCCCATTGGGTATCTGAGCTCCTCCCTGTCGAATCTAGACCATATCCGACTCTGGGTGTCAACTCGTCCAAAAGCGTAGACCTGATCAGGGTCACGCGTTGAGGTGCGACCTCAACCTTGCCGAGACCTCCATATATACTCCCTCGCAAGTTACCAAATACAAAACAACATGGACCCGAGCAGTGGCTCCAACTCCGAAGACCGCCCACTTCAGATAAAAATTCCCATAATATTATAGTCGCTCTAAAAATTAGCGCTAATTTTCGATTCTAAATTCTTCATCCCGCTCTAAATAGCGAGACGTCGACAATACCACCATACATCCTATACTAAATAACAATATTCTATGACTCTTCATTCATCTTATAGTCGCTTCCTATATAGCACTATAACTCAATTCCAAAAATATATTATATTTTATAATAATTATAATAATGATTTTAATCTGGCTCTATACAGCCTCAATAATATAACGATCAACCAACTTTATCAATAACAATAATCCATCGACTTCACTAATAATACTTTGGAATCTTCTCTCTAATATAATAATCGTATCCCGATACTGCTTTGCCATTTAGTTCAACAACAAAAACTTATTACACTAATGAGATTCCTAAACGTGTTCGCTTGTATTTCTTCGCTTTAGGTAGGAATGATTGGACAACAAGTTGTAGGTGATTAGGATAGGATTTAGGATAAGATAGGATAGGATAGGAAAGGAATACTTGTTGCTTAAAACGAAGAGATTCAAACAACACAACGCTCTCCTCGATATAACTCTTTCCCAATTTTGCAAAACAATATCACTCCACTAGATACCCAAATGAAAAAAAACTGTCAGCTTATTAACAATATTTTACAACTCAACGATTTCACGAGGTGCATTCTCCCATACATATAAGTATCAATGGATAATATGTTTAGTAAATGTAACTGTATGCTATATATATATACGCAAAATAATGTGTGATTCTAATGTGAAAAAATTAAACTATACTGCTCAACTAAACGTGTAAGCTAATATGTATTGTAATTAAAATATTTCTGATTTATTGTATACTGCTTTTGGTGTATGGCATTAATGATTTGTTGCTATTAAGACTTGGTAATGGAATAGAAATAAGGAATGTGATAGGATAGGTAGTGTATGATAGAATGGTAGGATAGGAATGTGATAGGATGATGGATAGGATGATAGGATAGGATTTCTAATCTATTACTAGAAAGGAACAGGATAATGATACTATCTGTAATGTAATTTATAACTAGAAAAATGATGAAATCTAATGTTTGATATATCGTGTTAAAATAATTTATTATGTTGGTATAATAATAATACAATACATACACAAGAACACACACCCCGCTACAATCAATAACTCTGATATTCAAAATAATCTGCTGGTTATTCTCTCAATAAAATAATAATAACTGTAATGACAGCCAATATAATAATATTATAATGCTATGACAACCACAAAACATACCATCAAAAAACCGTGAGTTTTTTTAATACTCCCAATAATTTATTGAGCTTCTATAACTAATCACTCAACCGATAAAACCGTAAGGTTCTTTAATCACCCCTTACTAATTTTTACCATATCTTTTATGTGGCATCGCCCTATGGCTTTACCTTCAAGTGTCTCCAAATCGTATGCGTTATCAGAAATCTTTTTAACTACTCTCGCCTGCACATACCGCGGCGCCAATTTATGCGTAAAAAATTCTATTTTGTTTGAATGAACCTGGTTCCTTCGCCATATTAAATCCCCAGCTTTATAACTCACGCGCTTCCTGCGCAGATTATATCTTTCTGCATTTCTTTTAAAATTGTCCAACAATCTATTCTCGACGACCTGATATATCTGCTCCATACCTCTAATATGCTGTATTCTTTGGCTAGAATCTGCTACTTCTATATCCTTCGCGTTTGGAGGAACATAACTATTAATTCCATGTAATTTCCCGTCAATATATAAATCCCTTCCAAACATGAGAAAATTAGGTGTGAAACCGGTACTCAAATTGATGTGATTATTCATGGCAAACTGTACTTTCTCAATATAATTAGACCACGTCCTTTGCTGCTCTCCTACTAAGATTCCTAAACTTATTTTCGCTACCTGATTATAACGTTCTACTGTATTGAATTGAGGCGTATAAAGACATGTATATACCCGAGGTATAGCAAACTTTTCGAAAAAATTCTTGAATGAATTTGAACGGAAATACTGAGCATTGTCCATAAGAACGGTAGCCGGTACTCCAAATTTCAGAAATATCTGATTCTCCAGTATCTTTTCTAAGACTTTCGATGTAACTGCTCTAATTGGAAATAGCCAAACGAATTTTGAGAATATGTCTACTACCGAAAAAATATAGCATTGACCGGACAAACTTCTTGGAAATGGACCAATTATATCTAAACTAAGGGCATTCATAGGTTCGTCCACCGATTTAGGAGCAGTCATCAAACCTTGTGGTTTCGTTGTAGCTATTTTATACGCTTTACATTTATTACATGAGTCGATATATTTTTTAACGTCCTCTCCCAAATAAGGCCAAAAGTAATCCTCCTGTAACTTTTTTATCGTTTTGTAAGCTCCAAAGTGGACTCCTAAGTATCCGTCATGTGTTTTTTCTATTGCCTCTTGCCTTTCATCCGGTTTCAGAATCAGCTTCCAAGATTTTCTACTCCCTAAACTTCGTCCTTTAACCGGCAAAAACCGATATATCCTGTCATCTACTCTTTTATAACCTTCAACTTCTAAATTCGAGCCTATAACCTGTTGCTCTAAATTACTATACCATTCTTCATTATTCTTAACATTTCTTATTTCCAGATTGCAGACCTCTTCAGACTCAATCCTTGACAATACGTCAGGAACTATATTCAATGAACCCTTTTTTATATTTCTTTGAAAAACCAATCGGTCGACTTTTTTAAGACCATAAACATGCTTCTATTGTCTATTTGTCAATTATTGATATTTACGTCGATTTTTCGTAAAAATCTCAAAATATGCTAATTTCTTGCCAAATATTCCTGATTGTCTATATTTAAACCCCTAATGATGTCCTTAACTCTCAAGAACCACTCAAAACCCCTTTATTTATGTGACGCTGGCACTGCACTCTATAGTTTAGCAACTGACATTCTTCATCTGTCAAGTTTAGTTCCTAATTAAATCGCTAGATGTCACTATGATCTTTTTAAAGTACAATTTAATTTTAAAAATTCGATTAATCTATTTCCGGTTAGCTTAGAGCTGCTAAGCGATCATGTGATGATTTTCAGATCATTACAATTTAAAAAAAAAACCAAACATCTCATTTTTCCGATTTTGCCCCGGGGGGTGGACAAAACCGTATACCCTATACGATTTTGCCCCGGAAGATAACTAGCAGTTGTTACATTAGAACTGTTCCAGTTCGTCAGACTCCCAGCCTGTAGAGCCTTCGTGGGCCCACTTTTTACACTTGGTGCATACTTTTTACACTTGGTGCATTGCACCCAGCCTTCATCCAGCTGACTTATACCATATTGTCCATGACAATACGAGCAAATATCATCTTTCGTTGTGTTTGCTTTTCTCGAAGGAATTCTTGACCGTTTGGTTTCTTTATGTGGTTTCTCTAAAATGAGGGTAGGTTGTTTTTTCTTATTTTGGGAAATATCCAATAATTCTGTTTTATACGGCGAAGAAGTTATTATTGCTGTTTTGCCTCTACGATGGTTGGTTTTTCTTTTTTGAACCGCATTAATTCTGGGAATTGGCATAATATCAGCTGGAGAAACGAGTTGTATCAGAATAGTTTCATCTGGTGTATCAATCTGTTCACGAGAAAGTTGGACTGAAGCAGTGGAGGTTGATGGCATCTGGTCAATTTGTAGCGCAGTGAAGGTTGATGGCATTGGGTTGATTTGCGGCGCAGTGGAGGTTGATGGCATCCTATCAATTTGTGGCGCAGTAGAGATTGAAGGTATCGGGTCTTGATAGGGCAGATCATAAATTCTTTCTGAAATTGATGTTGCACGTTCACCTATTTCTATTTCCGTCGTTTCAGCCCCAGCGAAGTCAGCTTCGTCGAAAACGTTCCGATTTGTTGCAAAAAATCCTGTTTTAGAATAGCCAGATACAGCATTTTGTATGGTAGCTGCTTTACAATAAGCTGCTCCAAAGAGTTTAGATAATTGAAATTGAGTGACAATTCTTCCTGGGTTGGTTCTAAGCCAAACGTTTACCTCTTGGCTATAAAATATACTCAGTGGACCCATAAAACTCACATCGAGTGGCTGTAACCTATGCGTGCAATGGGGAGGGAAGCTTAAGATAATCACTCCATTTTGCCTGGCTTTATCAATCAAGGGTATATTTTTAGTATGTGTCGAGTGTCCATCTAGCAAAAGTAGCACGGGGTCATCTATTTTGGGCTTAACAGTAACTATAAAGTGATCAAGCCATTCGACAAATATTTTACTTTGTACCCAGCCGCTTGGATGACAGACGGCAATCGTTCCCGGCGGCGCACCATCGAGCAGTTCCGCCTTCATTCGAACTCGTGGAAAAATTAATAGCGGAGGAACATAATTTCCGGAAGCAGAGACACAAATGATAGCCGTAGTCAGCTGTCCTCTTTCTGCTGAACTAGCTAAGCCGACTTGTTTTTTTCCTTTAAGAGCGATAATTTTACTTTGTCTCTTAGGCACTGTTGTCACGCCAGTTTCATCCACGCTAAAAATCTTTGTCGATGAAAATTTAAATTGGTCAATTAGCCCCTCTAGCAAATCGAAGAATTTATTCACGCTAACCCTGTTGAAACCCATTGCTCTTGCCACAGATGTTGGCTCTGCTGTACGAAGAGACAATTCCGGATGACGTTTCATAAAACCGGATAGCCAATCTTCTCCCGCTAATTTCTCAATCTTGTTAAAATTATGAGTGATTTTATTACATTCCGCCATTTGAAATGCTAAATGATGTAGATCTTTGTACGTCAGACCAAATAAGCGTCTTTCCATGGTCAAAACGTGATCAACTAAGCCTTGTTCCTGAGAAGGAGAAAATACTGGTTTAAATCGGCCGAGGCCTTTGCTTGTAGATAATTCCAAATCTCCGTTATTTCTATATTTATTGACACGGTCTTGTAAAGTAGATTTCGGCACTCCGTAGGTTTCTGCAGCTTTTAAATAACCCATACTTCCATCAACTACACTCATTACTGCTACGCTCATAAGGTAAGTGTCCCAGTCTTGTCTGTTAGTTTTTCTCTTGTAATTACGCGGCATGTTTATAACATCTGAAAAGTAAGATTAAACATAATAATGGAAACCTCTGGGACAAAATCGTATACCGGTCGGTTTTACCCCGTACGGTTGTGCCCCGAAAGCCCTGCATTCACAATTTCATTCACAACTACAAATGCAAACAAAATTCGACGACAAAGTTGTAGGTTAATATTGAGAAAACACACATATTCAAAATTATTGGACATGCCACATACCTACAAAGTACGGAATCTTCAATATTCGATATTCTAATAACTCAAAAATAACACCAGGACACCGAAAAATAACAAATATGCGATAAATTGTCGGCCGGTGATCGTGCTTTGACAGGTCTCTGCTGAATAATAGAAAAGTATGGTGGCTAGAGATGGGCAACGCGCCGGCGGGAATTTTTGAAAACTGAAGGAGTTACTTATGCTGTACGGTTTTACCCCGGTATACGGTTTTGGACAGGTCTCCCCTATATATATATATATATATATATATATATATATATATATATATATATATATATATATATATATATATATGCTTAGTTTAGAGATTGGTTGTTTGAAGGGTGAGTGTTTCTAGATTAAAAAGGCCTTGTAAACCTACATCTCTGTTCGCAAGTCAAAGACAACCAACCAATCTCGTTTAAATATAAAGCAATCCCTAATTCCAACAAGGGACCCCTTTCTCCACTATGTACTATATATGTAAGTGGCTTTTATTATTATTTTCTTCATGATCATCCCTCTAATCAATTCTATATATATATATATATATATATATATATATATATATATATATATATATATATATATATATATATATATATATATATATATATATATATATATATATATATATATATATATATATATATATATATATATATATATATATATATATATATATATATATATATATATATATATATATATAAATATATATATATATATATATATATATATATATATATATATATATATATATATTGATATTTTAAGTGTGTAAATTTTTTTCATTGAAAAAAATTTACACACTTAAAATATCAAAATATATATATATATATATATATATATATATATATATATATATATATATATATATATATATATATATATATATATATATATATATATATATATATATATATATATATATATATATATATATATATATATATATGTATATATATATATATATATATATATATATATATATATATATATATATATATATATATATATATATATATATATATATATATATATATATATATATATATATATATATATATATATATATATATATATATATATATATATATATTTATTTAAAATAAAATTAGTAAAAGCTACTTAAAAAGTAACGAAGGAAATCCCAGCTTGTATTGGGAAATGCTTATGTTTGAATGAGATATACTTACGGATGTGGACGACTTTCGACGGTGCAATGTAAGTTTAAAGGTCCTTTTGCAGTCGACTAACGATCACTATTCTTATGCAACACAAGTGTTGCATAAGGATAAGCCCTATTTATGAGATATATGGATGAATAGTGATCGTTAGTCGACTGCAAAAGGACCTTTAAACTTACATTGCACCGTCGAAAGTCGTGCACATCCGTAAGTATATCTCATTAAAACATAAGCATTTCCCAATACAAGCTGGGATTTCCTTCGTTACTTTTTAAGTAGCTTTTACTAATTTTATTTTAAATAAAAATATCATCCTATAAACGGATTTCTTTACAAAACTTATCATATATATATGTATATATATATATATATATATATATAGATATATATATATATATATATATATATATATATATATATATATATATATATATATATATATATATATATATATATATATATATATATATATATATATATATATATAGATATATATATATATATATATATATATATATATATATATATATATATATATATATATATATATATATATATATATATATATATATATATATATATATATATATATATATATATATATATATATATATATATATATATATATATATATATATATATATATATATATATATATATATATATATATATATATATATAATATATATATATATATATATATATATATATATATATATATATATATATATATATATATATATATATATATATATATATATATATATATATATATATATATATATATATATATATATATATATATATCTATATATATATATATATATGTATATATATATATATATATATATATATATATATATATCTATATATATATATATGTATATATATATATATATATATATATATATATATATATATATATATATATATATATATATATATATATATATATATATATATATATATATATATATATATATATATATATATATATATATATATATATATATATATATATATATATATATATATATATATATATATATATATATATATATATATATATATATATATATAACGATGTAACTTAAAATACCCACCTGCAAGTCGTCTAGGAAGCGCACGCCTGGCGAATGCAGCAGCCTGGTGGGCAATGCAGCGCGCGTCGCCATCTTGACCGCCATATTGGTTCGGCTGTCAGTGTGACAGCCGCGTATGCGATGCGGGGAAGAACCGACCCGCCGGCAAGTCGCGTGTCTCTGCCACTGATCCGCCTCAGGCCGCCGAGCCGAATAGCTCCACCGCTCAAAAAACAGAGCTTCCGTGATCGCTGTACCTATAATAAGGACATGGGACGACAACCATTTTTTAAAACACGTTAAGGCCTTTTGATAGGACATATTATTAGCGAGTCCAAAAATATTAAACAACGAAGACACAATATCTGATGCCACCACGGCTTTAGCAGTTAAACCCGCCAAATATAGCGGCGCACAACGGTAAACACCCACGTTTGACACGGAAGAAACGTGGCTCGATGTAGCTATGCGGCCACACACTGGTAGCTGAACTACGCGAATGTCCATTAAGTCCACAGAATACACGTTTAATTGCACGTCGTAAAACGCTTGTGAGCAATCTAAAACCCCATATAATCAATGCTAATTCAGTAAAATCAGTAGCTTCTATGTAAATATTTTTTAATGTAGCGATAATGTTTAATATAATTTCTTTTTTTTCTGTCAACCTCATAAACTATGGAGGTATCGTCAGCATATATAGTTATCTCAAAATCCTCAACTAGGGTTGTCGACCACAGCGGGCGAGCCCGTCGCCTCAGGAAGTTTTAACGATTAGTCGTTCTATCTCCCTGGAGCGAGCGCAGAAGACTTGGACAAAACAGTCCACCGTCTAGCTCCGCCACAAACCCGTAAGAGGCCAACGCCTTAACCGCGAGATAGCCAGGAGTGTTACCCGGCGGGCTTACACTCACGCCCTTACATCCAATTGTGACCAGATTACTCCAGTCTCTCGATTGGTTACGAGTTCGAGGTCGCTTGCGCGGTCCTCTCCCTTACGAAGCGGTGAAACGGTGTTTACCGAATCTATCGCGGACCACGGCATCCTTTGCCCGGATGTTCACCCAGGATCGGGTAGCCGATGGTCGTTTCAAGAGCAGTCGCCGTAAGGTCCGCGACCACCTCCGTTCTATAGGAAACAGTACTGCTTCCAGACTCCCCCGACTGTTAGTCAGAGTGCACAATCGATTTGATTATGCCGCACGGTGCGCAGACCGTCCAGGAGCGCCAGAAGGTTGATTCCCAGGGGAAACTAACCATAAGGCCAGAGTCCTACCCAGGCTCGTACTTCATTCGTGGAGGCCGTCGGATAGGTGTTGACCCGTGAGTGTGACCAACCCTGAACAGAATGGGTCTTCGTGGCCAACTCAGCAAGAGTTCGCTGGTCTTCGTGGCCACTCAAAATCCTCAGTTAGAATGCCGCTCAATCTCTACTAAAGCGTAGGGTATTGGGGTGATCAATGCCACAGTAAGTTTTGGCAATCCTTCTGCTTCGGCTATATGAAGATGGCGCTGATAAAAACATCTATAAAAAAACAATAATGAATGTTATTTAAATAAAGGACAATTTGATCAAAAATAACAATAATAACATTCAATTATTAGTGTCATCTATCAGCATCTTTATTTTAAAATTCTGTCAGTGGTCATCGCCATGCCAATGGGAGTTTCCACCGTAGATTTATTTACCCGATTTCATAATCTACTATCTATGGACTCGAATAAAAGTTTCTCGACCACTGCTCTTAGCGAACTGTCTGTCGATAAAATATGTTCCTCCGTTATACCCATAATAAAAATCTTAAAGTAACGATTCGTACGAGGAGGGAGGAAAGATGGAGGTAAGAATCGTCCCAGGCGGCGACATCGGTTTTATTAAGGGCGCATTGCGGATTGCCTACAAATAATATTATTGGATTTGCATATTATTTATGAGGGCGGGGATACAGGGGGCTCTCGGTCACCTTGACTGCCTCCCAGCCCCGAATCTAGAGGAAGGGGGGGGGGAGGCAAACCGTGGTACCTGCCTCGGGAAGAAATTTAAGGGCGCCAAGACAGAAGGCGACGAGGTTATCCTCATCTATACTAATATTGTAAAGTTTGTATGTTTGTATGTAGGGGGTATTTTTTTCCTTTTTTATTTGTTGAGTGGGGCTTTTCTAAGGTCTTTATGAGCCTTGTAACACTGCGACCATTGCTGATCTATTGTGTTCGCCACCTACTATAGTTCTGCGCTGAGCCTCGTGTCATTTAAGAACCGCAACAGGCCTTTGGCGCCAGATTGTTTTACCTCCTCTATGCAATGCAACGTAAGTTCATAATATCAAAAGAGTCAGCTCGTCGATACCATTGAACAAAGATCAGCATCCCTAGATACGGGTCTCTGACCTAGTTAGGAATGCGGATAAACATTTTCACCATAGGATGTGCTCAATCTCTCCCAACTCAACCATATTATGTTAATGGTGTGTATATAACATATATAAAGTTATTGTAAATTAATAAATAAATAAAAAATAAATAATAATATTTTTATTGCAAACTTTGTCATTTCAGAAAGAAACCATCAAAAAGTTAAATGGATATTTAACAATCTATTTACTAACAAGTAAATATATTAAAAATAATAAAAAACACGACTGCCGTTACAGAAAGTGAACTATTGTATTTATAATTATTTTTATTAACCTTAACCATCTTTATTAATCCTGCAATAAATTCGGTTTGAAAATCAGCACTACTAAGACCCAGGTAATGGCTCAGCCTCCGCGAGGAAGTCCACCTGAAGAACCTAACATTCTCCTGGGTAACGGTGTCTTAGAGGTAGTATCTCACTTTCGCTACCTTGGCAGTGAGATTAGGAATGGTAACCGTCTGGACACTGAAATCCCAGTACGCATAGCCAGACAGAGCTGAATCCGCCTTCGGCAAACTAAACCAACGTGTCTGGAAATCGCATGATCTTAATCTGAAAACAAAGCTGGCCGTCTACAAAGCGATTGTCCTACCCATATTGTTATATGCCTCCTATTGTTATATGCCCTATGGGAGCTAATGGGCCCTTGTTGAGTTGGCCACGAAGACCCATTCTGTTTCAGGGTCGGTCACACTCACGGGTCAACACCCATCCGATGGCCTCCACGCATGGGGTGCGGAGCCTGGGTAGGACACTGGGTCAACCAGTCTCCCCTGGGAACCAATCCTCTGGCGCTCCTGGACGGTCTGCGCACCGAGCGGCGCAAGCCAATCGATTGTGCTCTCCGACTAACAATCGGGGGAGTCTGGGAACTGTATTGTTTCCTATAGAGCGGGGGTAGTTGTCTACCTTACGGCGACTGCTCTTGAAATGACCATTGGCCATCCGATCCCGGTTCAGAGTCGGGCAAAGGACGCCTTGGTCCGCGATAGATTCGGTTCACTCCGTTTCTCCGCTTCGTAAGGGAGAGGACCGCGCAAGCGACCTCGAACTCGGAACCAATCGAGAGACCGGTGAAATCTGGTCAAAATTGGTAGTTAGGGCGCGAGTGCCGCCCGCCAGGTAACACACCTGGCTACTCGCGGTAAGGCGTTGGACTCTAACGGGTTGTGGCGTAGCTTGACGGTGGATTGTTATGTCCCAAGTCTTCTACGCTCACTGCACGGTCGATAGAACGAACAATCGTTAAAACGTCCTGCGGTGACGGGTTCGCCCGTTGTGGTTGACAACTCAATATGTTATATGCCTCCGAAACGTGGTGCCTTTACAGTAAAGAGATTAGAAATTAGTCTTTCGCATGAGGTGCCTCCGAAACATCCTGAGGATAACATGAGAGGACCGTGTGTCAAACACAGAAGTGTTACGACGGACGGAAATGCAGGGCATGGAAGCTATGCTCATGAAAGCTCAGCTGAGGTGGTGTGGGCATGTAGTGCGTATGAAAGACGACCGCCTCCCGAAAGCCGTGTTTCATGCCCAACTCTCAAAAGGCACACGCAAAGTCGGCGGACAGCACCTACGCTATAAAGATGTCTTAAAAAGACACCTAACCGCCAGTGGTATTCCACCTGAGAGCTGGGAGAGGGCTGCTCACAAACGCAGCGAGTGGCGCTCCACGGTGACCACAAAAGTTAAAGAGTTTGAGGAAGCCCGGCTTGAAAACCTCGACTCGAACCGCCAACAGCGCAAAACTCGTCCGAAGCCCACTTACACATACACTTACAACAACTGCTGTGAACTCTACTGTAGTCGTTGTAATCCGACCTTTAAAAACAAACTGGGATTCACGAGTCACTTCCGCGCGCATCTTCGAAGAAGTCCTGTCAACCAAGAGGTCGCCGTCGTCGGATCACGATGAGGAGGTCATCATCAATTATTTTTATTACGGTTTATTTATGAAATATCGGTGGTTTATGTATTTGTCCATATAGTCCAAGTATATGAGATCTAAGCTTGTCGTTTCCAGGACAAAAATCCGGAAGTATTTTTCTCAACGGTTTTATATATATTTTTGGACGCTGAATCCGATTATAAACGACCTCGCCAGAGATAAGCTAACTTCAGGAATCGCGAAAAACCGCATTTTTTGCATTTAATATAGTTTATCGCTTATAATGCAAGAATAAAGCATTTTTTGATAACAACTATTCAGTACAAAATTAGAGTAGACAAAATTTCCTACAATTCATATTTTATTTTATTTTATTATTGTTAAGGAAACAAACAGCTTTTACAAAACATTGGGTACAAAATTATTAAGTTTCAAAGAATGCTAATAACATGTTTCCACTCAAATATTATCAATTTAAACACTTCAACATTTTTCTATGAAGAATACACTCACATAAGTAAATACAATTTTATGTGAATACACGTTTCATAATGTATACATATTATTGTCATACATATTATTTAAATATATTCTTGAATACATATTATTAATATTATATTATATAGTGCGATTACAATGATACGTCAATACTGTCATTAATTATTGCTTTTTTAAGAGCGATAGATGACGAATTGAATACGTCAATATCGCCGAGCTGCATGTTAAAAATTTTACATTCTATAAATAAAACATTTTTGTTCATAATATGTGCCAACCTGCGGTAGGTGGGACAACTCCGTTTGGCGAGTGAGTCGCGATGGTACACCAAAAGACACCATTACAAGAAGATCCGAACAATCAATGTAACCTGTCAACAATTTATGGAAAAACACCACATCTGCACATTTTCTTCTTGATTGTAGTGATTGAAGACCATGAAAGCTAGCTGCTTCGCTGTAATTGGGAAAGGACAAAAAGAAGCGATAATTCAAATGTTAACTCCCTCTGGAAGCAGTACTGTTTCCTATAGAGCGGGGGTGGTTGACCTTACGGCGACTGCTCTCGAAACGACCATCGGCTACCCGATCCTGGGTGAGCGGCCGGGCAACGTATGCAGTGGTCCGCGATAGATTCGGTTTATACCATTTCACTGCTTCGGGCCGCGCAAGAGACCTCAAATTCGGAACCAATCGAGAGATCTGGTCGCAATTGGGAGTAAGGACGTGAGCGTAAGCCCGCTGGGTAACACTCCTGGCTATCTCGCGGTTAAGACGTGGCCTCTTACGGGCGTGTGGTGGAGATTGGCGGTGAACTGTTTTGTCCAAGTCTTCTGCGCTCAGTTCAGGGAGACAGAACGACTAATCAAACCTTCCTGAGGTGACGGGTTCGCCCGTTGTAGTCGACACCGCCCTACTTGTACTTTGGTGGTTTTATCCTACGTCGAATATCTCATTTTCATTGCCGAAAATAACCATCACACCGACGAAGAACCTTGCAAACTTTTTATGTCACATTTGTATGTCGTTCTGGAAAAAAGGCAATTTTGTGTATTGTGACGCCGTGTCGGTTTGGATCACGCGATTGAATTATTGTCACGTCAGCCCGCTAGGCATCAACTAGATCGCTTTGATTTATCGCTGTGTGCATTAGCTACATTTCTATGAATGAACTTCGGCACGCGACGCAAACGAAGGGCGAGCAGCGGAAATAATGTGGTCGGAAAAATAAACCATTAGTGGGTCCGTATTCTGTTTCTTATGCTAGGTTTACACGGGCTTAGTACTTGTCCTTTAGTAGTACCTACTTGTTGCTAACCTCCTTAGGGATAGCGACAAGTACCTAACCGTTTACACGTTGGTATTAAATGCGTCTTCTCAAATGATCTAAACATCAAAATATCAACTACCCTAGGCAACTTAAATACGATCTTCCCAGCAGAATGCATTGGCATCACCAGAGCAGCACAGGCAGTTGCAGCCAAAGATGTCGGAGACCCAAGTCTGAAATTTGTTTCCGACAGTGCCTCCGTGCTACAAGCGCTACCAAAAAATACTATAACCTCTGTCCTTGTACTGGAATGCCACAATGCACTTCAATCCATTGCAAGGTCAAATAGAGTGACCCTGCAATGGATTAAAGGGCACAGCGACTCACTTGGCAACGACGCGGCAGACGAACTGGCCAGAAGGGGATCAAAGAAAATAATATATGGACCGGAACCCTCGATGCCCAGGCCCAAATAAAAACATGGCTACGCAGGAACACCGATGAAACACACCTTACAGAATGGAAAAAAAACGCAGGATGCAGGCAAAACAAAGAACGCGGTTCTGGAAGCGTCTAAAAAACTTGCCCGCAACCTGACTAGATTAAAACGGGACAAAATCCGTAAAGTCATAGGTACTATGACAGGCCACTGTAATGACAGGACAGACAGCCCTCTATGCAGAGGCTGCATGGCGGAAGAAGAAACGCCACAGCATGTGCTCATGGAATGCAGGAGCGTGGCAGAGCAACGGGCAAAAATACTACAATCTCCAGCATCTATCCCGGAGGCCTGTAGCAACCCAAACAGGCTGCTAACCTTCTGGGACAGCCTGGGTTGGCTGGAGTAACATAAACACAAATAGAAACATGAGCCACACACAACGGCCCAATCAAGAGGCCAAGTGCGAGAAAAAAGCCCAGACAAAATAACTAACGTTGGTAGGTATTAGCAGAAATGTATTAGTGGCACGACCTCCGTTCGAGATCGTACACCCCCGCCGCCTTACTACTTTCCTAGCAAGGAAAGTATTGTGGACGCACTTCTGTGTCTCTGTTTGTCTGTATTCCTCCACGATAGCGCCTAAACGCGTCATCCGATTGAGAAATATCGAGATTTGAAATTCGGTACACAGATGCGTCATAGAGTCGAAACCACACTGTTTAATAAAGTCGGGCCGCCCAAAACCAGCGGAGAAACGAACCATATTGGAAAATAGCCATTTTAATACCACGGACATACTACAAAAATACTATATTTGCTATCGGGTGAGGTGAGGGGGAAGGGATGCGAAAATATTCTTTTTTCGTCGATATTACTCTTTTTCGTGGGTTCCTATTACGCCTTATCTAGAATGCTTTGATTTCGAAGAAAAAGTACACAGGATGTATAAAGTTCCGGATAAAAATATCCTTCTTCTTCTGATTTCTTCCGTGGGTTCCTATCTTGCCTTATATAGAGTGCTTTAATAGATACCCCAAGTGCTTAGGAAGCAAGAGGGGTTTTGGGTGAAAGGGGTGGGGTGGTGTTAGGGGGGGTGGCATTGGGGGGAGGGGGTAGTGTTGGGTGGGGGTTTTTGGGAAAGTTGATGGAGGGGGTTAAGAGGGAATGGGGTTGAAGGGGGAATCGAGAGCGGTTAGGGGGAGGGGGGAGAGAGGAAGAAAAAGAGGAGATGGGTTAAAGGGGGTAATGAGAGGAGGGAGAGAGTGAGGTAAGGGTGAAGTTAAAGGGGAGTAGAGAAGGGATTTGAAGGTGGGGAAGTTAAAGAGGAGTAGGGCCAAGGCGAATTGGGGTGGAAGGATGGTGGGACTGAGGGGGAAGAGGGTAGGAGGGGGGAGGAGGGGGTAAAGGGGGTGAACGGGGGGTGTAGGGAGAGGGGGTGATGGGTGGGGAGGGGGTAGGTGGGCTCAGAGGGTAAGGGCGGGCGGGACGGTGGGGTAGGGGGGAGGGGGTATGTGGGCTGAGAAGGGAAGGGTGGGCGGGAGGGTGGGATAGGGAGAGGAGTTGGGAAGGGAAGGTGTTTCGAGGGCGGTATAGGGAGAGAGGGCAGGGTGAGAGGAGTTAGAGGGGGGAGGAGGGGGATAGGTAGAGGGGATGTGGGGGATAGTGGGAAGTGTGGGCGGGAGTGGTGGTAGTTGGAGGGGGCTGAGGTGGAGTTAGAGTGGAGGGGGCGGGAAGGGGGTTGGTTGGGTGAGTGAAAGGGGTGTATGGAGAGAGGGGTTGAGGGGAGGTGGGCTAAGGGGGGAAAAGTTGGGCGGGAGAGGGTAGTTGAGGGCGTGTTGGGGAGTGGGGTGAGGGGGCGACAGGGGAGGAGTTAAAGGGGGTTTTAGGGGTTTGGCGCACGAGGGGGTTGTCTGCTTGCCGGGAAAGTCTTAGGGTGACACTATCAATTTTTGTTCATAGGATTTAAATTCCTGGATGAATTTTATTTTTCTGTCAAGGAAAGTATTGTGGATGCAATTCTGTGTGTCGGTCTGTCTGTATTTCTTCACTTGTCTGCTTCCACACTCCAAGACTTGTATGCTTGCCAGGAAAATCTTGGGGTGAAACAACCGTTTTTTAGTAATTAGTATCCGCTAACCAATAGGACGACGATTTTAAACTCCCTTTACGTAAAACCCTCTTCCTAAAATGATCTCAATGCCCATCGCCGAGCGCAAGGACGTAACACAAAATACAGTAAAATACTCCTAAGTTTCAAAATTGCATTATTCTAATCTGCGAAGTGACAGCGACAGTTTGCCGCCTACCCGCAGAACAACAAATGACGATTGACAGCACTTGACTCTACCCTGCGTACGGCGTTTGCAACCTCGCCAAAATTAAACGCGTTTGCAAAATCCTATTTATAATCTCAAACAACCGCGACAATTCTTCGATTTCAAATTGCCACAAAATATACACAATGAGTCCATATGCGAAATGTTGAATGTTTCTGACGTCCGATCACTTAGAAGAGCTTAGTAAAAAGCTGTGTAGGGCTGTTCACGCAATAAAAAAGATTCGAAATGTATGCGGTTTTGAGGCTGCTAAATCTGTATATTTTGCTTATTTTCATTCTTTGATGACATATGGCCTAATGTTTTGGGGAATGGCAACAAATTCGAAGAGGATTGTTATCCTTCTGAAAAGGGTTTTACGCAGTCTTTACAGAGCTTCTCCAAGAACTTCGTGTAAGCCGTTTTTCATCGAGTCGGGAATCATGACGATGTACTCGTGCTATATCCAACAAAATATTATGTTCGCTCGTAAGCACATATCGGATGTCCGGGCGAATAGCGATTTCCATCAACACAATACAAGAAATAAATTTGATCTACATCTAAATCGGCACAGGCTTAGTAAAGTGCGCAACAGTTTCCTTCACCAAAGCCTGTGTTATTATAATAAGGTCCCAACACATATCAGAAGTCTTGGAGAGAACCAATTCAAAAAAATCTTATTTAATGGCCTAGTCAAGAATCCAGTATATGACCTAAGAGATTTGGATAATGCTGAATTCTTATTCCAAGAGCATCCTAATGTAAAATAACGGAAAATTCATGATAATCAACTTTGCCAAAGAGCGTAATTTTTATTTTTATTTTTATCGACGACGGCTATATTGCTAGATTTGACAATTAATTTAAATTTAGATATTTTTAGTATACGCTCATCTATTTTCATGACCATCATATTATTGCCTTGATAATTATGAATACAGACATTGAGCTCTTTTTTTGATCAGCAATTTTGATTATTAGATTATTTTCTATTTATCAATGGTTTTCAAACCAATTATAATTTACTAAAATTAATTTATATTGCCACAACTATATCATGATAGTTAATATTCTTTAATTAATTACATTATTTAAAATTTTAGAGGCAAAGACGCATCCAAGTGTAGGAAAGCCTACCTACTGGAGCAGAACTAAATTGTATTGTTTTGTATTGACCTGTGAGAATGGCCACCCTTCACTAGACTCCAATTGCTTGTGAGCGAAGGGTGGTTCTCAGCATGAAGGTTGCTCCGTTAATGAGAGTCGTAGATGTCCGTGTAGAAGAGTTTATTCAGAAGGTTGAAGAGAAGTGAGTCGAAGTCGCCAGTTCTTAACGCCTTGAGTTGTGTTCGGCGTTATGTTGTAGTGTGGGCGCGAGGTGAAGCCGTGGCGGTGCGTGAGTAGTCGAGGAGCGAAGTGTGTAGTCGAGATATCTGTCCACTGAGGGGACGATGTGTAGAGCGCGGTAACTGTCTGCCGAAGTAATGATGTAGAAGGGCAACTGCCTGCCAAAGGAATGATGATGATCGAATGAAATGTACTGCGTTTTATAGGGTGATCGGTGATGCAATAGCTACGAGTGGGGCGACGCATGTGTCGCTTGCCTGGGCAATATTTGCCAAATTTAGCTGGAAATTAACTCCAGCTGCTCGTGTAAGTTTGAGCGAGTCTGCAGTTTTCTGTTCTGTGAAATTAACTTTTTTGTTGTGGGTATGGCTCCCCCCTAGTGAAGGGCTTGCGTATGATAATATGGAAGGTCTTCACGACAAAGTAGCAAAAAGTCGAAGTGTGACAATTAAAAGTGTGTGTGAAGTTGTGTTCGCGAAAGTTTGTGAATCGTATGTTTTTATGAGTGGCGAAGGCGTTTCGTTACAATGTGTTAAAAACTGGCGCTGTTATAAAATGTTGACAATAAGGAAAAAGAAATGAATATAAGACAATGGACAATGGGCTCGGTAAACATGCTGACGTGATAAGATTCGCTGGCCGTGAAATGACGAATGAATGTATATAAATAAAATGTGCGCGTGTTAAATGCTAGCCGTAACTTGAAATGAAAAATGTTTAGCGCGATTTTAAATGTGATAATGCGATTGTAAAAATGCGTTTGAAGGCTGTTGCGTGATGTCTGACGTCCGAAGTTTGATTTCTGCGCGTTCGTGGTGGACATCAGTTGGATTGAGAATTGAAGTTCCCGTTTGAAGGTGTTGCTGGAATGCGGCGTTGTTATCTCTGCGATGAGGGTCGTACAGTTCGGTGATTTAATCTATGTGTTGTTAAATCATCACAGTTGACTTCCAACTGGCTTCGACTATGACGTCGTATTCATGCGTGTTGTGTGGGAATTTGTGTAGTTCATTGATGAATTTTGAGATTGGTTGTAAGCGATGTAGTCCATTGTTGTTTTTCGTGATTGTTATCGAGTGCTGAAGAGTGCGAGTTCCATCCGTTTTGCGTTTTCGATGTTGATATTCTTCCGCTGCTTAAGTTGTTTCGTGTGTGCCGTAGTGAGTTTGTCGTTTGAAATTTTGAGAAAGATTTTAGGCCGGTAGTGTCCTTGGTCAGCTGTTCGGCTGGTCAGCCGAAGTGTCCTTGGTCTGGGCCTAAGTGTCAGTCTCCCGGATAGTTGTGGGATGCAGTTTTGCTAGACTGCATAAAGTCCCGTCGAGTTGCGCCTGCAGGTCATTAAGCTGCAGAAAACGTCTTACTTGCGTCCGGTGTTGAGTGTGAAACGATTGTGACGACTTCCTTTCGTAGGATTTTACCTGAGAGTGTATCAATGACGGTTTCGCCTGTACAAGTCCTCAGGGCCGCACATCGTTGTTTTTATAAAATTCGTTAGCGTTCGTTGTTTTGATCCGAGATAAGTGCTGTATGTATGTAGCGTTGGTAATTGCGCGTGTTGATAATGTCGTTTAGCCATGACCGTGGTTGTGTGTTCGTTGATTGTAGGTGCCGAGTATATTTTTAATTAAGTCGCATGAGTACTTGCTTACTGCCTTACTGGTAGAAGTACTTGCGAATGCGTTGCGAGAAATTTGCTTCCGCGGGCGATGCAATGTCTGCATTTTTATTAATCGAGCAGGAATTTCGTCTGCTTATGCGTCGTTGTCGTTTTTTCTTTCTTTTTTGGTGGCACCGGTCGTCGTCGAGTGGCTGTCTATCTGCGCTGAGAGGCGTTGTGGTGTCGTGTTTCGCTGTGTCGTTATGCGTTTTATTGTTTTACTTGCTAGGCATGACCGATGTTGAGAATGCATATTGTAGTTGGTGGTCATGCGTAGCAAGGATCATTCCTTTGTTCTTGTGCTGTTTATACTGCTTGTATCTGTTGTATGTGGGGTCGGGCGATTTCTCTCCTCAGCCATTTCCTTATTCCCTGTCTGCATCGCTCGTGGCATAGTACGCAGAGGATTACTGCTATTAGGACCACCATTATTATGATCAGTATGTCTGATGTGTTGTTGTTAGTAATCTGGGTGCCGGTGATGACTGCCTCGTCCTTGCTCTGTTGTCCGCCCATTTGGATTTTTTAGTGCGAAGTCGCTGTGTGTGCGGAGGTTTGGGGAAGGCGTGTTCAGCGGCTTTTGAAGCTGAAGGAGAGTGAACGGCGTGTCCTTTTCAGCGTCGGGGCTGTAGTTTGAAGGATTCCCGACGTGAAGGTTTAGGCGTGAAGGCGTAGGCGTGGTCGTTGAAGGTGCGTGTTGAAGTTTTTTTAGTCGGTGTTATCAGTGTGATGCGAAGGTGCGTTTTGTCCAAAATCGAGTTTGCCCTTGTGAATAAGGTGATGCGTGTCCTGGTCGAACGTCGGTGTCAACAGTGTGAAATGACCGTGTTCATATCCAGCGTCGGAGGTCACCGGTGTGAGCGTGTTCGTATCAAACGTCGTGGGTCACCAATGTGAGAATGGCCACCCTTCACTAGACTCCAATTGCTTGTGAGCGAAGGGTGGTTCTCAGCATGAAGGTTGCTCCGTTAATGAGAGTCGTAGATGTCCGTGTAGAAGAGTTTATTCAGAAGGTTGAAGAGAAGTGAGTCGAAGTCGTCAGTTCTTAACGCCTTGAGTTGTGTTCGGCGTTGTGTTGTAGTGTGGGCGCGAGGTGAAGCCGTGGCGGTGCGTGAGTAGTCGAGGAGCGAAGTGTGTAGTCGAGATATCTGTCCACTGAGGGGACGATGTGTAGAGCGCGGTAACTGTCTGCCGAAGTAATGATGTAGAAGGGCAACTGCCTGCCAAAGGAATGATGATGATCGAATGAAATGTACTGCGTTTTATAGGGTGATCGGTGATGCAATAGCTACGAGTGGGGCGACGCATGTGTCGCTTGCCTGGGCAATATTTGCCAAATTTAGCTGGAAATTAACTGCAGCTGCTCGTGTAAGTTTGAGCGAGTCTGCAGTTTTCTGTTCTGTGAAATTAACTTTTTTGTTATTGGTATGTGGAGCCGTAGGCTCCTACAGTCCTAAATCATGACAAAAATCCTAAATCATGACTTTTATATTAATTTGACATTAACGTTATACCATATTCAAAGACAGTGAAAAATTTGGGTATTACCATTGATCAATATCTATCTCTCTTGGCAGTCACAGATTAATGAAGTCACCAAACGCATATTTGCTGGATTTCATAGTCTTTGGCGGTTGCAAAGATTTTTACCAGTGGAGGTTAAGAAGACCATTGCTCAATCATTGCTATTGTCTATACTAGACTATGCTGATGTCTGCTACCTTGACGTCACTGAAGCCATCCTTGATAAATTAGAGCGGTTGCAAAATGTATGCATTCAACGCGAAAAAATTTGATCACATCTCTGAGTATAGAAGCAGACTTCATTGGCTTCGAATACAAGAACGTAGAAACATGCATATTCTTGCCCTTCTTTGTAACATCCTCAACAATCCTACCGCTCCCTCTTACCTAACCGAAAAATTCAATCACTTAGGAAGTCATGGTCTTTCACTCCTTTCCAGTCGGGATAGTAAAATCGCGATTCCAACTCATAATTCTTCTTTTTTTACCAATTCCTTCACCGTTCATGCAGCTAGACTATGGAACCAGCTCCCGCCAGGCATCGGAAACGCACCAACGGTTTCTACCTTTCAAGTGTCTGAAAAAGCATTTCATATCCCTAAATTCCTAGTTATCCTAGGTCTCATCCCATCCTCTCCTATCCTTCGCTCCTTGCAAATTATTCCAAATCCTAATTTTATTTAAAAAAATAGCATTTTTGTTACTTGATTAATTTTTGTTATGTAATAAGTTTTTCTTCTTTTTTTTTTTTGGTAATTTTTAATTTATCTCTTGGCACCTAAATGTTTACACTCCCACGAAGGTTGGCTGTACGAGATTGTATTTTAGGCAATAAGTCCGCCTTTTGTATGATTTTGTTTAATGTGCAATAAAGAATCTCTATCTATCCATCTATCTATAACTTTTAATGGCAAATCGTTAGACATTTGGTTTCTGGGCGCTTTAAGACTAATTTGACCTTCCTGACCCCGATTCTGCCCAGTGCCAAGCCAGATTTTATCTAAAATTCAAGATGGTATCTTACGTTGGATTTAAATTTCGTGCCCTGCTCATATTCCCAAGGGTTTATTTTTGAAAAAAACTGGTAATGTCAACATTTTTTAATTGTAATGAGTAGCTTAAATATACATTTTGATATATGTAGCTTCAGCGGTTTCGTTTTACATTATGGCAGAATTTTACCCCTTTCTTTCATCCTGTGGGTTTCTTACACCTTTTTTAAATAAAAAAACCCTTGTGAGGAACCACCCCTCACAAGACTCCAGGTTGTTCGGTGTGAGGTGGTGGTATCAACTTACGAGTTATCTCCATATTGAAAGGCGGTTTTGATGTGAAGTAGAAGAAATTTATTGATCGAAGATTTGAATATTGCCAGTTATAACGCTTGCCGAATAGTTTACGTTGACGCGAGTGTATAGATGCGCGCCTGCGGTTACGAAGATATACGGATGAGGATTGTATGTGTGCTCCTAGTATCTTGTACTGGGCAAGGCTTGAGTCTGTGG
The DNA here is from genome assembly GCA_944548615.1 of Micropterix aruncella. Lineage (NCBI taxonomy): Eukaryota > Metazoa > Arthropoda > Insecta > Lepidoptera > Micropterigidae > Micropterix > Micropterix aruncella. Next base: position 3,465,155 of record OX155974.1, read on the forward strand.
GATTACAGACTGATGCTTCGAGAATCAGGGAGTATGAGGGAGTAAGAGGAAACCAAGGAGCCGGATTCGTTGACCTAACTCGTGAGAGAGAGTGCCGAATATGCCGTCGCAACCTTGCGGGAAGGTGATCACTCGGGGAATGATATGTGACTGAGAAGCCGGGACATCGAAGTGTGCCGTCGCTATCTGGAGACATGACCACTCGAGGAATGATAATTTGGTTGCTTTTTCGCCGGCTTATATAGGCCGTGAAATGATGCAATCCAAAATATTCTAAGTAAAAGAATTGTTTCATCGTGCTGATTCATAGCTGCACGAGTCAAAATAATAGCTGAATTGTGTCTGTGGATTTCACTGGAAATCGATGCATTTGTTGATCGCATGTAATGGACTTAAGGTCCGTTACACCCTTCTTAGTTCTTCCCTCCATTATCAAATAAAACTCTGTACAAAATTGCAAGTTTTAAAATCTCACTGTTTTGATTTCTCCATACTAAATTTCATCCCTTATTTCCCCCCCCAAGAGTTGATTATGAAGAAACTTTGAATGTCAACATTTTCCATTTGTAATGAGTATATATATGTGGGGTTCCGTCGTTGATTAAACACCACAAATTCTGGTTTTCGTCTTTTATTTAAAATAACTTCGATACAACAAAAAATGCGACGCGTCTCGTCGGCTTTCGTCTTTCGCTATCGACTGACAGCTCCTTCTTCTTCTTCTCTTCTTTTTTATTTTTAGGCTTCGGCATTTCCCACAGTTCGGCCTTCCTGCTCTTCATCCGTCTCGGATGACTCGTCATGATTCTGCCATGGTTTCATGAAGTCTGTTGATGTTGTTGTTGACCTCGGCCCATCCGTCATTCCAATCTTCTCCACGCCGTATCTGTCCTTGCCCCGACATTCACAAACTCTATATGGTCCTAAATACTTTGGCATTATCTTCATACCAGACCCAAATTGAGTTCTTTTTATTGAGACAATATCTCCAACTTTATACGTCTGACTTTCTTTTCTTTTCTTGTTGTAGTTCCTCATATTTTCTCGTTGAATCTTTAATATTTGCAGCTTTGCCTCTTGTCTTAAGTCATCGCGTGTGTTCCAAAAGTCCATTAAATGTTCTTCTTTTATTAACTCTTGTATGCGGACACTATTATCGTCTCGCATCATAACTCCCGTCATCAATTGGAAAGGAGTAGTTCCAATACTTCTTTGAAATGTTCCATTTATGCACTTTTGCAATCTTCCCGTGTATTTATACCAATCGTCTGGTTTCTCTAAAGTTAATTTAGTGAGAACTGATATAATCGTCTGGTGAACACGTTCAACTTGTCCGTTTCCTCTGGGTTGTCCCGTCGTTATCTTGATGTGAATAATATCATGCTCTTTACAGTACGTCTCAAAAATGTCTGCAGTAAAAGCAGTTCCTCTGTCGGAAATAATGCGTTTTGGATTTCCAAATATTTGCTGCTGAACGTCTAACTTTGAAATAACTTCTTGAGCCGATACTGTCTTTGTTGGGTAAATCCAAACAAATTTGGTGAATGCGTCAATTATCACTAACAAATATTTATACTGTTTGCTTGTTGCAGTCATTGGACCAAGGTGGTCTACGTGATATGTTTGAAGAGGTATTTCTTCTTTGTCGATCGGGTTTAGAAATCCTTCTTGCTTTCCTCTCTTCCTGTCAGCTAGTATGCATGAAATACAGTTCCGAATACACAGCTTGATTTTTTCTTTCAACAGTTCACGCCTGATCCAGAATTCTCGCAAAAATAAGTCTTCCGTCTTCTTAATGCCAAAATGTCCATTGTCGTGACATTTCTTGATTAACTCCGTCTGCATCTTCTTCGGTATCACCAATAATTTTCTGCCTTCTATTTCTTTGATTAGTACTCCATTTTCCATTTGGTAGTCATCAAATGGTCCAATTTGTTCTAATAAATTCATCTTGGTTTTCAACTCATGATCATTCTTCTGTGCTTGTTTTAGTCTTTCTATAACGCCATCTTCAATGATGAAAACATCACTTGGATTACGGCTTAAGCTATCGGCATGTTTCATTCTTACTCCAGGTCTATGCTCAACGTTATAGTCAAAGTCTTCAAGGAATAGTGCCCATCTGGCAACTCTAGTAGCCATATCTTTTTTCTTCAGTGTCATAAGAAATGCAGAGCAATCCGTCACAATCTTAAAATTTAAGCCTAACAAGTAAACTCTAAATTTCTTGAGAGCTTGCACAATCGCCAGAACTTCTAATTCATAGCTGTGATACTTTCTCTCGGCTTCTGTAGTCTTTCGACTCCAATAGTAGACAGGGTGCATCTTCTTGTCAGTTGGATCTCTCTGCAAGAGAATCGATCCATATCCATCCAAACTTGCATCAGTATGTAGCTCTGTCTCCAAGCGGTTGTCGTAAATCTTAAGTACAGGATTGGTTGAAAGTATAGTCTTCAACGTTTCGAATGCAGCTTCCTCTCGGCTATGGAATTGAAACAGGCTGTCCTTCTTTAGTAAATCAGTTAACGGCTTTGCAATTCTTGAATAATTCTTGATAAACTTTCGAAAATAACCAGTCAGTCCTAAGAATGATTGAACAGATTTAATATTCTTCGGCTTCGGAAACTTCATCACAGCTGTCGTTTTAAACTTTGACGGTTTAATTGTATTGTTTTCAATCTCGTATCCTAGATACTCAACCTTCATCTTTAAAAATTGACATTTCTTCCAATTGATCTCCAGTCCAAATTCTTCTGCTCGTCTTAGCACAACTTCCAGTTTTAATAGTCCTTCCGAATCATTTCTCGATGGAATAATGATATCGTCCATGTATAGTAAAGATGTTCCATCCAAAATTAGGTCTTTGAATATTGCATTAACGTAACGCATGAATACAGCAGGTGAGTTGCATAATCCAAATGGAGCAAATCTAAACTCATACTGCCCGGTTGGTATAACAAACGATGTATACTTCTGACTTTCTTCTTCAACAGGCACATGAAAAAATCCATTCTTAAGATCCAGAGTCGTAAATATCTTAGCGTCTCGTAATTTATCCAGCTGATCTTCAATCAATGGTAGGGGAAATCTATCTTTCAGAACCTTCCCATTCAGCTTTCTGTAGTCGATGCAGATTCTCGAGCTACCGTCTTTCTTTTTCACAATTACTATGGGACTTGCGAACTCTGATGAACTCTGTTGAATTATTCCGTCGTCTAACCATCTTGATATTTGCTTGTCAACTTCAATCTTTTCGCCGGGTGATAGTCTTCGAGGATGTTGATAAACAGGAGCCTCGTCAGCGAGTATTATCTTCATCTTAATATTAGTACTCTTGGTCGGATTAGGTTTATAATTTTGAACCATCTTCTCAATCTGCTTCTTCATCGGCAAGATTCCAACGTCGATATCGTCAGTATCAATTTCACCAAATCCAACAAATAATTCTTCCTCCTTTCTCTCCGTAATTTTCATCTGTCCGTCTTCGATCTTTATGTTGATATTCTTCAGCGCTTCTCTCCCAATTAAGATGTCATAGGGGATAGCACTATCGCTGACTACCAGAAATGTTGTTTCAAATTCACAGTCATCAATCTTGATTTTATATCGGAATTTTCCCATGGCTGTGATATTTTGATTTCCTAGCCCACGTAATTTGGTAGGTTCGTCTATGTAATTCATGGTCGGCAATTTTAACACTTTCGATACGGTTATCAAATTAACTACGCTTCCCGTATCAATCAATCCTTTCAGCTGCATTTGTCCAAAATGAACCGTTTTAATCATGTCGCCTTCGGAGTCATCATCAGTATCCACTTGATATGTCCGCTTGATATTTCTTTCTTCATTTCTTTTGTCCCCGTAATTTCCAGATTTTTCTGTTTTGTTAGGGCACTTCAATGACAAGTGTCCAAACTCGTTACACGCAAAGCATTTGGTTCCCTTGTCGCGAAACCTGCATGTCTTCGAAGCATGTCCTAGATTTCCGCAGTTAAAGCATCTCATTTTTTCAAATCCTTTATTTGATTCTGTATGTTTCGGTTTCATAACATCTTCTTTGACAATGCTCTTTTCATCCTTAGATTTTATGTTCGCATAAATGATCAGCTTCTCTTTAAAGTCGGTAATGTTTTTCGCCTCGTAGAGTATTGTTTTATTAACCTCCTGATCTGGTATTCCACCAATAATGTATTCCATCACAGACTTTTCGTCGATTTCACCTTCATTTGCTAATTCGCGCATGCGATAAAAGTACTGGATGTAAGTCTCATCTCTTCTCTTCTTGGTCGTCATCATCTTCTTATGCATGGCAGCAGCGCTAGCTCTCGGTGCATATTCATCGGTTAATTTTTTCTTGACGTCTTCCCAAGTTTTGGCGCTTCCCTCAGCTCGTAGGAACAATTGAGCGGTTCCTCGGATAAGTCTCTTTGAATAAATCAATTTTTGCACTTCGTTCCACTCAGCGGTAGAGGCCAAATCTTCAAATTCGTCTATCCATCCTCTGACGGATATATTGTCGTCGGCTGTGAAAGGTTTGATAGAATCTTCCACATCTTTAAAAGTTATGTTCGACATCTTTTGTGTACGCTCACTTTTAAGCATAGCAATCTCTTTTCTTAATTCTTCCACTCTTTCGGCATCCTCAAAATCAGAATTATTCTTATTTAGTCTTTTCGGCATGATGCAACGTCAGAACACCACTAGGTTTTAAGTTCCTAGGCGCCCGTTCATGCGTAATTCCTAGGCGCCGTAAATATATTCGAGTCGACTTCCCTATCTGTCAAAGTCGGAGTACGTGTCCAACTCTACAGTTGAAGTCGTATTGGCATTAAAATGATGTCGCCCAACTCTATAGCAGATATTGTTCACTTTTTTCGAGTTTTTCGGCTTTTTAGCGAATTTCACAGCAAATCCACTAGTTTATCACTCAAATCAATGATTTTCATCAGGCGCACAATCAGTTTTTCGTTAGTTTCGTCGTTTTCGTAAATTTTCGTCGTGTCGAAACAGCAATGGCTTCGCGTCGTTGTATTTTTCGATCTGGATAACTGCTGTTCCCGTCGTTGCTCCTCAAATCGCGGTCGAGCCCCCAAATTGTGGGGTTCCGTCGTTGATTAAACACCACAAATTCTGGTTTTCGTCTTTTATTTAAAATAACTTCGATACAACAAAAAATGCGACGCGTCTCGTCGGCTTTCGTCTTTCGCTATCGACTGACAGCTCCTTCTTCTTCTTCTCTTCTTTTTTATTTTTAGGCTTCGGCATTTCCCACAGTTCGGCCTTCCTGCTCTTCATCCGTCTCGGATGACTCGTCATGATTCTGCCATGGTTTCATGAAGTCTGTTGATGTTGTTGTTGACCTCGGCCCATCCGTCATTCCAATCTTCTCCACGCAGTATCTGTCCTTGCCCCGACATTCACAAACTCTATATGGTCCTAAATACTTTGGCATTATCTTCATACCAGACCCAAATTGAGTTCTTTTTATTGAGACAATATCTCCAACTTTATACGTCTGACTTTCTTTTCTTTTCTTGTTGTAGTTCCTCATATTTTCTCGTTGAATCTTTAATATTTGCAGCTTTGCCTCTTGTCTTAAGTCATCGCGTGTGTTCCAAAAGTCCATTAAATGTTCTTCTTTTATTAACTCTTGTATGCGGACACTATTATCGTCTCGCATCATAACTCCCGTCATCAATTGGAAAGGAGTAGTTCCAATACTTCTTTGAAATGTTCCATTTATGCACTTTTGCAATCTTCCCGTGTATTTATACCAATCGTCTGGTTTCTCTAAAGTTAATTTAGTGAGAACTGATATAATCGTCTGGTGAACACGTTCAACTTGTCCGTTTCCTCTGGGTTGTCCCGTCGTTATCTTGATGTGAATAATATCATGCTCTTTACAGTACGTCTCAAAAATGTCTGCAGTAAAAGCAGTTCCTCTGTCGGAAATAATGCGTTTTGGATTTCCAAATATTTGCTGCTGAACGTCTAACTTTGAAATAACTTCTTGAGCCGATACTGTCTTTGTTGGGTAAATCCAAACAAATTTGGTGAATGCGTCAATTATCACTAACAAATATTTATACTGTTTGCTTGTTGCAGTCATTGGACCAAGGTGGTCTACGTGATATGTTTGAAGAGGTATTTCTTCTTTGTCGATCGGGTTTAGAAATCCTTCTTGCTTTCCTCTCTTCCTGTCAGCTAGTATGCATGAAATACAGTTCCGAATACACAGCTTGATTTTTTCTTTCAACAGTTCACGCCTGATCCAGAATTCTCGCAAAAATAAGTCTTCCGTCTTCTTAATGCCAAAATGTCCATTGTCGTGACATTTCTTGATTAACTCCGTCTGCATCTTCTTCGGTATCACCAATAATTTTCTGCCTTCTATTTCTTTGATTAGTACTCCATTTTCCATTTGGTAGTCATCAAATGGTCCAATTTGTTCTAATAAATTCATCTTGGTTTTCAACTCATGATCATTCTTCTGTGCTTGTTTTAGTCTTTCTATAACGCCATCTTCAATGATGAAAACATCACTTGGATTACGGCTTAAGCTATCGGCATGTTTCATTCTTACTCCAGGTCTATGCTCAACGTTATAGTCAAAGTCTTCAAGGAATAGTGCCCATCTGGCAACTCTAGTAGCCATATCTTTTTTCTTCAGTGTCATAAGAAATGCAGAGCAATCCGTCACAATCTTAAAATTTAAGCCCAACAAGTAAACTCTAAATTTCTTGAGAGCTTGCACAATCGCCAGAACTTCTAATTCATAGCTGTGATACTTTCTCTCGGCTTCTGTAGTCTTTCGACTCCAATAGTAGACAGGGTGCATCTTCTTGTCAGTTGGATCTCTCTGCAAGAGAATCGATCCATATCCATCCAAACTTGCATCAGTATGTAGCTCTGTCTCCAAGCGGTTGTCGTAAATCTTAAGTACAGGATTGGTTGAAAGTATAGTCTTCAACGTTTCGAATGCAGCTTCCTCTCGGCTATGGAATTGAAACAGGCTGTCCTTCTTTAGTAAATCAGTTAACGGCTTTGCAATTCTTGAATAATTCTTGATAAACTTTCGAAAATAACCAGTCAGTCCTAAGAATGATTGAACAGATTTAATATTCTTCGGCTTCGGAAACTTCATCACAGCTGTCGTTTTAAACTTTGACGGTTTAATTGTATTGTTTTCAATCTCGTATCCTAGATACTCAACCTTCATCTTTAAAAATTGACATTTCTTCCAATTGATCTCCAGTCCAAATTCTTCTGCTCGTCTTAGCACAACTTCCAGTTTTAATAGTCCTTCCGAATCATTTCTCGATGGAATAATGATATCGTCCATGTATAGTAAAGATGTTCCATCCAAAATTAGGTCTTTGAATATTGCATTAACGTAACGCATGAATACAGCAGGTGAGTTGCATAATCCAAATGGAGCAAATCTAAACTCATACTGCCCGGTTGGTATAACAAACGATGTATACTTCTGACTTTCTTCTTCAACAGGCACATAAAAAAACCCATTCTTAAGATCCAGAGTCGTAAATATCTTAGCGTCTCGTAATTTATCCAGCTGATCTTCAATCAATAGTAGGGGAAATCTATCTTTCAGAACCTTCCCATTCAGCTTTCTGTAGTCGATGCAGATTCTCGAGCTACCGTCTTTCTTTTTCACAATTACTATGGGACTTGCGAACTCTGATGAACTCTGTTGAATTATTCCGTCGTCTAACCATCTTGATATTTGCTTGTCAACTTCAATCTTTTCGCCGGGTGATAGTCTTCGAGGATGTTGATAAACAGGAGCCTCGTCAGCGAGTATTATCTTCATCTTAATATTAGTACTCTTGGTCGGATTAGGTTTATAATTTTGAACCATCTTCTCAATCTGCTTCTTCATCGGCAAGATTCCAACGTCGATATCGTCAGTATCAATTTCACCAAATCCAACAAATAATTCTTCCTCCTTTCTCTCCGTAATTTTCATCTGTCCGTCTTCGATCTTTATGTTGATATTCTTCAGCGCTTCTCTCCCAATTAAGATGTCATAGGGGATAGCACTATCGCTGACTACCAGAAATGTTGTTTCAAATTCACGGTCATCAATCTTGATTTTATATCGGAATTTTCCCATGGCTGTGATATTTTGATTTCCTAGCCCACGTAATTTGGTAGGTTCGTCTATGTAATTCATGGTCGGCAATTTTAACACTTTCGATACGGTTATCAAATTAACTACGCTTCCCGTATCAATCAATCCTTTCAGCTGCATTTGTCCAAAATGAACCGTTTTAATCATGTCGCCTTCGGAGTCATCATCAGTATCCACTTGATATGTCCGCTTGATATTTCTTTCTTCATTTCTTTTGTCCCCGTAATTTCCAGATTTTTCTGTTTTGTTAGGGCACTTCAATGACAAGTGTCCAAACTCGTTACACGCAAAGCATTTGGTTCCCTTGTCGCGAAACCTGCATGTCTTCGAAGCATGTCCTAGATTTCCGCAGTTAAAGCATCTCATTTTTTCAAATCCTTTATTTGATTCTGTATGTTTCGGTTTCATAACATCTTCTTTGACAATGCTCTTTTCATCCTTAGATTTTATGTTCGCATAAATGATCAGCTTCTCTTTAAAGTCGGTAATGTTTTTCGCCTCGTAGAGTATTGTTTTATTAACCTCCTGATCTGGTATTCCTCCAATAATGTATTCCATCACAGACTTTTCGTCGATTTCACCTTCATTTGCTAATTCGCGCATGCGATAAAAGTACTGGATGTAAGTCTCATCTCTTCTCTTCTTGGTCGTCATCATCTTCTTATGCATGGCAGCAGCGCTAGCTCTCGGTGCATATTCATCGGTTAATTTTTTCTTGACGTCTTCCCAAGTTTTGGCGCTTCCCTCAGCTCGTAGGAACAATTGAGCGGTTCCTCGGATAAGTCTCTTTGAATAAATCAATTTTTGCACTTCGTTCCACTCAGCGGTAGAGGCCAAATCTTCAAATTCGTCTATCCATCCTCTGACGGATATATTGTCGTCGGCTGTGAAAGGTTTGATAGAATCTTCCACATCTTTAAAAGTTATGTTCGACATCTTTTGTGTACGCTCACTTTTAAGCATAGCAATCTCTTTTCTTAATTCTTCCACTCTTTCGGCATCCTCAAAATCAGAATTATTCTTATTTAGTCTTTTCGGCATGATGCAACGTCAGAACACCACTAGGTTTTAAGTTCCTAGGCGCCCGTTCATGCGTAATTCCTAGGCGCCGTAAATATATTCGAGTCGACTTCCCTATCTGTCAAAGTCGGAGTACGTGTCCAACTCTACAGTTGAAGTCGTATTGGCATTAAAATGATGTCGCCCAACTCTATAGCAGATATTGTTCACTTTTTTCGAGTTTTTCGGCTTTTTAGCGAATTTCACAGCAAATCCACTAGTTTTATCACTCAAATCAATGATTTTCATCAGGCGCACAATCAGTTTTTCGTTAGTTTCGTCGTTTTCGTAAATTTTCGTCGTGTCGAAACAGCAATGGCTTCGCGTCGTTGTATTTTTCGATCTGGATAACTGCTGTTCCCGTCGTTGCTCCTCAAATCGCGGTCGAGCCCCCAAATTGTGGGGTTCCGTCGTTGATTAAACACCACAAATTCTGGTTTTCGTATTTTATTTAAAATAACTTCGATACAACAAAAAATGCGACGCGTCTCGTCGGCTTTCGTCTTTCGCTATCGACTGACAGCTCCTTCTTCTTCTTCTCTTCTTTTTTATTTTTAGGCTTCGGCATTTCCCACATATATAAACACAAACGGAGCTGCCATGGAATTCACCGACCGGAGTCGGGCCCATCATAATACTATTTTTTTACACTTCTGGGGGTGAGCAGTGGATTCCGGACTTACGAACCGGCTGTGGTAGGTTTAGGACAGCTGTCTTGCCACATGTGAGCGTTCACCTTACCACCCATTCACTCCCCCTTCGAAGCCATAGAATTTGAGATGCGCAAATCGCAGTTTTAGATATTTTTTCTAAGAAAGAGTTGATTATTTTTCTGGAAAGGCCAAGATCTTTAAAGAGGTGAAATAGAGATTTAGCTGGCAGGCCACGAGCGCCAACTTCCACCGCGTGAAGGTGAACAGTGAAGCCGTTCCGGGTTACGGCTTTTGCAAGATCATGGTATTTATTTAATTTGTACTCGTGGTCTTTTGGGATATTTGATTCCCACGGAACAGTTAATTCTACAATAAGAGCCACCTTCCGAGATAGAGAGTAAAGAGTTATATCTTGACGGAGGGCTGTGCATCCGAGACTTTCAGGGAATTTATACTGCTTAGAGACCGAATCAACCTCCAGAATCCAATCTGTAGCTTTCTCGATTATTGAGAAAGGTTTTGTAGTTAAATGTTTTTTGCCTTTAGAGCCATCCCGCACAAACTGTATTGGGGGTTTGGAGGATACTGTCAAACCCTTGTTGGCACGAGCCACTGAGAGACTAATTACCTCGCGAATAACAGCGAGAACTTTGTCATGGCGGTAAGTGTACCGTCCTTGATCTAAGGCCACCTTGCAGCCAGCTAGAATGTGTCTAGCTGTGCAAGGGGTATTGCTGGGTATTGGGGGTAAATGTACGCTTTGATGTCCGTAGCTATAGCGGTTTCGATTATCAATACTACAGAACTTCACCCATCTCTTTCACAAGGGATAATGATGAGCCAAAAGCTCAAATATAAATGAATACTTCCACTTTTTAACTATCGTAATATTTTTATTTATCGCATTTTAAAATAAAAGTTTCAAATTTTACGCAGATTTAAACAAAAACTTGCTAATGTAATGGCGTTTTTGGAGTTGTGAAGTTACTTGGCGACGGACGTGGTGTCGATTGTGGGTTCGTTGAATTTCACGGCTGGGAACTGAGTGGCGGCCTCCTCGCTCGGGAGGTTATAACGCGTACAGAGCTTCTGCATTTCAGAGGCGAGCGCCTTGCCGGCCTTCGAGTTCGGATCAGGTTTGGATGGCCTAAAACAGAAAATAAGAAAAATATTAAGTCTTCCCTACATAGACGCCGTTTTTTCAAACTGGACCCTTGGAATTTGGATAATTTCGGTTTGCGTTTGAATTCCACATTTAAGGCTAGGTGATTTCTTTTTCAAAATCAGTTATTCATTTGTCATGCTAATAGGCATAGGGCAGTTGAGTTATTAAGACCGATGGGGAAAGGTCGGCCGAACTTACAAATAGAGTTGTTAACTACAACGGGCGTACCCGTCACATCAGGAAGTTTTAACGATTAGTCGTTCTCCTGTGAAGTGAGCGCAGAAGACTTGGACAAATACAGTCCACTGTCAAGCTCCGCCACATGCCCGTAAGAGGCCAATGCCTTAACCGCGAGATAACCTGCTATGTTACCCAGCGGGCTCACACTCACGCCCTTACTTCCAATTGCGACCAGATTACTCTGGTCTCTCGATTGGCTACGAGTTCGAGGTCGCTTGCGCGGTCCTCTCCCTTATAAAGCAGTGAAACGGTGTAAACTGAATCTATCGCGGACCTCGGCATCCTTTGCCCGGCTGTTCACCCAGGATCGGGTAGCCGATGGTCGTTTCAAGAGCAGTCGCAGTAAGGTCCGCAACCACCCCTGCTCTATAGGAAACAGTACTGCTTCCAGACTCCCCCGACTGTTAGTCAGAGTGCACAATCGATTGGCTTACGCCACACGGTGCGCAGACCGTCCAGGAGCGCCAGAAGGTTGACTCCTAGGGGAAACTAGCCCTAAGACCAGAGTCCTGCCCAGGCTCGCACTTCATGCGTGGAGGCCGCCGGATAAGTGTTGACCCGTGAGTGTGACCGACGCTGAACAGAATGGGTCTACGTGGCCAACTCAGCAAAGGCCCATTAGCTCCCCTGGCCGAACTTACAGGTCGGTTCAAACGCCCATCCGGCACTTCAACTTCTATACCACACAACCGATCACCATGAAAATTGGTATACATAGACATTTGATCTGGCATAATATTTTCGCGCTATTTACTTGGTGGTAACTCGCCATTAGGTAGTGTTGTAGCACATTAACTTATATACCGCTCAATCGATCGCCATGATAATTGGTATACATAGATATTTGAGCAGGATATAACACCGGCAATTCCGGGTAAAATCACTAGTATATTACATAATTATATAATATACAAGACTAACAAGATTAATTATTAGGTAAGGGGGCGTTCAAGTATTACGTAATGCAATTTTTAAAGATTTTTAGACCCTCCCTCCCCCCCATGTAACGCACTTTAACGTATTTCTGTACACCCTCCCCTCCCTAAACGTTATGTAGCACCCAAGTGACCATTTTACCTACAAAGTCACAATTATGTTATGCAAAGTATCAGAAAGTCGCTAAAATACCTTTGTTATTGTTTTAACCCTTAAATTGGCAGCGTACTCCACGAAACACACTCACTTTGAAAAATTATAGAGCCGTAAATATAAAAAAAAAATACTATTTTGCAATTTAAAAGGATTGCTAATATGATCTAATTTGGTAAAAATAATACTGTAGCTGGCAACATTCACAATTATCTGTCATAATCAAAATGGATCCTAAGCGGCCGGCTGCTCCTGCGCGACATGTAAGTTTGTTATTATTTTTTTAATGTTTTATTCATGAGAACAGTATTTGTGTAGCTTTATTAGGCAAGGAAATATTGTAAATTCTACTATTCAGTAGTTATTTCGTGTCAACACTTGATATTAACTTTTTTATACAATCAAAATCATGGGTGTACTCTCTGAATACCGTTGCCAAGTGCATTGTAAAATACTCATAAACGGGTCCGGTATACACGGAGTACACTGCCAACTAGGTAACGATATATATATATCGTTTTTTTTAATTTTTTTTTATTGATCCATGAATGTGGTTTGGTAATCTACAGCATGTTGTTTATTTTTTTCTATAGTGCTTGAACTTAGGAAGATCGCACAGAATTTTGGCTTTAGTTCCGGCTGAAAATGCATGCTCCGATGATAGTTCTGATTCTGATGTGGAGCCAACTTTCATCCCACGATCAGCGTCTTACATCAGCTCTGACCCACCCTCTTTGGACTCCTCATATGAACGACTCGACCTCTTGAATAGCGATCTTGATAACGCTTCTGATGATAGCCTCAATGAAATACCACCAACACCTAATGCTTCTGATTATATCCTCGATGAAATACCACTAACATCAACGTTTCAAAAGGTTTTTCCATCCTCGTCTACTGTCAATTACTATGCGATACCAACACTGAACTCAATTCAATCACTGCCTTCGCCGTCTGTAGAAATCCCTGAGTCACCAGCTCCCATCACGCCGCGAGCTGCACCTGGACCATCGACTAGATCCAAACGCAAAAAAACTTCTGTCGTGGCGAAAATAGTAAAAAGAGGTAAGTTCTCATTAGACTACAACTGGAGAAAAGCTATTTTTCGTCATAGAGGTTGCATGGATGATGGATTGCATGAGCTCCATAAGAGGGGTGGATTTGGCAGATATTCTTATATCTCTCTATAGGATCCCATTCAAAAGCCGAAGATGGTACTTGATCATATTTGCACAGCTGCTAGACATGTGCATCAACAACGGATGGCTTTTGTACAGACGTGATAAAAGACCAAAGAAGTCACTGAAAGAATTCCGACTTGAACTTGTCGAAGGACTTTGTTATGCTGGAAAGATGCCCAAGAATGGAAATATGCATAGGCTGAAGGATGAGAGAAAAATCTTGAAACCGACGGCTGTAAGGCCGGTGGATAGTGTCAGGTATGATTCTGTCGGCCACTTTCCAGAAATTGCAGATAAGCAATCACGCTGTACGTTCTGCAAAGACGGTAGAACAAAAGTCTATTGCGTCAAGTGCAATATGCATTTATGCTTTGTTGTAGGAGAGAAGTGCAAACGAAACTGCTTCCGTCAATTATTTGGTATGAAGTTTATTTTGTTTTTATAAAAAAATGGTATTATTTTCTAAAATGCTTTTTATTTCATCCTTGGCAGAGTACTCCACGGAGTACAGACACATGATGATGTAGTTCGTTCAGTAACTGGCAAGGTACTCTGTGTAGTACATCGATTTTCGCAAAAACTTGAATACATATTATAAATAGGATAGAAAACGAATTTACCGCGTGAAATTTGTAGGACCCGACGTTTCGGTGACGTTGCAGCCGCCGTTGTCTAGGGTAAACTGAAGAGCTGTCAGTCCGTTGTTTTGCGGGTAGGCCGCAAACCGCTGCCGCCACTGCGTAGGTTATAACGGTGGTGGGGGGCCGGGCTCGGAGCGCGGGAATTTTTAAAATCCGTCTTGCACACAACACTCACTGTATCCTGTTTTACGTCTTTGCGTTCGGCGTTCGGCGGCGGGAACATTTTAAGAAGAGGGTTCCACGTAGAAGAGAGTTTGTAGCCGTCATCTCTATTGAAGTTCGGAGTTCTTCTTATTTCAATGGCTTCCCGGATCATGCGAGGAAAGTAGAATTGTTCCTTGGATAGAACAATGGGATTTTGAAACTGCATCCAGTGGTTACTTCCGCTATCCAATATATGTTCGCAGATCGCCGATTTTTCTCGCTGAACGTTTTTAACAGCTTTGATGTGTTCTGTCAGTCGCGTGGCTATGGGCCGTTTCGTTTGTCCAACGTAGGCTAGACCGCAGCTGCATTCGACTTTATACACACCCGGGGTTTGCAGTGGTATTACATCCTTTACAGGCCTCAAAAATCGAGCTATATTTTGGGTCGGTTTGAAGATCGTTTTTATATCGAATCTGTTTAGCATCTTACTTATTCGATCTGTCACGCCCTTGACGTATGGTAAGAATGCTCTTGATCTGCTCGGTTTTTGAGTTTCGTCCGTATTAGATCGTGTGCGTGTCTCGTGATATTTTCCGTATCCATTTTTCCTAAGGACATCATTGACATGTTCCATCTCCTTCGGAAAATGCTCAGTGTCGCATAGATCGCGTGCTCGATTCACGAGCGACGTTTGCACTGAACGTAGATGGTAGGGATGATGGTGTGAGCTTGCATGCAAATATCTGTCCGTATGTGTGGGCTTCCGATATACCGTATGTCCGAGAGTATTGTCACTTCTCCTCGTCACTTTGACATCCAAAAATGGTAAGGAGCCGTCCTTCTCTACTTCATAGGTGAAACTGATTTTTGGGTGTATGGAGTTTAGATGACCCAGGAATTCTTTCACCGTTTGAATGTTGCCTTTCAGGATGCAGAAGGTATCATCCACGTAGCGAAGCCAGAGAATGGGTTTAATTTTGGAGGTTTTTATGGCTAATTCCTCAAAATATTCCATATATAGGTCACTAACTATCGGCGATACGGGGCATCCCATTGCTACTCCGTCGATTTGTTTGTAATAATCGCCGTTCCATAGAAAGTGGATGATACCTTCTGCATCCTGAAAGGCAACATTCAAACGGTGAAAGAATTCCTGGGTCATCTAAACTCCATACACCCAAAAATCAGTTTCACCTATGAAGTAGAGAAGGACGGCTCCTTACCATTTTTGGATGTCAAAGTGACGAGGAGAAGTGACAATACTCTCGGACATACGGTATATCGGAAGCCCACACATACGGACAGATATTTGCATGCAAGCTCACACCATCATCCCTACCATCTACGTTCAGTGCAAACGTCGCTCGTGAATCGAGCACGCGATCTATGCGACACTGAGCATTTTCCGAAGGAGATGGAACATGTCAATGATGTCCTTAGGAAAAATGGATACGGAAAATATCACGAGACACGCACACGATCTAATACGGACGAAACTCAAAAACCGAGCAGATCAAGAGCATTCTTACCATACGTCAAGGGCGTGACAGATCGAATAAGTAAGATGCTAAACAGATTCGATATAAAAACGATCTTCAAACCGACCCAAAATATAGCTCGATTTTTGAGGCCTGTAAAGGATGTAATACCACTGCAAACCCCGGGTGTGTATAAAGTCGAATGCAGCTGCGGTCTAGCCTACGTTGGACAAACGAAACGGCCCATAGCCACGCGACTGACAGAACACATCAAAGCTGTTAAAAACGTTCAGCGAGAAAAATCGGCGATCTGCGAACATATATTGGATAGAGGAAGTAACCACTGGATGCAGTTTCAAAATCCCATTGTTCTATCCAAGGAACAATTCTACTTTCCTCGCATGATCCGGGAAGCCATTGAAATAAGAAGAACTCCGAACTTCAATAGAGATGACGGCTACAAACTCTCTTCTACGTGGAACCCTCTTCTTAAAATGTTCCCGCCGCCGAACGCCGAACGCAAAGACGTAAAACAGGATACAGTGAGTGTTGTGTGCAAGACGGATTTTAAAAATTCCCGCGCTCCGAGCCCGGCCCCCCACCACCGTTATAACCTACGCAGTGGCGGCAGCGGTTTGCGGCCTACCCGCAAAACAACGGACTGACAGCTCTTCAGTTTACCCTAGACAACGGCGGCTGCAACGTCACCGAAACGTCGGGTCCTACAAATTTCACGCGGTAAATTCGTTTTCTATCCTATTTATAATGTCAAACAACCGCGATAGTCTTCGATTTCATACTTGAATACATATATTTTTTTTTACATTTTTTTAAGGATTTAGGATCACAATAGACCAGGAAAATAACAAGAAATTGTCAGATTTTAGATAAAAAGAATCTTGCCAATTTAAGGGTTAATCGCTTTTGCGGTAATCCTACTAATATTATAAACGCGAAAGTTTGTATGTATGTATGGATGTTTGTTACTCTTTCACGCAAAAACTACTGAATGGATTTTGATAAAACTTTACAATAATATAGCTTACACATCAGAATAACACATAGGCTATAATTTATAAAGATATAGCGTGAATTATCTAAAATATGACGATAACTGTCAAGAAAGTAGGAAAAAATCTAAGAAATTGACATTCGAAATTTAAATTCTATCCTACTATCCTACTATCCTACTAATATTATAAACGCGAAAGTTTGCATGTATGTATGGATGTTTGTTACTCTTTCACGCAAAAACTACTGAATGGATTTTGATGAAACTTTACAATAATATAGCTTACACATCAGAATAACAAATAGGCTATAATTTATAAAGATATATGGTTTTCTATCATCATTATCACAATTTTCCATCACCACGCTGAAACCGCTGGGCGCAGCTAGTAATAAATAAAACAAGACATTTATGACTCGCAATACATGCGTGTATTGTTCATTTTATTTATTCATATTGTTATTTAATAAAGAAAGGCACATAATGTCATAAAAAATTTGCTTAACCCATGGGTCTTCAACCCGCGGTGGCGTTCTTGGCGGCCCGCTTGCGCCCGCGCCCGCCCGCTACTACGGCGGGTAGCGACGGACACACTCGTTTCGTTCGCTCGCTGAGTGCGTTGATGAGAGTTGAATAGAAAACACGTTGCAACCTGCAACCTTGAGACCAGTTTGAGAATTGCAACGACCACTATAGGGGCAGATATTGATAAAATATCTAAGACTAAACAATGTCATACATATCATTGATTGAATTTTATTAAAATATATTTTTGTTGGTAAAATTTTATAATAAATAACTTCAACGATTTTTGTTCTTCAATTACTTAAAGTTATATTGGAATATTTTGTTCGTGTTGCGGCCCACCGAACCAAAATCAAAGTATTGTCGACCCTTGACCTCAAAAAGGTTGAAGGCCCCTTGGCTTAACCCCTCGAGCCGCGAGATTTAGCGAGCACATGTCTTTGAAAGATGATATATAATTATGGAAATTTTAGATTATGGCGACTGGGACCAAAATATTAATTTCTCCCAAACCGTTGTTGCACTTTAGAATTGTTGCATATTAGAACTTTAGAATACTAACTTTAGAGTCCCATCGGTCCCAACGAGGCGCAGCTGTGCTTTTACGTTTGAGTCCAATCGGTCCCTCTGAGGCTCGAGGGGTTAAGTTTAAAATATGTTAAAATAGGCTCAAATTTGTCCTAACAAACTTTTACTACTAATCTTACATTAAATTATGCCGATTTCCTGAGTTGGCCCTGTCCTGGCATATATTTTTGGCTTCATGCACTATAAAAATAAATAAAAATAAAATACAAACGGAGCTGCCATGGAATTCACCGACCAAAAATCGGGCCCATCATATATAATTATTACACTTCTGGGAGGTGAAGGGTGGATTCCGGACTTACGACCGGCGGTGGTAGGTTTAGGACAGCTGTCTTGCCACATGTGAGCGTTCATCTTACCACCCATTCACTCCCCCTTCGAAGCCATAGAATTTGAGATGCAGAAATCGCGGTTTTAGATAATTTTTCTAGAAAGGAGTTGATTATTTTCCTGGAGACCAAGATCTTTAAAAAGGTGAAACAAAGATTTAGCTGGCAGGCCACGAGCGCCTACTTCCACCGCGTGAAGGTGAACAGTGAAGCCGTTCCGGGTGATGGCATTTGCGAGGACATGGTATTTATTTAATTTGTACTCGTGGTCTTTTGGGATATTTGATTCCCATGGAACAGTTAACTCTACGATAAGGACCATCTTCCGAGATAGGGAGTAAAGAGTTATATCTGGATGCAGGGCTGTGCATCCGAGACTTTCGGGGAATTTATACTTCTTAGAGACTGAATCGACCTCCATAATCCAATCTGAAGCTTTCTCAATTCTTGTTATTCTCATGCATTCCCGTATTTTAGCTTTTTTTTACTAATAACCTCTTAAAATAAAAAACAATGTTACGTAACGCATTGTTCGAACCCCCCTCCTGCCCCTGTAATGCATCATAACGTTTTACAAGACCCCCTAATCCCCAAATTGCATTAAGTAATACTTGAAAGTCCCCTAACAAGAGAGAATTCATAAAAAAATGATATTGTTAGTATTTACAAACAAAATCAACCGAAAACGGTGCCTCATCATTTTTGATAGTAAAGGCTGGCTTCTGAAAGATTTAAAGGATAGTTTCCTATGTCTAATAGGCAGGGTTACGATGATTTAAATCATTTGATTTAAATCGGTGATTTAAATCGCGATTTTAATAAAGTGATTTTTAAAAAAAAAAAAATTATTCAAATGAATATTTTTTTACTGCAACCAAAAAAACCTCAACCTCAGCCAAAAAATGTCAAGGGACTTTGGAGTATAACAGAAGAAGAATTGGATATAATCAAGATACTGCTAAGTACAGTTGCTTCATCCGCTGGGGTCGAAAGAATATTTTCGGCATTCAATTTGGTGCAAAGCAAAATAAGAAATAGATTAGGCAACGAGAAGGCGGCTAAATTAGTCTTCCTTTTGAAAAAACTAAATTCGAACAAATTACAAAACCAGTAACATATAAGTTACTGTTACTAATATAATAATGTAAGTATAATGTAAATATCAGTAAGTGACTGCGACTGCGGTGAAACCCATATGGTTTAATTTATGTTAATTTATTAATTTTAAGACCTTTTTTCCTTCTTCACTTCTTGATAGATATGACAAAAACGCTACAGTATTTCTGTTTTAAAAAAAATCATTAAAAAATGTTTTTGATTTAGAAGAAGTAAGAACTCCTTGATTTTTGTACATTTTACAATAGTTTTTGTTAAATATATGGCAAATAAATATGCTACTGTGTTTTTACTTTTTAAAAGAACTAATTTATGTTGATTATTGTGAATGTTATTAAAACATATTTAAATAAATAACAATTGTATTGTGTTTTTCCTGACTTCCAAATAAAAAAAAATACAAATAGTAGTAGTAGATAGAGTGGAGGGCTTGTTTCCAGCCCTTGATGTCACCTAGATCTGTAAGGTCTTTTGTAACTACCCACTGTGTGGTTAGGTCAGTGGTCAGCTAGTAGCCCGGTACTTCTTACCAGTCCAAGTAGGTCACTGACCTTCAGGTTGGGCAGATCGCTGGGTTCGAGAAAGGCTCGTCCCAGTAAACTGTGTCTTTTGGCGGCGAGCCCTGGACAGCGACCAACAATGTGTATGCTGTCTTCAGGTTCCTCGCCACATATTCGGCAATCCTTGCTCTCAGTCAAGCCAAGGTTGAATAGATGAGCTCTAAGGGTCGTGTGTCCGGTGAGGAGACCGATAGTGGTTCTAAGGTTCTTCTTGCTCATGTCAAGTAGGGCCTTGGTTTTCTTCTGTAGTGGTTGCTCCATCGTGGCTTTTGCCTGGCGACATCCCTGACTCTGTTTCCAGGAAGCCCGATGTTCCTGCTCCAAGCAGTCCCTGATGATTTTCTTACCTGTAGCGAAGGGGACCCCTACAGCTGGCTCCACTGGGCAATCCAGTGTGTCCAGTTTCGCCAGTCTGTCGGCCTCTTCGTTTCCGGGTATGCCTTGGTGACCCGGTATCCATATTAGGGTGATTTTGTTGGATTTTCCCAATTTGTTGAGCTCCTGCATGCAGTCCCAGACCACAGAAGATTCTGTGGTGGCTTTAGCCAGGGCGTCCAGTGCTGCTCTGCTGTCAGAGCAGATGAGGATTTGTCTGTTTTTTACCTCAAGTCGACTTTGTAGTTTTATGCATTCCAATATGGCAAATACCTCGGCTTGGAAAACCGTGGCGTATTGTCCAAGGGGGATGCTGATTCTGTGATACAAATATTAAAAAATCAAAAAAATCTGATTTAAATGAAATAAATCCGATTTAAATCAAATTAATCCGATTTTTTTTGTTTTTTAAAAAAGTCATGATTTTTATCAACCCTGCTAATAGGGTTTCTGCTATTTTTTGACGGCGTGGCATAGTTCATTAACCCTTGGAGTAAATGGGTATTTTCATGGATGCATCTGTCTCTTTTGCAGGATTTTCGGCGACATCGACCTTAAAGTACTATAACTACGAAACTACTACACCAATCATAAAAAGAACAACTGCACAATGATTGCATTGAAATTTCGAATATAGAATATTGAAATATCATTTTGTAAAACAATTAGATAATTATGAATAAATATGAGAACGTCAAAGAAGTGAAAAAAACGCGGAACCAGATCTGGTCGTATCATACTCAACGGATAATTGTTTCACAACCAGATTTGGTCGTATCATACTCAAGGGGTTAATCCACTATTTTACTTCATACTTACTTGTAAGCCTTGATTTTGTCGATGAACAGCTGTTGAATGGGATCGCTGGCCTTGGCCATGGCAGGGGCTAATACTCCGATATTCCGAACGTGAATGGCACCAACACGCACTGCTCCAGCCGTCTTTAATACGCTACCGGTCAGCATCTAAAATAAAATAAATATAACTCTTTATTCGCACTGAAAAATTAAAATACAAGCAAATATATTTAAAAGAATAAAAAACACAACTGCTATTACAGAAAGTACTGCTTCCTACATCTACCAAAATATTATGTACGCTCGTAGACACCTAGCAGAAGTTCCGGTGAATAGTGATTTTCATCATCACGATACGAGGAATAAATCCAATCTCCACATAAACCGACAGCGACTTAGCAAAGTGCGATACGGTTTTATTCACCAAAATTTGATCCTTACTGGAATCAGCCAGAATGGCACTGGTCTGGGGTATGGCAGTACAACCACGAGCGACGTGGACTTGAAGAAGTCTCTTTTGCGGGGAGATTACGACAGCAAGAGTATGGCTCATGCTATTGGCCTTCAATGCCAGAATGATTGGACAACAATTGGGGACTTTTGCATTCCGCCTCCAATGCACTGGAAGGTAATGCTCTATGACTGGACGCCAGAGATGCTGAAATTTTATTTGAATGCCTTTCAGCATACACTTCCTGACCCCAGTAACCTCGCTCGTTGGAGCTTTGCCGAGGATAGTTCTTGTCCCCTCTGTAGCAATACCCCTTGCACAGCTAGACACATTCTAGCTGGCTGCAAGGTGGCCTTAGATCAAGGACGGTACACTTACCGCCATGACAAAGTTCTCGCTGTTATTCGCGAGGTAATTAGTCTCTCAGTGGCTCGTGCCAACAAGGGTTTGACAGTATCCTCCAAACCCCCAATACAGTTTGTGCGGGATGGCTCTAAAGGCAAAAAACATTTAACTACAAAACCTTTCTCAATAATCGAGAAAGCTACAGATTGGATTCTGGAGGTTGATTCGGTCTCTAAGCAGTATAAATTCCCTGAAAGTCTCGGATGCACAGCCCTCCGTCAAGATATAACTCTTTACTCTCTATCTCGGAAGGTGGCTCTTATTGTAGAATTAACTGTTCCGTGGGAATCAAATATCCCAAAAGACCACGAGTACAAATTAAATAAATACCATGATCTTGCAAATGCCGTAACCCGGAACGGCTTCACTGTTCACCTTCACGCGGTGGAAGTTGGCGCTCGTGGCCTGCCAGCTAAATCTCTATTTCACCTCTTTAAAGATCTTGGCCTTTCCAGAAAAATAATCAACTCTTTCTTAGAAAAAATATCTAAAACTGCGATTTGCGCATCTCAAATTCTATGGCTTCGAAGGGGGAGTGAATGGGTGGTAAGGTGAACGCTCACATGTGGCAAGACAGCTGTCCTAAACCTACCACAGCCGGTTCGTAAGTCCGGAATCCACTGCTCACCCCCCAGAAGTGTAAAAAAAAATAGTATTATGATGGGCCCGACTCCGGTCGGTGAATTCCATGGCAGCTCCGTTTGTATTTATATACTTCTATAATAAGATTCCAGAGCAAATGAAAAGCCTCGGAGAGGACCAATTTCAAAAGATAATTATAAATAATTTGGTAAGAAACCCAATTTATAGTACAGTAGAGCGTCGATTATCCGAATGTCGGTCAACCGAACGACCGCTTAACCGAACTGCTGCGGCCGCAGACTCTTGCTTAAAAACAGAACTCGATTGCCATGAATGTGATAAAAAGACGTTCAAGAATGGACGAGGGTTCATGATGCAGATCCAGAGTACCAAATCATGCAGGACAGCGATATTGTAGACCCCGGGACTGATAATGCTGACGCCGCCAGCACCTCATCGACTAGTGAATCAGAAAATGAAGATGAAAATATATCTACACCTTCTGAAGCATTTACATGTCTAGCTACTGTCTTGCGATGGTTTGAAGCTCAAAATGAAAGCGACCAGTATCAGATATCTGTACTGAAAAAAGTGCGGGAATTAGCTGCTCATAGGCGGGTAGGCTTGCTTCGACAGACCAAAATTAAGGACTTTTTTAAGCGTTAATTAGTTCTTCTTCATGTACGTATGTATTACATACACACATATCTATTTTGTTCATGGGATTACTACTCACTATTGTAATAAATAAAAACAGTTAAAACAGATTACATAGATAATACATATTATTATGTCCATATATGATTTTATTGGGGGGCGCCAGTTTTGCATGCGGCAGTCTTGCACAAATGTCACTTTTGACATTTCCAAATCTGTTGAGGGCAGATTTGCAGGAGGCAACCTTGCAGGCGGCAACCTTGCAGGCGGCAACCTTGCAGGCGGCATTTTTGCAGACGGCATTCTTGCAGAAAGCAAACTTGCATACAAACCCGAAGTTAGCAACGTTTGAGAATGGCGCATTAGGACATGATTACATGAATAAAATAATTTTATATTATTTTACAAACCAAAAATAAAGCAGTAAAGCGGTCATATGTTATTAATTTTAAATTTAGAAAAAGAAGTAGCAAATTATCATGTCAGGGTAAATTAAAGTGGTGAATATTTTTACCTCTCCACATTTAATTACCGGCATCCTTGTAGTGGATGATTCAGTACATCAAACTAAACATTAAAAAAAATGTTTTAAGTTTTTCTGTTAGGTTAGGTTAGGTTAGGTTTTTCTTTCCCTAAAATCGAAGTGACATTAATTACCGGCATCCTTGTAGTGGATGATTCAGTACATCAAACTAAACATTTAAAAAAATGTTTTAAGTTTTTCTGTTAGGTTAGGTTAGGTTAGGTTTTCCTTTCCCTAAAATCGAAAGTTGATTGCTGAGATCCGCGATGGAGAGGACACTCAAAGAAGTGGACTGGTTTCCGTACCCTGACATATGAAAACGCGGCTTTTGTCGATTTCTACTCTGGTAACACTAAATTTTAAATACGATGTTTTGCTTCTAACTTCATTTTCTGCAAAAATGCCGTCTGCAAAAATGCCGACCCTCGAAACGTCAGTTTGACATTTGCAAAACTGCCTTCTGCAAGATTGCCTTCTGCAAAACTGCCGCCTGCAAGAATGCCGTCTGCAAGATTGCCGTCTGCAAATCTGCCTTCTGCAAGTTTGATGGGACCCATTTTATTAATACAGTTTTTTATACAGTTCGATTATCCGAATAAATCGGTTTTCCGAACACCTTTGTCCCCCAATTAGTTCGGATAATCGACTCTCTACTGTATAACAAAGTTTGAAAATTCCGAGTAAACAGAAAAATATAATAAAATCTAAGCTACATATTTTTAAAATTATAGGTAAAAAAAAACAGAAAATCATCACCTGCTCCAGCTTGGAAGAAAGTGGAACTTTTTGTCCAACCAAGTATTCAAAATTAATACTTGGCCCAAGCTGCACTGGAACCGTTAACTGCCTCTAGGGTTGCCAACGGTTCTCATGCAATTGCTGCCACTATGGCATACTGTCTTGTTCATGGGGTAAGCTCAACTCTTGGCTCAGCGCCTATACAGTAGCCTCCTCGCATGAGTTCTATCCTGGGAAGGACTCTGTGTCACAGGACATCATGCTGGTAGATCAGTTTCCCTTGAATAATGACACTCGGGTGCTACTGGGCGGTTTGTGCACTATACGGCGACATCCAAACGACTGTGCACTTCGGAAAATGACTGGAGGAGGCGGCATACGGTTTCCTAAGCAGTGGAGATGGCTGTTGAGCTTATGTAAGCCGCGCCGACAAACTTGCTAAGACGGGAGCAAAGGGAACGTTATACGGCCCTGAACCTTGTTGGGGCGTACCGAAAAGCCTTGCAAACCAAATGCTCAAAAGACGGAGAATTGTGGCCTGAACAAACACATGTACAACCTCAAGCTCCGAGACAAGAAAACATGCAGGTTCTGCCAAGGGGCAGAGGAAACTACCCTGGACCTCATGTGCGAGTGTGGTCCGCTGATGTGTAAAAGATACACCCACTTGGGTCATTACCTGAAAAGGTAAAAAGTCTGACGCTAAAAACCTGTTGCGGTTCTTAAATGACACAAGGCTAAGCTCAGAACTATAGTAGGTGGCGAACATAATAAATCAGCAATGGTCGCAGTGTTACTAGGCTCATAAAGACCTTACAAAAGCCCCAAACAATAAATAAATAATATGTCAGCCGCTCTGGAAACGACCAATTGGCCACCCGATTTCGAGTTCAGAGCGAGTAAAGGACGCAATGGTCCGCAATAAATTCGAACCAAATTAGTTACCACTGACATATAGTAGAGGCCGCACAAGCGAATTCAATCCGTGACTAGACTAGAGACTGGATAAATCCGTACAAATCTGCTAGTCAGGGGCGAGGTGCTGGGTGGCCCGCTGGGTGCTTCTCAGTGCCTCGCTTAAGGCGTTGGTCTCTGACGGGCTAGTTGGCACAGCTAGTTTGTGGATTGTTTAGTCGCTAAGCCTCAACGCTCAGCCCAGGTTGAAAGAACGATCACATATTGTTATACCTCCTGTGTCGACGGGTTCACCCGTTTCAGCAGACACTTCAATGCCTCTATGCAGATAGAATATGTCCTTTACAGTATCTAGTTATCATCACGAGTTAAGGAGTTATTGACGTTGGAAACCTATGTAAAAATGCGACGGCGATAAATGACGTATTGTGAATGTTTCTCGTGAACATCTTGCATTTCGATACAAGGCAAGATAGTCGGACCCTGGCTCCGGAATCTTCGAAAACGGTTCCACAAACCCGATAGCACTTTCCAAGGTTTTTTCGTTGTAGATTCTTTTAATACTTCAATTTAATACCGTAAAAACGACGGGTATATGCGACATAACCTCTATGTTACATAACTGTCAAAACTTGCTATTTTTTTATCGAAATGAATGCAAAAATAGAGCAATGAATCAGAATTGTGCCTTTATTATTGTAATAAACATAAGAATCTCACCTTTCAATCGTTTCTTCGGACGAAAATATCCAGGAGAAATACAGAAATTGAAGAAAAATTGACAGCTGAGTTTTCTGTAGTGCTGGGCGTTCGGCGAAAGAGCGTTGTAGATTATCGATTTTTGAAGTCTTTTATGGAAGGTGTCAAGGCGTACATCGCTATGATTGCAATTTTGGTGGGAAGGGTAGGGCTGGGTGATATACTGTCGAAGATGATACAATTAATTACAAAGCGTATTAAATTTATATACTTTATTTATTTATTTATTTAAGAATTAATTACTATAAAACATTGATTTGCTTACAAAAATAACAAGAACCGAATGGCAAAACCTTAAACTTTTGCTTATTTGATTCTGTGACCCAACTGGGACTAGCCCGTTCTAGGGTGGACAGGACTCTAATATTACAATCAAGTTTGCTTGATTGCTTGGATCAAAGTCGTTTACAATTACGTCTACAATATAAGAGGTCGCTTACAGTTTGCCAACCAGAATTGTTCTACGAGACGCAGAATGTAGATGGCACGCATAGGTAGAAAATGATTAATCTTCTTATAATCAATATGTTCAATATGGCGACTTCCGTGGTATAACATTGGTTTAATTAACAGTATGGCGGCGCAATCTAGATAACACTCTAAATACGCCTATATTTACACAGTATACCAACCAGTAGCTTTACTCTCGAGCTACAAGGCAATGCAGGAAGAGGATACGAGGAATGTGGGGAGAGAGGTCCTCTCTCCGACGACGAACGCGAACATTTTGCATTATGGCCAGGTAAAAGATGGAGACCTTTTCGAGCATTCGGACATCTGCGTAGGCCGAGTAGCAGAATTTTCTGGCGAGCAAATGCGAGCTCTTACGACTCGTGTCGTATTCGTTTTGATTCCAATTTTCTAAGAGAAGCTACTGTCTGGGGTATACTGTGCTATATAAATATATCTATACTAATAATAAAGCTGAAGTGTTTGTGTGTTTAAACGCGCTTATCTTTGGAACTACAAGTCTGATTTGTGCATTCTTTTTCTCAAAATTATTTTGCATTTGAAAGCCTAATTCTCGAGAAAAGTTATAAGCCTTTTAATATAACGTTATGACCCACGATCCGAGTAAAAAGGACGCTAAGCGAAAACGAAGTAATTGCGCGGACGGGCGATGCGACGCCGAGAGTCGGGGGTCTAGGGCAGACGCTCGACGAGAACCGAGCACTACCGAGAAGAGCCGAACTGTGCATGCCTTAGGCAAGGCACTGCGATGCGGTACGATTTTTATGCCGAATGGACAAAACACCGCATTTTTGCGATACGCGTACTGCGTTTTTGTTCTAGCACTGCGTTGGCAGCACTTATAATGTTCAATAATCCAAGTATGTTTTATACATAGTTCGTAGGTAATAAATCATCGCAGCAATCGAAGCAACATCTAGTATTTTTCTCACTTTTTATCTTTATTATAAAAGAAATTCTATTTAAAAAATCATTGATATTAAAAGATCTTTTTTTAAAAGGAAATTGCGTCTCATTTGATGTTGGTAATATTTGATAATAAAGTACATTTCCATTATGATTTGTTTTTAATGGCAATCCTGCCACTGTCCTTTCGCTCTCTCACCGCAAAACAATGCAACAATCCACAGGATTTAAATCCGGCCCGATTTTTTTTCCGTAGTGCGCGCGGGTCCATGGACGTCTGTAGCCCAGTATACCAGACAGTAGTTTCTTTTAAAACAAAATTGAAATCAAAGCGAATAGGTCACGAGTCGTAAGGGTTCGGATATGGTCACCAGTGTCCTGCTACTCGGCCCACGCTCGAAATAGCCACACGCTCGAAATGTCGCCAGACTTTACCTGCGCGTAATGCTAATCGTTCGCTTTCGTCGGGACGTACCTTTCTGTCCACATTCCTCGCACCCCCTTCCCGCAATGCCCTGTAGCTCGAGAGTAAAGCTACTGGCGGCTATACTGTGTCTATAGTCACAAATTCTCCGGAAATAAAACGAATCGCAGTGCGCGGTCAGCCTTATCTAGAACAGGGTGCGGAGAAAATTAGACTAAATCCACACGATAATATGACAAAAAATGTCTACGCCAAAGAAATCTAAATTATTTATAAATAATCAAATTTCTTTAAAATTAAACGGCCTGTGAAACCGCGGTGCACAGCTATTAAGCCACTTATAAAAATTAAAAGTGGTCAAAATAATCATAATCTTCATCGTTGTCAAATAGTCATAATCGTAATCTAATAATCAGTTATAAAATAATTCAATATGCCAAATAAATGGGCTTAATTACAATATAATTTGAGGATTAAATCTCAATATAAAGATTTTTCACCCATTTCATACTTTCCTGTGATAATACTCGTTCCAAGATATCAGAATGACTACAAACGATTCCGCACAACTCTAACACATGAAGAGACTGTCAAAAAAAAACAAAACGTCAGCTTTCCTCATCGTTTTTGTTTATAATTTGTAGAAATATCCTTTCTTGTGTTAAAAATCGTGCGATTAACGTTGTATTTCGGTAGAAATGACCCGCCACGCTCGAAATTGCACAGCGGGAGCTGTCTACACGTATCACGAGAAGAAAAAAGATGCCGCCGCGTCCGGATACGGAACGCAAGCCGAAAGGGTCGGGAAAGATTCCGTGAAGAGTTTCGACTGCTGTAGCTTGACGCTGCAACCTTGCAGGAACCCAGTAATTACCAAAGAAGGCTTTCTGTTCGACAAAGAGGCGATACTACAAGTAAGTTACCCAAAGGCGTGACTTGCGAGTGTTTCATCGAAACATTGAACAAAACCAATTGTTTTCATACAAAGGCGCGTATGGTAAAGGCCGGGACACACATGGCCTCACCGCGCCCGCGCCGTGTCGCTACCGTGTGTTAAACGTCGCACGGGAAAGTATCGCATGGGAATGGGAAAGTATCGCATGGGAATGGGAAAGTACCGCATTAAGCCCACCTTAATGCAAAGGCACCAACACCACCGCACTGTGCCCGACTAGTTTAGTTTACTTTTTGGCGGGCATGGTGCAGGTAAGGTTTCAGGCTAAACATTTTCGCTAACAATTTTATTTTAAACCAGCTGAGCGCTGCGGTTTCCCCCGCTTGTTTAATTTAAAAGAAATCGGATTATTTACATATAATTTCGAGTACTTTGACATAGAAAATATTTTGTTATTTTTTAGTAAATAAAATACAAACGGAGCTGCCATGGAATTCACCGACCGGAGTCGGGCCCATCATATATATATATTTTTTGTTTTATTTACACTTCTAGGAGGTGAAGGGTGGATTCCGGACCGACGACCGGCGGTGGTAGGTTTAGGACAGCTGTCTTGCCACATGTGAGCGTTCACCTTACCACCCATTCACTCCCCCTTCGAAGCCATAGAATTTGAGATGCATAAATCGCGGTTTTAGATATTTTTTCTAGAAAGGAGTTGATTATTTTCCTGG
Source organism: Micropterix aruncella (assembly GCA_944548615.1). Taxonomy (NCBI): domain Eukaryota; kingdom Metazoa; phylum Arthropoda; class Insecta; order Lepidoptera; family Micropterigidae; genus Micropterix; species Micropterix aruncella. The sequence continues at coordinate 3,494,722 of OX155974.1, forward strand.
AGAGACCGAGATCTTTAAAAAGGTGAAACAAAGATTTAGCTGGCAGGCCACGAGCGCCTACTTCCACCGCGTGAAGGTGAACAGTGAAGCCGTTCCGGGTGACGGTATTTCCGAGGTCATGGTATTTATTTAATTTGTACTCGTGGTCTTTTGGGATATTTGATGAAAACACAGTAACTTCATTTACTGTGTTTATACAAGTTTGGTTCTTTAAAATCACGAGTTGGAGTACTATAAGGCAAATTTTTCGGTTTGTCTGTCGATGGATGGTTACCGAGATACCTTAGATAAATACACAATATTTATTTAAAAATCTGAATATTTTAAATAAAAAACACTATGTATAATTTTTTAAGTTAAAATACAGTAACCTATTATTTAATATGATCTTTTTTAATACTTATAAGCATTTAAGAAATATTTTTGTTTGGTTACAACACGGCTTCTTCAGATACTGTGGTTTTAGGTAAAATTTTGTTAAAAGTTAAATTATTAATACACGAATTAATCACAGTATCTCAATTACTGTGATTAAGGTGCCGGCAGTTTTTTATTTATTAAAAAAAAATACATGGTTAGAACACAGTAATGGGTAAAATTTACCTATAATATAGTAACCACTCAGTTACGGTGTTATAGCTTAAACATATAAAATTTATCAAATGATTTTCCTATTTTAAAACACAATATCTAATTTAATTAATTAAAGAATTATAATTTAATATATATTTTTATGCAGAATTGAAGTTCTAACTATGCTTTAACATTAAAGATTAAAAGAAATAATCTATATTGATTACTTTGTTCATGAAAACAAATATTTAACAACTGAACTTTGACCGCGGTTTTCTCAAAACGTCTTTTTTCAAGTTACTGTGTTTTCATTTACGACGGCAGTATTGGAGGTGCTACCCAAAAGTTGCGGTATTTTACCAAAAAAATGAAATAGCTTATCATAACTTCTAATTTTCACCGTCTCCTTCAAAATAGACCCCTTGGGAATTAGTACAGCGATCCCAGCGTTTTTTCCAGGATTCCATGCATCCCTGGTAGTCTGCATGTGTAAGTGTTCGAAGCACATTCAGCGTTTCTTTCTGTATTTCCTCAATTGTGTTAAAACGACAGCCTTTTAATTGAAATTTTTTTTGGGAAAGAGAAAGTTGGTGAGATGAAGTTAAGGCTACTGAATAGGAGTTAAATCGTGAGCTGGACCAATCCGAAAACACGATGAATCTTATGGCCCAAGCTGCACGAAACCGTTCCCTACTGACAAAGTGACCAATGTGAAGCACACGACAAGACCTAATCTTTATTTTACTGATTGCAGTACATTGTCACAAAGAAAAACGAGTACAGCCGGAAGCTCAAAGAGTTTGAGAGGGAGAAACGGCGGGAAGAGGACGAGCTGAACGAGCTGGCGGCCGCTGAGAAGGAGTCACGACTGATCAAATTCATGAACAGCGAGAAAAACATTGCGAGTAGTTCTGCGGCCGGAACATCAAGCGCGCCGAAGCCTTCCACATCCGTCTCTAACATGGCCAATGGGCAAGATAAGAAATTGCCGAGTTTCTGGATCCCATCCGAGCTACCAGACGCCAGACGAACCAAGTACTTACTTATTTAAGATACATAAAGATTTATTTTATGTTATTTACATTTTCATAAGATTATAGGTTTTTTTATATCAGAGATTTTCATGAGATTATAGTGTTTATTATATTCTTATAGGTTTTTATTGCTAGGTATAGTTTGTGACCGATTTTTATAGATGTAGTAATTTTACTCTATGTCAGATATTAGGAGTTAATGATTTGTTACATGTCATGCGTTGCGGCTCAGGTTGCTTCGAACACAATTCTCTCTTGGCTGCTGCAATTAAGGATGCGAGACAGCACGAACGCCAAATCAATGTATGCTGGCTCGACCTAGAGAATGCCTTTGGGTCAGTTCGGCACAGTCTCCTCCACTTTGCGCTCCGCTGGTACAACTTCCCACCTATGGTGCGTGACATTGTAGCCTCTTACTACTGTCTGATGTTCCGGAAGCTAACGGGCCCATGATGAGGTGGCCACGATGACCCATGTGTTCAGGGTCGGTCACACTCACGGGTCAACACCCATCCGATGGCCTCCACGCATGGGGTGCGAACCTGGGTAGGACACTGGGTCAACCAGTCTCCCCTAGGCACCAAACCTCTGGCGCTCCTGGACGGTCTGCGCACCGAGCGGCGCAAGCCAATCGACTGTGCTCTCCGACTAACAGTCGGGGGAGTCTGGGAACTGTATTGTTTCCTATAGAGCGGGGGTGGTTGTCTACCTTACGGTGACTGCTCTTGAAATGACCATTGGCCATCCGATCCCGGTTCAGAGTCGGGCAAAGGACGCCTTGGTCCGCGATAGATTCGGTGCACACCGTTTCACCGCTTCCTAAGGGAGAGGACCGCGCAAGCGACCTCGAACTCGGAACCAATCGAGAGACCGGAGAAATCTGGTCACAATTGGAAGTAAGGGCGCGAGGGTCGGCCCGCCAGGTAACACTGGCTATCTCGCGGTAAGGCGTTGGCTTCTTGCGGGTTGTGACGTAGCTGGACGTTGGATTTGTTCTGTCCAAAGTCTTCTACGTTCACTGCAGGGCGACAGAACGAGAAAATCGTTAAAACGTCCTGTGTTGACGGGCTCGCCCGTTGTAGTTGACATCGCAAGTTGTCTGATGTTCCATGTCAAAATGCAAGAATGGACTACCTGCTCTATATTAAATTAAATTGGACTTTTTCAGGGCTGTTGCCTCTCTCCGACGATATTCAATATCGTTTTCAATATACTGCTGGAAAACCTGACCCAGTTCGACAAGAAGTGGGGTTACCGTTTTAAAACAGACGGCCAATAAACCTCGTCGTGCCTCGCTTTTGCCGACGACCTAGCTTTTATCACTAGGAGCCCCAAGCAGCTTTCCCTGCTATTACAGAAAGTGGAGCTGTTCTGCGACTGGTCAGGCTGTATAAAAGTGAAGCCCTCCAAATGTTTTTGCCTTGGACTCACCCGCATAGACACAAAATTTACGTCCTATGACCCAAAATTGGTCTATAAGGGCTCTATTATCTCCCTTATAGACCTAAATAGCCACTTTAAATTTCTTGGCAGGAAAATCACCTGCCAGGGAAAAGACCTCTCTGGCGATCATGTTATAGAACATTTCAGTAGTTACCTGGAAAAGATAGATGCATTGCTAATTTCTGACCCTCGTAAGGCTTGGATCTATGACAACTATCTAACTTCACATTTGTCATGGCCCTTTCTTATTTACGATTTCACCAAAACCCAACTGTCTCGTCTGGATGCACTGGTGACAGCTAGTTTAAAATCCTGATTGTCCTTAGCCAAACCAGCTGACCCCTCGACTCTCTTCAGGTCCAAACACAATTTTGGGCTAGCTCTAAAACTGTCCTCTCTGCCCTACGCCAACTCCAGAATAACCAAAAATTCGATTCTAAGCAATTCCAAGGATCAGGCAATATTGAAGCACGTAATAAGTGGCCGTAGTGAGTCAAATGATCTACAAGCCCGCGTAGACTTCCACAAAAAGTTCCTTTCCACAAAAAGTATCATCTACAACGGCCGAACCCGTTACTCCAGGAAGTTATAACGATATTGATCGTTCTTTCAACCTGGAGTGGATGTAGAGACTTAAGGTCCCCATTCATGGGCACTCTATTTGGCAAAGCTCCACTTAATCTCTCCAAATCAGTGCATTATGTTGTCATGAATGTAAAAAACCGCATGGATTGTATGACATTGAATTTCGGCATGTTGGATTTCCAAACATTTTAAAATCCAGCGCGGCGCGGCTCCGATTGCCGTGAATGTAAAACTCACGTGATGTGTCACCGTTCCTCGCCGCTTTGCTCGTAAGTGTCAAAACCGGAATCCATTTTGAGCTCAGTCGGCTAGACGCTGTGGTGATGGTTGGACACGTATCGTTACTTGTTCTTACTCTGTAGTTGGAGTCGCTCTGCCGTATTTATTATGCTGGGAAAAGAGTTTGTTTTGGAGGTGATTGAAATGCACAGAAAATCACCATGTCTCTGGAAAAGTACTCATCATGATTACCATGACAAAAACAAGCGTAATGCCGCTTCAGAAAAATTATACTATTGTTCCAGAAGGTTGACCCTAACGCTAACAAGAATACAGAAGTACAAAAAAAATGTGTCTTTTCTCAATAATTAAGAAAGCTTCAGATTGGATTCTGGAGGTCAATTCGGTCTCTAAGCAGTATACATTCCCTGAAAGTCTCGGATACACAGCCTTCCGTCCAGATAAAACTCCTTACTCTCTATCTCGAAAGGTGGCCCTTATTGTAGAATCAACTGTTCCATGGGAATCAAATATCTTAAAATACCACGAGTACAAATTAAATAAATACCATGATCTCGCAAATGCAGTAACCCGGAACGGCTTCACGCGGTGGAAGTTGGCACTCGTGGCCTGCCAGCTAAATCTCTGTTTCACCTCTTTAAAGATCTTGGTCTTTCCAGACAAATAATCAACTATTTCCTAGAATTATCTAAAACTGCGGTTTGCACATCTCAAATTCGAAGGGGGAGTGAATGGGTGATAAGGCGAACGCTCACTGTCTTAAACCTACAGCCCATCATTAGTTCAGAATCCACCACTGACTACCCAGAACTGACTACCCAGAAGTGTAATAATCGTATTATGACGTCCGATAATGTATGACTAACTAAATCGACCTCCAGAATCTAATCTGAAGCTTTCTCAATTATTGTGAAAGGTTTTGTTGCAGAATGTTTCTCGCCTTTAGAGCCATCCCGCAAAAACTGTATTGGGAGTTTAGTGGGTACTGTCAGACCCTTGTTGGCACGAGCCACTGACAGACTTATTTATTACCTACCGAATAACAGCATGGACTTTGTTGTGACGGTAAGTGTACTGTCCTCGATCCAAGGCCACTTTCCAGCCTGATAATTATGTCTAGCTGTGCAAGGGATATTGCTACAAAAAGGACATGAACTATCCTCGGAATAGCTCTAACGAGCGAAGGGTCTGGGAGTGTATGCTGGAACGCATTTGTATTTATTTCTATATACCATAGAACTGTTCTCTTTTTAACACGCTTTTATTAGGTCGACCTGTATGTAACTATGTAATGGAATCTAAGGTTACTAATTTAGCCATCTTCCAAGGATCGTAGCGTCATGAAAATTGGCAACTGTATGTAGTTCTGATGACAATACAATAATATGGTACTGTCGAACTGATCTGATGATGGAGTCGGAAGATATAAACTGGAACTTCATGATGGAACATCGTATCATAGCTGTGTTTGGACTTGTTAGAATAGTCTCGGAATGAACTTTAACCACGATTAGGTTTCAAGGTCTGATGATGAAGCCGGAAGACAGGAACTGGCATTTCATGATGGAATATCGTATCATAGTCGTGTTTGCACTTGTGAGAAAGGTCACGTAATGGACTTTGAACACGATCAGGTTTCAAGGTTATAACAAACCTATTATATATTGACTTGTAAATATTAAGTGTAAATAGTGTAAATATTGATATAGGTGCCTGTAGAAAGCGTGTTTTTTGTGTTTTTTTTAACTATTAATTTATTTTCTGTCAATAGGATAGACAAACCAGAGTCTACGGTACTATGCCCTCTAAGCAACAGACCGCTCAAGATGAAAGACTTGATTGAAGTCAAATGGACCCTAGTCAAAGATCCCGATGACAAGAAGTCGCTAATTGCCAAAGAAAATCGTTACATGTGTCCAGTCACTCATGATATTCTGAGCAATTCAGTTCCCTGCGCTGTGATAAAAACCTCTGGTAAGTTGACCATAACATCATAGTTCACTATTTTTACTTTGCGAGAGGAGGGGTTAACCCTTTCTCTCGCAAAGTAAAAATTCAGCTATCACTTTTGCGCGCGACATTTTCGCTCGTAAAATCGGCGCGAGTCGACGACCTTTACTTGTAAACCACTATACGGATCATAAAAAAATTTACTGTAAAATGATCGCATTGAAATTTGACATATAAAAAATTATAACCTGGAAATTGGGGGAGTCGGCCGTTGGTCCCGCAAGGGACGTTACGGAGTCACCGAGTTAATGGCTAAAGCCCCCTACTGATACGCAGAGTGCAAGGGATCAAATATTATATTTCATTATATTATATTCATATTCAATTGGCTAAGGATAATATCACTCTTTGGGCCCACCAGGGTGGCCCATAACCAGGGTTGGCTTGATTTTCCCCAACCCGAAAAAACCCACTGGGTTAAATTGGGTAAAACCCACCTGATAAAACCCGAGGGTTTTTGACGAATGTGGGTTTTTGAAAAAATACTTGTTTATAGTAATTAAATCAATGAACGGATATAGCATTTATATTATATTTTAGCAAAAAGAAAAAAAAGGATGTATTTTGACACACCCAGTCTGTTCCGTAATTTACTCCAGACCATTCCAAATGTTGAGAAGTCTTTCAATTGATGCAGATCTGGCCGGACAAGTATAATGCCGACTACTTTTGGCATGATTTATAAGATAACTTATGGATAATATTGTTGTGTTTGGACTTGTTAGAAAAGTCTCGGAATGAACTTTGACCACGATTAGGTTTCAAGGTCTGAGAGGCAGCAGAAGATGCAAAAACACGGTAGAACACTCAACTTGATTTATTACAAAACTATTACAATACTCTTCAAGCGATAAAGACCCTTATACACACTATTTAGTTCTAAAATCGTTTGTACTACTACTCAATACTTTCGCGCCGAAACGCCGCCAGCACTACTTCTCAATATTTTCGCGCCGAAACAGCGCCACTAGCGGTTGTTAGTGTTAACTCTTATCCTGTTGTGAAAATAAAGGGGATTTCCCCGACAACTGACAATAACGATTTTCGGTGAAATTCCCTTCATGGTAGTGTTACAACTTTATTCAGTAGTAAATAGATTTCGATTGGGAGAAAAAATGCAATAAAATGGTAATAAAATAAAATAAAATGTAAAATTAAAATATATAAAATAAAATACACACGGAGCTGCCTTGGAATTCACCGACCAAAAATCGGGCCCATTATATATATATTTTTTTTGTTTTATTTACACTTCTAGGAGGTGAAGGGTGGATTCCAGACCGACGACCGGCGGTGGTAGGTTTAGGACAGCTGTCTTGCCACATGTGAGCGTTCACCTTACCACCCATTCAATTTGCCACCCATTCGAAGCCATAGAATTTGAGATGCAGAGATCGCGGTTTTAGATAATTTTTCTAGAAAGGAGTTGATTATTTTCCTGGAGAGACCAAGATCTTTAAAAAGGTGAAACAAAGATTTAGCTGGCAGGCCACGAGCGCCTACTTCCACGGCGTGAAGGTGAACAGTGAAGCCGTTCCGGGTGACGGCATTTGCTTTGTACTCGTGGTCTTTTGGGATATTTGATTCCCATGGAACAGTTAATTCTACGATAAGGACCATCTTCCGAGATAGAGAGTAAAGAGTTATATCTGGACGCAGGGCTGTGCATCCGAGACTTTCAGGGAATTTATACTGCTTAGAGACCGAATCGACCTCCATAATCCAATCTGAAGCTTTCTCGATTATTGAGAAAGGTTTCGCAGTGAGATGTTTTTTGCCTTTAGAGCCAACCCGCACAAACTGTATTGGGGGTTTGGAGGATACTGTGGAACCCTTGTTGGCACGAGCCACTGAGAGGCTAAGTACCTCGCGAATAACAGCAAGGACTTTGTCGTGGCGGTAAGTGTACCGTCCTTGATCCAAGGCCACCTTGCAGCCAGCTAGAATATGTCTAGCTGTGCAAGGGGGTGTTGCTACAAAGGGGACATGAACTATCCTCGGCATAGCTCCAACGAGCGAGGTTACTGGGGTCTGGAAGTGTATGCTGAAAGGCATTTAAATAAAATTTCAGCATCTCTGGCGTCCAGTCATACAACATTACTTTCCAGTGCATTGTAGGAGGAATGCAAAAGTCTCCAATTGTTGTCCAATCATTCTGGCATTGAAGGCCAATAGCGTGAGCCATACTATTGCTGTCGTAATCTCCCCGCAAGAGAGACTTCTTCAAGTCCACATCGCTCGTGGTTGTACTGCCGTACCCCAGACCAGTGCCATTCTGGCTGGTTCCAGTAAGGAACTTTTTGAGGAAGTCAACGCGGGCTTGTAGATCATTTGACTCACTACGGCCACTTAATAAATAAATACAAACGAAGCTGCCATGGAATTCACCGACCGGAGTCGGGCCCATCATAATACTATTTTTTACACTTCTGGGGGGTGAGCAGTGGATTCCGGACTTACGAACCGGCTGTGGTAGGTTTAGGACAGCTGTCTTGCCACATGTGAGCGTTCACCTTGCCACCCATTCACTCCCCCTTCGAAGCCATAGAATTTGAGATGCGCAAATCGCAGTTTTAGATAATTTTTCTAAGAAAGAGTTGATTATTTTTCTGGAAAGGCCAAGATCTTTAAAGAGGTGAAATAGAGATTTAGCTGGCAGGCCACGAGCGCCAACTTCCACCGCGTGAAGGTGAACAGTGAAGCCGTTCCGGGTTACGGCATTTGCAAGATCATGGTATTTATTTAATTTGTACTCGTGGTCTTTTGGGATATTTGATTCCCATGGAACAGTTAATTCTACAATAAGAGCCACCTTCCGAGATAGAGAGTAAAGAGTTATATCTGGACGGAGGGCTGTGCATCCGAGACTTTCAGGGAATTTACACAGCTTAGAGACCGAATCGACCTCCAGAATCCAATCTGAAGCTTTCTCAATTATTGAGAAAGGATTTGTAGTTAAATGTTTTTTGCCTTTAGAGCCATCCCGCACAAACTGTATTGGGAGTTTGGAGGATACTGTCAAACCCTTGTTGGCACGAGCCACTGAGAGGCTAATTACCTCGCAAATAACAGCGAGAAAGGGGGCAGGCCCCCATATAATGTATATGGGGGCCGGCCGAAAGGGATACGCGTAGATCTGTCAAACGACGCAAAATGCCTATAGGCATTGTTGGCGCTCAACCGGGTAATTACTCTTGGCGCACTGTAGATGGCGCTCTGGAAATAAAATAATAATATAATTGCAAACGAATGTTGAAATCATAGCTCTTATTATTTTAATATTATTTACATAAAGATTTTTAAAAAATATTTGGTATACAGGTTTCAATATGTAATAATAACGCACTTTAATGTTCAGATAGGCTAATAGATAGCATTCCATTTCTCCGTATTATTTCTGTGATGTAATGAACCTATATATAAATGCGATAGATGGCACTAAAAATTGAATGTTGTTGTTATCATTGGTTAAATTATTGGGTTTTTATAATCAATCAGTCAATCAATCTATTGCGGCCACCTGCCACAATATTGCGATGCCACTGGCACGGAACCGATCAGTGGTCGTTGGGGACCCAGGACTGTAAAAAGAGGTCCCCCCACTCGATCGCCGCTCGCCCTATTACGGGCAGCCAGGTCACCGCGGCGAGCCTCGATAGCCTCAGTTTGCACTTTTACCACCGTTTAACTCTCCCTTTTCTAGCACCAATAAAACGCACTTTTCACTGTTGAAATAACGAGTGTATTCACAACTTATTCTAAACTTTAAACAAAAGTAAAACGTGAAATTATCCTAAAATGTAAAAATACAAAAATGTTATTAATTCTTAAATACTTGCTAGGCGAATAAACCAAAAATCAAACACAAATTCTTAGCCTAGCTTACTTCTAGGTTGGCATATAAAATGTCCACAATCTTATCACAACACACAATCACAAATTAAAGTTTTTTATCACCACTCTCGGTGTCGCAGCTTGCAGCTCGTAGACCGATCCGCGTGTCCAACAGGCGGTCGGGCGATGGTGCTGCGGCGTGCTGCTGGCGGTGGCTTCCTTAGCCGACCGCGGGTTTTCCGCTTGTACTGGAGCGGAGTGTCGGCGGCTTGCAGCGACGCGGCGATGCTGCGGCGTGCTCAAGCTGGCGACGGTTGACGGCAGGCACGTAGTCGGCGCGGCGCGGCGCCCACTTGGCCCGGCGCGGCGTGTGGCTGCGTGTTGCTCGTTCCGGCGCGACCGGCTCCCAGGCCGGCGCGGCGTGGATCTCTCGCAACCGACGCGCTGGTCGGTGCGGCGCGGCGCGGATCTGGCGCAACCGACACTGTTGCGGCCGCTAATAAAACGGCGAGCCGCCAAAAAATCTAATTGATTTTAAAAGGCGGAAGCTGTCGAGGCCGACGTGCAGTTTCCGTCAACCTGAAATAGGGCATAGCATCCGCGTAAATTGTCCTATAAAATGTATGAGCTTAGGTGCGGCGGGACGGACCTCGCAGACGTCGCGTCCCGGCCGAAAACACCGCTCATCAAACCGCAAGAATTTCATGGATTTATTCCAAGCATAGTGGCTGCAAAAGTAAGGGCGATACGCCAGAAATATAATAATTAATTTTAAAGACGAAAACTGGCGAATCCGACGTGCAGTTTTCGTCAACCTGAAATCGGGCATAGCATCCGCGTAATTTTTCCATACAAAATGTATGGGCTTACGTGCGACGGGACGGACCTCGCAGACGTCGCGCCGCGACCGAGGCCACCGTCAACCGATCCAAGAAATCAATTTTATTCGAATATATCTCAGAAATGTTTATTCGAAGCATTAAAACAAGGGAAAAAGATAACGTAAATAAGAATAAGCAGTAAAAAACAACACGGACAAGCCCTGCTCAAGATTCCCATATCGGGCGAAAATATATTGAAGTCGCCAAAGGAAAAATCGGCAGAAAATTCCCCAAATGCGAAAAAGAATAAGCCCAAAGAGGAATGCATCGTCAAAACACCGAAAAATAGAATCGCAGAAGCGAAAAGTCGGAAAAGACGGAGACGGAGAGATCGGCGAGCGCGAGGCCGAGCGCCGGCCAATCAGAGGCCGCCGGCAGAACGGGCCGCGCGCGCGCCGCCGGAGCCGGGGTATAAATATAGCCGCCGGGCGGGGAGCAAATCATTCGCTCTCCGGCCTTGGTGCCGGCAACAAGTGGCCACCCGGCTGCTTAGGGAGTCAAGGCGTCGCGCTGCTGGAAGGAAGACGTCGAGGAAGAAATCGTCGTGGAAGAACAGTCAAGGAGACTGACCAGCCAACCACTCGGTGTAGTGAGTTGGACCTCGCCGCTTCGGGTCGCCGGATCTTCGGGACCTCGGTCTTGGCAGCGGACCGCCAGACCGCGCCATCAGCGGGAGCGACGAGAAGGACGACGCAGCGACGCAGCGACGAAGCAGCCGGGAGCCGGAGGGGAATCGCCGCAGCAGGTATTCGTGTTCGGTATTTCGGGGCGAGGCCAGCGAAACGTGGACGTTTTTGCCGCCGCCGAATATCGACACGGACCGCCTGCGGCAAGCAGCCGAGCTACGCAGGACCGCGTACGCTCCATTGGGGACGCGGAATCGCCGCGTCAGCTGCAACGGGAAGTCGCGGCGACCAGAGGACGCCGCGCCGCACCGACCAGCGAGTCGGTTGCGACAGACGTCGCATCGCGCCAACCGGCGAAGTTGGACGCGTCGGCGACAGCGTGCTGAGACACGCCGGGAAGTCGCGGCGACAGAGGACGCCGCGCCGCACCGACCAGCGTGTCGGTTGCGCCAGATCCGCGCCGCGCCACACCGACCAGCGTGTCAGTTGTGGGCGCCGCGCCGCACCGACTAGCGTGTCGGTTGCGAGTGATCCACGCCGAGCCGCGCCGCGACGGCCTGGGAGCCGGTCGCGCCGGAACGAGCGACACACGCCGCGCCGCGACGGCCTGGGAGCCGGTCGCGCCGGAACGAGCGACACACGCCGCGCCGCGACGGCCTGGGAGCCGGTCGCGCCGGAACGAGCGACAGCCGCGCCGCGACGGCCTGGGAGCCGGTCGCGCCGGAACGAGCAACACGCAGCCACACGCCGCGCCGGGCCGAGTGGGCGCCGCGCCGCGCCGAGTACGTGCCTGCCGTCAACCGTCGCCAGCTTGAGCACGCCGCAGCATCGCCGCGTCGCTTCAAGCCGCCGACACGCCACTCCAGTACGAGCGGCGAACACGCGGTCGGCTAAGGAAGCCACCGCCAGCAGCACGCCGCAGCACCATCGCCCGACCGCCTGTTGGACACGCGGATCGATCTACAAGCTGCAAGCTGCGACAACGACAGTGGTGATAAATAAACTTTAATAAGACATTTTTGTGAGTGATAAGATTGTGGACATTTTTGAATGCCAACCTAGAAGTAAGCTAGGCTAAGAATTTGTATTTGATTTGGTTTATCGTCTAGCAAGTATTAATAACATTTTTGTATTTTTACACTTTAGGATTATTTCATGTTTTTACCTTTGTATAAAGTTAGCAAATAAGTTGTGAATATATCTCGTTGTTTTCAACAGATAAAAGTGTGTTTTATTGGTGCTAGAACAGGGAGAGTTAAACGGTGGTAAAAGTGCAAACTGAGGCTATCGAGGCTCGCCGCGGTGACCTGGCTGCCCGTAATAGGGCGAGCGGCGATCGAGTGGGGGGACCTCTTTTTACAGTCCTGGGTCCCCAACGACCACTGATCGGTTCCGTGCCAGTGGCATCGCAATATTGTGGCAGGTGGCCGCAATATAAGCTGGTCCTTCGAGCCGGATCGCCACCAGTGCACTACCGTAACTCTCCTTAGCACCAATAAAACAATGAGTCTTCGCAGCGGCAAAAGCCGGCACGGCCCTCAAAGGGAGGAGGAGCCTACGACCACCGGCTACCAAAGCGGGACCATGGATCCGAACGTGACAAAAGACGACGACACGGTCACCGAAGCGACAGTACAGGCGACAACGAGTGGCACGGCAGCGATGCGGCGCGGGAACTCGCCTCAGGGGGCAATGGGCCCGCCTGCGAGGCAGCAGCTAACGCCAGCGACACGCATAACAGCAACTCGCCCGCAGCACAGCACGCCTCACTTGGATGAAGCAAACGCCGCAGCGTCGCAAGGTGAGCCCAAGGAAAGACCGGCCGAGTGGGAGGGAAGCCTCTGCAGTCGCGAGACCGGCATGACGCCGCACAGCAGATGCCGACGTCGCTTCGCAGAGGCAGCGAAGCGTGAGCTCCAGGAGAGACAGCGAATCGAAGAAGAGATGCTGGAGCTGCGCCAGGAGAGTCTGCAAAAGCGACTCGACAATCTCCGCCAGTCCACGGCCATCGAGAGAGACCTCATTGAGGCGGAAGAAGAAGAGGCTGAGGAAATGCGCAGCATCGGTCGATCGGTAGCGCAGCTAAACATACCGGTAGAAAAGCCACCGATACCGCAGTGGATTGACAACTCAAAGCAAGCGGTACTCGGCGCAGCTCGACAAAGGCAGCAGCAACGGGACGACGTGCAAGCAACGGCTCCAGCTGCGACACCGCACGCACCAACGGCGTGCGAGGGAATCTTGCTGCGGCAAACACTGCCACGGGAGTTGCCGATTTTCGACGGCGATCCAGAGCGATGGTTGATCTTCGTGTCGCAGTTGGAGCAGCAGACGCTGAGCCTCACACCCAGCGAGGTGCTGACAAGGCTGCAGCGATGTCTGAAGGGCAGGGCCTATCAGGCGGTCTCGTCATTCCTATTTGACCCCGAGCAGCTGCCAAGGATCAGGGAGATCCTGGAGAGGAGATTTGGTCGTCCCGACTTGCTAATCGGGCGCCTTATAAATCAGGTGCGCAGTTTGCGACCACTAACCAGCGACTCAACGACCAGCGAAGAGATAATAGACTTCACTATCACGGTTGGCAACCTGATAGCGTCGTTGAAGTCGCTGAAGAGGCCAGAATATGCCTATAATATGGAGATTCTGCGAGAGCTGGAGTCCAAGCTATCGGGACACCACTTGGCGGGCTGGAGCGAGGCGATCATCGAAAAGCATGAAGGCAACCCATCGCTATTCGACTTCAGCACCTATATGGACAAAATAGGACGTCAAGCTACGGTAGTGAATCGTGCCAACTGGAGTGCCAAACCAAAGGCAAAAGTGCACGAAGGGAAGCCTGCTCCGAAGCGGGTGTACGCGACGGACACGGATGTGCGGGATCCGACACCCGAACGGAAAAAGGCAAGTGCAGTGCGGAAAGACAGTGCGACAGTGCGCGAACCAAATGCGGCCTCGGACAGAAAGGGCAACAGGCCAAAGTGCATAGTGTGTGATCGACAAGGACATGATGTAGCCAAATGCTACAAGTTCTTGAAAATGCCGGTGAGCCGGCGTTCGCAGTTCGCACAAACTTCCGGCATGTGCTTCCGGTGCCTCAAGCGAGGGCACTTCGCGCGGGACTGCCACGACTCTGGGAAGACACACACGCTGCTCATCGTCGAAAGAGGGTCTCCGATGCGCACGGAGCCCAGAGGGAGGGCGACGGAGGCAGCAGCAGCAGCGGACGGACGCGACAGCAGCAAAGCAGTACACACTACACAAGGTAGGAATTTGAGTAGTAAAAACATTTTGTTGCGCGTCATACCAGTCACGGTGAAGGGCCCGAAGGGCAGCGTTGAAGTGCTGGCCCTACTCGACGAAGGATCTAGCATCACGCTACTAAAAGAGAGCGTGGCCAGGGACGTCGGATTGAAGGGTAAAAAGAGCCCACTTACCTTAAAGAGCATTACGGGCCCTCACCAAGAGAACTCAAGGATAGTGAGCCTCGAAATACGGAACAAACAAAGCGACGACTGGTATAAAATGACGTCCGTCAGAACCATCGAAGATCTCCAAACGCCCGAACAGGAGTGCAGCAACAGCCAGTGGGAGAAGTGGACTCACTTGCACGGTATCAACATTCCAAGGTACCAAGGAAAGACTGCGCTCCTGATCGGGATGGACAATTACCGGTTAATTGCTCCGAGGGAGATCGTTTGGGGACCCGTAGGACAGCCGACAGCCACGAGAAGTCTGCTCGGCTGGACTATAAGCGGGCATGTAAACACGACAGCCCGGCAAGAAGGAGAAGTATTCCACGCTACCTTCAAGGAAGAGTCCGTCGAGGATATAGTAAAAGACTACCTACGAACGGAAGAAGCGGGAGTGGTAGCGAGACAGCACCACCAGAAACGGCACGAGCGCGCAGTGCAGACAATGGCCGCCACGACACGATATGACAACGGTCGGTGGGAAACGGGGCTACTCTGGCGCTCAGAGGAAGAGAGGCTTCCTCCAAGCCGCGCACAAGCCATTAGCCGGTTAAGAAACCTGGAGACGAAGCTGAAGAAAGAGCCCGTCACGGCAGAAGCGTACCGCGCAAAGATGCGCGAGTACGTGGAAAAAGGTTACGCAAGGGAACTGACGGAGGAAGAGGAGAATCAACGCGGACCGCGAACCTTTTACCTTCCGCATTTTTGCGTTACGAATCCGCACAAGCCGAGCAAGATTAGAATTGTGTTCGATGCCGCCGCAAAGGTGAACAACCGATGCTTAAATGACGCATTGGAAGCCGGCCCGGACCTGCTAAATCCTTTGATAGGAATCCTGATGAAATTCAGGGAACGCAAAGTAGCGTTCACGGCAGACATCAAGGAGATGTTTTTGCGGATCAAGATTCGTCAGGAAGACCAAGATGCCCAGCGGTTCCTATGGCGAGATATGCAGACGGACCAGGAACCGAAGACGTTCAAAATGTGTGTAATGATTTTCGGCGCCTCATCATCACCGTGCTCCGCCCAGAACGCTAAAAATCAGAACGCCAGGATGCACGAGAAGGAGTTCCCGCAAGCGGTAGAGCCCATATTAAAACGTCATTATATGGATGACTATATAGACTCCGCGGACAGCGAAAAAGAAGCCATCGAATTGGCACGCAGCGTCACAGAAGTTCATCGAAGAGGCGGTTTTGAGCTGTGCAATTGGCACAGCAACTCAAGTGCAGTGCTCAAAGCAATGGAAGCCAAGTCGTCGGGCAAGATAAGCCTCAACTTGGGAAAAGCTGAAACAGCGGAACGAGTGCTGGGGCTGGAGTGGGATCCAGAAAGAGACATCTTAACATTTAATTTGAACTTTCCACGCGTCAACAGGGCAATAGTGGCCGGAGAGAAAAGGCCCACGAAAAGAGAGATGCTCAGCCTGGCCATGAGCGTGTTTGACCCTCTCGGGCTTCTGTCGCCATTCACAGTAAAGGCAAAGACCTTACTGCAAGAAGTCTGGCGAGACAAAACAGAGTGGGACCAGGAGCTGAGCCAAAGAGTACACCAAAAGTGGTTAAAATGGTTGAAGGAATTGGATTCCATAAGGGAATGTCAGGTACCAAGGTGGTACCGACCAGTCAACGCAGCAGACATCAGTCTGCATATTTTCTGCGACGCGTCGGAAACAGCGTACGCAGCGGTCGCTTATTTAGTAAGCGAAGACGGGGCAAGACGAAGTACATCATTCGTAGCCAGCAAGGCAAAGGTTGCACCATTAAAACCTCAAACCATTCCACGAATGGAGTTGATGGCAGCCGTGATAGGAAGCCGGCTAGCCAACACAATAAAACAGGAACTGTCACTACACGTGAAGAGAACAGTAATGTGGACCGACTCGACCACCGTCATCCAATGGATCAGAAGTGATCCACGCCGGTACAATGTGTTCGTCGCTCATCGGCTCGGCGAAATAGACGAACTGACGAACACCGGCGACTGGCGATGGGTTCCCACAACGGAAAACGTGGCGGACGAAGCAACCCGGGACAAAGAGCAGTGCAACCTGAGCGAACAGTCGCGCTGGTTCAACGGGCCCGCTTTCCTGCGACAGGAAGAAGAAGACTGGCCGAGGGAGACATGGGCTGTCGAAAGCCCCACCGAAGAGATGCGAGCCGTGTTTAACACACACGAAAACAAGAGGACGATCGAGATGGAACGCTTCTCATCGTGGCAACGACTGGTGCGAAGCACAGCGTATGCATTACGCTTCATCGACCGGTGTCTCCGGCGAGCAGAGTCACGGGGGGGAGTTACCCTCATGCAATGGGAACTAGAAAGAGCCACAGAAAAACTAATCAAGCAGGCGCAGGAGGAAATGTTTCCTGAAGAAATACATAGCTTAAACCAGGATGGAACCGTCGACGTACGAAGCAGACTATACAGTCTGACACCTCGCCTAAATGAAAAGGGACACATCGTGCTAGACGGGCGCATAGGCGCCGCGAAAAATGTAGGAAAAGCGGTCAAGGAACCAGCGGTGTTATGCGCGAGGCATCGTCTATCGCGCCTACTCGTAAATTATTACCATCGGCAAGCAGCACATCAAGGTCAGGAGACCGTGCGAAATAACTTACGGCAACAATATTGGCTGTTAGGCAGCCGCAATGCTGTCCGTCGAGCAGCAAGAGAATGCAGGACATGCCGGCTGAAGAAGGTTCAACCCGGTACCCAGCAAATGGGGAGATTACCCGCAGCGCGATTAGCGCATCACGTTCGGCCATTCACAGACTGCGCCATCGATTATTTCGGGCCGATAAACGTGTGCATTGGACGAAGACGAGAAAAACGGTACGGAGTCTTAATGACGTGTCTGGCCACAAGAGCAGTACACATCGACATAGCAGCTTCTTTGACGGCGGACTCGGCCGTTCAAGCAGTCGTAAGGATGGCAGCGAGGCGAGGCTGGCCAAAAACGATCTACTCCGACAATGGAACTAATTTCCACGGAGCAGAAAGAGAACTCCGGGAAGCCTGGGACAGCATCGACAAGGACAAGATGTCAAACGAACTGTCGGCCAAAGGAGCGGACTGGAGGTTCATTCCAGCCTCGGCACCCCACATGGGGGGGAGCTGGGAAAGAATGGTGAGGTCAATAAAGACCGCACTCTACGCCATTTTGAAGGAGCAAGCACCTAGGGAGGAAACCCTGAGGACAGCGCTCGCCGAAGCCGAGTTTGTGGTGAATAGTCGGCCTATCACCCACGTGTCAAGCGATCACCGAGACGAAGGAGGACTCACGCCGAACCACTTCCTCATCGGGCCACCACAACCGGTACCGCAGATTTGCCCATCGGACGAAAGGACGGATCTCCGGAAACAGTGGAGGATAAGCCAGGCATTGGCCAATCAATTTTGGAGAAGATGGGTAAAAGAGTACCTGCCTACTTTAGCCAAGAGGTCTAAATGGTACAAGAAAAACAGGGACATCGCCGTGAACGATGTCGTTTTCATAACAGAACCCAACGCAGCACGCGGAACATGGGTAAGGGGGGTCGTCACCGCCACACACCCGGGAGCAGACGGGATGGTAAGGGTAGTCGACCTCCGAACAGCAAACGGCCGGATTTGCCGACGGCCCATAGCAAAAGTGGCCGTCATATTGGAGGCGGAAAAGGAAGACACGGGAAGTGTCGGGGGGGAGGATGTTGCGGCCGCTAATAAAACGGCGAGCCGCCAAAAAATCTAATTGATTTTAAAAGGCGGAAGCTGTCGAGGCCGACGTGCAGTTTCCGTCAACCTGAAATAGGGCATAGCATCCGCGTAAATTGTCCTATAAAATGTATGAGCTTAGGTGCGGCGGGACGGACCTCGCAGACGTCGCGTCCCGGCCGAAAACACCGCTCATCAAACCGCAAGAATTTCATGGATTTATTCCAAGCATAGTGGCTGCAAAAGTAAGGGCGATACGCCAGAAATATAATAATTAATTTTAAAGACGAAAACTGGCGAATCCGACGTGCAGTTTTCGTCAACCTGAAATCGGGCATAGCATCCGCGTAATTTTTCCATACAAAATGTATGGGCTTACGTGCGACGGGACGGACCTCGCAGACGTCGCGCCGCGACCGAGGCCACCGTCAACCGATCCAAGAAATCAATTTTATTCGAATATATCTCAGAAATGTTTATTCGAAGCATTAAAACAAGGGAAAAAGATAACGTAAATAAGAATAAGCAGTAAAAAACAACACGGACAAGCCCCGCTCAAGATTCCCATATCGGGCGAAAATATATTGAAGTCGCCAAAGGAAAAATCGGCAGAAAATTCCCCAAATGCGAAAAAGAATAAGCCCAAAGAGGAATGCATCGTCAAAACACCGAAAAATAGAATCGCAGAAGCGAAAAGTCGGAAAAGACGGAGACGGAGAGATCGGCGAGCGCGAGGCCGAGCGCCGGCCAATCAGAGGCCGCCGGCAGAACGGGCCGCGCGCGCGCCGCCGGAGCCGGGGTATAAATATAGCCGCCGGGCGGGGAGCAAATCATTCGCTCTCCGGCCTTGGTGCCGGCAACAAGTGGCCACCCGGCTGCTTAGGGAGTCAAGGCGTCGCGCTGCTGGAAGGAAGACGTCGAGGAAGAAATCGTCGTGGAAGAACAGTCAAGGAGACTGACCAGCCAACCACTCGGTGTAGTGAGTTGGACCTCGCCGCTTCGGGTCGCCGGATCTTCGGGACCTCGGTCTTGGCAGCGGACCGCCAGACCGCGCCATCAGCGGGAGCGACGAGAAGGACGACGCAGCGACGCAGCGACGAAGCAGCCGGGAGCCGGAGGGGAATCGCCGCAGCAGGTATTCGTGTTCGGTATTTCGGGGCGAGGCCAGCGAAACGTGGACGTTTTTGCCGCCGCCGAATATCGACACGGACCGCCTGCGGCAAGCAGCCGAGCTACGCAGGACCGCGTACGCTCCATTGGGGACGCGGAATCGCCGCGTCAGCTGCAACGGGAAGTCGCGGCGACCAGAGGACGCCGCGCCGCACCGACCAGCGAGTCGGTTGCGACAGACGCCGCATCGCGCCAACCGGCGAAGTTGGACGCGTCGGCGACAGCGTGCTGAGACACGCCGGGAAGTCGCGGCGACAGAGGACGCCGCGCCGCACCGACCAGCGTGTCGGTTGCGCCAGATCCGCGCCGCGCCACACCGACCAGCGTGTCAGTTGTGGGCGCCGCGCCGCACCGACTAGCGTGTCGGTTGCGAGTGATCCACGCCGAGCCGCGCCGCGACGGCCTGGGAGCCGGTCGCGCCGGAACGAGCGACACACGCCGCGCCGCGACGGCCTGGGAGCCGGTCGCGCCGGAACGAGCGACACACGCCGCGCCGCGACGGCCTGGGAGCCGGTCGCGCCGGAACGAGCGACAGCCGCGCCGCGACGGCCTGGGAGCCGGTCGCGCCGGAACGAGCAACACGCAGCCACACGCCGCGCCGGGCCGAGTGGGCGCCGCGCCGCGCCGAGTACGTGCCTGCCGTCAACCGTCGCCAGCTTGAGCACGCCGCAGCATCGCCGCGTCGCTTCAAGCCGCCGACACGCCACTCCAGTACGAGCGGCGAACACGCGGTCGGCTAAGGAAGCCACCGCCAGCAGCACGCCGCAGCACCATCGCCCGACCGCCTGTTGGACACGCGGATCGATCTACAAGCTGCAAGCTGCGACAACGACAGTGGTGATAAATAAACTTTAATAAGACATTTTTGTGAGTGATAAGATTGTGGACATTTTTGAATGCCAACCTAGAAGTAAGCTAGGCTAAGAATTTGTATTTGATTTGGTTTATCGTCTAGCAAGTATTAATAACATTTTTGTATTTTTACACTTTAGGATTATTTCATGTTTTTACCTTTGTATAAAGTTAGCAAATAAGTTGTGAATATATCTCGTTGTTTTCAACAGATAAAAGTGTGTTTTATTGGTGCTAGAACAGGGAGAGTTAAACGGTGGTAAAAGTGCAAACTGAGGCTATCGAGGCTCGCCGCGGTGACCTGGCTGCCCGTAATAGGGCGAGCGGCGATCGAGTGGGGGGACCTCTTTTTACAGTCCTGGGTCCCCAACGACCACTGATCGGTTCCGTGCCAGTGGCATCGCAATATTGTGGCAGGTGGCCGCAATAGACACGCTGGTCGGTGCTAGTGATGGGTGTGATCACGAATAGCAATAACAATAACGTGTGATATTTGCAATCACGAAGAACGCGTTACGAGAATTTGAAAGAACATGCTATTTGAAAGAACATGCTATTTGAATCACGGCTACGAACAGCACCGCATTGCCATCACTCGGCGCCGCTACGACGCGACCGATCACTGATCAGTGATTATATGATCAGTGATTGGCCGTTCTCACTGATCGCCGTCGAACGACCGCGCGTCGCGCCACTGAACGATGATCGGTGAGCGCCTAATTGAACCGTTCATTTGGTTTCGTTCATTCTTAGATCACGATGTGATCGGCGATCAGTGGATCAGTGATATGATCAGTGGATCAGTGATTTGCCGTTCGTTCTGGGCGAACGCCCTCGCCGGCTGGACGATGACTGATGAGTGGCGCGTTCATTTCGTACGTAACGTGAATTTGGACACTGTTATCGCATGAATTTGGACACTGTTATCGCTCGTGTCGTAATCGTTCGTGTAAATGAGTTTGCTCATGATTTGTTAAAGCAATAAAATAACATTATTTCAGAAAGACGAACTCGGCTTAGCACCAAAAGAGCGAGAGAGATAATCTTTCTGAACGCTAATTCTTCTAATTACTAATAAATATTAAGCAAATATAATGCGCGTTTCTGTTATCAGTTATCACATTGACGAAACTTTGTTACTTAACGTTTCACAGTACATTTCAGTACAATCACGAAAATCACGAGTAGCAGTTATTATCACGCGTGAAAAAATACCAGTAACGTGATTGTTGCGTGATTTAAAATTGAAAATCACGCCCATCACTAGTCGGTGCGGCGCGGCGTCCTCTGTCGCCGCGACTTCCCGGTGCAGCTGACGCGGCGATTCCGCGTCCCCAATCGAGCGTACGCGGTCTTGCGTAGCTCGGCTGCTTGCCGCAGGCGGTCCGTGTCGATATTCGGCGGCGGCAAAAACGTCCACGTTTCGCTGGCCTCGCCCCGAAATACCGAACACAAATACCTGCTGCGGCGATTCCCCTCCGGCTCCCGGCTGCTCCGTCGCTGCGTCGTCCTTCTCGTCGCTCCCGCTGGCGGCGCGGTCTGGCGGTCCGTTGCCAAGACCGAGGTCCCGAAGATCCGGCGACCCGAAGCGGCGAGGTCCAACTCACTTCACCGAGTGGTTGGCTGGTCAGTCTTCTTGACTGTTCTTCCACGACGATTTCTTCCCCGACGACTTCTTTCCAGCAGCGCGACGCCTTGAACTCCCTGAGCGGCCGGGTGGCCACTTGTTGCCGGCGCCAGAGCCGGAGAGCGAGCGAATCGCTCCCCGCCCGGCGGCTATATTTATACCCCGGCTCCGGCGGCTCGTTCTGCCGGCGGCCGCCGGCGGCCTCTGATTGGCCGCCGCTCGGCCCGGCGCTCGCCGATATTTTCTGTCTTCGTCTTTTCCGATTTTTCGTTTCTGCGATTCCATTTTTCGGTATTCGACGATGTATTCCTTTTCGGGCTTATTTTCTTTCGCATCTGGAGAATCTTTTGCCGATTTCTCCTTTGGCGACTTCAATATTTTTTCTCCCGATATGGCAATTTCGAGCGGGGCTTGTCCTTGTTGCTTTGACTGCTTATTCTGCTTTACGTTATATTTTTCCCTTATTTTTTTTTTGTGATAAAACACATCTGTTTAATTTTAAAACATTAATTTTCGCTTTTGGTCGACGGCGGTCTCGCTCGTGATGCGACGTCTGCGAGGTCCGTCCCGTCGCACCTAAGCCCATACATTTTTGAGGAAAATTTACGCGGATGCTATGCCCGATTTCATCTTGACGGAAACTGTGCGTCGGCCTCGACAGCTTCCGTCTTTAAAATTAGATACAGTCCTCCCCCGTTATAACGTCTGTCAAGGGACCGAACAAATTTGAACGTTATAGTGAGGGGACGTAATAGTGAGGGAAATAAAAAATCAACATTTTAAACAAGTAAATTTATTTACAGTATAGAATCAGCAGCAATACAATGAATACATACCTACTACATCATGCTTTATGAATGAAACTACATCTACCTACTTAAAATAATCTGTTAGTTTAGTTTGCACTTTTCTGCTTCTCCACAATGCCCCCCGTACTTTATCCTCTATTTGATCAACTTGCCTGACTTCAGCTACAGTAAAGTCATGTGTTTTAAAAAATCCTGAAAGCAATTTTGCCGCTTCCAAAGCTTGTTGGATGGTAGGTGGCTCTGACTCGACCATCTCTTCATCCTCTTCGTCTTCCCTCTCCTCGTGTTCTCCTTGTACAGCGATGAGAATGTCCTCATCACTCATCTCTGATGAAGTCACAAGATTGTCATCTACCTCTACGAAGTTCTCGATGGCCTCAGGTTCAAAAAAGACGGGCATAACGAATTGTTTTACCCACTCACTGAGTGGCAAATCTTCTTCTGAAGACTCGGGCACCAATTCCTGAGTGGTGTGTGTCAGTCCTGCGTGGCGAAAGGAATGGTGAATGGTGGCCGGAGTCACCTCGTCCCAAGCCTTGCTCAGGAGATCAACTGCGGTCAGCATGTTGATGGACACCTTCCCGTCGGAATCAATAATCTCCATCAGCACTTTCTTCCGGTAGTGACTTTTAAAACTTTTGATGACGCTCTGGTCCATCGGCTGCAGGACGCTGGTTGTATTGGCTGGGAAGAATGCGAGTTCGATATTCTTCAGGTTGCATATTCTGGGGTGGGCTGGACAATTGTCTAAAAGCAACAGAATTTTTCTATCTTTTAAATCGGCGTCCCACTTGCGCACTTCTTCCTCAAAAAGTTGTGATGTCATCCACGCCGATTTGTTAGCTTTATAAGTAACCGGGAGACGCTTAATATGCTTAAAACAACGCGGATTTTTTGACTTCCCGATGACTAACAGTTTTCTTTTTACTGTTCCACTCATATTAGCTGCCACCAGAACCGTTATGCGCTCCTTCGACATTTTACCACCAACGCACTTTTCATTTTTAAACTTTAGCGTTTTATCAGGCGTCATTTTGAAGAAAAGTCCAGTTTCATCTGCATTAAAAATATTTTCTGGTGGATATCTTGCTTGCAACTCTGGCCAAACCTTATCCAACCACCCGTTTGTTACATACCTGTTCACATCGCGGGCCTCTCCGCTTATCTGCCCATATGTGATCCCGTGTCTTCGTTTGAACCGGTAAAGCCATCCTTCGGAGGCCTTGAAGTCTTTGATGTCCAGCTGTTGTGCGAAGACTTCAGCTTTGGCCTTGACTATTGGCCCACTTAGCGGCACGTGTTTAGCCCGCTGCTGCTGGAACCACTGTAGCATCGCTCGGTCTATTTGGTCAAATGTTGGCACTCGAAGTTTTTTTAATGAATTCCCTTGTGCTGCGGCTTTTGAGATCTTTTCTTTAGACTGCCAAATGGTGCTTACCGTGGTACGAGGAAGTCCAAGTAGTCGACTCACATCGCACATTTTTCCTCCACTTTCAATTGCCCGAATCACCGACACTTTGTCCTCAATACTTAGAACCTTTCGCTTCGAAGACATGGTTACCGAATAAAAGTCAAACAGGTAATGAAATAGAATGCATAAAAATAAATATTTCGGCGTGATTTGCAATATTGCTCTTCCTCTCTCTTTCTATCGCCTTCTCACTATCTCTTTCGCCTTTTATTTATTTATTGCTAAGCTATCAATGACCGCTAAAAATCAGCTGCATTTCAGACCAGACCCTTTCGGTGCAGGTAAAGAGGAAAGCCTTTCGGCGCAGGTAAAGAGAAAAAAACTCAGGTAGAGAGAAAAAGAGGTAATTGTCCCATTTAAGCGAGTATTATGACATGCTTTTAGAAAATTTACCAGACAATTTTAGCGTCTTTATAGTGAGGGAGCCGGACGCTATAGTGAGGGAACTCTTATGGAAACCAACCAATTCAGGTCGAATTGAACGTTAAAGTGAGGTGGACGTTACAGTGAAGGACGTTAAAGCGGGGTTTTACTGTATTATATTTCTGGCGGATCGCCCTTTCTTTAGCAGCCACAACACTCGGAATAAATCCAAGAAATTAATCTTGCGGTTTGGTGGATGGTGGTTTCGGCCGGGACGCGACGTCTGCGAGGTCCGTCCCGCCGCACCTAAGCTCATACATTTTGTAGGACAATTTACGCGGATGCTATGCCCCATTTCAGGTTGACGGAAACTGTACGTCGGCCTCGACAGCTTCCGCCTTTTCTTTAGCGGCCGCAACACAATCAATCAGTTTCACCGTCAATGCTATCAGCGTCGCCCCCATGTCGCCAGCTCAGAAGAGTTGCATATACATGATACCATACAAGGTGTTTTTTAGTAGTGACATCCTTATAGTAGGCGAATCTGTACAAGCAAGTGTGAGCAAGTTTAACCCTTCGAGTAGCGGCATAATTTCATGGCAGACCGCGGCAATTTATTGGAATTTCATGCAATATCGCCGCGCTCGACAAAAAGTACTATAACTATCATAAAAAGAATAACTGTGCAATGATCGCATTGAAATTTCGTATATAGAATATTGAAATCTCATTTTGTAAAACAATTAAATAATTAAAAATAAATATAAGTCAAAACAGTGAAAAAACACAGCATTTCTAACTTATACTTGTCTTAACCCTTGGAGTAAATGGGTATTTTCATGGACGCATCTGTCTCTTTTGCAGGATTTTCGGCGACATCGACCTTAAAGTACTATAACTACGAAACTACTACACCAATTATAAAAAGAACAACTGCACAATGATTGCATTGAAATTTCGAATATAGAATATTGAAATATCATTTTGTAAAACAATTAGATAATTATGAATAAATATGAGAACGTCAAAGAAGTGAAAAAAACGCGCGACCAGATTTGTCGACTCGTACTCAACGGATAATTGTTTCGCGACCAGATTTGGTTGACTCATACTCAACGGGTTAAGGAAAAATCAGGAACCCTATTTAGAAATTGTAAATACTATCGTGATATTTATTAGATTCTCTATCAAAGGTAATATTTCGTTTGGCTTATTTACATACAAAAATACTTAGATATTAGCTCAAAAAAATAAATAAAATTTTTGATGATTTCTCGAAGAAAAAAAAATGATGTTTGGCAATGGTATTTTACCAGAAATATCCGCGAAATGACACGCAAAATTATTCTAGCGGCCGTCTATGTATCTATGGCAATAATGAGACATTTGGTATGGAGGTTAGGATAAGAATATAATATTACTGTGTGCTCCGGGAGCAAGCCGCCAATATTGGTCGTTACGTAGTCAACGGTGTTCTGATGTGCAACCAAATTTGGTCATTACGTAGCCGAAGGGTTAAAACCTCTCACAGACACTGTGGCCAAAATCTTTTTTAGCATAGTCCACACGAGGATGAGCGAATTCATGCACCGGAATGAGTACCTTGGAGTATCAGTTCAAAAAGGCTTCATGCGCGGCGTCTCGGGCTGCCTCGAGCACAACTCTCTCCTGGCTGCTGCCATCAAGGATGCGAGACAGCACGAACGCCAAATCAATGTATGCTGGCTCGACCTAGAGAATGCCTTTGGGTCAGTCCGACACAGTCTCCTCCACTTTGCACTCCGCTGGTACAACTTCCCACCAGTCGTGCGTGACATTGTAGCCTCCTACTACAACTGTCTGACTTTCCATGTTAAAACGCAAGAATGGACTACCCGCTCTATACCATATTCAATTGGACTATTTCAGGGCTGTTGCCTCTCCCCGACGATTTTTAATATAGTTTTTAATATACTTCTGGAAAGCCTGAGCCAGTTTGACAGGAAGTGGGGCTACCGTTTTAAAACAGACGGCCAATACACCTCGTCGTGCCTCGCTTTTGCCGACGACCTAACTTTCATCACCAGAAGCCCCAAGCAGCTTTCCCTGCTATTACAGAAAGTGGAGCTTTTCTGCGACTGGTCAGGCTGTATAAAAGTGAAGCCCTCCAAATGTTTTTGCCTTGGACTCGCCCGCATGGGCACAAAATTTACATCCTATGACCCCAAATTGGTCTATAAGGGCTCTAATATCTCCCTTATAGACCCAAACAATCATTTCAAATTCCTCGGCAGAAAAATCACCCATCAGGGAAAAGACGTCTCGGGCGATCATGTTATAGAGCATTTCAAAAGTTGCCTGGCGAAAATAGATGCCTTGCTAATTTCTGGCCCTCGTAAGGCCTGGATCTATGACAATTATCTAACGTCACATTTGTCATGGCCCTTTCTTATTTACGATTTTACCAAAACCCAACTGTCCCGTCTAGATGCACTGGTGACAGCTAGTTTAAAATCCTGGCTGTCCTTAGCCAAACCAGCTGACCCCTCGACTCTCTTCAGGTCCAAACAAAATTTTGGGCTAGCGCTTAAACTGCCCTCTCTGCTCTACGCCAACTCCAGAATAACCAAAAATTCGATTCTGTGCAATTCCAAAGATCCGGCAATATCGAAGCACGTAATAAGTGGCTGTAGTGATTCAAATGAACTACAAGCCCGCGTAGACTTCCACAAAAGGTTCCTTACTGGAATCAGCCAGAATGGCACTGGTCTGGGGTATGGCAGTACAACCACGAGCGACGTGGACTTGAAGAAGTCTCTTTTGCGGGGAGATTACGACAGCAAGAGTATGGCTCATGCTATTGGCCTTCAATGCCAGAATGACTGGACAACAATTGGTGACTTTTGCATTCCGCCTCCAATGCACTGGAAGGTAATGCTCTATGACTGGACGCCAGAGATGCTGAAATTTTATTTGAATGCCTTTCAGCATACACTTCCAGACCCCAGTAACCTCGCTCGTTGGAGCTTTGCCGAGGATAGTTCTTGTCCCCTCTGTAGCAATACCCCTTGCACAGCTAGACACATTCTAGCTGGCTGCAAGGTGGCCTTAGATCAAGGACGGTACACTTACCGCCATGACAAAGTTCTCGCTGTTATTCGCGAGGTAATTAGTCTCTCAGTGGCTCGTGCCAACAAGGGTTTGACAGTATCCTCCAAACCCCCAATACAGTTTGTGCGGGATGGCTCTAAAGGCAAAAAACATTTAACTACAAAACCTTTCTCAATAATCGAGAAAGCTACAGATTGGACTCTGGAGGTTGATTCGGTCTCTAAGCAGTATAAATTCCCTGAAAGTCTCGGATGCACAGCCCTCCGTCCAGATATAACTCTTTACTCTCTATCTCGGAAGGTGGCTCTTATTGTAGAATTAACTGTTCCATGGGAATCAAATATCCCAAAAGACCACGAGTACAAATTAAATAAATACCATGATCTTGCAAATGCCGTAACCCGGAACGGCTTCACTGTTCACCTTCACGCGGTGGAAGTTGGCGCTCGTGGCCTGCCAGCTAAATCTCTATTTCACCTCTTTAAAGATCTTGGCCTTTCCAGAAAAATAATCAACTCTTTCTTAGAAAAATTATCTAAAACTGCGATTTGCGCATCTCAAATTCTATGGCTTCGAAGGGGGAGTGAATGGGTGGCAAGGTGAACGCTCACATGTGGCAAGACAGCTGTCCTAAACCTACCACAGCCGGTTCGTAAGTCCGGAATCCACTGCTCACCCCCCAGAAGTGTAAAAAATAGTATTATGATGGGCCCGACTCCGGTCGGTGAATTCCATGGCAGCTCCGTTTGTATTTATTTATTATCAAAAGTTTTATACTTGCTCGTACTGATTCACCCATTACAAGGATGTCACTAATAAAAAACTCACAGTGTATATAATTACTGATAATATCGTAAACCTAATTTTTTTAAGTTTTTTTCATTTGGTCAGGTCATGTTGTCACTATGGAATGCGTCGAAAAGATCATCAAGAAAGATTGGCAACATCCGCTCACGGGAGAAAAACTGACGGAGAAAGACATAATACCGCTACAACGCGGCGGGACCGGATACGCTCTGACCAACGAGAACCTCAACGGACGCAACGAACGACCGGCCCTTCAAGTCTAATTAACTATAACAAAACAATAGACACAAATATACACAAAAATAAACACCTTTTGTTTTCATTGACGCTAGATGCCGGAAATTTAAATTTGGTGCCACCCTTGTGAGTTTTTAACTACTACCGGCGAACCCGCCACTCCATGAAGTTATAACGACATTAGATCATTCTTTCAACCATGGTGTGAACGCAGAGACTTAACCCCTCGAGCCTCAGAGGGACCGATCGGACTCAAGCGTAAAAGCACAGTTGCGCCTCGTTCTAGAGTTCTAATATGCAACAATTCTAAAGTGCAATAACGGTTTGGGAGAAATGAATACTTTGGTCGGCCGCCATAATAAATCTAAAATTTCCATAATCATATATAGTCTTTCAAAGACGCGCTCACGAAATCTCGTAGCTCGAGGGATTAAGCCCCGTATTCATGGTAAACTTTCGTTTATCAACAAAGTTGAATCAACATGTTGCTGAGTTGCTGAAACATATTTTTCGCAACATTGCGTGTTGCGGAGTTACCACTGCGTGTTGAAAATTTCCCACCCGGGAAGCGGCAACTCAACAACATGTTGATTCAACATTGTTGATAAACTAAAGTTTACCATGAATACGGGACTTAAGGGACATTGGGTGTCCCCGTCGGGCGAACCCGTCACACTAGGCTGGTATAACGATATGTGATAAATTCACAAATTTTTCAAAAATACCCGGCTGTTAGAATACTGAAATCGTGACCGGTTTGCCGTATTGACCTTGTTGCACCCTTGTTGTTTGACCTTTCGCGAATTGCCGTATGCGACCGAATACGGCGACCCAATTTTTATTGCGAAAATAATCTGACAACTAGGGTTGTACATATCGTTACAATAACTAATTTTTCGTACTTATTTCAAATAGAAAAAATCTTGGCGGAGGTCGTTTTCGTTGGCAGTCTCCGTTAATTTGTTGATAATTTAAAAGACTGCACAATACTGAAATGATTAAAAGAGACTATATTATGAGAATATATAGGTAGGAATATTGACATAACAAAGTAGGTAGTGATACAGTGACGTAACTAAGCCGGTGCGGCCCAACGGGAGTCTGGGGGCTCAAAATGGAACTTCAGTTTACAATCGATGTTTCATATAACTCTACTAGGCAGCTAAACAAGCCGAAAAAATGGATGTATATCTTAAACTGGTCGATGATTTTGCAGAGTGCAAATCAAGATGAAAACCGCTCTAGAAATGTATTTGTTCATATTTATAATAATAATTTAAATACTATGTAAGTTAATTTAAATATGTAGATATGCAAAAAATACATGTGTAATAATATTATAAGAGTATAAACGTTGTATAAAAATGTATATTTAATTACCAGAAATATTGACCCCTATTATCTATGCAGTTTTGTCATTTTAATGGGAGTTGCTTAATTCCCCTGTTGTAAAACTCTCGTTGACAGAAACCAATGAATGCTTTGAAGGCGTTTTTCACCGACTTTGATTTTGATTTTTGTTGATTCGAAGTTGATTGATTGATTGATTGATAGTTGATTCGATGTCGAAGTTGATTTTTTCCCTTGTAAGAAGATAACTAAATTCTAAAAAAATAAACTCTATTGGAGCAAGGTCTGGCAAGTACGGTGGGTGACCGAGAGTCTCCAGCCGCTAACACGGCCCGGTGGCATAGTGGTTAGGTCGCCTGATCTTACATTGTAAGGTCCCGGGTTCGATTCCCGGCTGGGTCACCATTTTCCGTTGGGATCAAATTAACGGAATTGCATTTTCAATTCTGTCGATCGAATGCAATAACAAGACACACACTTACAGATATGTTACACGAACACATACATATAACACGTCATAGTAGGGTTGGTTGTAAGAGATTGTCATATGACAATAAACCCGCCCATTGTGACATTTTCACAATAAAGAGTATAAACAAATAAACAACTCCTGCAACTTTCCGACTGTTTGTAGTGAAATCTGTTGTTATACGTTGTCATGCAAAAACAGAGGCGATGAGCGATTGACCAGGCTCGGTTATTTAATCACGAGCTTCTTCATCATTGTTTGCAGTTCAAATAGCACATTTACGGTAACTGTATAGCCATTATAAATAGGATAGAAAACGAATTTACCGCGTGAAATTTGTAGGACCCGACGTTTCGGTGACGTTGCAGCCGCCGTTGTCTAGGGTAGACTAAAGAGCTGTCAGTCCGTTGTTTTGCGGGTAGGCCGCAAACCGCTGCCGCCACTGCGTAGGTTATAACGGTGGTGGGGGGCCGGGCTCGGAGCGCGGGAATTTTTAAAATCCGTCTTGCACACAACACTCACTGTATCCTGTTTTACGTCTTTGCGTTCGGCGTTCGGCGGCGGGAACATTTTAAGAAGAGGGTTCCACGTAGAAGAGAGTTTGTAGCCGTCAAAAAAATTGACGTCGTTGTTTTAAAAATTCCCGCACTCCGAGCCCGGCCCCCCACCACCGTTATAACCTACGCAGTGGCGGCAGCGGTTTGCGGCCTACCCGCAAAACAACGGACTGACAGCTCTTCAGTCTACCCTAGACAACGGCGGCTGCAACGTCACCGAAACGTCGGGTCCTACAAATTTCACGCGGTAAATTCGTTTTCTATCCTATTTATAATGTCAAACAACCGCGATAGTCTTCGACTGTATAGCCAGACTACAAGAAGCTGTTATAGAAAACACAGTCACAGGATGACAGGTTTGAAAATAATGCATATTTCCAACTTTTCCATGGTCGCACAAACGAAAATATTTAAGTAAGAATAAACGACGGAAAGACAAATAAACGGCTGATTAAAAAAAGAATAACATGGCTTTGAATTAAAATTTATTTGAATTTGAAGTTCCAACTCAACGCACAACGATTTATAGAAGCGTATTATTTATAACAAGCTGACACATAACTTGAAATATATAAATAATTATGTCGAGTTTAGAAAACGAACGAAACAATATTTATGAAATCGAAGACTATCGCGGTTGTTTGACATTATAAATAGGATGTAATACCACTGCAAACCCCGGGTGTGTATAAAGTCGAATGCAGCTGCGGTCTAGCCTACGTTGGACAAACGAAACGGCCCATAGCCACGCGACTGACAGAACACATCAAAGCTGTTAAAAACGTTCAGCGAGAAAAATCGGCGATCTGCGAACATATATTGGATAGCGGAAGTAACCACTGGATGCAGTTTCAAAATCCCATTGTTCTATCCAAGGAACAATTCTACTTTCCTCGCATGATCCGGGAAGCCATTGAAATAAGAAGAACTCCGAACTTCAATAGAGACGACGGCTACAAACTCTCTTCTACGTGGAACCCTCTTCTTAAAATGTTCCCGCCGCCGAACGCCGAACGCAAAGACGTAAAACAGGATACAGTGAGTGTTGTGTGCAAGACGGATTTTAAAAATTCCCGCGCTCCGAGCCCGGCCCCCCACCACCGTTATAACCTACGCAGTGGCGGCAGCGGTTTGCGGCCTACCCGCAAAACAACGGACTGACAGCTCTTCAGTTTACCGTTGACAACGGCGGCTGCAACGTCACCGAAACGTCGGGTCCTACAAATTTCACGCGGTAAATTCGTTTTCTATCCTATTTATAATGAAACAATATTTGTTATCAAAATGTTTGTACAATTTGAGTGAGTTTTAACTTAGGGATTTATGTTAATTTATTTAATCACATTTTAATTGTTTATTTCACATATTTGGCAGTAGGTTAGATTAGTTTTTAAAACAGTTTTAAAAACTGAGCCTAAAAATCTTTTTTTTTGTATCTAAGTAAATTTGTTTTTTTTTTTGTCCCGAAATTTTACGCGTCCGAAGCTTTTTCTTACACTTTTAGCATTAGAATGATCCAATCATTTAGTAGTAATTCTTTATTTTTTCGATTTTTGAGAAAGGTACCTATACTGCAATAATTCCCATGTCTGTATTTTCTACACCCTAAACGTTTTTTTCGAAAATAAATATAATTTGATTTGAATACACAAAATATAGTACGGCAATTATATCCCTTTTCACACCTACAACTACGGCAAATAGCTTGTCAACAAAAAGTCACGTCCCGAGCTGTCATCTAAGTGTTTGTTCGCTTGCAGTTCTTCGTCGGTTTTTTTTTGTGCGTTTAGCAACAATCTTGAATGTTTATAGATTCGCGAGCGAAAACAAACAGATACATACATGTGTCGACCGCAGTACGCGCGTTTGTGAAAAGTCGTGCGACGCAGCGTTGGGGCAAGCGAATCGTCACGTACGCCATGGGGTTGCTCTGAAAGGTTATGTGTCAGACGAAAGAAAAATGGAGTTGTGATATGTGCCGTGTCGCTTGGAAGGCATTCGCTGCAGAGCGGTCGCTGGCTTAGCTCTGACGAACGCGGGACTGACTGGTGCAGCGCGGTTTTTAGATATATCCGCTGAACAAAGTCAAGGTAAGAAACCCTGATAATGTACCTATGGAACAGCTGCTCGCTCTGTAGAAACTAATCGGGACCGTGTTGCAGTATAGGAACCTTTCTCAGAAATTGAAAAAATAAAGGAATACTACTAGATTCGATCATTGTAATGCCTAAATATGAAAGAAGCTTGGTATTATTGTATTATCATTATACGAACCTGTTTTACATTGTTGATTTTTAACATCACTTTTAGCACTGATTCCAAATCGAAGTTTGTAGAAAGCTGTAAATCTATTACGGTGTAATCGCCAGGTGGGAATGCCGCTCAGCGAGGGCCACGAGCGCATCTGCCGCACGCTGGTCTCGGACATGAACGAGCACGGGCTGTGCGTGCTGGACGACTTCCTGGGCCCGGAGCGCGGCCACAGCGTCCTGGCCGAGGTCCTGAGCCTGCACCGCTCCGGCGTCTTCGAGGACGGGCAGCTGGTGGTGCCCTCCGACCGCATGGACCAGAAGACCATCCGCGGCGACCAGATCACCTGGGTGGACGGGAGCGAACCCGGCTGCGCCAACATCGGATACCTCGTCAGACATGTGAGTACTAGTGTCGTTGCCCGCATCGTATCCGTTCCGAAATACCTTCTTCTCCGTCGTTCGCTCATTACTGAGGATCGTGGCCACTAGACGGTTCGCCGACGAGGCTCCTCCGCTTTAATCGTATACTTGTCATCGTATATCATTTGTATAACCTGTTGTTATCGTTTTAGGTGGACAGTTTAGTGTCGAGAGCGAGTCAGATGCCGCAAAACGGTCAGTTTTCCGAGTACATGATCTCCGGCCGCAGCAGAGCTATGGTCGCTTGTTACCCTGGAACCGGAGCGCAGTACGTCCGACACGTGGACAACCCGGGAAAGGACGGGCGATGCATCACGGCCATCTACTACCTGAACGTTGGATGGGAGGAGAAACGATGCGGAGGTCTCCTGCAGATCTATCCCGAAGCCTGGGATGGAGCGTTTGCTGATGTCGAACCCATATTCGATAGGTAAGTCTGAAGTCCTTTATATATAAAAGTTAAAGTTTAAGTTTAGTTAGACTTTAAAGTTTAAAGTTTAGACACTTTAAAGTTTAGATAGACTATTAGATAACATTCTAACTCTCCTTATTATTTCTGTGTTGTAATCAGCCTATATAAAAATGCAACAGATGGCACTGATAATTGGATGTTATTATTGTTAGCGTTGATTAAATTATTGGGTTTTTATAATCAATCAGTCCTTTATAAAAAAACATGTTATTTTAGATGGCCAAATAAAT
This sequence comes from Micropterix aruncella, assembly GCA_944548615.1. Classification (NCBI taxonomy): domain Eukaryota; kingdom Metazoa; phylum Arthropoda; class Insecta; order Lepidoptera; family Micropterigidae; genus Micropterix; species Micropterix aruncella. Next base: position 3,529,290 of record OX155974.1, read on the forward strand.
TGCTATTATTTTCACCGTCAATGCTATCTGCGCCACTTACATTTCGCCGGCGCAGACGGATTGCCAAATCATACTATGGAGCAGCACAATCTAAAACAATATATAATCAATGGCACATGCCAGTAAATGCATAGCTGAGACAAAGAGGCAAGTGAGGTCATTGACACATATATTGTGAAATGGGCAAACGATCCCAGAATGCACCAATTAAATGGGTCTGGACGGTCTGCGCACGGTGCGGCGTAAGCCAATCGACTGTGCACTCTGACTAACATCTTGCGGTGTCAACTACAACGGGCGAGCCCGTCACCACAGGACGTTTTAACGATTAGTCGTTCTATCGCCCTGCAGTGAACGTAGAGACTTTGGACAGTACATTCTACGTCCAGCTACGTCAACAACCCGTGAGAGTCCAACGCCTTACCGCGAGTTAGCCAGGAGTAAACCCGGCGGGCTCGAGATACTCGCGCCCTCACTTCCAATTGTGACCAGATTTCTCCGGTCTCTCGATTGGTACCGAGTTCGAGGTCGCTTGCGCGGTCCTCTCCCTTATGAAGCGGTGAAACGGAGAGCACAACCGATTGGAGCAAACCCCGCACGGTGCGCAGACCGTACAATCTTCGCGGACCAAGGCGTCCTTTGCCCGCCTCTTACCCGGGATCGGATGGCCAATGGTCAATTCCAGAGCAGTCGCCATAAGGTACGCAACCACCCCCGCTCTATAGGAAACAGTACAGTTCCCAGACTCCCCCGACTGTTAGTCGGAGAGCACAACCGATTGGAGCAAACCCCGCACGGTGCGCAGACCGTCCAGGGGCGCCAGAGGTTTGATTCCCAGGGGAGACCGGTTGACCCAGTGTCCTACCCAGGACTCGCACCCCATGCGAGGAGGCCGTCGGATGGGTGTTGACCCGTGAGTGTGACCGACCCTGGACACATGGGTCATCGTGGCCAACTCATCATGGGCCCGTTAGCCCCCAAAACTCTGACTAACATCTTGCGGTGTCAACTACAACGGGCGAGCCCGTCACCACAGGACGTTTTAACGATTAGTCGTTCTATCGCCCTGCAGTGAACGTAGAGACTTTGGACAGTACATTCTACGTCCAGCTACGTCAACAACCCGTGAGAGTCCAACGCCTTACCGCGAGTTAGCCAGGAGTAACCCGGCGGGCTCGAGATACTCGCGCCCTCACTTCCAATTGTGACCAGATTTCTCCGGTCTCTCGATTGGTACCGAGTTCGAGGTCGCTTGCGCGGTCCTCTCCCTTATGAAGCGGTGAAACGGAGAGCACAACCGATTGGAGCAAACCCCGCACGGTGCGCAGACCGTACAATCTTCGCGGACCAAGGCGTCCTTTGCCCGCCTCTTACCCGGGATCGGATGGCCAATGGTCAATTCCAGAGCAGTCGCCATAAGGTACGCAACCACCCCCGCTCTATAGGAAACAGTACAGTTCCCAGACTCCCCCGACTGTTAGTCGGAGAGCACAACCGATTGGAGCAAACCCCGCACGGTGCGCAGACCGTCCAGGGGCGCCAGAGGTTTGATTCCCAGGGGAGACTGGTTGACCCAGTGTCCTACCCAGGACTCGCACCCCATGCGAGGAGGCCGTCGGATGGGTGTTGACCCGTGAGTGTGACCGACCCTGGACACATGGGTCATCGTGGCCAACTCATCATGGGCCCGTTAGCCCCCGTTAGCCCCCTAACTCTGACTAACAGTCGGGGGAGTCTGGAAGCAGTACTGTTTCCTATAGAGCGGGGGTGGTTGCGGACTTTACGGCGACTGCTCTTGAAATGACCATCGGCCATCCGATCCTGGGTGAACAGCCGGGCAAAGGACGCTGTGGTCCGCGATAGATTCGGTAAACACCGTTTCACCGCTTCGTAAGGGAGAGGACCGCGCAAGCGACCTCGAACTCGTAACCAATTGAGAGACCGGAGTAATCTGGTCACAATTGGAAGTAAGGGCGTGAGTGTCGGCCCGCCGGGTAACATTCCTGGCTATCTCGCGGTTAAGGCGTTGGCCTCTTAGGGGCTTGTGGCGTAGGTAGACGGTGGACTGTTTCGTCCTCAAGTCTTCTACGCTCACTCCAGGGAGATAGAACGACTAATCGTTAAAACTTCCTGAGGTGACGGGTTCGCCCACTGTAGTCGACAACCCAAGTTGCACCAATTAAATACATGATACGTTTTATCGCCCCACCAGTGCGATTAGCCACCAAACGTTGGTGTATGACCTCAATATGAGTCAATGGCACATGTGACACAGAATAACATGCTGTATTACTTATTCATTATTATTACCAATGTACTATTAGTTACAAATCATAAAGGTGGAAAGGAAAATACTAATTTTTTCACAAGTCTAAAGTCAGGATTTGAACTTCTGGAAACGTTGGAAGTAGGGAGACAGTTTGTCAAAAAAGAGTAAACCCTACGTTTTAGGAAAATTTATTCATTTAGCAACACAGCAATGTGAGACTAGTAAGACTAAATAATCTAGGGCCATGTCTCAGTACTGTCTCCCAAGAAACGTATTTCACTCAGACTAGTGTTTCTGCCTTTTCTGTTTCTATCAAATAACATCGACGTTTGAACGAAGTATGAGGTTGAAAGGAAAAGAAAAAAAACGTTAGTCGTGTCTCTATTAAATAATAATTAATTTTGACTAGGACTAAGAACGGTAGGTACCAACAAACATACGAAATGTCAGAAAAAAACCTCAAAATGTAACTAGAAGTACATTTTAAGACACTGAAAATGACTTCTCTAGCTCCGCTTCGAATATATTGAGTTGTCAACTACAACGGGCGAGCCCGTAACCACAGGACGTTTTAACGATTAGTCGTTCTATCGACCTGCAGTGAGCGTAGAAGACTTTGGACATAACAATCCGACGTCTAGCTACGCCACAACCCGTCGGCTCGAGATACTCGCGCCCTTACTTCCAATTGTGACCAGATTTCTCCGGTCTCTCGATTGGTTCCGAGTTCGAGGTCGCTTGCGCGGTCCTCTCCCCTACGAAGCGGTGAAACGGTGTATACCGAATCTATCGCGGACCAAGGCGTCCTTTGCCCAGCTCTGAACCGGGATCGGATGGCCAATGGTCATTTCAAGAGCAGTCGCCGTAAGGTATGCAACCACCCCCGCTCTATAGGAAACAGTACTGCTTCCAGACTCCCCCGACTGTTAGTCAGAGTCCACAGTCGATTGGCTTACGCCGCACGGTGCGCAGACCGTCCAGGAGCGCCAGAGGTTTGATTCCCAGGGGAAACTGATTCCAGAGTCCTACCCAGGTTCGCACCCCGTGTGTGGAGGCCGTCGGATGGGTGTTGACCGACCCTGAACACATGGGTCATCGTGGCCATGGGCCCGTTAGCTCCGCTTCGAATAGTTTTGTTATTTCTTTACGCAAAATGAATACAATTTCATGAACATAGCCAACATAAGGGTGGCACTATCTGACATAAGGGTTAGTGTTGCCACGTCAAATTACTTTCCCTCATTTCGAAATATTTTCTTCTCTTTTTTGCCATACTGTGCCTTAACACTTGAGATTATTGTATTTTGTTCGCAGGATACTGTTTTTCTGGTCGGATCATCGCAACCCGCACCTCGTCCAGCCGTCGTTTGAGACGCGCTACGCCATCACACTCTGGTACTTCGATGAGACTGAACGCGACGCAGCAATGCGCGGAAACGCCAGCTCCACCTCTAAAGATGATCCGCACAAATCTCTGCAACCGACTTGTTAATCTGCTAGATTTAAAAATATAGTCCAGTCATTGTGTTCAAGTTACCTTACATTGCTTACATTTTACTATTTATTGTCGAAAAATATCAGATGACTGCCATAAGTTACAACTAGGGTTGTCGACTACAGCGGGCGAGCCCGTCACCTCAGGAAGTTTTAACGATTAGTCGTTCTATCTCCATGGAGTGAGCGCAGAAGACTTGAGGACAAAATAGTCCACCATCTAGCTACGCCACAAGCCCGTAAGAGGCCAACGCCTTAACCGTGAGATAGCCAGGAGTGTTACCCGGCGGGCCTACACTCACGCCCTTACTTCCAATTGTGACCAGATTACTCCAGTCTCTCGATTGGTTAAGAGTTCGAGGTCACTTGCGCGGCCCTCTCCCTTACGAAGCGGTGAAACGGTGTTTACCGAATCTATCGCGGACCACAGCGTCCTTTGCCCGGCTGTTCACCCAGGATCGGATAGCCGATGGTCGTTTCAAGAGCAGTCGCCGTAAGGTCCGCAACCACCCCCTCTCTATAGGAAACAGTACTGCTTCCAGACTCCCCCGACTGTTAGTCAGAGTCCACAGTCGATTGGCTTACGCCGCACGGTGCGCAGACCGTCCAGGAGCGCCAGAAGATTGATTCCCAGGGGAAACTAACCATAACGCCAGAGTCCTACCCAGGCTCGCACTTCATGCGTGGAGGCCGTCGGATAGGTGTTGACCCGCGAGTGACCAACCCTGAACAGAATGGGTCTTCGTGGCCAACTCGGCAAGGGCCCATTAACTCCCTGCCATAAGTTACAGCCCGTTCCCACTATGACGGACCGTCTATTTCGACGGCCCATTTAAACAGACGGAAGTGCCAGTGGCAGAGCAATTTACATGAAGCTATTCACATTTAGACGGATCTGGGTAAAAAACAGAACCCCAGTTTTTGGACGGACGGTTCGTCACTGCGGAGCGCCGTCTAAACGCCAGGACCGTCGCAATGTGAACGGGCGAGCCGATAAATAGCACGTGTCGACACACCCCCACCTGCCCTGCGGACATACATCTTTCTCCCCGCAGGCATAGTTTCGGGGTCCGCTTTTGTCAAAACGGAGGTCTGACCTCAAGTGTTTTGTCGGTCGATTTTTTTGACATATCGTTTGAATTTGTGGACTATAGACCCACATAGAACCGCTCACTATGATAAATAAATCGGGCCGGATTTACATTCTGTGGATTGTTGACGAAAAAATATATGTTTCACTGTCTTTTAATTCATTCTAAACATTGATATAAAAAAATACAATAAATCACAGGGGCGTGACGTAATAACAAGTCTATACGAAAAAGTGGATGTTGCGCAATTAAAAAGAGACACCCCTGGTTAACAGGTTAAAAAAATGTCATAGGCACTGATTTTGACGTTCCGTCTGTGAATTTAAAAGTGACACGTCACAATTTTAAAGAGACAAAAGTCACTCTACTTTCCGTACTGATTTGTGCCACAGATCAGCGGCACTTTCCGTGCCGCTGATTTTTCTGTGTTTTTTCTGTTTTTTTTCGAGATACTTGCATATATTTCTGTACTCAATGACTGGTTTAGTAGATGAATAGTTTTACATAGTAATATCTTGCTAAAGTTACCATTGTGAGAATATTTGTTAGTCCAAAACGTAACCACTGTAAGTTCCCGGCCAATAATTTGTTTCTGAAGTAGAACCATTGGGCCGGGCCGCAGGGAGAACTTTATATAGGACCTCGGTCTGCAACAGGCGGACCCGGTCTGGATCCGGAACGCGGAAGGATCCGAAACTTGAATCGCCAAATATTGTTAAATAACTTACCTATCTATGCAATTGAATGATTATTATCATCGGAAATACGCAAAGTCTTAAATAAAACTCAGCAAATTGTTCCCTTTTTTAAAATATCGCAAATTTTAGGAAATCAGTAATTATTATGAGTTTTTTTTTCTGGACCTCGATAAAAAATTTCAACAGTATTTGGACCCCACTTGAAATTACTTGCCGACCCCTGATATAGGGTATTATATTGCTCAATGCCATACTACTTTTTGGCAGCTAGTATTTTACTATGAAATGCGACGTGTAGATTCACATTAGGGCACTCATAGTTTCAAACATTGATTAATCTTCTTTTTATGTTCAGTAGCCCAATAGCAATTTCTAACAAGTCTATATGGTAAAATATAGACTTGTTTAAATCTAAAATATCTAAAAAAAATCAAAAATAAAACTAATATAGTAACAAACGGGTTTTTAAATCATGGCTCTTATTATTTTAATATTATTGGTGGACATCAACAGGATTCTGAAGATTGTCGTCACTCGACGATATTTGCAATTCTGGATCCGAAGTCGCTTACGCAACCTCTACCTGTTGTATTACAGCGGTAATTCAGTTTGAATTTATCGCGGACCTGGGCGTTCTTTGCCCGTAGTGCTACACGGGATCGAGTAGCCCAAGGTCATTTCAAGAGTGGCATGACAACAGGGCAACATCCACCTCGCTGCTTAGGAAACAGTGTATTTTCATAGTCTCCAGAATTAGTCAGAGTGCACAACCGATTGGCTTCGCCGACCGGTGCGCAATCCGTCCAGTGGCGCCGGGATGCAATCCCGCCGGGAGAAACCGGTCCACCAGCTCTGAGGCCTGAGTCACGGGAGTCTTACGCAGGGTAGCCTTCCACTCGAGGAGGCTTCTGAATAGGAGCTGAATCGTGAGTTGAGCCGATCCGAGAACAAAATGGATCTTGTGGCCCAAGCTGCACGAAACCGTTCACCACCAATTATAATGATCAATATTAAATCAAAAGATCAATGTTATTTATTATAGATGGTCAAATAAATTGTTATTACAACGCTATCAACGCCACCTGCGAGACGCCTGCGCTGAAGGGTTGCAAAACGTACTATGGCATTGAGCAATCTAACATCCTATATATTTAATGGTTGGACCTTCGGTACAGGCCAGAAACTTATGGTATCTTTCAAAATGTTTGATGTTGTGACTACGCAACAAGCGACTCTAAGGTAGTAGAGAATACAGCATAACAGGATGCGACGCAAAATACAGTAGGATCTCTATTATCTGGATCCCATATGCGGTTTACCCAGTTGTATCTGACCATTCTGCTGTCATGTTTGCTATTACAACTTTATTAGTAACCGCTCGAAACAAGGATGTGTTCGAATCTAAAACCATGTGGATGTGGATGTGAATAAAGGATGTGGTAGGTATCTAAAACCATTCCCGTAGATTACCGTAGCCAATATGTTCAAACTCATTCATCCCGGACCTCTTCTTCCAGTTATCTTGCCTTGAATTATTAGATGCAAAACATTGTATCTTTCACGGTGACGCATGACGTGAGTATGACATGTCATGCTCATGTCTTAAGAACGATCTGCAAAATAGAGAGGTGGACATGTGGAATAAACTACCATTTGAAGTGATTAGTGCACGCTCTGTCAATCAATTTAAAAAGAGACTCGATTTGTACCTAAAAACTTGGTAATATTGTGCGCATGACATGAGCATGTCGTGCTCATGTCATGTCATGACATGATGACCGATTTATCGAGTTTATTATTATTACGTTTTACAGACAGGCAGCGTAATTGCTCTCTTTCTGTAAAGCATTAAGCATTGCTGGTTCGACTATAAAATGACAACAGGTACTCGAGCATTACTTAATCATTAGGCGATGCTGCATCGACTAGAGATTCAGGTGTCTATCCAGGATTGTCTGACTCCAGTTCTTCAAAAATATTCTGGCCAAATTTGATGTGCGCTTGTTGTTGCAATAAGAGAGTAATAATGATGTAAATGATTGAAAATGTAAATCAAATGCGTCAGTTCGCGCGTCAACAAACAAAGTATAACACAGCACAGCCAGATACAGACCTTCTAGGTCTAGTTGATTGTGCGATTTTGCCTCATGTCGAATATGCTAGTATATTTATACGCATAGAGCTATGCTTTATCGCTATACTAATGTTTATTTTTAACGATTCTGCATGTCCTTGCCTTTATTTTGTAAATTACTTTATAAAATAAATAAATAGAACTTACCACTCCCGACAATACCAACATAAAAACCCTAAAAAAACTTAACTTTCAATATAAAAATAAAGCTTAAAAGCCGCTGCCGATATCTAATCAAAATTGCTAATTATCTCCTAGAATTCATAGAAAATATTACTTTTTACCAAAAAAGTATTAATTTACGATAAACGTATAATTTAAATCTGTACATAAGTCATTATGGTATGTTATTATATTTAAGAATTATTTTAAGTTTTAAAACGCCCTAAAGGGTAAGTATTTTGAAGTTTCGTTGTTCATGTTTATGTTTTCGGTTGTGACGAAATTCCAAAATAGCCGCCCGCTATGGCTTGAACAGATAATTATGTTTCATTCTTCGCTTTCTGTCTAATACGAGGGATAAAAATGATTGGAAATAGGTAAACAGCGAATGGGAATTATTGAAAAATATATGTTTTTTCAGTTTCAAAGTATTTGTAATTATAAATCATTGTATGTATCTTATTGTAAAATTAAATTTTCTATAGGAATCAAATATCGCAAAAGGCCGTGAGAACAAATTGAATAAATACCATGATCTCGCAAATGTCATCACCTGGAACAGCTTTATTGTTCACGTTAAAGCGGTAGAAGTTGGCGTTTGTTAGGGAGTGCAATATTGCAGCGAAATCTTTAATCTCGGTATTTGCAAGATTTGACAGTTTTGTAAGATCTCGGTATTTTGCGAGATCTCGCAGAATTCCATCTTCTGCCTTTAAAAAATATTGCCATGCTTCCAGCGAACTATTTAACTCCTTATAAACTATGTTTGATGACAACAGGAAACTATTATATAATATTTTCTATTAAAAACAATGGGAACACTGCGTTATCAAATTATTATGTTACGCGCACGAAAACCATTGTGAATTAGCGAAGAAAATACGCCGCACTGCCTGCGCGTACTCGTGACATTCCGTTCCGTTCTCCGGGGAGAACGGTATGACAGGGGTGTGACGGCGAGCGCTGCGTAGGTTTCCACCGTGGTCGCGCTACTAAATGGTTATGAAATGTGCTGCTGCGCGATCTCGCAAATCTTGTAAGATTGCAGCAAGACAGCTGATCTAAACCTACTACAGCCAGTCGTTAGTCCGGAGTCCAGCGCTCACCGCCCCAGAAGTAATAATAGTATTACGATGGGCCCGATTTCAGTCGGTGAATTCCATGGCAGTTCCGTTTGTATTTATCTATTGTATTCACCTGAATCAACTGTTGAATAGTAATTCTTCCAAACTGATGTGTTGTTCTTAAATAACCGTTTTGAACGTTTGGACAGCTTCATCGGGTACTTAAAAGGTTGATTACACAACTTATCTGTGACTCTCGAGAATGTAAAATAATCAGTGGGGCTCCGGTCTAGTATTACGGAGAATGATCCATCAACTCAGCGATTTTTTTCGGAAAACCCTTGTTTTTCTCGAACGGTGCAACTCGTAATTTCGTAGGAAGTTTCAGGTCTCACCTACGGAGTTGGGTTATCATTTCTGGTTATCAGAGTTGCGTACCAAACTGTGGTAGCCTTCCCCTGGGTTTGTAACGGAGTTGCGGCAACATTTTGAGATAATCGAAGTGACCATTTCCTTAAATACACTGTTAGAACGGAAAAACTTTGTAAGCTTTACGACAAGAAAACCCATTTCCAATCACCTTAATATCCCACTTCTGCTTACAAGATGCGTGGAGAACATTAAAATTCATCTAATAGTAAGTAATTCAATCTAGTGTATTAATATTGGTATTCATTTAATCTCTACTACCCGCTGTGATTGGTAGAATAGTAGAATAGTTTTTTTTAATAAGATAAAATATTTAGGTTAATTGTATATGTATGTAAAAGAACTATAGGTATGTTATAAATATTAATAAATATTTTCATTGAATTTATCATTTTTTCTTAGTACCTTCCTGCAGTGGCGGTTCCTTCATACAAGCCGAAAAGCCCGGCTTGCCTTATCTCTTAAAAATCTTCTTAAAAAGACCGCTAAACTAATAAATGAATTTTCAAGCGCCTATTTCTATCTAGCGGACACAGATCGCTCCACGCGACAAAACAGCTTATCGACAGTGCGACAATTCGCTGCAATCTTACCGAGCTGAGTTTAGCTAGTTATCTCGCTCGCACACATGGGCTTGCAACGGGGCTTTCAAAATCAGTGGTCCTCTCATTCTAACCTGTGGCAAATTACGCAAAACAATACAATATGTATCTTAATAAGTGGCCGTAGTGATTCAAATGATCTACAAGCCCGCGTAGACTTCCACAAAAAGTTCCTTAATGGAATCATCAGCCAGAATGGCACTGGTCTGGGGTATGGCAGTACAACCACGAGCGACGTGGACTTGAAGAAGTCTCTTTTGCGGGGAGATTACGACAGCAACAGTATGGCCCATGCTATTGGCCTTCAATGCCAGAATTGATTGGACAACAATTGGGGACTTTTGCATTCCGCCTCCAATGCACTGGAAGGTAATGCTCTATGACTGGACGCCAGAGATGCTGAAATTTTATTTGAATGCCTTTCAGCATACACTTCCAGACCCCAGTAACCTCGCTCGTTGGAGCTTTGCCGAGGATAGTTCTTGTCCCCTCTGTAGCAATACCCCTTGCACAGCTAGACACATTCTAGCTGGCTGCAAGGTGGCCTTAGATCAAGGACGGTACACTTACCGCCATGACAAAGTTCTCGCTGTTATTCGCGAGGTAATTAGTCTCTCAGTGGCTCGTGCCAACAAGGGTTTGACAGTATCCTCCAAACCCCCAATACAGTTTGTGCGGGATGGCTCTAAAGGCAAAAAACATCTCACTGCAAAACCTTTCTCAATAATCGAGAAAGCTTCAGATTGGATTATGGAAGTCAATTCGGTCTCTAAGCAGTATAAATTCCCTGAAAGTCTCGGATGCACAGCCCTGCGTCCAGATATAACTCTTTACTCTGTATCTCGGAAGATGGTCCTTATCGTAGAATTAACTGTTCCATGGGAATCAAATATCCCAAAAGACCACGAGTACAAATTAAATAAATACCATGACCTCGCAAATGCCGTCACCCGGAACGGCTTCACTGTTCACCTTCACGCGGTGGAAGCTGGCGCTCGTGGCCTGCCAGCTAAATCTCTATTTCACCTCTTTAAAGATCTTGGCCTTTCCAGAAAAATAATCAACTCTTTCTTAGAAAAATGATCTAAAACTGCGATTTGCGCATCTCAAATTCTATGGCTTCGAAGGGGGAGTGAATGGGTGGTAAGGTGAACGCTCACATGTGGCAAGACAGCTGTCCTAAACCTACCACAGCCGGTTCGTAAGTCCGGAATCCACTGCTCACCCCCCAGAAGTGTAAAAAATAGTATTATGATGGGCCCGACTCCTTCAATTGATTTGTGGTTTTAATTGCCTGATAAACAATGGAGGATATTGTCCCTTGTGGTGAGTTCTGTCTTAACTTGATTTCACTCACTCAAGCAAATAAAACAGAATTTCTTAAAACCACCAGAGGTATACGACTGCTGATAAGTATATGTTATGAACTAGCCCGTAAGGGCTCAGACACACCGGCGTACGGACCCGAACCTATCGTGCCCCTACCCTACTCGCACATAAACAACCAACTTGACAACCACTACAAACAACTACATCAAACACACTGGAAAGAGATAGACACCTGCAGACAAACCAAAGAAATAGTAATGGAATACAACCACAAACTTACCAAAACACTTCTAAGGACAAAAAGGCCCCAACTACGCAAACTAGTGGGACTGATAACAGGACACAACACACTAAACAAACACCTCTTCAACATGGGCTGAACGAATAGCCCTATGTGCAGAGCATGCATGGAGGCGGAAGAAACCACAAAACACATTCTGCTAGATTGTAAACAGGTAGAAGTATACAGGACAAAACACCTTGGGACTCCAGGCACCCTGCGCGAGGCAGCAGGAAACCTGAAAGCCCTGCTGGCTTTCGTAGAGGAACTGGGGTGGGTGGAATAGAGCTACCCCCGTTACACGCAAAATAGGCACACTGGATGTCGACTTGCGGAGGAACGCCCAGTATAACTAAGTATATGTTAAATTTTGTCTAGCAGTGGCATGCCTTCAGTGTGCTTTATTAAATCTACGACACAAGCGGTAAATTTCAAACTTAAGAGTGAAGTGTAAAGAGGTACCACTTTTTTTTACTATAAAAAAAACTCAAAAAGGTATGTCGGGCACTTCTTATTTTTATTATTTGTTTTGTGGGGCCTTTCTAAGGTCTTTATGAGGGCCATGATTTTTCAAATATTGTGCCCATTTAAATTACTTAAAACAGTAGAGCCTTATTGTCTGATTATTTTATATGGTCTTATATCTGTACTTTTAGTTTAAAATGCATAACGTAGATTTAATACGATTATTTGAAATTTTACTGACAACTTTAAGGCCTTGTAACGCTGCGACCATTACTGATCTATTGTGTTCGCCACCTACTATAGCTCTGCGCTAAGCCTCTTGTCATTTAAGAACTTCAACAGGCTTTTGACCCCAGATTATTTTACCTCCTCAGGTTGGAGGTAATGACCGCCCAAGTGGGTGTATCTTTCACGCATCAGCAGGCCACACTCGCAAATGAGGTGCAGGGGTGTTTCCCCTGCCCCTCGGCAGAACCTGCACATTTTCGTGTCCCGGAGCTTGAGGTTGTACATGTGTTTGTTCAGGCCACAATGCCGCGTGAGCGCCCTCACCAGTATGCATAGATTGTTCCTATTTAGCGATAATGCCTCACGGGCAGTCTTACGGTCGTAAGCCTTGATTAGCGCTTTGGAATTGTTGACGGATTGTTCTACACATTTTTTTTTAGCATTAGGTTTGCAAGGATTTTGTCGACCGTCTTCAAGAGCTAGTCCTGTCTGACCGCCGCCTAACCCTTCGTGCGTTAACATACGAGTTAAATATAAATAAAGAAACAATTCGGCTGGCTCTTGCACCATGACAGCTCGCCAGCTCATTCCTTCTTGGTTGTGGGGGAATATTTGGCGAAAAAAAGTATCCCAACGTTACCGCATCCATCCTACAGCCCCGACGTGGCCCCCAGTAACTTCTTTTTGTTCCTTAACCGTTTTAGTGCTAAGCAATTTTTGTGAATATATATGAAAATTGCTATACATTTTTTGATTATTTTAAAGGAAAAATAATGGCGTCAAATAAAACACTCTAATTCAGGTGTGGCATCGGGAGAAGGCGCCCGTCTAGGTCCAGGAGTCTCAAAAAAATTATTTGTTGCTTTAGAAAACACTTTTGTCGGGGGAATATTGGCAAAAGATGGTATTTCGTCTATTTCTGAAGATGATGATGAAATAGAAGACTCACTTGCAATTCTCAATCTTTTTTTTCGATGCATTATAATACTGCTATTATTACTGCTTGTATTCGTTGTTTCACCGTCCGTTCAATCATTAGAGACCGAATCATCGTTCGAAGTAATAGCAAGTGACATGGCTATTTTTGCTCAATAAAATATAAAAACTGTAAAAAGTTGTTTTTAACCCTTGGAGTAAATGGGTATTTTCATGGATGCATCTGTCTCTTTTGCAGGATTTTCGGCGACATCGACCTTAAAGTACTATAACTACGAAACTACTACACCAATCATAAAAAGAACAACTGCACAATGATTGCATTGAAATTTCGAATATAGAATATTGAAATATCATTTTGTTAAACAATTAGATAATTATGAATAAATATGAGAACGTCAAAGAAGTGAAAAAAACGCGGAACCAGATCTGGTCGTATCATACTCAACGGATAATTGTTTCAGAACCAGATTTGGTCGTATCATACTCAAGGGGTTAAATGTATAAATATGCACTCTTGTAACAAATTATGCGCGAGATTAGAATACGTCCACTACCACGAAGCACCAAAAACACACTGATGTGCGCGGCAGTTTTGCGCTGCTGCGCAATTTTCGATTCAAACTATCGCATCACTTTCGCGCCGCTTAGCACTCTAAATGAAGAGTCACCTCAAAGAAACCCATCATGGCACCGTAGAGGCCGTCCAGGAGGCTGCGACCCTCCTCTTGAAAGGCCTTACTTTAGAGGACTATCAAGGCTGCTTCCAATCGTGGGAGAAACATTGTTCTGAGTTAAGAGGGGACTACTGTGAATGCTGTTAACCCTTCGAGTTTCGACATAATTTCATGGCAGACCGCAGCAATTTATTGGAATTTCTTGCAATATCGCCGCACTCGACAAAAAGTACTATAACTATGGAACTACTATAGCAATCATAAAAAGAATAAATGTGCAAAAGTTCGCATTGAAATTTCGTATATAGAATATTAGAATCTCATTTTGTAAAACAATTAGATAATTATGAATAAATATGAGAAAGTTGAAAAAGTGAAAAAAACTCAGCATTTCTAACCTGAACTTGTCTTACAGAAAAATACGGAACCCTATTTAGAAATTGTAAATACTATCGTGATCTTTATTAGATTCTCTATCAAAGGTAATATTTCGTTTCGCTTATTTACATACAAAAATATTTAGATATTAGCTCATAAAAACCAATAAAAAATTTGATTTCTCGAGAAAAAAAATTATGTTTGACAATGGAATTTTACCAGAAATATCCGCGAAATGACGCGCAAAATTATTCTAGCGGCCGTCTATGTATCTATGGTAATAATGAGATATTTGGTATGGATTTTAGGATGCGTTCGAATTAGAAAATAATATTACTGTGCGCTCCGGGAGCAAGCCGCCAATATTGGTCGTTACGTAGTCAACAGTGTTCTGATGTGCGACCAAATTTGGTCGTTACGTAGCCGATGAGTTAATAAAGTTTAGTTGCTAACTTGATTGGCCTGTGTTTTATTTAGAAATTCTCGGAACTTAATTGCCACACCTCGTATGTGCTTAGTAGTAATTCTTCGCAAACAACAACTATTTGACTGTTTTAGGCAGTGGCCAACGAGTAGAGCGCCCATAATGCTAAACGTTCCCCTAATTAAAACAAGTAAAATGCTTTAAATAATTTATTACGTTACTGTAATAAAAATGTCATCTTCAGTCAGGTTATATTTATTAAAATATTGAAACTAGAAGCGACGAGACATCTGCAAAATATTATTCTTATATGTCTTTCGGTTTTAAGGCGGAGTGGTGCGTCTTCTCTGTCACAAGAAGCCATACTGACGGAGATGGAAGATATTTCTAACGTAACGTCCTAGAAGTTTATAATATGTAGTAGTATTGAGGTTTTGAGAAAGAGGCCAGCTGGCTTCTTCGCGAAAGATCGCTACAGTCGGCAGTTCGTAGTTGCGTAATCAACATCTGCGCTTCATTATTTTTTTACCGCCATTCAGAAATTCAAAATGCTTTTTTGCATATCGAGAGATTACAATACTTTTGGCACAGTATACCAGATACTAGCGTCTCTTAGAACAACATTGAAATATGGATAAAAGCTACGTCATGAGTACTAAGGGCTCGCATTTGACCGCCACATGTCTACTACTTCACAAACACCTGTTTACCATAGGTGTGACAGACAGCCCTCTACGTAGAGGATGCATGGAGGAAGAAGAAACGCCACAGCATCTCCAGCATCTGTCCCGGAGGCCTGTAGCAACCCAAACAGGCTGCCAACCTTCTGGGACAGCCTGGGTTGGCTGGAGTAACATAAATAGAAACATGAGCCACGCACAACGGCCCAATCAAGAGGCCAAGTGCGGGAAATAGCCCAGAAAAACCTAACTCTGTCTACTACTTCGCCAACATAGATGTTTAAACGTTTAAGAAATTCGCCAACCTTCGCACGCGCGTAACGCTAACCAAAGGCGTTCGTCGAGAAATACCCATCTGCTAACTTTCCTCGCATCCTATCTCCACAATGCCCCGTCGCTCGAGAGTGCGTCTACTGTTCTCTCGGTATACTGTGCTTCTAGCAAGCAGTAAATTAGATTTCTAGGGTAAGGTTTAATCATTGATTTTATAAAATCAATGGTTTAATGTTTCAGGTAAGCAGGGCCGAATTTAGGGGAAGGCATCCGGGGCCTCCATAAAAGAGGGCCTCCCACAATATATTTTTCATCCCATCTATTCGAAAAGGACGACTTGGTGCGCCCAAAAGTGGTGTTTTCTATAAGAAACTTTATAAGTGCGCCGCAATTATCTTTGCGGCTCACTTTTTGAATAAGTGCGTCGCAATTTATCTTTGCGGCGCACTTTTTGAATTTGGAACATCTTAGTCTTCAGCGCCGAAGAAATCGAATGCAAATATTGTTTGAATAAAGAGTGGCTGGCACGACGGCCCCTAGTCGCGCCGCCGACTGAATAAAAAAAAACAAATTAAATTAAAAACGCGCGAACAAATGCCACCATCGCCGCGCCCATCTACATCCAAACAACGAGATTCACCGTCACATTTTCCTCAAAATGAGCCAGATTCGGACATTATTTCAAACACGCGGAATATGAAATCTACAACAATCTCAATTCCTAATGAAACTGTAACAATAATATTTATAATTGCGAAAATGTCTCAAATGTAAATATAAGTGTTTAGTTGTTTTATTATTAGATAGTATTTAACTTCAATTTAGTTGATACTCTATGTTTTATTAAATATTAATATTACAATAAAATATGAGGCGCCTTTTATTTTCTCATAGAGGGTGATGAAAAGTAGAGTGTATCACTCGGGCGCTTTTTTGAATCCCTCGCTACGTTCAGGATTCTACTAAATTCTACTAAATTCTAGAGTAGAATCCCTCGCTACGCTCGGGATTCTACTCTAGAATCCCTCACTTCGCTCTGGATTCAAAAAAGCGCCCTCGCCGTATATTATTTTGCTCCCTTGTGATACAATCTACTATTAATACCCCATAAACATTTTATTTGGAAAATAATTTGGGGCTAGGGGGCCTCCACTCCTTTGCTGCCCCAAGGCCTCTAAACCTCTAAATCCGGCCCTGTAGGTTTAAGACTTCACAGGTAAAGTAGGTATTATTATTTAGGGAGTCCCAGAACTGAACCGACAGATGTTAGGCGGTGATAGCTTTGATCAAGCTCTACCTAAATAACTCTGCTTTTACACGACTGCTCAACAAAAAAGGAGTGTAATGTGTTCAGGGTTCATTTATGTATGTTTTCCGTTTGTTTTTGACACAAGGCATGTGCTTTTTCGTGGTACCCGCCTTGTTGCCTATTGGCACCATCTTCTAGGTGGGCATTTATAGCATCACGCAGTCAAACACTCAGGCGGTCACCCATATTCTTGAAGTGTAGCATGCTAAATGTGTCTATGGCCCATGTAAATCAAATGGACCATAGACAAAATTGGCATGCTAAATTTTTCAAGAATCGCCCCCATGGCCCGGACGTGTCAACGATCAAACTACAGCTAGACAATGAAGATTTGAATACTTAAATAGTGATTACACGACGCAGGATGCAGGCAAACAAAGAACGCGGTTCCGGAAGCGTCCAAAAAACTTGCCCGCAACCTCACCAGATTAAAAAGGGACAAAATCCGTAGTCATAGGTACTATGACAGGCCACTGTCCCCTAAACAAACACCTGTTTACCATAGGTGTGACAGACAGCCCTCTATGCAGAGGATGCATGGAGGAAGAAGAAACACCACAGCATGTGCTCATGGAATGCAGGAGCGTGGCAGAGCAACGGGCAAGAATACTACAATCTCCAGCATCTCTCCCGGAGGCCTGTAGCAACCCAAACAGGCTGCTAACCTTCTGGGACAGCCTGGGTTGGCTGGAGTAACATAAATGGAAACATAAGCCACGCACAACGGCCCAATCAAGAGGCCAAGTGCGGGAAAAGCCCAGTCAAACTAACTAACTGACTAACTAGTGATTACACGAATGGAAGGTTTTCCAATAATCACAGTTGCACCAGAGAATAGCAATTTTTTTAAAATTTGTGGCCGCCATTTATGTTGCTTGTGTGATCAGCGCGGGAAGACCAACACTCCACCATCAAACCGACCAGACGATTTATTATATACATTATACATACAAAAGGACAACTACACAAATGGAGGATAAAGTCACAGTACCTATATAATATGTACATAATTACGATTTAGCTTTACGATAAGACAATAGGAATCCATCTTTTTTTGCCTAGAAATATACTTCCATCGCCTATGGAAAGATTCTCATTCGAGCTCCATGTATAATAATTAATATTACTGTATACTAATGTCGCATATTATTGTAAAAGAGAAAGGGTATTTTGAGCCCACTTCCCCCAATAGCTGTAAATCACACACCAATGGAAATATCTCTTTATGTAGAGCATTTATTATTAGAGTGGCTGATCTCAATCATGAGTCGTTTCCGAGTTATATCCTATTAAATATGGCTAATTACCTGATATTCCCTAGGACACCTGACACATTCAGGCATTGTATTTTTAATAATTGTTTAACCCCTCAAGCGGCGAGTGTAAATCTTGGAAGTCCCCTGTCATTTCAGAGAGTTGAAAGTCAAAAATATAGCACTTCAGAAAAACGATCATAAAAAAGAAACTACTTCATGGATCATGATAAGAAGAATTGTAGAATGATCGCATTGAAATTTGAAATATAAAACATTAAAACCTCATCTTGTAAAACAATTAGATAATTATAAATAATTATTAGAAAGTTGGAGAACTGAAAAAAACTCACTTAATCAGCGATATCGACGTTTTATCTCAAAATACGAAACCATATCTAGAAATTGTAAACACATTTGTGTACGTTATGACATGCTTTACCAAATCTATTAACTCGTTTTATTTATTTTCATACATATATCCGAAGAAAAGCTACATAATATCCGAAGAGAAGCACAGATTCGAGCAACGGCAGCACTCGACTTGCCCTAGAATACAAACAATTATATTAGGGATTCTAGACTGCGAGAAGCACGACTGAATAATTGTACAATACATAATTTATCAGTCTTGCACATAGGGGTGGTTGCACTGTGATTTTGGTGTAAATTCAGTTCGTTGAGAGCATGGTTTGTCGCGCCGTGCTCGTGCCGTACCCGTTTTGGGACGTTACTGAGCATTGCCTACAATACATCGTACCCGATTTGGGACGTTACTGTCTTGAGGGGTTAAACGAAAACCATTGCAGATACTCGAAATGATAAAGTACGAGTACAAACTATATATTCTTAAGAATGCTCGAGTTTATCAGCAGTATATGGAGGGAAAATACTGAAATATGTTGCTTGAACTATGTAATGCCTCATGATTTTATTGCTGCTCAGTTTAGTGACGTATGCTAAAATCAGCTGTACAACATTGTGTGCCCAGTGATTGTACATCATAATATACTGTCTTTTATGGATCTTCACAGCAAATAACATATTTAAAATAAATAATTGGCACTATAGTAACATTGGGTTTTTGTGTAATTAGCCATATTTAAGATAAATAAAATACAAACGGAACTGCCATGGAATTCACCGACCAAAAATCAGGCCCATCATATATAATTATTACACTTCTGGGAGGTGAAGGGTGGATTCCGGACTTACGACCGGCGGTGGTAGGTTTAGGACAGCTGTCTTGCCACATGTGAGCGTTCACCTTACCACCCATTCACTCCCCCTTCGAAGCCATAGAATTTGAGATGCAGAAATCGCGGTTTTAGATAATTTTTCTAGAAAGGAGTTGATTATTTTCCTGGAGAGACCAAGATCTTCAAAAAGGTGAAACAAAGATTTAGCTGGCAGGCCACGAGCGCCTACTTCCACCGCGTGAAGGTGAACAGTGAAGCCGTTCCGGGTGACGGCATTTGCGAGGTCATGGTATTTATTTAATTTGTACTCGTGGTCTTTTGGGATATTTGATTCCCATGGAACAGTTAATTCTACGATAAGGACCATCTTCCGAGATAGAGAGTAAAGTTATATCTGGACGCAGGGCTGTGCATCCGAGACTTTCAGGGAATTTATACTGCTTAGAGACCGAATCGACTTCCATAATCCAATCTGAAGCTTTCTCGATTATTGAGAAAGGTTTTGCAGTGAGATGTTTTTTGCCTTTAGAGCCAACCCGCACAAACTGTATTGGGCGTTTGGAGGATACTGTCAAACCCTTGTTAGCACGAGCCACTGAGAGGCTAAGTACCTCGCGAATAACAGCAAGGACTTTGTCGTGGCGGTAAGTGTACCATCCTTGATCCAAGGCCACCTTGCAGCCAGCTAGAATATGTCTAGCTGTGCAAGGGGTGTTGCTACAAAGGGGACATGAACTATCCTCGGCATAGCTCCAACGAGCGAGGTTACTGGGATCTGGAAGTGTATGCTGAAAGGCATTTAAATAAAATTTCAGCATCTCTGGCGTCCAGTCATACAACATTACTTTCCAGTGCATTGGAGGAGGAATGCAAAAGTCTCCAATTGTTGTCCAATCATTCTGGCATTGAAGGCCAATAGCGTGAGCCATACTATTGCTGTCGAAATCTCCCCGCAAGAGACTTCTTCAAGGCCACATCGCTCATGGTTGTACTGCCATACCCCAGACCAGTGCCATTCTGGCTGATTCCAGTAAGGAACTTTTTATGGAAGTCAACGCGGGCTTGTAGATCATTTGACTCACTACGGCCACTTACTACGTGCTTCGATATTGCCGGATCCTTGGAAATGCTTAGAATCGAATTTTTGGTTATTCTTGAGTTGGCGTAGATGGCGCAGGTAAGTGTAGTATACATAAATAGTCCAAGATAAATAGATCTTTCCAATGGTAAATACGTTATTGTTGTCGAAGATGTGAGCCCAACGCCCATACATTTTTGCCCATTGCCCTTTGTCCATTATATACAAGTATTCGATTGATTTCTACTAGTACAAGATTCCACTGTAAGATTTCTAAGTTGATTTGTTATTTTAATGAATTTTGCGCAATTGTTTCTTTTTAATTTCGCAGTCGTAGTTATTGATGCACCACAGAATATCCTAGAAGGCATCGGGAAACCCTTCTGCATTAACCCTTAGAAGGCTAGGCCAGCTACGGGAATGAAACTCAAGACGGCATATTTCCAACCCTCGAAAATTTGTTTGTTAGCGGGCGTTAGTGCACAGATTATTCAAAGCTAGTGCAAAACTGCGTATCACTACTGAATTCCTTGGGCGAAAAGAACAGGGCAATTCTAAGATATGTTGTCGGCCATGCAGGAATCGAGGGAAATGAAAAAGCCGTCGAACTTGCTAAGGCGGGTGCAAAGGGAACGTTATACGGCCCTGAACCTTGCTGTGGCGTGCCAAAAAGCCTTGCAAACATAATTCTCAAACAAATATGTTTAGAACAATCCGTCAACCACTGGAACAACACGCCAGGGTTGAATCAATCCAAAGCGCTAATTAAGGCCTACGACCCTAAGACGGCCCGTCTTAAATAGGAACGTCGCTAAATAGAAACGATCTACGCATACTGGTGAGGGCGCTCACGGGGCATTGTGGCCTGAACAAACACATGTTCAACCTCAAGCTCCGAGACACAAAAATCTGCTGGTTCTGCCAAGGGGCAAAGGAAACTCCCCTGCACCTATGTGAAAGTGTGGCTTGCTGATGCGTAAAAGATACACCCACGTGGGTGGTCATTACTTCCAACCTGAGGAGGTAAAACAATCTGGCGCCAAAAGCCTGTTGCAGTTCTGAAATGACACGAGGCTTAGCGTAGAACTATTGTAGGTGGCGAACACAATAGATTAGCAATGGTCGCAGTGTTACAAGGCTCAAAAGACCTTAGGAAAGCCCCACACAACAAATAAAAAAATAGTGCACAGGTACTAATATATAATGGTGACTTATTCAGGGAGCTAATGGGCCCTTGTTGGGTTGGCCACAAAGATCCATTCTGTTCAGGGTTGGTCACACTAACGGGTCAACACCCATCCGGCGGCCTCCACGCATGAAGTGCGAGCCTGGGTTGGACTCTGGCCTTAGGGCTAGTTTCCCCTAGGAATCAACCTGCTGGCGCTCCTGGACGGTCTGCGCACCGTGCTGCGTAAGCCAATCGATTGTGCACTCTGACTAACAGTCGGGGGAGTCTGGAAGCAGTACTGTTTTCTATAGAGTGGGGGTGGTTGCGGACCTTAAGGCGACTGCTCTTGAAACGACCATCGGCTACCCGATCTTGGGTGGAACAGCCGGGCAAAGGATGCCAGTGGTCCGCGATAGATTCGGTTTACACCGTTTCACCGCTTCGTAAGGGAGAGCACCGCGCAAGCGACCTCGAACTCGTAACCAATCGAAAGACCGGAGTAATCTGGTCGCAATTGGAAGTAAGGGCGTGAGTGTAATCCCGCTGGGTAACATTCCTGGCTATCTCGCGGTTAAGGCGTTGGCCTCTTGCGGGCATGTGGCGGAGCTTAGCGGTGGATTGTTTTGTCCATGTCTTCTGCGTTCACTTCACGGGAGAGAGAACAACTAATTGTTAAAACTTCCTGAGGTGACGGGTTCGCCCATTGTAGTTGACAACTCTATACGTATCTGATGTTAGCGACAATTCAGTTCGAATTTTTACCGTCGAAGTTAGCCTGTCAATTTCACAAGAGATCGCAAAGCCAATGGGTCAATTCAAGAGTAGCTGACATCAGATCGGCAACCTTCCCTCGCTTTTAGGAAACGTAAAAGATCATTTCCAGACCTCTGGTTATTTGCCACAGTGCACAGTCGACTGGCTGACGCCGCATGATGCGCAAAGCGCCCAGCAGCACCTGAAGGTTCCCCCCTCAGAGGTTCTGATTCACCTGCCATGACAGAGGAAACAGTTTTTTCCAGGTTCGATCCTCTTTGAGGAGGATACCGGATGGGAGTTAAACCGTGAGAAGCCGACTCCAACTAACAAGCAGGTCATATGGCCCAAGCTGCACAAAACTGTTAGCTGCCGGAACCGGAACTGTTAACCCCTCGCGTACCAGACGGCCCGAAACGTCCAGAATTGATATTTACCGTCGAACCCCAGACGGCCCGAAATGGCCAGGCGAGGCCGACCGCTAATTATGGATTATTTAATCGACTAATAATTATGAATAATCTTTATTGCTTTACATAACGACGTTACAAATATCTAATAGCAAATTTCAATAGGAACATAAAACAGGTCTTTTTTAGACGATCGGTGTGACAGTTTCGAAGTAATCGTTTTTTTTCTGAAACGCCATCTTTTTTTTGAGACTCGCGAATTAAAAGGCACACATTAAAATTCAAACCGCGGGCCGCGAGGGGTTAACTATGATATGGTCTGATTGGTTGTCTTTAACTCTCAAACAAAGAAGACAAAAAGGAGACCTGATTGAGACATAACATTCTCATAAATTATTACTGAAGAATATTTACAAATTCAACATCAAACACAATCTTCGAGGTCACAGCAAAAAAAACAATAAATGTAATCCTCTTAAGAACGTTCTGCAAAATAGTGGTGGTAATGAAAAATATACTACTATTTGAAGTGATCAGTGCAATCTGTCAGTCAATTTAAAAACAGACTCCAATTGTATCTAAAACCTTTTTAATATTGTCTATGACTAGCTTTACAAGATCTGATCTGGATGTATCGGCAAAGCTGCCTGTCCAGAATAAAATTAAAATAATAATGATACGTTACTCATATAATTAAAATATCAAATAAACGTCGACATTGTGTAGTGGAATCTTGTAGGATACATCGGCAAAACCTCAAGAATCTATGATACAATCTTACTTCCGTCGCTTCTACTACATATGACTAATTGAACATTATCTCGTTCGAAAGAAAAACGGCGGTTTAAACACCGCCGAAACATCGGGTGTCGACAATTCAACATGGTTATATCCGTTTGTTCGCATAATCTTAATGAGACTTTATTTATCATGAAAAGATCCTCATTTTCGAAGAAGGCGTCTGATTCTTATTTAAAACGAAAGCCCATAAGTCTTACGGCGAGCCTTCGTCTGGTTTTCGAGCGTCGTAAACGTGCGACACGCACGTGTCCTTGTGGCCGTCGAACAATTCTTCGCTTTCGAAGCTCCTCAAGCATTTCAGGCAGGGGAAACTGCTGTGGCTGTCGTGCGTTTCGAGGACGTGCCTCCGGAGGCTCTTGGCGTTGAGCACGCTCCGTTTGCAGAAGCGGCAGGTGTAGTCGTTCTGCGAGAGGTGGGCGAAGCGCACGTGATCGATGAGTGCTTTTTTGGAGGCGTAAGCGCCGTTGCAAACGTCGCATCCGAAAGTTAAATGGCGTTCGTGGACGTTTTCGTAATGGTCGGTCTTGCAGTGACGTTCCAGCTGTTCGTGTTTCGCGAAGACGATATCGCACAGTCGGCATAAGTAGCGTCGTATCCGGAAATGGATCGAAAGGACGTGCGTTTTGAGGTTGCACTGCGATGAATACGGGCGCAAGCAGTGCGGACATTCGGCCGAATCCGGTTTCGGGACGAAATTGCGCTGTTTGCGCGGTTTCGGGCTCGGTTTCTGCTTGGGCGGTTTCTCGGCTTTGAGGACCGGTCCCCGGGGCGTATGTCAGGAAGAGGCGGCGGCGCTGGGGCATCCGTGCGTCTGCAGATCGAACGCCGTTTCGAAGTTCTTGAAACACTCGAGACACGGGAACATCTTCTTTGCGACGTGGAACGCATCGATGTGCATTTCCAGGTTCGCCGCGCTCGAAATCGGGCGTTTGCAGTAGCGACACACGTACCGATACCTTTTGAGATGCGCGAATACGACGTGATCGCGCAACGCTCGCTTTTTGGGGAACGCGCTGTTGCAGACGTTGCAGGCGAAACGCAGCGAACGCCCGTGCACCGTCGCCGGGTGTTTCGTCTCGACGTGTCGATCTAAGTGGTCGCGTTTCGAAAACGCCACATCGCACGTGTGACACAAATGCTTCTTTACACCGAAGTGCACGGCTAAAACGTGCGACTTTAACGAATTCGACGATGAGAAGTTTTTGAAGCAGCGCATGCATTCGAGCGTCTCGCCGCGCTTATGCACAGAATTTAAATGATTCAAAAGATTCGATTTCGATCGCAGCGGCTTATTGCACAATGCGCATATAACTTTCACTTTGTGGTGAACGTATTTGATGTGCGCTTCGAGAGAGGATTTCCCGAAGAGGATCTTTCCGCAGTGTTCGCACTTCCTCGCCAGAGTGCTCTTGTGGTACTGTCGTATGTGCTTCGTGAGACCGCTGTAAACGGAAAACTCCTCGATGCAGAAACGACAGCTGTACGTCGCCTGCTTTTTATGCTCCTCCTTGATGTGTATCTTCAGATCGCGGTGGTCGGCGAAGCGGGATCCGCAATCCTCGCAGAACACCGGCATGTTATTCTTGTGTATCTGTTTGTTGTGACGCCACAGGTGCGTCTTGTCGCAGAACGACTTGTCGCAATCGGTGCACTGGAACGGTCTCGGTTTATAATGCGCCGTCTGTCTGTGGATCGTCAGTTCTTGCTTGCGCGCAAAACTCTTGGTGCATATCGCGCACTCATATCCAACTTTGTACTTCATGCGGTAGTAGTGCATGAAGACCTTGCTGCGCAGTCGCGTAATCACCACCTTTGGGTTCTTCTCTTCTGTCTTTTCGATCTGTAACGGCTCCTCCAGAGATTTGTGAATCTGAAACAAATAAAAGAGCATAAAAAGATCATTATCCATATTTATATTCTATACAAAGGGTACTAGAAAAGTTTTGCATTGCAAACCCACTCATAGCTCACCAGAGCATCCAGGACAGCCTTAACTCTACAGTGCAGTGGACTAAGGAATGGCTGTTTTCTCTCAATGCAGATAAATGCACTGTCCTACATGTCGGATCTCAAAATCCACGGCTAGCATATACGATTGAGGGTAAAAAAAGTACAGCCAGTTATGACCCAGAAAGACCTCGGCATCACTATCTCCTGGGACCTCAAACGGGAAACCCACATAATCGAAATAGTTAAGAGAGCAAACTCACTTCTACATTTAGTAAGAAAAGCTTTTTCCACTATCGCCAGTGAACTTTTGCTCAAGCTCTATAAAACCTACATTCGCCCGTTCCTCGAATACTCCTACCAGGTATGGAATCCTTACTTTCGGAAGGATATAGAACACCTCGAAAGAGTTCAGAGAAGAGCAACAAAGTTGGTGCTATCGCTGAGGAACAAACCATACGAAGTACGACTGAAAGAACTTCGCCTGACAACATTAGAGGAATCTAGGCAGCGAGGAGACCTAATAGAAAGCTAGAAAATGCTTCACGGTTATTACAGTGTGCCCAACCTCGAGACCATCTATACCCTGAACACCAATAAGCAACTGCGTGGACACACGTTGAAGCTAAATAAGACAATTGCAGCATCGAATTCCAGGAAATATTTTTTGACAAATCAAAAGTGGATGCTTGGAATGTGTTGCCAGAGGAAGTGATCAGTGCTATCTCTGTCAATAGCTTTAAAAACAAACTGGGCCATTTTTCTTAGTTAAAAACAGTCACAAGCTTAAAAACAAGTGCATGTGATATACACACATCAGCCTTAAGCTGTTAGTGGATAATATAATAATAATAATAATAATAATAATGTCACCCAACAATGAGTCGCAGGTAGCTGCTTGTTGATGCATGTTGAGACATGTTCATACTAGCCGTCGCGTCAGGTCAACGAGCTCAGTTATTCACTAGCAGTGAGAGTGTAAAGTGTTTGTGATGGCATCGTGGTCACAAAATGAGATAAGGGCAGTTTTGCATTATAATTTCGTGCGAGGTTTAGCCCTAGACCAGTGCTTAGAAGAAATGACTCTTGCGCTAGGTGATGTTCGTTCATGTCGTACAACAATATTTAGGTGGTATACATAATTCAAAAGGAGAAATTTCACTCCTGAGAGGCCGGGAAGGCTAAGAACGTCAGTTACGGAAAACATTACTGCTGTGAGAAAAATGCTTGATGAGGACAGGCGAGTACCCAATCAGATTGAGGATACTTTAGGCCTAAATGCACCAGCAATGTGTTCGATTCTGCATGATCATCTGCAGATGATGAAACTTTGTTCTCTCTGGGTGCCGCACCGACTGACTGAAAAGCAGATGACACTATGTGTAAATTGGTGCTGGGAGATGCTAAAAAAGTTTGATAAAGGGACAATATTGGTATGTGAACAACATCGTGACAGTTGACGAGACATGGTTGTACTATTACGATTCGCCGACCAAGGGTCTAAACAAAGTGTGGGTCTTTGATGATGAGGACACACCCATAGTTGTCAGAAAATGCCGATCTGTAAAGAAGAAAATGATAGCTGCATTTTTCGAATTGAGCGGAATTGTGGAACGTGTCATTTTGGACACATACAAGGCAGTCACAGTTGAGTGGTATACTAAACAGTGCCTGCCTAAAGTCATTGGATCTATGAAGAACCTGCAGTTAGTCAAGAATAGACACCTAGTTCCTCCATCACGATAATGCTCCAGCTCACCATGACAAAGCCTGCATCGAATATCTGTCCACGACACGACTGAAACTTCTCGAGCACCAGGGTTGCGATGATTTAAATCGGTGATTTAAAACACGATTTAAATCAAGTGATATAAAAAAAAAAACAATGATTTAAATCAGAGATACCCAAACTTTCTTGACTCGTAGACCCCTTGCTGTTTTCCGTAGACCCCTGCCTGAATTTTCCTGAACTTACTAACATTAAAAGTTTATTGACAGCTGGAACAGTACTGATCGCCTACATAGGGTTTTTGGTAATGTGGACAATTTTTATTTGTTTATTCCTAAGAGTCCACGACCTTAAAGTACAAATCATTTGAGAAAGCCGCACATAAGTGCACTATCTCGCTTGCTCATTCATGTGGCGCGTTTATCCTACTCGCTCGCTCGGATACCCATTGAAGCGCATTTTTTCACATATCTCATTCGCACCTTCCCTCGTTAGTCATTTGCGCTGGCCTCTTCAATCGACTAGTGATGCAATTTGAGTTGAGTGTTTATTTCATTCGGTGATACTTGTGACGCGCGCGTTTGTTTATTGCTATTATTATAATTTTAAAATACTATGCTGTATACAAAATCTGTTTAAGAAGTGATACGACATTAACGGATCGCCTGAATGCTTATGGTGACAAGCCTAGGTGGAGTCCACTAACAAGGACCCCCATTTACATCTCGTGCACCCCGATTTTTGTTTCTCGCTGAGATGGACCCCCTGTGAGTCGAAATCGACCCCTGGGGGTTCATATAGACCAGCCTTCCGCAACCCTGGGGTCGCGACCCCAGGGTTGCGGAAGCACGGGGTCGCGAAATATAATTATGGGGTCGTCAAAAAAGTCAACAAGGTCAATCGATTTTTATTAAAGTTTATGCGTAAAATATAACCTCTCCATACACATTTTGATTCCAATTTTTTTAAAACGGAGAGATTCGATGAACTTGAAAAGAAATGGAGCAGCTGATCGATTTAATATCCGATAAAAGCCTTAGAGCTATTTTCAAAACCACGGATCCATCCAAGTTCTGGATAATGACGGAAAAGGAATATCCACTGTTATACAAAACACTGCTGAAATTGCTGCCATTCGCATCTACATACCTGTGTGAGACAGCTTTCTCCACATTGACCGCTATAAAAACAAAATATCGCTACAGACAATGTAGAACCTGATTTGAGGGTGTCAATTTCTGATAATATATCACCAAGAATTAATATAGGTACTGACTGAATGTGTGCAAGCACAAGGTTCAAATTAATTTTTAAACTTACTTATGTACCTAATTTTCTTAGTAAATAAAATGTTAAAATAATTGCTTGTGTCATTTAATGCCTTCATAAATATGTTAAAGGCATATTTTCTCCTTTGCTCTAATATTATTTTCCAAAATAAATAAACTTTCCGATATAATTTACGAAATAAAAACAGCTAGAACATGGAGGAACATTGAAGTTTATCTTGATCTCGTTACCTGAACCAACCTTTGCATTTGTAAATTTAGTGTTTTTTTCTGGGGTCGCTGAACTCTTTTTTTAATTTTGGGGTCGCAACATCAAAAAGGTTGCGGACCGCTGATATAGACCACTTTGGGAATCCACTGATTTAAATCAATATTTTTTTACTGCAACCAAAAAATGTGAACCTCAGCCAAAAAATGTCAAGGGACTTCCCCCGACATTAGTTGAGAAACAAGTCATAGAGAAAAGTCATAGTCTTTTCTTTTCTTTATAGAGCTTGTCATCATTACAACTCGGTGTTTATGGATGTTGATATATGTGCCACAACCCCAGATACATTTAAAAATCTTATTATGAATATATTACAATTTAATTAAGTAATCTGTTTATTATGAAAATAGTTATTCTCCTCTTATCTTTGTATTTACATAACTTATTCCTTTTTTCTATTTTTCCTTCTCATAAAATGTGTCATTACAATATTATATATTTTATTTTCTTATTACTATCTATTTAATAATAAATTAATTTTCAAATATCTATTTAATAATATCTATTTAATAATAAACCCACCTTACAGAATGGAAAAAGAACGCAGGATGCAGGCAAACAAAGAACGCGGTTCCGGAAGCATCCAAAAAACTTGCCCGCAACCTCACCAGACTAAAAAGGGACAAAATCCGTAAAGTCATAGGTACTATGACAGGCCACTGTCCCCTAAACAAACACCTGTTTACCATAGGTGTGTCAGACAGCCCTCTATGCAGAGGATGCATGGAGGAAGAAGAAACGCCACAGCATGTGCTCATGGAATGCAGGAGCGTGGCAGAGCAACGGGCAAGAATACTACAATCTCCAGCATCTGTCCCGGAGGCCTGTAGCAACCCAAACAGGCTGCTAACCTTCTGGGACAGCCTGGGTTGGCTGGAGTAACATAAATAGAAACATGAGCCACGCACAACGGCCCAATCAAGAGGCCAAGTGCGGGAAAAAACCCAGACTAACTAACTAACTAAAGGTCTCAAATGGAAAAAACACATATTGGCAATCGCTAAAAGAGCCAATTCTACTTTCTATCTTTACAGGAAGGCTTTCCAACATCTGTCAATAAAGATGTGTATAAAGATCTACAAGGCATATGTGAGACTTTCTGTTTCTGAATTGATTGACAGAGCTCGCACTAATCACTTCAAATTGTAGTTTATTTCACATGTCCAGCGCTCTAGTTTGCAGGAGGTTCTAAGGCTCCCTTCCGAGTTGACGCAACTAAAAATTTAGGTATTTTTGCAATGCCACGCGCCCGCGCGCTTTTGATATATACATAAAAATGTATAGGTATACCGCAATGACAAGGAAATACGTCCCACCGTTGGCAGTGGCCAATTACGAATGACGATTCCAGCTTCGCGCGTCGTCTAATATGGTCGATTTAGCTTTTCAATTATAATATAATAAATTATCAAATGAATAGTTTCTTATAAAGTATAAATTCGATTACAATAATAAAATAACTTAAGATCACTGTGTTATTTTTTATATCATTCAAAAGTATCTTTAACCCTTGGAGTAAATGGGTATTTTCATGGATGCATCTGTTTCTTTTGCAGGATTTTCGGCGCCATCGACTTAAAGTACTATAACTACGAAACTACTACACCAATCATAAAAAGAACAACTGCACAATGATTGCATTGAAATTTCGAATATAGAATATTGAAATATCATTTTGTAAAACAATTAGATAATTATGAATAAATATGAGAACGTCAAAGAAGTGAAAAAAACGCGGAACCAGATCTGGTCGATCATACTCAACGGATAATTGTTTCAGAACCAGATTTGGTCGTATCATACTCAAAGGGTTAATATATAGAAAAAAAATAATGTTTCGCCATAACATTTCTGGAAATTACGTAATTTCAATCATTTTTTTTCTTATATTTTTTGTATGGAAGCTTCAAAAACTGTCTTGGTACTATGCAAATCGACCATACGCTGGTGTAAACAGTATTTTTTAATATTGAGAATCATCTCTAGATTTTGCAAAAACTGAAGACAAATCTCGCTCCTTTTTATTTTTTTGGAAAACAGTAACAGAATAAAGATAATTTACAATTAATATGAAAATAAATAAAATACAAACGGAGCTGCCATGGAATTCACCGACCAAAAATCAGGCCCATCATATATATTTTTTTTATTTTTACACTTCTGGGAGGTGAAGAGTGGATTCCGGACTAACGACCGGCGGTGGTAGGTTTAGGACAGCTGTCTTGCCACATGTGAGCTTCACCTTACCATCCATTCACTCCCCCTTCGAAGCCATAGAATTTGAGATGCAGAAATCGCGGTTTTAGATAATTTTTCTAGAAAGGAGTTGATTATTTTCCTGGAGAGACCAAGATCTTTAAAAAGGTGAAACAAAGATTTAGCTGGCAGGCCACGAACGCCTACTTCCGCCGCGTGAAGGTGAACAGTGAAGCCGTTCCGGGTGACGGCATTTGCGAGGTCATGGTATTTATTTAATTTGTACT
This sequence comes from Micropterix aruncella, assembly GCA_944548615.1. Taxonomy (NCBI): domain Eukaryota; kingdom Metazoa; phylum Arthropoda; class Insecta; order Lepidoptera; family Micropterigidae; genus Micropterix; species Micropterix aruncella. Next base: position 3,560,590 of record OX155974.1, read on the forward strand.
TGTGGTCTTTTGGGATATTTGATTCCCATGGAACAGTTAATTCTACGATAAGGACCATCTTCCGAGATAGAGAGTAAGGAGTTATATCTGGACGCAGGGCTGTGCATCCGAGACTTTCAGGGAATTTATACCGCTTAGAGACCGAATCGACCTCCATAATCCAATCTAAAGCTTTCTCGATTATTGAGAAAGGTTTTGCAGTGAGATGTTTTTTGCCTTTAGAGCCAACCCGCACAAACTGTATTGGGGGTTTGGAGGATACTGTGGAACCCTTGTTGGCACGAGCCACTGAGAGGCTAAGTACCTCGCGAATAACAGCAAGGACTTTGTCGTGGCGGTAAGTGTACCGTCCTTGATCCAAGGCCACCTTGCAGCCAGCTAGAATATGTCTAGCTGTGCAAGGGGTGGTGCTACAAAGGGGACATGAACTATCCTCGGCATAGCTCCAACGAGTGAGGTTACTGGGGTCTGGAAGTGTATGCTGAAAGGCATTTAAATAAAATTTCAGCATCTCTGGCGTCCAGTCATACAACATTACTTTCCAGTGCATTGGAGGAGGAATGCAAAAGTCTCCAATTGTTGTCCAATCATTCTGGCATTGAAGGCCAATGGCGTGAGCCATACTATTGCTGTCGTAATCTCCCCGCAAGAGAGACTTCTTCAAGTCCACATCGCTCATGGTTGTACTGCCATACCCAGACCAGTGACATTCTGGCTGATTCCAGTAAGGAACTTTTTGTGGAAGTCAACGCGGGCTTGTAGATCATTTGAATCACTACGGCCACTTACTACGTGCTTCGATATTGCCGGATCCTTGGAATTGCTTAGAATCGAATTTTTGGTTATTCTGGAGTTGGCGTAGAGCAGAGAGGGCAGTTTTAGAGCTAGCCCAAAATTGTGTTTGGACCTGAAGAGAGTCGAGGGGTCAGCTGGTTTGGCTAAGGACAACCACGATTTTAGACTAGCTGTCACCAGTGCATCCAAACGAGACAGTTGGGTTTTGGTGAAATCGTAAATAAGAAAGGGCCATGACAAATGTGAAGTTAGATAGTTGTCATAGATCCAAGCCTTACGAGGGCCAGAAATTAGCAATGCATCTATCTTTTCCAGGCAACTACTGAAATGTTCTATAACATGATCGCCAGAGAGGTCTTTTCCCTGGCAGGTGATTTTCCTGCCAAGAAATTTGAAGTGGTTATTTGGGTCTATAAGGGAGATAATACAGCCCTTATAATAAATACAAACGGAGCTGCCATGGAATTCACCGACCGGAGTCGGGCCCATCATAATACTATTTTTTACACTTCTGGGGGGTGAGCAGTGGATTCCGGACTTACGAACCGGCTGTGGTAGGTTTAGGACAGCTGTCTTGCCACATGTGAGCGTTCACCTTGCCACCCATTCACTCCCCCTTCGAAGCCATAGAATTTGAGATGCGCAAATCGCAGTTTTAGATAATTTTTCTAAGAAAGAGTTGATTATTTTTCTGGAAAGGCCAAGATCTTTAAAGAGGTGAAATAGAGATTTAGCTGGCAGGCCACGAGCGCCAACTTCCACCGCGTGAAGGTGAACAGTGAAGCCGTTCCGGGTTACGGCATTTGCAAGATCATGGTATTTATTTAATTTGTACTCGTGGTCTTTTGGGATATTTGATTCCCATGGAACAGTTAATTCTACGATAAGAGCCACCTTCCGAGATAGAGAGTCAATTTTGGGTCATAGGACGTAAATTTTGTGTCTATGCGGGCGAGTCCAAGGCAAAAACATTTGGAGGGCTTCACTTTTATACAGCCTGACCAGTCGCAGAACAGCTCCACTTTCTGTAATAGCAGGGAAAGCTGCTTGGGGCTCCTGGTGATAAAAGTTAGGTCGTCGGCAAAAGCGAGGCACGACGATGTGCCTCGTTTTGCCGACGACATAACTTACTAATTTCGTTTTGGCGAAATGGTTTTTAAAATCCGGCATAATTGTATTAAAATTCTTTTTCGTGTTCTCACAACCAGGCCACAAAATTATGCTTCATATAGCTTTTGGCCGCCACGGCCTCTTAAGAGGATTAGATTTAAATTTTGCACGGTTAAGTTCTAATTTGTAAATATTGTTTAGCCCCGGTGCTTTGTAATAATAATTTTATATGTCTCAATCGAGTCCCCTCTTTGTCTTTTTTATTTGAGCGTAGTCCAGTCCAAGTAATTTCAAGCGATCTTCATAATTCCTATTCTCGATGCCCTCTGGTATTTTGGTAGCCCTTCGCTGCACCTTCTTCAGGACATCTACATATTTGGATAAGTAGGAGTTCCAGAGGCGATAGCCATACTCGAGAATAGGTCTCACATATGCCTCGTTGATTGCAGACAGATGTTGGAAAGCATTCCACATTAGATAGAGAGGAGACAATGGAGTCGGAGGTTCGATGGAGAGATTAATAGAAGTTTCACAAAACTTACATGATTAACGGGTACAGGTGCGACGGGCACGACCTCATGTTTGATAGGAGTGCTGGGACTGGCCTCGGGCACGGGCGGAGGCGGCGCAAACTCCTTCTTGATGCTGTCGAAGATGCTGTGGTTGTGGTGGTAGCCGTTGCTGCAGGGGTCCTCGCGGATGAACTCCTCGAAGATGTCGTAGAAGTGGCTCTGGACGTTGATGCCGTCCTGGATGACGAAGCCGCCGTCCGTGTTCTTGTACTGCACCTCCGCGTTGTACATCATCGGGGGCTCTTCCCCGAATCCCATAAACTCCGACATGTGCGACATTTTTAACGGTCGAGGCTCTGCAAGAGAATAAAATTGCCGTTTTTTGTGAGCGACGGTGGGCATTTTAGGCCCACCGTTCAATCCCTCCAATATACTCCAATAAATATGACTAATAGAAGATTAATTATTATTTAGAAGACTAATAGTACATATGACTAATAGAAGATTAATTATTATTTAGAAGACTAATAGTACATATGACTAATAGAAGATTAATTATTAAAAGATTATTTTATAGAAGATCTTTAATATGAGGTTTGTCAAATTTAGAGCTAGAATGAAATATAAATGTTTAACGGTGGTGGGGGGCCGGGCTCGGAGCGCGGGAATTTTTAAAATCCGTCTTGCACACAACACTCACCGTATCCTGTTTTACGTCTTTGCGTTCGGCGGCGGGAACATTTTAAGAAGAACTGCAAACCCCGGGTGTGTATAAAGTCGAATGCAGCTGCGGTCTAGCCTACGTTGGACAAACGAAACGGCCCATAGCCACGCGACTGACAGAACACATCAAAGCTGTTAAAAACGTTCAGCGAGAAAAATCGGCGATCTGCGAACATATATTGGATAGCGGAAGTAACCACTGGATGCAGTTTCAAAATCCCATTGTTCTATCCGAGGAACAATTCTACTTTCCTCGCATGATCCGGGAAGCCATTGAAATAAGAAGAACTCCGAACTTCAATAGAGATGACGGCTACAAACTCTCTTCTACGTGGAACCCTCTTCTTAAAATGTTCCCGCCGCCGAACGCCGAACGCAAAGACGTAAAACAGGATACGGTGAGTGTTGTGTGCAAGACGGATTTCAAAAATTCCCGTGCTCCGAGCCCGGCCCCCCACCACCGTTATAACCTACGTAGTGGCGGCAGCGGTTTGCGGCCTACCCGCAAAACAACGGACTGACAGCTCTTCAGTCTACCCTAGACAACGGCGGCTGCAACGTCACCGAAACGTCGGGTCCTACAAATTTCACGCGGTAAATTCGTTTTCTATCCTATTTATAATGTCAAACAACCGCGATAGTCTTCGATTTTATATAAATGTTTAAAGTTTAAAATGTCTGAGAATTACAATAGGAATATGTTCTATTTGTTTGTCATTATCGTTTAACCCCTCAAGCGGCGTGTGAAAAATCTTGGCAGTTACCTGTCATTTCTGAGAGTTGAAGGTCAAAAATATATCACTTTAGAAAAACGATCATAAGAAAGAAACTACCTGATGGATCATGAAAAGAAGAATTGTAGAATGATCGCATTGAAGTTTGAAATATAAAACATTAAAACCTCATTTTGTAAAACAATTAGATAATTATGAGTAATTATTAGAAAGTTGGAAAACTGAAAAAAACTCATTTATTCAGCGATATCGACGTTTTATCTCAAAATACGAAACCCTATCTAGAAATTGTAAACACATTTGTGTACGTTATTACATGCTTTACCAAATCTATTAGTTCGTTTTATTTTCATACATATATCCGAAGAGAAGCTACAAAATATCCGAAGAGAAGCACAGATCCGAGCAATGGCAGCACTCGACAAAGTGCCCCCAGAATACAAACAATTATATTAGGGATTTTAGACTGCGAGAAGCACGACTGTATAATCGTACAATACACATTTATCCGTCTTTCTCACACATATCTAACAGGGGGTGGTTGCACTGTGATTTTGGTGTAAATTCAGTTCGATGAGAGCGCGGTTTGTCGCGCCGTGCTCGTACCCGTTTTGGGACATTACTGAGCATTGACTACAATACATCGTACCCGATTCGGGACGTTACTGTCTTGAGAGATTAAAGTCATTGGACTGTGAATGCTTAAATGGTCGAGTAAAAAAACTTGCATCCGATGAAAATCTGCATGTGATATTAAAACATCAGCAACGTAGAAAAGTTACCAATAATATCCAGAATTGTTGGTGACATAGGAACTGTCATGGGCGGGGGCATGGTCAGGCAATTTGAGTTTTGGAATTGTCTGACTATTCCCCTACTCCCAGCATCTGTCCGATGCTGGGTTTGGCGAACGGTTTAGGGAGTAGCGCAGGTCGCACAGATCCCCTAAACAAGGCCAGGGGACTATCCTTCTCGAGGTTGCCGCCTGTTATTGACCAAGTGCCCTAGGTAAATGGTATAACAAAAACCCCTGGCCGGCACTCAAGATCCTAACCCTCAGTCACATCCCAGTCTCCTCAGCCAATCCCACAGTGCCGAACCAGGCGGCACCAACCTACACCAGGCCCACACAGCCTCTGGGGCACTAAACCCCCCCCCACAAAAGTGTACCACACCTACCAAGGGCGGGTAGTGTGTGCGTTATCCCATCAGCTCAACTAAACAAAAATGGAAGCACAAGTTAAAGATAATTTACCCCAGGAGGGTACCACAATCCCTTCCAAGGATAGTGGAGAATCCCTCACCGAGCCCAGCTCGGTCTGCCCCTCATATTCTGGGGGGGGCAACTCGTGCCACAAAACAGGTTCAAGCCTGGACCTGTCAAGCCTCAAAGAGGCAATACCACTACCAACACCAGACACTGCCGTTGTGTCACAGTGGACCTTAATCGCTCACAAGCGCCCTTGCAAAAGGGGGACCACTAACACAACGGCAAATACCAAAAGCAAAGGGCAGGAAGGCAAACCGGAACGCAGTCGCCTTAATAGGCGCGCGAGAAGGAAAGACTTCCAGCCCAAAGCAACCACACCACACACCGATACAGGCACCGCAGCAGCGAGAACGCAGCGCGAACCTGTACCGGCCACAGTGGCAGGACCACAACCAACACCACCACCACCACCCAGCCAGTCGATGAGACGGCAAAACCCGAGAGGTTTTCGCGGTAGGCGGAACGCTGCAAGGGCTCCCGCTGCTCCTGAAAAGGAACAACCGGGGACTGGGGCTGGGCCAGACGAGAAAGTTTCTTCGAAGCGGGCTCGTCTGGACGAGACCCAGTCTCCCAGAGGGGAGTCCAAACGTGCGAAAACCGAAGCGAAACCCAAACGGGCGATGAGTTACGCAGATGCGGCTCAGTCGCACATGAAGGTGGCGGTCATCACTGTCCCGCCGAGAGACCTGTCACAAGCTCAAGCAGAGCAGCTTAGGAAGACTATCGACGATAGCATCCTACAAGCTGTACTGTCTCCACCCTCCCCGAGCGCGCACGCCCCATCTTTCCGCGGACGCCCCTTCCTGATGGACGGGGTATTAGCGATGTGGTGTGAGGACGAAAACGCGCTCAGCTGGCTGGAAAACGCAGTCATGACAATGGCATCACCCATACCCAACACCACCCTGGCTGTCATCAGGCAGTCAGAGATGAAGAAGAGGCTCAAGGCAGGGCTTCTTATCCATACCCGTATTACGGACGCAACCACACTACACAGAGTCCTCTGTGCCCAAAACCCGTGGTACAAAGTTGACTCGTGGCAGTGTTACGACATGTCTGTGGATGAAAAGTCTCAGGAGGGTGATTCAGGAGAAAAGGTGGTGCACCTAATTCTTGGAATCCCTGAAGACCAGAGGCAAATAATCCTGGACAGAGACCGCCGAGTAGCCCATATGTCGGGAAGTGGATACATCCGCTTCTTCCCCACAGAAGAGACCACAATGGCCGAGACAGCAACCGCAGCGGCGAATCCGGAACCCTCCACCTCTGCCCCCCAACGGAGGGGCAGTGACGGAGGAATGGAGACGAATTCGCCACCGCGGATTGAGGGATGCACCAGTGACGAAGATGACTTCCTGCGCAGCCCATAGCTCCCTCTCTCCTAACGTCATCCAAACCAACCTCCAGCACAAACAAATAGCGGCGGCCACCCTACGCAGAGTGCTGGAGACGAACAACCAGACCGTCGCCATGATCCAGGAACCCTGGATCAGAAACAACAAGATCTGCGGTCTAAACAGCATCGGAGGTAAGTTAATGTTAGACACCTCTGTTGAAAACCCAAGAACATGCATATACATGCCAAAATCTTTAGCAACCACTTTGCTTAACCAATTCTGTTCAAGAGACCTAACTGCAGTGAAACTCACCACAGAAGAACAAACTGTCCTAGTCCTAGCTTCAGTGTACATGCCGAGCGAGAGCGAAACTCCTTCAGGAGAACTAGCCAGACTGGTGCAGCATTGTGAAGCACACGACTGGGATCTGATCATATCTGCGGACTCCAATGCCCATCACTCTCTGTGGGGAAGCAAAGACACCAACAGAAGGGGTGAGTCCTTAGCAGAATATCTATTTCAAACAAACCTAAACATTATAAACAGAGGTAGGGAACCTACATTTGTAAACTCTAGGTACCAAACTATCATAGACATTACCTTGGCAACGGACGCGGCGGCCAGTTTGATTGAGGGATGGCACGTATCAAACGAGCCATCGTTTGCAGACCACCGCCGCGTCTGTTTTCAAATACGGTACAAGCTAACAGACCCTGTCCCATATCGTAACCCCCGTAAAACAGATATTACAGGGTACACAAACTTGCTAAACAAAGCGCTAGGAGACAAACAACTAACTAACGCAGCACTTAGCACAGAAAACATAGAAACAAACGTACAGATCCTAACTACAACCCTTATAAGTAGTTTTGAACTGGCATGTCCTGTTGTAAAACCTAAAGACCCAGGAAAAAGCTCATGGTGGGGGCCAGAGCTGGAAAGGCTACGTCGAGGACTCGGGACACTCTTTAACCGAGCAAAAAATACCAGAACCAGTGAGGACTGGGATAAATACAAAATGGCACAAAAACACTACAAGAAGCGGATCAGATTCCGGAGAACAGAATCCTGGCACAACTTCTGTAGTAGCATAAACTCAACGAACCAAGCCGGTAGAATAAAGAAAATCCTAGCTAAAGGTGAGCCCAACCTCCTAGGCTCCCTAAAAAAGGAAGACGGCACTTACACAAACACAGATGTAGAAACCAGCTCAGTACTCCTGGAAACACACTTTCCTGGATGTCAAATCACAGAAGATCCTGAGTGGCCGGACGAAAACTACAGCACACCAACAACCCAAGAATGGGAAGTCGCAAACAAGATAGTAACTGCGGACAAGATAAAATGGGCCCTGAAAAGCTTCAAACCATTCAAATCCGCAGGGCTGGATGGCATTTTCCCAGCACTACTACAATGGCAACCAACCCATGCAACAAAATACTTACTACCAATCTATAGGGCCTGCATAGCCTTCAAATACATTCCAAAGGCATGGAGAGAGGCGAAAGTAGTCTTCTTACCGAAACCGGGAAAGGAGGACTACTCACACGCCAAATCCTTCAGACCTATCAGCCTAACGTCTTTCTTACTAAAGACGTTAGAAAGACTGATGGACCGTCACCTAAGGGATGGGGCACTAAGAAATAAACAACTACACCCACAACAACACGCCTACACAAAAGGCAAATCAACAGAGTCGGCACTACACATGGTGGTGCACAAAATAGAATCGGCTCTAACAAATAAGCTGTCAACACTCGCCGCCTTTATAGACATAGAAGGCGCTTTTGACAAAACCATGCACAACAGCATAAACCACGCCCTACAAGAACTTAAGGTGGAACCAGTCACCATAAAATGGATCACGGAGCTGGTTAGCAAAAGGGCGGTCCAGATAGTGATGAATACTACCACAAGAGCGAAGGTAGTTAAAGGATGCCCCCAAGGGGGGGTCCTATCACCACTTCTATAAAACATAGTAGTGGACAGCCTCATAAAAACACTAAATGAAAGGGGTTACACTACTATTGGTTATGCCGACGACCTAACAATAATGATTAATGGAAACGCAGAAAATATGCTATGTAAAGTCATGCGCTCAGCTTTGCAGATAGTAGAAAAATGGTGTGACGAACATAAATTGTCAGTAAATCCGAAAAAGACAGAACTCATCCTCTTCACCAAGAAGAGGAAGTTGCCAGAACTACAAGCACCAAAATTATTCAACACCAAACTCTCCCTATCTACAGAGGTGAAATATCTGGGAGTCATCCTTGACAGCAAATTAAACTGGGCGAGTCATATCGAAGCCAAAACAAAGAGGGCCTGCCTAACTTTTTGGCAGTGTCGGAGACTAGTGGGGAAAAAATGGGGTCTCAACCCAAAAATCACACTCTGGCTGTACACATCAGTCATCAGGCCCTCTCTGACTTATGGATCAGTTGTATGGTGGCCCAGAACACAACTGACCACAGTGAAAGCGAGACTCCAGAGCCTGCAACGCTTAGCGTGTGTAGCAGCCACTGGATGTATGAGAACCACACCATCGGCCGCACTAGAGTACCTCCTAAACATGAGACCTCTGGATCTTGTCATCCAAGAGGAGGCTAAGGCAGCCGCTCTAAGACTAAGAGCAAATGGACTGTGGAAACAAAACACAGAAACACCACACTCAAAAATTCTGAAACGGGTTCTAGAAGAAATACCTCTTCTGGACGCACCCATGGACAGGATAATATGCCATCATGTCTTTGATCGAAGATACAATATCCAACTCATTGCAGAACCAGCAGATCACTCTGGTACAAATGAAGTAAGGATATACACAGATGGCTCCAAAACCACTCAAGGTACCGGAGCCGGCGTCTTCTCAAATGATCTAAACATCAAAATATCAACTACCCTAGGCAACCTAAATACGATCTTCCAAGCAGAATGCATTGGCATCACCAGAGCAGCACAAGCAGTTGCAGCCAAAGATGTCGGAGACCTAAGCTTGAAATTTGTCTCCGACAGTGCCTCCGTGCTACAAGCGCTAGCAAAAAATACTATAACCTCTGCCCTTGTACTGGAATGCCACAATGCGCTCCAATCCATTGCAGGGTCAAATAGAGTGACCCTGCAATGGATTAAAGGGCACAGCGACTCACTGGGAAACGACGCGGCAGACGAACTGGCCAAAAGGGGATCAAAGGAAATATTATATGGACCGGAACCCTTGATGCCCATTCCCCAGGCCCAAATAAAAACATGGCTACGCAGGAACACCGAAGAAACCCACCTTACAGAATGGAAAAAGAACGCAGGATGCAGGCAAACAAAGAACGCGGTTCCGGAAGCATCCAAAAAACTTGCCCGCAACCTCACCAGATTAAAAAGGGTCAAAATCCGTAAAGTCATAGGTACTATGACAGGCCACTGTCCCCTAAACAAACACCTGTTTACCATAGGTGTGACAGACAGCCCTCTATGCAGAGGATGCATGGAGGAAGAAGAAACGCCACAGCATGTGCTCATGGAATGCAGGAGCGTGGCAGAGCAACGGGCAAGAATACTACAATCTCCAGCATCTGTCCCGGAGGCCTGTAGCAACCCAAACAGGCTGCTAACCTTCTGGGACAGCCTGGGTTGGCTGGAGTAACATAAATAGAAACATGAGCAACGCACAACGGCCCAATCAAGAGGTCAAGTGCGGGAAAAAGCCCAGACAAACTAACTAACTAGGAACTATGAAATCGAAGACTATCGCGGTTGTTTGACATTATAAATAGGATATAAAACGAATTTACCGCGTGAAATTTGTAGGACCCGACGTTTCGGTGACGTTGCAGCCGCCGTTGTCTAGGGTAAACTCTACTGTTTACGCTAGACAACGGCGGCTGCAACGTCACCGAAACGTCGGGTCCTACAAATTTCACGCGGTAAATTCGTTTTCTATCCTATTTATAACTAGGAACTGTCATCAATTTGGGTATCGATACTAAGTCAATGGATCGTTTCAAGATAAGACGAGACGACGTCAGGTCGACAACTGCCACCACTCTCTAGGAAACATACGTCTCCAGACAGCCCTGGCTGACAGCCTGGTACGCGAACCGCCCAGTTCCGTCCAAGGTTTTGCATCGATCGAATCCGCAATCATCTGAACCCAACCGCCTCCGACTGCAGATTACAGCCCTTGCAGCTCACAGAGGCCCTGACAGGCTAAGTCCCTCTTTAAGGAGGCTACCGGATGGGAGTTGAACCGTGAACCGTGAGCGATTGTATACGTAAGCAACTAGAGTTTTCAACTACAACGGGCGAACCCGTCACCTCAGGAAGTTTTAACGATTAGTTGTTCTGTCTCCCTGAAGTGAGCGCAAAAGACTTGGACAAAACAGTCCACCGTCAAGCTTCGCCACATGCCCGTAAGAGGCCAACGCCTTAACCGCGAGATAGCCAGGGGTGTTACCCAACGTGCTTACACTCACGCCCTTACTTCCAATTGCGACCAGATTACTCCAGTCTCTCGATTGGTTACGAGTTCGAGGTCGCTTGCGCGGTCCTCTCCCTTACGAAACGGTGTATACCGAATCTATCGCGGACCACGGCATCCTTTGCCCGGCTGTTCACCCAGGATCGGGTAGCCGATGGTCGTTTCAAGAGCAGTCGCCGTAAGGTCCGCAATCACCTTGCTCTGTAGGAAACAGTACTGCTTCCAGACTCCACCGACTGTTAGTCAGAGTGCATAGTCGATTGGCTTACGCCGCACGGTGCGCAGACCGTCCAGGAGCGCCAGAAGGTTGATTCCTAGGGGAAACTAACCCTAAGGCCAGAGTTTTGCCCGGGCTCGCACTTCATGCGTGGAGGCCGCCGGATGGGTGTTGAGTGTGACCAACCCTGAACAGAATGGGTCTTCGTGGCCAACTCAGCAAGGGCCTATTAGCTCCCCCCTGTATACGTAAGCAGTGATAATACGCGATAGATTATACCTAAGTATGTGGTTGAATAAGTATTCCACAAAGCGATCGCTCATACAATTTCGCGGACTGTTCATACAGATTTGTTGGGGTCATAGGAACTGTCATCAATTTGGGTATAGACACTTTTTCTTGCGGTTCTGCGATAAAAAAAGAGCGCAATAGAGTTGCAGCCATTCTATATTTGTAACGCAGTCGAATTCGCGTTGGTAAATACACTAAAAACGAATATGGAGCACGGCGGCCATAGCGAAAAAAACATGCCAAAACCGCGGACGTACATTCCAAAATGACACAATTCGCCTACGCACCGTTTCGAACGCTCGTTTCGAACTCCGCACATGCGAAAAGCGTTCGAAAATCACGATAAACCACGTTATAAACAATCCCTTACCAAACACGCCGACAAATCAATAAAATATCATGTCTGGGAGGCGACGGTCAATCACCTTCGTGGACAACGCCGACACGAGCGTAATTTTACAATTCCCTCGCACATTCACTCATGACGATTCGTTAAATTCGCCGATATTCACCATTTGGCGTCCGCGGAGTTCGTAAACAAAAAATTAAAACATTTTTTTTTGGTGCACGTGCCATGAAAGGCAGCCGAAGTAACGGGAGACCCGTTTTTACCGCCCCCATATACTGAGAATGAAAGTGTTCCGGAAAGACTGGACCGGTAAATACTGGAAAGTGACAGCGCGCGGCGGGCGGCGCGCCGTTTCAAATTTGATGTAGGTATCAAATCGTTGTCTTCAAAACCTTTTCATAGTACGCCGGATAGTAGCTACATTAGTTTTCATAGTACATTAGTTTCGCCGGATAATGCTATTAGCGAGGCGTCCATGTTTCCGGCGCAGAAGGGTTGCTATAATGCATTAAAGAATCTAATAAACACGTATATAATCAATGGTTCAGGCTAAATGGGCAATTATATTATCGGACGCGTCCGTAAGCCGCGGCTTACGAACGTATGCACAGTCGTCCGCACCTGACGTCCGATAATATTGTGCACGGCTCAATAGAAATTCATTACAAAGATAACCTTTCAGTCGCGTCCATAAGCTGCGGCTGACGGACGCGTCCGATAATATGTTTGCCCCTTAGGCGTCCCAAATGACCAACAATTAGAGGTACGGAATAATTAGAGGTCATAATTAGAGGTACGGAATTTTCGTTTTTACGAAATAGATGCGAATTTAAGCGAAATTTTGTGAAATTTGAAAAAGTGCAAAAATATGCATAAAATAAAAAGTATCACTAAAATTTATTTGCAGATGAGACTAAATACAACAAATGAAGCCTACTTTTATATTGATCAGTTATTTTGCCTATCTGTGGCTGCAAGTCACCACCTTAAAACAAAATACATTACTCGAAAACTTTTCAAAACATACTTTTTTCATAGAACTTTCTCAAAATGAACTGATTGATGGGTTTCATCGCATAAAGCTTGTGACATAGATAGTTGGGGGATACCTTTGGTGACCTATAGAATCTATAGTAACCTGTAGAAACTAGAATCACCTTAGTAAAAGTCACTTGTTTTTATTAGAATTCGATTTATTGGGATCTTAGTCCCCATTACGAGAATATAAAGAAAGTGGAAACTAGAATCATTGAAAGTAGAGCAAAAGACGTGCGAACCTTATCCAGGGTCGGCTTACAAAGTATTGGATTTTAGAACACTTATTGGATTGTAGCACGTGGGGACACGGGAATGTAGGTGTGACGGTCTTTGACGGAGTCGCGTTTCTCTTCGGCTGGCCGAACCCCGTTCTTCCTCTTCCCGGTCTACGCCGTGCTTTCCCACGGGAAACGGCGGCTGATGTACATGCGACGGGCGGCACTCTCGTACGTGCGATGATGTTCACGTTGGCCGCGGTCGACCGTCTTGCGATTCGGTAGGTTCGATGCGGGAGAATGGTCCAACGGAGAAGATTAATCCGATAGGAGAATCCCTGTAATTACACAGGAGCAATAAGTGGGAGAGAAGGAAAATGAGGAGTCAGTTTGCCCAATCCTAGGGAGTCGGCTCACTCTTCAATCCATCCCTTCCCAACCGAACGGATAAGGATTCATCTTGCATCTAAATATTGAACAACCGCTTCAAAACTCACCGGGTTAATTTATCTGATTACGTGCACCACGGGATTCTCAATTAATATCGACCGCACCAGCTGAATTGCGAATTCGAAAAAGAAAGGGCGGAAACATGGCCGTCTAATGATGGATTCTTACTCGACTCGTTTAGGCTTCCGGTGCTTAATTTACATTTATTTTATTAATTTGAATAATTGTTACAGTATTTTTATAAAATACTAGATTTAATTTCTAGTTAAACGGATCTGATTTAATGTGGCTAAGTGTCCGCGTTTTTACGTACGGAATTTAATTACCCATGTTAATCATGATTTTGTGTATTAAAAATTGTATAATACCCAAATAAATTATTGTATTAATTTTCCTAGCATCCTGGTTTATAATTTGATCTTTCTTTATTTTTACCGACTTAATTAAAATTATTCTTTTTCCTAAAATCCATTTTCATAACTGAATACAAGATTTACTTGTGGCAATCGACTAGCCGACAATGGATTCGGTGTCAAATGTACGCTTGTAGATACTACGATAGTCGTATGTCATATATGACAGTCCTAGCTTGCAAAGCTTGTGAATTGCATCAAGATGGCGCTGCATGCATCTTATGCGTGTGTGTAATGTTGTTTACTTAAAGTGCAATGCGAATTTATCGGGGAAAACAGCAATCGTGTCACAATCCCCCCGCCTCGAACCGAAAATTCACGGAAGCAGCGGAATTTTCGCCTAATTCACGTAAGTACCATAACATTCAACATTCCTACACGCTTCCCAAGTTTGACAGCTTTAAACACGCGCTGATTATAACCTGTGAACTCACCTGACTCTGGGTCAACGATGCGCCCCTCACGCGTCCGACCCGGGATCCAATCCTTCCTTATTCTATTCAAGGATAAGCCCTTATTCGATTCAAGGAACCTACTTTTAAGGATTAGCCCAAGAAGAACGTTGAACAGCTCGGTAATTAATCTTTCATACAAGCTCTTACATTCTTTCAATCATAAATCTCTGCACTCATCACCATCTATAATACGGTAGCCAATCTAATAGGCATACCGATCCTTTCATTCGACACTGAAACCCTAAATAATGTGTGCTACTGTGTCACACCAATTTCGTTGACACCTCATCGAAGCCTCACTTTCCTGCCTAGAACGCTTTGCTGCACTGCTACTTAAATAAAACTTTACTTTTCAGAACGAGCGCATTGTCGCATTGGTTCCACTGAAACTGCGGCAACCTGTTGTGTGCACTGGACCCATATTCGATAATGTTCCAGTCTAACAACACCAACCTAATAACAACCATCATATAATGTTTGTGGATATGATGAATAACATCACAACAGAAATTGCAACATGGATTACATTCGGAAAACAACACTATGACGTATAAAATAATCAAAACAAAACGCTCACTATACAAGTCGCTGAACAACCACCGAATGACAAGGTAAACCCAATTTTATTTAATATTTTAATGAATTATGAACATATTAGATGACAGTTGACAGTCTATTTTAAGGTTATTATTTTTTTATTTGATTTTAAATGATTACTGCGATGGATCGGGATCCTGAATCTGAATACCTGGAGACTTTTGGGGATCCAGAGTTAGATTTCCAGGGATTTTAAAATCTTTGGCATGATGTGTACCTGCCACTTCTTTCCCCGCCAACGTCTCCAATATATAGACGTTGTCGGATAACTTTTCCTTTACGCGGAACTCTTCGAAGTTTGGGGCGAGTTTAGCCGAGAAATTATTCCCTTTATTAGACAGGAAACGCGTCTTTTTCCAAATAACATCGCCCTTTTGCAGAACCGGAGTACGGCGACCCTTATTGTACGAGTGCTTATTCCTCTCATGTTGCTTCTGCAAATTGGCCTTAACCATTTGAAAAATGTTTTCCAGCTGACCCAATCTGTCAATTCGATCGTCTTCTTCCGGTGACATGAGGACAGCTTGCGTTTCCGCTGCCGTCATTGCGGAATAAACCTCGCCGGATGTTACCAGTTCCCGACCGAAAACTAAAAAGTTCGGACTGAAACGACTAGACTTCGGATTTGGCAGAATTCAACGCATACTGGAACTCGGGTAAATGTATGTCCCAGGATTTATGATATCTACCCACGTAAGCGCATAGCATGGTACTTAGAGTACGATTGTACCTTTCTACGGGGTTGATTTGAGGGGTATAAAATGGGGTGTTAAATATTTGGGGAATTTTATGCTCCTCAAAAAATTTCTTCATTTCTTTAGAAATAAATGGTTTACCGTTATCGGTTAGGATTACCCTGGGGACACCGTGAATTAAAAACACCTTCTCTTTAATTAAAGGAATCATTTTGCTCGACGATGCCTCTTTCAATGGAATTATAATGGTATACTTGCTAAAACAACACGTTATAAGCAAAATATAACGGTTTCCTTTGCTTGATGATACCATGGGGCCATGAATATCCAAGGCAATATATTCGAACGGGCGACTACACTTTTTGGGTGAGTTCATAGTGCCCAATGGACTTGTTGTTACATGTTTAGTGGCCATGCAGGTATTGCAATTTGCTACATATTTGACGACCGTTTGATACAACCCTGGCCAATAGTAATGTTGCCTCAATCGGTTATATGTTTTGTAGACCCCGAGATGACCGGCAGTTGGATTATCATGGTACTCTTTAAACAACCGGGTTTGATCTTCTAACATGACGACCTCCTTCCACTGAAATTCTGGATCAACTTCCCCGTCTGCTTTACTATATCGGTAAAGTTTGCCATTTTTAATCGTCCAATTAGGATGAGCGATCGGATTATTTGCCACACCTAGGTATTGCTTCTTGAACCAGGTATCCTCTGTTTCAGAAACGCTGACACTTGCTATGAGTGGAGCTCGAGATAACGCGTCTGGGACCTTCTGCTCACTCCCTTTCCGATGGACTATACGGAAATTGTACGGAGAGAGACGAACCCCCCATCGAGCCAACCGACCTGTAGGCGAATCGATCGAAAGAAACCATTTTAAGGCTGCGCTGTCTGTATGAATTTCAAATAACGCTGTGCCTTCTAAATAGCACCTCCACTGTTCAACGGCGTGTAAAACTGCGAGGGCCTCTCGTTCCACCGCTGAGTAATGTCTCTCAGCCGCTGTTAGGGTCCGACTTGAAAATGCCACCGGCCTTTCCTCTTCGCCGTTGCCCTGCGTCAAAACAGCGCCTGTCCCGTAAGCCGAGGCGTCCGCGTATACTCTGAATGGCAGGTTGTAGTTAGGACACGCCAGGACCGGTGCTGATGATATTGCTGCTTTTAATTTATTAAAAGCGGCTTCAGCTACGGGATTCCAGGAAAATTTCGGTGAACCAGGTTTTGTGGACGTCAATTGATTTAACGGGGCAGCTGTTGTGGCGAATCCCTCAATGAATCGCCTATACCAGCTGGCCATTCCGAGAAATCTACGCAACTCCTTTTTAGATTTTGGAGTCGGAAACGCAGTAATTGCGGCAACTTTGTCTGGATTGACTCTCAATCCAAAACGATCAACGACATGGCCGAGATAACTGAGTTCTGACCTAAAGAATTTACATTTTTCAAAATTTATTGATAGATTAGCGTACTTTAACCGTTCTAGCACTCGAGTTAACAGCGATGCATGTTCGTCAAATGAGGTTCCTGTAATGATGATGTCGTCTAAATATACGAACACGCGTCTCTCAAATCCGGAACCAAACAGCGAGTCCATGAGGGATTGAAGAATCCCGCTGCCGTTGGAAACCCCGAACGCGGTTTTAGAAAATTGAAACGAGTTCCGGAATGGTACTGTGAACGCTGTCTTTGGCCTTGATTCTGGTGAAATTGGGATTTGCCAAAATGCAGAACTAAGGTCGATTGAGCTGAGGTACCTGGAATCTCCCAGGCTGTCCAATATATCTGTGATATATGGCAGACCGTACGCATATTTTTTTGTTACCGCGTTTAATTTTCGCGAGTCAAGACAGAAACGATAAGATCCATCAGATTTCGGAACCATTAGCACAGGATTATTCCAGGGGCTTATTGCTGGCTCAATGACGCCTAAACTCAGCATCCTATCCACTTCGTTATTTAATGCTTCCAATTTCGATGGTGAAAGCCGGTAATATCGTTGTTTAATTGGCAACGCGTCTCCGGTATCTATCACATGTTCAATCAGAGATGTCTTTCCTAACCCAATCTTCTCACTAGAAATATCCTGATATTGCTGAATGATATTATCGGCAATAAGCCGTTGTTCTACACTTAAATACTCATAATCGGTAATTATAGGTTCGATTAAACGACAAGTATTGATCTCCGAAGTATTACAAGTTCTTAAAAATTGCATATCATTAGGAATTAGGCCAAATTTTTCCCAGACATCTATACCTAAAATCAATGGTATATTTATGGCTGGAATAATGTAAAATATACACACTATCGTAACACCTTTAATTGTTACTGGTAGTCTTAGTGCACCGCTACAAAAAGATTTAACTCCATTTGCAGACGTCACAAAAAAGGGTTTACAAGGCTCTATTTTGAATCCTTGATTAATTATTTGAATATGGGCTTCCGATCCTATTATATTTAAAGTGGAACCAGAATCTAACAAACCTTTTAAAGAAACTTTTCCAAAACATACTTCTAAATATAATAATTTTTCGGCGCTACTAACAGTTTGAGAGCAATTTATTTGAATTATCGATTTCTGGAGCTCCGTAGGAAGATCTATTGATCCGTCACTCTTATACGTCTTGCTATTGACATTTCGAGACCAAATCTGCCTCCCGTGAACCTGATTGCTAGTAGTGCCTATGTCTAGTTTTTTTGGTTTTGATCACTACGATAATTCGTAGGAGTTCCTGACCTATCCTGATTATGGCTATTTACTGCATCTTTATTCTTGCAGTTACTGCAGGTTGGAATTCTTTGTCCGGGCGCTTTACATCTAAAACAAAATATTTCCTCCTTGCGCGGACAATGCCAGTATTGATGATCATTCGTTTCGCACCTTAAACAGGTTTGCCTCCTGCCAAACGACTTTACCGCGTAAACTCGCGACCGATTATTAACGTTATCCCTTTTTTCAGGATGATCTAACCGACTATCTACCCTTGGCCTGTCTGCGACTCTCTCCCCGACCACGGAGTGTTTAGAACCCGTCGACAAGAAATCCGCCGGTGTTTCTGCAAGGAACTTTGAACGGAGATGGTTCTTCTCCAAACGCTCACAGAAAGTTTGCAGCTTTGAGACGGAATCCAGGTCGTTCAACCCGAACTGATTCGAATACACTGGCCCCACGTTGGGCGCCAATTGTGACATAGATAGTTGGGGGATACCTTTGGTGACCTATAGAATCTATAGTAACCTGTAGAAACTAGAATCACCTTAGTAAAAGTCACTTGTTTTTATTAGAATTCGATTTATTGGGATCTTAGTCCCCATTACGAGAATATAAAGAAAGTGGAAACTAGAATCATTGAAAGTAGAGCAAAAGACGTGCGAACCTTATCCAGGGTCGGCTTACAAAGTATTGGATTTTAGAACACTTATTGGATTGTAGCACGTGGGGACACGGGAATGTAGGTGTGACGGTCTTTGACGGAGTCGCGTTTCTCTTCGGCTGGCCGAACCCCGTTCTTCCTCTTCCCGGTCTACGCCGTGCTTTCCCACGGGAAACGGCGGCTGATGTACATGCGACGGGCGGCACTCTCGTACGTGCGATGATGTTCACGTTGGCCGCGGTCGACCGTCTTGCGATTCGGTAGGTTCGATGCGGGAGAATGGTCCAACGGAGAAGATTAATCCGATAGGAGAATCCCTGTAATTACACAGGAGCAATAAGTGGGAGAGAAGGAAAATGAGGAGTCAGTTTGCCCAATCCTAGGGAGTCGGCTCACTCTTCAATCCATCCCTTCCCAACCGAACGGATAAGGATTCATCTTGCATCTAAATATTGAACAACCGCTTCAAAACTCACCGGGTTAATTTATCTGATTACGTGCACCACGGGATTCTCAATTAATATCGACCGCACCAGCTGAATTGCGAATTCGAAAAAGAAAGGGCGGAAACATGGCCGTCTAATGATGGATTCTTACTCGACTCGTTTAGGCTTCCGGTGCTTAATTTACATTTATTTTATTAATTTGAATAATTGTTACAGTATTTTTATAAAATACTAGATTTAATTTCTAGTTAAACGGATCTGATTTAATGTGGCTAAGTGTCCGCGTTTTTACGTACGGAATTTAATTACCCATGTTAATCATGATTTTGTGTATTAAAAATTGTATAATACCCAAATAAATTATTGTATTAATTTTCCTAGCATCCTGGTTTATAATTTGATCTTTCTTTATTTTTACCGACTTAATTAAAATTATTCTTTTTCCTAAAATCCATTTTCATAACTGAATACAAGATTTACTTGTGGCAATCGACTAGCCGACAATGGATTCGGTGTCAAATGTACGCTTGTAGATACTACGATAGTCGTATGTCATATATGACAGTCCTAGCTTGCAAAGCTTGTGAATTGCATCAAGATGGCGCTGCATGCATCTTATGCGTGTGTGTAATGTTGTTTACTTAAAGTGCAATGCGAATTTATCGGGGAAAACAGCAATCGTGTCACAAGCTTTAATTAATAAATAGGAGTAAGGATGCCAATGTTAAGAACATATTCTGGGATACTAAATGCCACGTTTCAACCTTTGCTGAAGGAGCGTTACAGAGTGTTTGGAGCCCAACTAACAGCGTAGAAGCAGAACTTTTCTTTATTGAATATAATGCGGCCGTTACGGACAAAATGATACTAAATGGTCAAATGTTGAAAGTACAACAACATTAGATTTTAATTAACCCTTAACCACCTGACGTCGGTCTCAGAGACTCCAGCGATTTTATTTTTCAAATTATTCTGTTACTAGCTGCGCCCAGCGGTTTCACCCGCGTGGTGATGGAAAATTGTGATAACGATGATAGAAAACCATATATCTTTATAAATTATAGCCTATGTGTTATTCTGATGTGTAAGCTATATTATTGTAAAGTTTCATCAAAATCCATTTAGTAGTTTTTGCGTGAAAGAGTAACAAACATCCATACATACATACAAACTTTTGCGTTTATAATATTAGTAGGATTATGCACGTGACACAATCGTGAGTCTATGTACTTTTTCCCTTCCCCCGCCAGTTCGTCCCGTGCCCATAGCAGCTCTGGACGTGCGCGCTTTTGAAAATTACAGGTAAGTATTTTTTGCGTGCGGTCCGTTAGACCGACGTCAGGTGGTTACGTAATTTTGTTAAATTATATTTTAACTTTATATTTGACGTCTCGGGCGATCATGTTATAGAGCATTTCAAAAGTTGCCTGGCGAAAATAGATGCCTTGCTAATTTCTGGCCCTCGTAAGGCCTGGATCTATGACAATTATCTAACGTCACATTTGTCATGGCCCTTTCTTATTTACGATTTTACCAAAACCCAACTGTCCCGTCTAGATTCGCTGGTGACAGCTAGTTTAAAATCCTGGCTGTCCTTAGCCAAACCAGCTGACCCCTCGACTCTCTTCAGGTCCAAACAAAATTTTGGGCTAGCGCTTAAACTGCCCTCTCTGCTCTACGCCAACTCCAGAATAACCAAAAATTCGATTCTGTGCAATTCCAAAGATCCGGCAATATCGAAGCACGTAATAAGTGGCCGTAGTGATTCAAATGATCTACAAGCCCGCGTAGACTTCCACAAAAAGTTCCTTACTGGAATCAGCCAGAATGGCACTGGTCTGGGGTATGGCAGTACAACCACGAGCGACGTGGACTTGAAGAAGTCTCTTTTGCGGGGAGATTACGACAGCAAGAGTATGGCTCATGCTATTGGCCTTCAATGCCAGAATGATTGGACAACAATTGGGGACTTTTGCATTCCGCCTCCAATGCACTGGAAGGTAATGCTCTATGACTGGACGCCAGAGATGCTGAAATTTTATTTGAATGCCTTTCAGCATACACTTCCAGACCCCAGTAACCTCGCTCGTTGGAGCTTTGCCGAGGATAGTTCTTGTCCCCTCTGTAGCAATACCCCTTGCACAGCTAGACACATTCTAGCTGGCTGCAAGGTGGCCTTAGATCAAGGACGGTACACTTACCGCCATGACAAAGTTCTCGCTGTTATTCGCGAGGTAATTAGTCTCTCAGTGGCTCGTGCCAACAAGGGTTTGACAGTATCCTCCAAACCCCCAATACAGTTTGTGCGGGATGGCTCTAAAGGCAAAAAACATTTAACTACAAAACCTTTCTCAATAATCGAGAAAGCTACAGATTGGATTCTGGAGGTTGATTCGGTCTCTAATCAGTATAAATTCCCTGAAAGTCTCGGATGCACAGCCCTCCGTCCAGATATAACTCTTTACTCTCTATCTCGGAAGGTGGCTCTTATCGTAGAATTAACTGTTCCATGGGAATCAAATATCCCAAAAGACCACGAGTACAAATTAAATAAATACCATGATCTTGCAAATGCCGTAACCCGGAACGGCTTCACTGTTCACCTTCACGCGGTGGAAGTTGGCGCTCGTGGCCTGCCAGCTAAATCTCTATTTCACCTCTTTAAAGATCTTGGCCTTTCCAGAAAAATAATCAACTCTTTCTTAGAAAAATTATCTAAAACTGCGATTTGCGCATCTCAAATTCTATGGCTTCGAAGGGGGAGTGAATGGGTGGCAAGGTGAACGCTCACATGTGGCAAGACAGCTGTCCTAAACCTACCACAGCCGGTTCGTAAGTCCGGAATCCACTGCTCACCCCCCAGAAGTGTAAAAAAAAAAAAAAAAAAATAGTATTATGATGGGCCCGACTCCGGTCGGTGAATTGCATGGCAGCTCCGTTTGTATTTATTTATTATTATTGATGGCTAACAATGAATCGCATGGATGAAAATATAGGTCGATGGTTAGAGGAAGTTGACACAGACTCGGAAAACTGGACTATACCAGAACTTTCGAATGAAGACTGCAGTGACGTAGAAGATGGTCTAGTGGATCAGATCATTGAAGGCTAATGTCAGTCCGACTCAGAAGTGAAAGGTGATGGGCCTGACCTTCAACTCACTGAACAGGAAAACGACATCAGGTCGCCGATGGAATATTTATCTTCCGACGATGATGTCTTGTGACCCCAAAAAGAAACGTAAAATAGCCTATATATGTTTTCTATGTAAGAATCCAATTTGCTGCAGTGAATGTAGTAAGAAAATGTGCATTGA
The DNA here is from genome assembly GCA_944548615.1 of Micropterix aruncella. NCBI lineage: Eukaryota > Metazoa > Arthropoda > Insecta > Lepidoptera > Micropterigidae > Micropterix > Micropterix aruncella. Next base: position 3,583,410 of record OX155974.1, read on the forward strand.
TTGTCGCCGTAAGTTGTCATTATTCGTGCCTTGTAATTTTGCAAAAGTTGTGATTGTTTCATGTCAAAAACTATTTCATCTCATAGATAATTAATCAAACTTGTCGCAAATAAGTAAAAATAGTTATATTATAAAGATTTTTTATACTCAGATCTCAGATTTTCCAAGCTCCTAGATTTTTACCTAAAATTGATAAACATTTGTTAAGTGTTGATTTTTGATATCTTTAAGCATACTTTTGCATTGTTTAAATTTCAAATGTGATTAAAAATATTATGAAAATAAGGATGTGACTTAAATTTATTCCAATATTTTAAGTTACTTTAACATAAAATGGAAAATACGCAGGCGGTCTCTAGGACCGACGTCAGGTGGTATTGTATCTGAAATATACGTCAGGTGGCTAAGGGTTAAGATTAAATATACATTTAAGGTTTATTAAAAAGCTGTTTTATATGCAGTATATGCGAATTTTAGCAAAATTTCAATGTTTTCAATGTTTTTTTTGCAAATTTTTTGTTTTGTTTTTGCAAAAATTCCATATCTCTAGTCATAATAAAAAAAAAACAAATATTTGTAAAAAATATATATATATTGTGATAAACATTTGATAAACTATAATAACTTGGTTTAACAATCAGGATGAGCGTAAGGAAAACTTCTAGTTTCCATTGGGCAATAATATAATATAACAAGGAATATAATATTTTACTTCCATATGAAGGAACTTAACTTAAATTTGTTCATATAGTCAAAGGACATAATTCTTTCTCCTTTGGACTCCCCGCCGGCGCCCGCTATAACTATTAAAGGCATGAAATGTTCGGCGGCTCGTGCTGGATGTGCCTCGAATGCGCCGTCTCTTTCCCTCCAGTGCAGCAAGTCGTTTTTGCGTCCCTCTCCGCCCTTGGTGCAGGCCTCGTTCAGGAATGTGTCGAATGGCTCGTTGATGACGCGGCCTTTTGGCGCACCGCGGCCTGTAAAGAACTCGCGCATGTTATGGTAGCTCATGCCCGAACCGAACACCGCCACGCCTTCGCTGCGGAACTCGCTGATGGCGGCGCCGATTTTCCAGTGCTCTTCGGCGTCTTGATTCACCAACACTGACATCTGTAATAATAAATACGACATTGGTTATTCCGGCTCTGCTGTTATTTACTATTTTTACCCGGCTTCAAAAAGTAGGAAGTTATCAATTCGGTTGTATTTTTTTTTTTTTAATATTTGTTACCTTAGAACTCCGTTATTCATAAACTGATTTGGAAAATTCTGTTTTTATTTGAAAGGATATTTTATTTATTTATTTATCTATTTGTTACAACTTGGTAGAGAGTTAACATCTTGCGTTGTCGACTACAACGGGCGAGCCCGTCACCACAGGACGTTTTAACGATTAGTCGTTCTGTCGCCCTGCAGTGAACTTAGAAGACTTTGGACAGTACAATCCTACGTCCAGCTACGTCACAACCCGTGAGAGTCCAACGCCTTACCGCGAGTGAGCCAGGAATAAACCCGGCGGGCTCGAGATACTCGCGCCCTCACTTCCAATTGTGACCAGATTTCTCCGGTCTCTCGATTGGTTCCGAGTTCGAGGTCGCTTGCGCGGTCCTCTCCCTTACGAAGCGGTGAAATATCCCGATATATCGCGAAATATGACGTAATGTCGCTTTAATTTACTAACAAAATAGGTATTGCTTCATTTACATCCTAAGTTATCACACAATTAGGCGTATTTTGAACATTATATGTTGTTTTCTAATATGACTAGCGCAAAGAAACTTGTTATGATAATTACTATGAGAGAATTAACGCGCAATTTTCCATAGTTTTTCGATGAAATGCGACTCTTTGGAGTATAGTAATTAGTTATTAGACATATAATAAGTATATAATGAGACAATATAATTGAAAAAATCTAACGAATTTTATATTATGAGCATTCAAAGTTTATTATTAAGTTTTGGACGCAAACTCTCAAAACTTTAGATTTTTCTGTAATATCAGAAAAAGCTCAAAGTTCTGGTGTGATTTCTAAGAAGTGTGATGTAGTAATAAAGTTATTTTGAAAGAATTTCATATAAAAAAATACCATAAGTAGTCACAAATTAAAAATTAAAAATTTTTTTTTTACGAGAATACATAAAATTTTTCTTGGCTGAATAAATAAATATTTTTGTATGCAAATAAGTCAAAAAAAAATATGGTTTTGGTAAAGCATTTAATAAAGAACATAACTGTATTTACAATTTTTGCATATTTTACGTATTTTGTGACAAAAAAATCGAAATGATTTTATAGGTGAGTTTTTTCAGTTCGCCAATTTTGTAATATTTATTCATTATTATCTTAATTGTTTTACGAGATAAAGTTATAATGTTTTAGATTTCAAATTTCAATGCGGTCATTTTACAGTTATTCTTTTTATAATCGGTGTAGTGGTTTACAAGTTATGGTCGTTTGTATCAAGGTCGTCGACTCGCGTCGATTGTACGCGCGAATATGTCGCGCGCAAAAGTGATAGCTGAATTTTTACTTCGCGAGAGGAGGGGTTAAAACAAACCAAATATTATTAAAGCTCACCAAAACTGCAGCTATGAATTTTGCAATAATAATATATTAATTCAAATAACAATATCGATATTAGCATGGAGTCTAATAAAGTTCAGGTCGTTTACCATCAAATTTCTATGTATTATAATAGACCAGAAATTAAACCGGAGTCCGCATATTGAAAAGCTATCGAAGGAACTATCTTCTGCTATTTATGCCATTTGAAAAATCAAATTTCTGGCTGGAGAAGAAGCCGCTGTTGCGACGCCGTCAGTAGCGACGTCGCCGGCCGTAAAATAGATGATTTACGGCCGCTATGAGGGTGCCCGAGAAAGCATAAGAAATTTGCAGAAAACTCATTTTTACGAGAAAAATGGCAAAATCGCCTCGGGTTACCTTTATAGACATCGCAGGCGCCGCTTGGAACGGATCGAGCGAGCGAGACGGCCTACGGCCGCCCGCTCCCACACTGAGATCGAGCGAGCGAGACTCCCTACGACCGCCCGCTCTAACATAGCTAGGAGACGAACTTTGGTGCCGAAAACGGACAGTTTTGAACTCGTCAAACCGGAAATGAAAGCGGGAAATACTGCCCGAAACAGTTGTATAAGAGTCGAGGTACATGCATATAGCACCCCTCTTACGACCTGCCGTGAAAATTCACGAGTTTATAGTAAGAAACCGTGAAACACGAGAGAAAACACGTGGTATTTTCTACTCCCAAAAATAGTGAAAAACTGTTATAGGGGAGTAGAAAACAAGGCACCATCACCACCGACCACCGGCAAGTAAACAGAAACACAGGAATCATCGATTCAAGTTTACGTGGCCGAAAAACTGCCCTCAGCCGATTTCGAAGATACTAGCAGACACGAAAACAACGGGAACGTATACGTGAGGTACCGGGCCAGACTCTGATGATGTTTGGAACCCGAAGAATCCACTCCAAAGGAAAGGATGGGTTTTGAGCCGTTCTCTGATTGGTTGGTTGCCGACCAATCAGGAATGCGCTCTAACGAGCCAGTAGCCGCCAACCAGAAACTGTTGGTCGGCCCTGAAGTCTGGACAAACACGGAGCGTACCGTAACGGCTTTTAGAGGAGAGGAGATAGCTTTTCTCCTAGGAGAGTGCGAGAGGTCAATAGAAAAGGGAAGATCCCCACCTTTCACGGAAAGCTGTCCGCGGCGTGTCCATTGGTGGACACGGAAGCAGGTGCACAGCAGGTGCACGGCGAGAACCGCGGAAGTGAGTACAAATATGGGCCCCTGGGCCATACCAAATCACTCGCTCTCTCAGTTCCACAGCAAACAGTCAACCGACTAGGAAGGAAGGAAGGAAGGAACCCCAACGACTACGAAGACCGCGCCCTGGAACCGCTCCGCTGCCCTTGCAGTCTGGAAGCCAGTCGCGAGCGGCTCTACTGCACCGTGCAGTATTGAGCGCGGTCTAAGTGACGGACACTACGGTCGACGAGACACTCTCTCCTATTCGGGGAGTTGAGTGCCGGTCCGAGTCGGGAATTACGGTCCGACTCGTGATTTACGGTCGACGGGACGCTCGCTCCAGTCGTGGAGTTCGAGCGCCGGTCCAAGTTGGGACCTTCGGAGAGTCGGGTACACGCGGCGCACACGCGGTCAGACGGCGCACACAGGCGCAGTCAGACACACGCGGGCGCAGACGGGCGCACATAGGCGCAGTCTGGTGCGCATCGGCGCACACGCGGCACCCACGCGGCGCACACGCGGTCAGACGGCGCACACAGGCGCAGTCAGACACACGCGGGCGCAGACGGGCGCACATAGGCGCAGTCTGGTGCGCATCGGCGCACACGCGGCACCCACGCGGCGCACACGCGGTCAGACGGCGCACACAGGCGCAGTCAGACACACGCGGGCGCAGACGGGCGCACATAGGCGCAGTCTGGTGCGCATCGGCGCACACGCGGCACCCACGCGGCGCACACGCGGTCAGACGGCGCACACAGGCGCAGTCAGACACACGCGGGCGCAGACGGGCGCACAAAGGCGCAGTCTGGTGCGCATCGGCGCACACGCGGCACCCACGCGGCGCACACGCGGTCAGACACACGCGGGCGCAGACGGGCGCACATAGGCGCAGTCTGGTGCGCATCGGCGCACACGCGGCACCCACGCGGCGCACACGCGGTCAGACGGCGCACACAGGCGCAGTCAGACACACGCGGGCGCAGACGGGCGCACATAGGCGCAGTCTGGTGCGCATCGGCGCACACGCGGCACCCACGCGGCGCACACGCGGTCAGACGGCGCACACAGGCGCAGTCAGACACACGCAGGCGCAGACGGGCGCACAAAGGCGCAGTCTGGTGCGCATCGGCGCACACGCGGCACCCACGCGGCGCACACGCGGTCAGACACACGCGGTCGCAGACGGGCGCACATAGGCGCAGCACAGGCGGACGCAGCACAGGCGGACGCAGCACAGGCGGACGCAGCACAGACGAGCGCACCCAGGCGCAGTCAGGCACACGCAGACGCACACAGGCGCACACAGGCGCACCCAGGCGCACTCAGGCGCACTCAGGCGCACTCAGGAGCACGCAGGCGCACAGAGACGCCGCTCGACAACCGACCACGAGAGATCTTGTTCGACCCGCTGCCCGGGAAGAACAGGATAGCGACACTTAGAAAATAAGATTACTTATGTTTACTGTACAATAAAGAATTTTATAATATTGTGTATGTACCTAGGTTAATTGCGGTACCTAGGCTATGTCCTATTGTAAAATTGTATTTGTTATACACCGTATGCACTTTGTTGTGCATCCTAGACTAAGATCTCCTGTTTGTAAATTTATGGTGTGTCATTGAAGTTCATCGAAAAATAATATGCCGTGTTGGCACTTGTGAAAGGGAAGGCGTGTTTTATTGGTGCAGGGGACGGGGAGTAAAACGGTGGTAATAGAGACAGACTGAGGCGTATCGAGGCTTGCAGCAGGTGTCGTGGCCGCCCGTTACGGGGCAAGCGGCGACCAAGCGGTGGACCTCTTTTTACAGTCCTGGGTCCACACAGCGCTGGGTCGGTCCGTGCCACAGGGCACTGCATATGTTGGGCAACGGGCGCAACAGCCGCAATGAGTACATACTATGCGTGCATTCATTAAAAATGGCTTATCGTACTTCCATTCGAAGATGGGGTTGGGGGAGGGGTTAGGGGGGTTTGTGGAGGCAGTGCCGCGCCAACCATGGTCAATTATCCTTTCTAGAAAAAATAACTAAAATCGTAATTTCCGCACCTCAAATTCTATGGCTTCGAAGGGGGAGTGAATGGGTGGTAAGGTGTACGCTGACATGTGGCAAGACAGCTGTCCTGAACCTACCACAGACAGTCGTTAATACGGAATCCACCGTTCACCTCCCAGAAGTGTAATAATAGTATATGATGGGCTTGACTTTGGCCGGTGAATTCCATGGCAACTCCAAGGAGGGATATTGGATCTTAGTGAAATCGGGCCATGACGAACGGCAAGTTAAGTAGTTTTCATAGATCCTGGCCTAACGGGGGAGCTAACGGGCCCATGATGAGTTGGCCACGATGACCCATGTGTTCAGGGTCGGTCACACTCACGGGTCAACACCCATCCGACGGCCTCCACGAACGGGGTGCGAACCTGGGTAGGACACTGGGTCAACCAGTCTCCCCTGGGAATCAAACCTCTGGCGCTCCTGGACGGTCTGCGCACCGTGCGGCGCAAGCCAATCGATTGTGCTCTCCGACTAACAGTCGGGGGAGTCTGGGAACTGTATTGTTTCCTATAGAGCGGGGGTGGTTGCGAAACTCACGGCGACTGCTCTTGAATTGACCATTGGCCATTCGATCCCGGTTCAGAGCCGGGCAAAGGACGCCTTGGTCCGCGATAGATTCGGTGTACTCCGTTTCACCGCTTCGTAAGGGAGAGGACCGCGCAAGCGACCTCGAACTCGGAATCAATCGAGAGACCGGAGAAATCTGGTCACAATTGGAAGTGAGGGCGCGAGTATCTCGAGCCCGCCGGGTTTATTCCTGGCTAACTCGCGGTAAGGCGTTGGACTCTCACGGGTTGTGGCGTAGCTAGACGTTGGATTGTTATTGTCCAAAGTCTTCTACGCTCACTGCAGGGCGATAGAACGGCTAATTGTTAAAACGTCCTGTGGTGACGGGCTCGCCCGTTGTAGTCGACACCGCAAGATCCTGGCCTTTCGAGGACCAGAAATTGGCAAGACGTCGATTTTTGATGGGCAATTATTAAAATATCTACTGCATACGTACTTGAACAATTGGAATATCGGCCTCCGGTCGGATCAGCATCATCGGAACGAAGACTCCGTGGTCCCAACCTCGGGTATTATCTATCTCTGAGTCGATTCCGTGTTCCTTGAGCTTTTCCTTAAGTCGACTGGCCAATCCCGGATGTCCGGGCGCGTTGTACTTGTAAGTGTACGATACTTCCGGGAATCCGTAGTAATCGAAGTATAAATCGTGCTTTTCCGAACCGGATATGGTTACAACGTCTGCATCCCAGTGCGCCGTAACCAAAATAATTGCCTATAAAATACAGAGCATTGCAAACTTTAACAACTAAAGCAATCAGACTTTATTTATATATTTATTTAAACCCATAAAACATTAACATTTAAATACATAACAAAAAAAATGTCTGTGTCCGATGCGCTCCGATGCGTGCTCCGATGCGCGACTGGAATTTACTCTTTAGGTGCGATTGTCATTGAATATACTCATACAATAGGCAAAGACGGTAAAATAATTGATTGATTGATCGACCAATCGATCAATCAATCAATCATCATCATCAATCATCAACCATAAAGTGATTATATTTAAAAAATATATTTTAACTTGTAACATGCATATTTTATGTATAATTATATCTTCTGACTATTTCAATTTGATTCTTTAACTATTTATTGCTATTTTATTTTTATAATTATTGCGATTCATTATTATTATTAAATAAAATAAAATACAAACGGAGCTGCCATGGAATTCACCAACCGAAAAATCGGACCCATCATATACAATTATTACACTTCTGGGAGGTGAACGGTGGATTCCGGACTAACGACCGGCTGTGGTAGGTTTAGGACAGCTGTTTTGCCACATGTGAGCGTTCACCTTACCACCCATTCACTCCCCCTTCGAAGGCATAGAATTTGAGATGTGCAAATCGCGGTTTAAGATATTTTTTCTAGAAAGGAGTTGATTATTTTCCTGGAGAGACCAAGATCTTTAAAAAGGGGAAACAGAGATTTAGCTGGCAGGCCACGAGCGCCAACTTCCATCGCCAGTGAAGCCGTTCCGGGTGACGGCAGTTGCGACATCATGGTATTTATTTAATTTGTACTCGTGGTGTTTTGGAATATTTGATTCCCATGGAACAGTTAATTCTACGATAAGATAGAACCTCCGATATCCTAAGAAGTGCAGGCTTATCAGTGTCCTCCCATATACCAAGCTCTTCTTCTTTCTGGTTTATTTCAACTTTAACTACCACACCATATACAAATGATAGGTGAAGCTATAATTACTCAAAGTTATTTTCTTTAATTGTGTTAAATCCCCGGAAGTAGGAGCTTGTCACTACAGATGCTGATTGGGATAGATTACTCTTTGTCTCAAGTATGTCGTCTTGCTATCAATAACGCAGAACCTGTAATATCCAAGGAAGTGCAGGCTTGTCAATGTCCTCTGGTACACTACCGTATACACCATCCATTCGACTTTCTCGTCTGCCACTTTTGAACCTCGGGCTCTCCTTTTTCCTGGCTTAATTCAAGTTTGTCTTATCACATATCAGTAGAGACTCTCACCTTAATTTTTCCAAAATCGACATGTTTTTTAACATCATTTTTTAAAAATTCAGTCAAGGGCTTTGTATTCTTGTCGCCGAGTAGAGGAAGTGGTCCCCCGCCATGGTTTACAAAGACTGCTGGTGCCGTCGACATTGCTATTACGCTCTTGAAGTACCCACAGAAATTTCCAGAGAACAACTTAGCTCCAAACATGTACACCCCGAGTACCGCGAATAAAATGGTCAGTACAAGAGAGAACTGCATATATTTCTGTAAGAAAATTATAATATAGTGTGCATATATTCGCCCGCTTCTCGAATACTCCTACCAGGTATGGAATCCTTACTTTCGGAAGGATATAGAGCACATATAAAATCGAAGACTATCGCGGTTGTTTGACATTATAAATAGGATAGAAAACGAATTTACCGCGTGAAATTTGTAGGACCCGACGTTTCGGTGACGTTGCAGCCGCCGTTGTCTAGGGTGGACTGAAGAGCTGTCAGTCCGTTGTTTTGCGGGTAGGCCGCAAACCGCTGCCGCCACTGCGTAGGTTATAACGGTGGTGGGGGGCCGGGCTCGGAGCGCGGGAATTTTTAAAATCCGTCTTGCACACAACACTCACTGTATCCTGCTTTACGTCTTTGCGTTCGGCGGCGGGAACATTTTAAGAAGAGGGTTCCACATAGAAGAGAGTTTGTAGCCGTCGTCTCTATTGAAGTTCGGAGTTCTTCTTATTTCAATTGGCCTTCAATGCCAGAATGATTGGACAACAATTGGGGACTTTTGCATTCCGCCTCCAATGCACTGGAAGGTAATGCTCTATGACTGGACGCCAGAGATGCTGAAATTTTATTTGAATGCCTTTCAGCATACACTTCCAGACCCCAGTAACCTCGCTCGTTGGAGCTTTGCCGAGGATAGTTCTTGTCCCCTCTGTAGCAATACCCCTTGCACAGCTAGACACATTCTAGCTGGCTGCAAGGTGGCCTTAGATCAAGGACGGTACACTTACCGCCATGACAAAGTTCTCGCTGTTATTCGCGAGGTAATTAGTCTCTCAGTGGCTCGTGCCAACAAGGGTTTGACAGTATCCTCCAAACCCCCAATACAGTTTGTGCGGGATGGCTCTAAAGGCAAAAAACATTTAACTACAAAACCTTTCTCAATAATCGAGAAAGCTACAGATTGGATTCTGGAGGTTGATTCGGTCTCTAAGCAGTATAAATTCCCTGAAAGTCTCGGATGCACAGCCCTCCGTCCAGATATAACTCTTTACTCTCTATCTCGGAAGGTGGCTCTTATAGTAGAATTAACTGTTCCATGGGAATCAAATATCCCAAAAGACCACGAGTACAAATTAAATAAATACCATGATCTTGCAAATGCCGTAACCCGGAACGGCTTCACTGTTCACCTTCACGCGGTGGAAGTTGGCGCTCGTGGCCTGCCAGCTAAATCTCTATTTCACCTCTTTAAAGATCTTGGCCTTTCCAGAAAAATAATCAACTCTTTCTTAGAAAAATTATCTAAAACTGCGATTTGCGCATCTCAAATTCTATGGCTTCGAAGGGGGAGTGAATGGGTGGCAAGGTGAACGCTCACATGTGGCAAGACAGCTGTCCTAAACCTACCACAGCCGGTTCGTAAGTCCGGAATCCACTGCTCACCCCCCAGAAGTGTAAAAAAATAGTATTATGATGGGCCCGACTCCGGTCGGTGAATTCCATGGCAGCTCCGTTTGTATTTATTATTTCCCGGATCATGCGAGGAAAGTAGAATTGTTCCTTGGATAGAACAATGGGATTTTGAAACTGCATCCAGTGGTTACTTCCGCTATCCAATATATGTTCGCAGATCGCCGATTTTTCTCGCTGAACGTTTTTAACAGCTTTGATGTGTTCTGTCAGTCGCGTGGCTATGGGCCGTTTCGTTTGTCCAACATAGGCTAGACCGCACCTGCATTCGACTTTATACACACCCGGGGTTTGCAGTGGTATTACATCCTTTACAGGCCTCAAAAATCGAGCTATATTTTGGGTCGGTTTGAAGATAGTTTTTATATCGAATCTGTTTAGCATCTTACTTATTCGATCAGTCACGCCCTTGACGTATGGTAAGAATGCTCTTGATCTGCTCGGTTTTCTATCCTATTTATGATATAGAGCAACTCGAAAGAGTTCAGAGAAGAGCAACAAAGTTGGTGCTATCCGCTGAGGAACAACCCATACGAAGTGCGACTGAAAGAACTTCGCCTGACAACATTAGAGGAACGTAGGCAGCGAGGAGACCTAATAGAAAGCTACAAAATGCTTCACGGTTATTACAGTGTGCCCAACCTCGAGAGCATGTATACCCTGAACACCAATAAGCAACTGCGTGGACACTCGTTGAAGCTAAATAAGACAATTGCAGCATCGAACCCCAGGAAATATTTTGTTGACAAATCTTGTAGTGGATGCTTGGAATGCGTTGCCAGAGAAAATAATCAGTGCTATCTCTGTCAATAGCTTTAAAAGCAAACTGGACATTTTTCTTAGTGCAAAACAGTCACAAGTTTAAAAACAAGTGAATGTGATATATTTGCATCAGCCATTATTATAATATTGATTATATAATAATAATAATAATAATAATAATAATAATAATAATATAACTATAATATCTGTCACGCCCTTGACGTATGGTAAGAATGTTCTTGATATGCTTGGTTTCTGAGTGGTCTGTAGTAGATCGTGTGCATGTCTCGTGATATTTTCCGTATCCATTTCTCCTAATACAGACAAAACTCAGAAACCGAGCAGATCAAGAGCATTCTTACCATACATCAAGGGCGTGATAGATCGAATAAATAAGATGCTAAACAAATTTAATATAAAAACGATCTTCAAGCCGACCCAAAATATAGCTGGATTTTTGAGGCCTGTAAAGGATGTAATACCACTGCAAAACCCGGGTGTGTATAATGTCGAATGCAGCTGCGGTTTAGCCTATTGGACAAACGAAGCGGCCCATAGCCACGCGACTGACACAACACATAAAAGCTGTTAAAAAGGTTCAGCGAGAAAAATCAGCGATCTGCGAACATATATTGGATAGCGGAAGTAACCACTGGCCGCAGTTTCAAAATCCCATTGTGCTATCCAAGGAACAATTTTACTTTCCTCGCATGACCCGGGAAGCCACTGAAATAAGAAGAACCCCGAACTTCAATAGAGACGACGGTTACAAACTCTTTTCTACGTGGAACCCTCTTCTTAAAATGGTCCCGCTGCCGAACGCCGAAAGCAAGGACGTAAGACAGTATACAGTGAGCGTTGTGTGCAAGATGAATTTCCGAAATTCGCGCGCTCCGGCCCCCCACCACCGTTCTAATCTACGCAGTGGCGGCAGCGGTATGCGGCCTACCCGCAGAGCAACGTATTGACAGTTCTTTCAGTCAGTTCTTCAGCCTAGACAACGGCGGCTGCATGCAACATCGCCGAAACGGGTGCTACAAACTTCCTTGCGGTAACAAAACAAATAAAAATCATTTTTTTTAAATTACCCACTAAATTAAATGCCAAAAAAATTTGGATTTATTGCCGTTTCAAAAGTCAACTTAAGAGCTAAACAGCCTGAAGCGTATGTAAAAAAAAACATTTTAAAATAACATTTCATGCCCTAAACTGGGTTAATCTATACATTGTAACAAAAATCCAAATTTGCGTGGCATGTTATGTTTCAAAAACATGTTGCACGCATTGCAACATGATTCGCTTGTATTTCTAGTGTTTTTTTTTATATTGGTCTTACTCAGTTTTTGAGTTGTTTCGGAATCTTGGTTCAAAATCTCAAAACTTATTTCCCAAACAATAAATAGGTAATTGCTAAAAGCTTTGACATTTGGATCTGTCATGGGCCGTGACGGGCCGTCTACTCTCGCGCGAGGCGCGAGGCGAGACGCAAAACCATGTACGTAAACAAACAGAACAGAGGCAAAGCTTCTAGCAAGTAGGTAAACATTTTGTACGCTCGTTAGAAGCTTTGCCTCTGTTCCATTTGTTTACTGATATGGTTTTGCGTCTCGCCTCGCGCCTTGCGCGAGAGTGTAAACGGCCCATCATAATAGAGATAGCCGTATTGCACAGCCCAATAAAACATGACCCTTCTGGTGTTCTTGCCATGACAAAAAAAACAAAAGATTTACTTAAAAAATCAAGTTCAAAAGAATTTTTATAAATGTAATAAATATTACAAAAAATATTACTATTTTATTGTGAACATGAGTTGCTATAATTTTTTTTTTTAAATCTCCTAAAGTTGGTATAACTGCAGGCAGTCCAGTCTGTCCAAACTAGCCACAGTAATTGAGGGGGTCATATTATTAACAATCCGGGGGCGGTGGGGAGCGGCGCTGCCCCCAGAAGCACTTCTCTATTACCTTGACCCTTCTCCTTTTTCTTCCTCCAAAATATTCCCCTAATATTCTGGTAGGTTTTTAGTCTCTATGTTGTCTTCTGTGAATGCAATTGTGATGTCCCTTCCTTTTTGTTTTTTTTTTGTAGGTACTAACATTAACAGTAGTCATCCTCCCGTCAACAATACATACAAACTGGCACAAAATCACCAGCACCCTAGCTGCGTGGAATTGCCACAAGGAAAAGAAAGAAGAAGAACAATCCGGCCATCTCACATCGCCCTTCTCACCTGGAAAACCAGATCCGATCCCTGTTCCGCACTGTCAGAGAGAGAGGGGATGAAGTAGTACTCACGTGGATTCCAGGCCACTCAGGAATAGCCGGTAACGAATCGGCGGATATGTTGGCTAATGAGGCCCGCTCCAGGGGAGCCCTCCTCCGTATCAAAATCCCTGCGTCGGACATCCTCCCCCAAATAGAAGAAGAAACGAAGGACTGCTGGAAGAAGAGTTATCTTTCTTCTTGCAAGTCTAAAGGTCAACATTATTTTCTTATAAATCCCCACCTTCACAACAAACCTTGGTATTATAAAAAACCTTTCAGGCGGAAAGAGATCTCCACAATTTGCAGAATGCGCATAGGCCACTGCTCAACGCCCGCACACCTATATCGTATAAACGTAATTCCGTCCCCACAGTGTGATTGTGGATTTGATATCTGCACCGTGGATCACCTCTTCTTTAATTGCCCTCTCCTTAACAACTTTCCTTCGTTCATTCCTAATCTCATTCAATTGAAAATCGAACTCCCTACCAAAATCGATATCCTTCTGGCGTCCAATTCCATTAAAATTTATCGAGTCATCGCTAAATTCATTAACCTAAATCATTTAGCCATTTAACCCATATTCCGAAATGCCTTCTGGGGGTGGCCGCTTCCGTTCGCTGCTCCGGGATCGGACCCGCCTTGTGACGTCAGGCCGATGGAAATGTGGCCCCGTTGTCGAGGTTGGCTGTGGAAGAAGTCGCTGAATAGGGCGAGTTTTTGGCAGTAACTTGCGGTCAATGGACGACACATTCTCGGTGCGGCCGATGCCGGGGGGGGGGGGGGCTGCTCTCGGGGGGCGGTGGGGAGCGGCGCTGCCCCCAGAAGCACTTCTCTATTACCCTGACCCTTCTCCTTTTTCTTCCTCCAAAATATTCCCCTAATATTCTGTTATGTTTTTAGTCTCTATGTTGTCTTCTGTGTATGCAATTGTGATGTCCCTTCCTTTTTGTTTTTTTTTGTAGGTACTAACATTAACAGTAGTCATCCTCCCGTCAACAATACATACAAACTGGCACAAAATCACCAGCACCCTAGCTGCGTGGAATTGCCACAAGGAAAAGAAAGAAGAGAAGAAGAGGGGTCATATTTTCGAAGATCCGCGAGGTGCGTGCACCAGGAGTGCGGCGTTTTTTTTAAAGTAATGTGAACAAGGTCTCATTTTTCGGTAAGCGTTTAATTCTTTTCGGGATTCAATTAGATAAACGAGTTTTGTAGTAATGGGGTTTTTTCTTTTGGTCACAGCGTGTTTTTGCCTGTGCCGCCTTTTATATTACAAATGTAAATTCGACTACACGAATCGGCCACCGTGCCCTGACTTTTTTTCTCGCCTGGATGTCCATTTGAACTGGAAAACGTATCACATGTCACATGTCTGAAGTCTGTACCACATGTCTGAAGAGGAGATAGAAGGAGAAACTACCTGCTAATAAAAGGATCTTGTTTTTATAACTTTAAATTTGTAGTTTTATTTTAAAATTGCGAAGGTTTATTCTCTGTTTTGCCAAATTTAGTGACAAACTAAATCCCTTCCCCGACCCTGTGGTTATTTTTTCATTTTTTGGTTATCACCTAACCTAACATGGTATTTTTTTTCTTTTTCCGCGTTTTAGATAAATGCGGTGGCGCTCTAGTTTCCTGTGTTGGTATAACGCGATAGGATCTCTAACCGTACGTTATAACATACAAATAAAAGCTACACTACAAACAATTCAGCACAGCTGTAGAACTCTTCCAACTTATAGAAATCATGTGTGGATGCTAATTTTCTTTTTATAACGCTCTCGAATATTTTTAACTCCAGAAGTCTAGTTTGGAGAGGGAGTAAATAAATAAAATACAAACGGAGCTGCCATGAAATTCACCGACCGAAATCGGGCCCATCATATAGTGTTATTACACTTCTGGGGGGTGAGCAGTGGATTCCGGACTAACGACCGGCTGTGGTAGGTTTAGGACAGCTGTCTTGCCATATGTGAGCGTTCACCTTACCACCCATTCACTCCTCCTTCGAAGCCATAGAATTTGAGATGCGGAAATCGCGGTTTTAGATAATTTTTCCAAGGAGTTGATTATTTTCCTGGAGAGACCAAGATCTTTAAAAAGGTGAAACAGAGATTTAGCTGGCAGGCCACGAGCGCCAACTTCCACCGCGTGAAGGTGAAAAGTGAAGCCGTTCCGGGTTACGGCATTTGCGAGATCATGGTATTTATTTAATTTGTACTCGTGGTCTTTTGGGATATTTGATTCCCATGGAACAGTTAATTCTACGATAAGGGCCATCTTCTGAGATAGAGAGTAAAGAGTTTTATATCTGGACGCAGGGCTGTGCATCCGAGACTTTCAGGGAATTTACTGCTTAGAGACCGAATCGACCTCCATAATCCAATCTGTAGCTTTCTCAATTATTGAGAAAGGTTTTGTAGTTAAATGTTTTTTGCCTTTAGACCTCGAACTCGTAACCAGTCGAGAGACTGGAGAAATCTGGTCGCAACTGGAAGTAAGGGCGTGAGTGTAAGCCCGCTGGGTAAAATTCCTGGCTATCTCGCGGATAAGGCGTTGGCGTCTTACGGGCACGTGGCGGAGCTTGACGGTGGACTGTTTTTGTCCTAAGTCTTCTGCGCTTACTTCACGGGAGGTATAACGATCATTTCGTTAAAACTTCCTGAGGTGACGGGTTCGCCCGTTGTAGTTAACAGCTCTAGTTGAACCAACTGCATGCGGTATTTAAAGCATTATTAGCCTTATGGTTTAGGTCAAGAATATTTTTAAGAAGAAAAAGCTAGTGTCATCCGCATATAGGATTATATGGACATTTTGGGGTAAGGAATTTATTTTGGGGTAACGAAATATCGTTTCAAGATACCTGCCGCAGGGCTCTCTCAGCAATCGAAAAAATAAAGAAATACTACTAGATTTGATCATTGTAATGCTAAGTGTGGAAGAAAAAAGCCTCGGACGCGTAAATTTTCAAGACCAAAATTACATTAAAAAAATAAAAGAATTTTATACTCAGTTTTTAAGGTTGTTTTTTAAAAAAAACTAATCTAATCTACCGCCAAATAGGTGTTTATGTATTATTTAAAATTAAAAAGAACTTAACCTACCGAAATGTATCGGTTTGGCGCTTTTTTTGAATGCCTATATCTCGCTTATTTATTGAGACCGAGTAAATATTAAATATTAGCGTGGTGAATATAGTCTGGTGACGTTACAATACAATACAATACAATCAACTCCTCCAGTAGATAGGCATTCCTACACTTGGATGCGTCACAAAATTAAATGCTAAAAATTTCATTATTATAAACATAACTATCGTGATAGTTGTCATGGCTGTAATATTATATTCAATATTACCTACATACAAATAATCAAAATATGCTAATGTCAGGGAGAATAATATATTAAAATAGAAATGCAAATTCTATGTAGAATAATCAAAAAATATATATTTTATTGCCAATCCAGCAATATGCCTTCGTATTTTTTTTTAAATTAATTTAATTATATGAAAATTAGAATGTCAGCTATCATAATACCATTATGTTTAAAAGTTTACGCATTTCATTAATCATCAACATGGAAAATAAACTCAGAATTTTCAAACTCCCTTATACCATAAATTGGGTTTCTTACCAAATTATGTATAATTATCTTTTTAAATTGGTCCTCTCCAAGGCTTTTCATTTGCTCTGGAATCTTATTATAGAAGGACAAATTTTGGTGAATAAAACTGTTTCGCACTTTGCAAAGTCGCTGTCGGTTTATGTGGAGATTGGATTTATTCCTCGTATCGTGATGATGAAAATCACTATTCACCGGAGCTTCTGTTAGGTGTCTACGAGCGTACATAATATTTTGGTAGATGTAAGAAGAAAATAGAGTCATTATTCCTGATTTTACAAATAGCGGCTTACAAGAACTTCTTGGTGAGACTCTATATAAACTGCGTACCGCTCTTTTCAGGAGAAAAATTCATTTTGAGTTTGGTGCCATTCCAAAACAGTATGCCATACGTTATTAGGGAGTGGAAATATGCAAAATAAACGGATTTAGCTGCTTCAAAACCGCATAAACTTCTTATCTTTCTAATGGCGAATATGGCACTGCACAATTTTTTACTGAGATCATTTAAGTGATCAGACCATTGTAATTTTTGATCGATTTCTAATCCGAGAAATTTCGTGGAGGAGACATTTTCTAGTTGGTCAGACCCAAAGTATACGTCTATTTCGTTATAATCAGACGGCCGCAAAGAGAAGCATATTGATTTTGATTTATTTACGTTAAGTGACAATTTATTAACTTGGAACCATATACTAAGCCTGTCTATTGTTTCTTTTATTCTTTTGGGCCGAAGTGTCTTTATTTTTATCGCTAAAAAGAAGTGAAGTATCATCGGCAAATAAAATGATTTCATCATCCACGGATTTCAGGCACTCTGGGATGTCATTAATCATCCTCTGGGATGTCATTAAAAAATCAACAATCTAGAAGAGGTTCCTATACTGCAATAATACCTTTTTTGAGTTGAAATATTGCATGTCCTAGGTTATTTTGCTTATATTGGTTATATTGCTTTTCAATATCCTCGAAAGACTGGAAACGCTGCTCGGAAAAGCCATGGGCCATTGACCGGAACAAATAGTAGTTGGATGGCGCAATATCTCGAGAGTAAGGCGGGTGAGGTAGGATGTCCCAGCGAAGCATTTCCAGGAAGTTCTTGACCTGCATCGCGATGTGTGGTCGAGCATGGTCATGCTGGAAAATTAACTTGTCGTGCCTTTTAGCGTATTCCGACCGTTTTATCTTCACAGCATCACTCAAATTTTTGAGCTGAGCTCAAATATTTTGAGTTTCTCCCGGTTTCAGTAGCTCGTAATGATGACACCTTTTTGGTCCCACCAAATGCAAAGCATTACCTTGGATTCGTGGATGTCTCTCTTCGTTGTGGCTGTTTAGGTCGATGGAAGTGATTCACCGGGGTACGAGCTATATTTTTTAAAAGATCCACTTTTCGTCGCCGATGATTATTCGGTGGAGAAAACCTTTTTTTTTGACGGCGAAGGAGCATTTCACAAACCATGAAACGTCTTTCGATGTCTCTTAGCTTCAACTCGTAAGGAACCCAATGCCCTTAATTTTGAATGACTCCCATAAATTTTAAACGTCTCAAAACGGTTGAGGGATGAACATTAAGCACTTCACTTATCTTTTTCAGCGTCAGACTCGAATCTTCATGAAGTATAAACTCTAATTCGGCTTCTTAAAATTTTTGCTCCTGGCCTGGCGCTCTTTGTCTTGCACGTCGAAATCACCACTTTTGAATCGGAGAAACCAAGTCTCAACAGTCCTTTCTGTTGGAGTAAATTCCCCGTAATCCTCCAGCAACAATCTATGACATTCTGCGGCAGTTTTCTTAAGATGAAAGCAGAAAAGCATTGCTTCCCGAGAATGAAGTTTTGTCGGCTGAAATGACATCTTCGAAGCTAACAAAATTACCGTTGTTGACACTTCAACGAAATGACACAGACTGATAATTGAAGCCTAATAATGACGCTTTGACACGAAGTATTTTGAAATTTGGTAAATGACTAGAAATATAAGTTACGGTATTTCTTAGGAAATCGAAGTTTTCAATGCAAGGTCCTAATAATTACCACTGTACTTAGATTTATTCAGTTTTTTAAGTATTATATTTCAATATTGTTGAGATAGCTCATCCTGTGAAAAACATGATAAGAAACTTTGCTGTAGATAAAATTGTTCTTGATAATTTGAATAAAAATGTAGAATGAAATTTTAGTTTTTTATTCTTTAATTTTAAACTAAAATGCCCTGCATTTACATACATTGTCATGTACAGTAGAGCGTCGATTATCCGAACGTCGGTCAACCGAACGACCGCTTAACCGAACTGCTGCGGCCGCAGACTCTGTTAAAAACAGAACTCGATTGCCATGAATGTGATGAAGAAGACGTTCAAGAATGGATGAGGGTTGATGATGCAGATCCAGGGTACCAAATCATGCAGGACAGCGATATTGTAGACCTCGTGACTGATAATGCTGACGCCGCCAGCACCTCATCGACTAGTGACTCAGAAAATGAAGATGAAAAAATACCTACACCTTCTGAAGCATTTACATGTCTAGATACTATCTTGCGATGGTTTGAAGCTCGAAATGAAAGCGACCAGTATCAGATATCTGTACTGAAAAAAGTGCGGGAATTAGCTGCTCATAAGCGGGTAGGATTGCTTCGAGATACCAAAATTAAGGACTTTTTTAAGCGTTAATTTGTTCCTCTTCATGTACATTCATGTGTATTACATACACACAATCTATTTTGTTCTGTTCACTGGATTACTACTCACTATTGTAATAAATAAAAAGAGTTAAAACAGATTACATAGATAATACATATTATTAATTAATACAGTTTTTTATACAGTTCTATTATCCGAATAAATCGATTTTCCGAACACCCTTGTCCCTCAATTAGTTCGGATAATCGACGCTCTACTGTATTTATCTTAATTAAGAATATTTTTAACTTAAAGTAGTTAATTTAAGTTGGATTATCACTGGAGTCCACTGGAAGTTAAATTGTTGTTGATTGGACGGCGACTCGGCACCAGAGTGCATACATTCTCAAAAGCGGTAACGAAAATGAATAAATGGAATGTCGCTTTGCAATCGGTAAAAAATTTAGAAATGAGAATATCAAATTTCAAATGGGTATAGAGGTACAGAGTTGTGGCTTCACAATAATTCAAATGAGCAAAACTTAAATATGTTAACATTAATTTAGTTATGTAGTCATTTATTTTTAGACTTACACTCCAGTTTTAATATTCAAGGGCGAATTGGATTCATCTGTAATGCCCTTGAATACTATTTGAAACTAATAATAATAAATAAATAATAAATGTAACGATAGAATAATCGTAAAAAGTCATAGCTCTCATTGAGATTTGTGCAGCATGTTTGCGATATTATTAATCGCATTGTCTAACTGCGATTGCTGCAACTGATTATGCAGAGGGTGCAATTTATGAGCATCGCCTCTCATCAATCTCATCGCAACACGCAGGACACTTTCATAATTTTGTTTACCCAGTACGGTGATCTGTAACAAAAAAAAAAACAATCGGTATGTGAACTTATTAATACTGCACTGTGATAAGAAAATTAAAAGCTTGCATTTATATCGTAGGGTGTCAGATCGACGTTTGCGGATTGGAGTGGCTGTGTGGGTGTGTCTACAACAGCAACAGCGTGACCGACGGCCGCAACATCAACAGCATGAGCGACCATTGAAGGGATAGATTGCTCGTCTTTCGCCATGTCTCGCTTTGGGCAACTGCAAACACGGACTCCGATTGTTTGCCTTCCGAGGACCTTTGAGCTGTAGAATGTAAAAAATATGAAATTTAGCATTTAATGTCTTCGGTACCACGCCTTCATTGGATGCATCGATTTGTCTAAAAATTATACTATACGTATCTAGCAGCCCATTAGAGGATTTTTGTTGAAAAAAAATTAGCTCTTCCGGTTTTCCACAGACAGCTCTTCCGGTATATTACATGATAGAGTAGTCTCGATAGTTCGAGGTGAACGGGACCAGGACCACCTTACAGTATTGGAAACTAGGACCATCGAAATTTGTGGAAAAAAATAAAACGATGTTGAAGACGTCCAGGCGTCAAAATATGAACTTTACTAAAACAAAATTTATTTATTTATTTATTTATTTTCATAACAAATCAACATTACAGTTTCTACCAATCCGTTGATATGCAATATACACATAAATATATAAAAAAAATAATAGAATTCTTACAAGTACATACATAACATGTTTAAATGGATAAACGTATACAGGTTGATGCTCTATACACAGATTTTTCTAAGGCATTTGATAAAATAAATCATAACTTACTTTTAAAAAAGTTATGGGCTTTGGGGATTAGGGGTGACTTGTATCGCTGGATTTCCTCGTATATCGCATATCGGACTCAAGCGGTAGTTGTTCAGGGTTATCAATCCGAGTTTTCTGAAATTCCTTCAGGGGTACCGCAAGGCTCCCACTTAGGACCACTTCTTTTCCTTCTATACCTCAACGATATCACCAATTGCATGCTACATTCCAATATAGTCATATATGCGGATGACACGAAGATTTTTAGTGAGATCCGATCAATTAATGACTGCCTTAATTTGCAGGCGGATATAAACCGCCTTATGAAATATTGTTCAGATAACTGTCTCTTCGTTAACGTAAGCAAATGTCACATAATCACATATTCCAGAAAAAATACTAATATAATGTTTGACTACAACTTGAATGGCGCTATAGTTGGAAGAGAATCAGCGGTGCGAGATCTTGGGATTACACTTGACACGAAAATGCTATTCGCTGAACACATCGATAATATTATTAAAAAAGCATATAAATTACTAGGTTTTATTCTAAGGGTATCATCGGTATTCAAATCCACTGACACGCTTAAAACCCTCTATAATTCCTATGTAAGAAGTCAGTTGGAATTTGCATCAGTGGTCTGGAATCCCCAATATTTGACTTACATATCGCGGATCGAATCGATACAAAAAAGATTTGTGAAGCGATTAAATTTCACTTCTTTCATTAAGCCCAGTTCCTATGAGGAATCCTTAAAAGCCCACAATTTAATGTCATTGGAGAGCCGTAGAGTCTTGATCGATGCCGTATTCTTGCATGGGTTGGTAAATAATTCCATCGATGCGAACGCGATTTTGGAGCGCATTGAATTTTATGTTCCTCCCCGCCCTGTTCGATCGCATCGACTATTCCATCTCCCTGTGGTGAAAACCAACGCATCTCAAAATGCATTTCTATACAGAGCGTGTCATAGATATAATACAGACTTTTTAAGTGTGGACATATTACACTCATCAAAAACCTCTTATAAGAACTCAATAAAAAAAATTCTAGAATCTATCTAGATGATCACAAAACATTTATACATATTATATTTTATTTAATTTAGTTCAAGGACATAATTTTGTCTCAAGTATATTCATTATAATAACTATATATCATACCTAAAATTAAATATATAAATATTTATATACATACATAATATATTTTTATCTATTTTGTCTCTCCCTTTCACCTCACTTCCCATCCTGATTCCCCCCATTCTCAAGCGGAAACAATATAAAATTATATTGCGTTCATTTTGTATACTTTATATTCGGAATCACATTAATGGATTTTTGTCACTTTTAAATAGGTTTTTATTGCATTGTATGTAGTTCTGTTTGGTTCCAGAATAAAATAAAATAAAATAAAAAATAAAATAAATAAGCGTTAAATACAAATACCGGCATTAAGAATAGAAAAACTTACAAACTTACAGTACATAAGAGTGAAAACAGTTTATATTATTCTGCCATAAATAAGTAGCGCAATGCCCACACCTTGAAGAGATGCGGGCTCGCTGTAAAAATATCAAAGTCTGGCGCTGTCGAACATTGCGCATTTATGTGCTGCAAAGCTCGTGTAAGCAGACTCCATCGACTTAGGTTGGTGCGCGAGGACGGCTCCGCAAATAAATTATGAATGCGAGCACGATTATAATTGTCCGGGACAAAGAGACAAACCTTCGCTAGCATGTTAGGATTATCAACTCTTCCCCTAATCAGCTTGAAAACGTAGGCCATGGAGAGCATTTCTCTACGCAACTTAAGAGAGTTATAGCCCACCATGCCTAGTAGG
This sequence comes from Micropterix aruncella, assembly GCA_944548615.1. Lineage (NCBI taxonomy): Eukaryota > Metazoa > Arthropoda > Insecta > Lepidoptera > Micropterigidae > Micropterix > Micropterix aruncella. The sequence goes on from OX155974.1 coordinate 3,606,280, forward strand.
AAACTAGTAGGGTATAAGTACGGATAATATCCGTACTGCTTAAAATATATAAATCGTAAGAAACATTTTTGATTTTTTTCCAACATAGTGATATAAAGATTCTGATGTGGATTCCATATAACTGCATTCGTTTCCAATCTGCTTCTCATAATTGAATTATACAATGTATGCATAACCCGTACATTGTGAAAATGCTTTAGGTTGCGAATAACAAACCCTAGTAGCTTAAAAGAGGACTTAGACAAATTAGCAATGTGCTCCTTGAACGTAAGCTGGGAATCAAAGAGAACTCCTAGATCCTTTACCTTCTCAACCCTAGCTATCACCTCATCAGTGATGGAGTAATCATAAATCAGAGGTGCGGTCGATCTAGTATATGTCATCACTGACCATTTGGATATATTGAATGAGAGATTTTTATTCTGGCTCCAAGCCCAGACGGCATCAATATCACGCTGGAAAAGCTTGCAGGCCTCAGCAGTTCCAGTGGACATGTACAATTTTATATCATCGGCAAACATTAAACATTTTGCTGACACGATTACTTTACTTAGATCGTTAACAAAGAGATTGAACAGCAAAGGGCCGAGGTTTGATCCCTGACTCACGCCAGAACAGGTGTGGTACACCTTAGAATCAAAAAGTCCAAGTTTCACATACTGCTGACTATCTCTCAAGTAATCAGCAAAAAAACTCAGCAGATTACTCGAGAAACCTGTAGCAGCTAGTACTTTGAGTAAGACATCATTGTCCACTCTGTCGAAAGCCTTTTTGAAATCCAGATACACCACATCTACCTGGCTTCCTGGTTTAGTGTCCAGTTCATTTGCCACATAATAAGTAAAGACGGAAAGGTTGGTGGTGGTGGACCGATTGGGGCGAAACCCGTGCTGGGCGTCCGACAGCCTTCCACACACTTGGGTGTAAATATCCCGGTGGAGTATTGTCTCAAATAGTTTAGGGAAGACGGATAACACCGCTATAGGCCTGTAATTATCCACTTTGCCCTTGTTGCCACTTTTACGAACGGGTGCGACCCTAGAAATCTTCCACATACTGGGGTACGTGACAGATTCCAAGGAACGATTGAAAATATGTGTGAGAGGCTTTATAAAATAATCTGCACACGCTTTGACAATGTATGGTGGAACTCCATCGGGGCCGATAGTACGCAAAGATTTCAATTTTTTAAGGCTAAATTGAATATCTTTGTGCGATATTGTGCGAATGTTGATGCAGGAAGGGTACGCATCGCACGGCTCTACACTTGATTGAACGCGAGTGGCATCTAAGGTCACCGCGTTCTGAATAAAAACAGATGAGAAGTAATCTGCAAAAGCGTCAGCGGCACCGGCACCAGAGTAATCAACCCCATCATACGTCACTTTCAGGGGCACTCCAGAGGTTGCGCGCTGACTGCGAATGTACTCCCAGAAGCGAGAACTGTCCTCTGTAATGGAATCCTCGATACTGCGAATATAATTATTATAGGCTGTTCTAATATTATATTTTATGCTAGATCGCAATTCTACAAACTTCTTTCTATGAGAATGTGAATGGTCCCGTTTCCACCATTTATGGTTATAAGATTTGACTCTAATATCGCGGATGATATCAGCAGTGAACCAAAGAGGATATGAATACCTCCCGGCCACAGCTTTCCGCTTGTATTGTTGAATGCAGCTATCGAATATGTCATAGATTGCATTGTAGAAATAAGCAACACAATCGTTGACATCACTAATGCAGTATAGTATGCTCCAATCAAAATGAGAAGCGAGATCGTATAACAAATAATAATTACCCCGCTTGAAATCCCAACCTTTCCTAAACAATGTGTTAGGTAGACTGGGAGTATTAGGGGAAATGTCGCTCGCGTGCAACTGAGTACGCCCTCGGTGGACAGTCACGCATATATCTAAAGGCGGATGATAGCCGTCCACGTTAACCAGCTCGAAGGAGGCTGCCGTCACACTCACGCTGCCAGGTTGCAAGTTCGAAAGCACATAGTCCAGGAAACGGCCATTGCTATTCGGGATAGCATTAAGTTGACTGAACTGGCAGACAGATAAAAAATATATAAAATAGTTATTTATTTCCTTAGAGACACTATGGAGGTTGTAATCACCGAGAAGCAAAACATTTTTTATTTTATTAGCAAAATACAAACTTTCAACGAGTTTGAAGAACGACATGTAGACCGAGTCGCAGGTCTTATGTGGAAAATAATTTAAAAATAAAAATAATGGATATGATTTATATAAAACTTTAACACATAGCATTTCACATTCACTTTCAAATAGCGGAATACGATAAGACTCAATACAACTTTTAATAGCTAGGAGAACACCACCAGCAAATGTTTGCCTATCTCTTCGATAGACTGAATATAGTTTTGGAGAAAATAACTCGGCATCGTATACACTATTATCGAGCCATGTCTCAGTAATAAATACGAAATCAGAGTCAAGTGAATGCACGGCGTTGGAAAAATCGTTAATTTTTGATTTGAGTCCCCTGACATTTTGATAATAAAACGTCATGTAATCGGCAACTCTTCCGCGGTTACTGCGAAGCGAGGGTGACATTATTCCTCGAGGTGTTTTTGTCTGAGCGTCGAAATCGCCAGGCACTAACAGATATATATATATAATATATATATATATATATATATATATATATATATATATATATATATATATATATATATATATATATATATATATATATATATATATATATATATATATATATATATATATATATATATATATATATATATATATATATATATATATATATATATATATATATATATATATATATATATATATATATATATGATATATATATATATATATATATATATATATATATATATATATATATATATATATATATATGTGTACCGTGTAGGTAAGTAAAGGTACGCTCAAACCGAGGCGTCAAATCTGCGTTCACGGTGGCGGCTACAGTAGCGATCTACTTGCGTGCAAACGTCATTCACACCAAAGCGTTCATCTGCGTCCGGCGAGGCATATGATTGCTAGCTATTATATTGCTGTAATCTTTGCTAGCTTCTGTGTTTTGTGATAATAGAACTGATTATGGAAGACAGTGACATCGAAGACGAAATTCTTCTATTAGCAGCAGTTATTGAAGATGAAGAAAAGAAAACGAGGTACTTAAGTTTATCTGGAATAAGAAATAATCTGATGGTGAACAAATTATTTATTTATTATTTCAGAAAAAAGACGAGGATTTGGGTACATAGTATTAATACAAATAGGGATTTAGAAGGCGAATTTCACACATTACACCCGAAACTACGTCAACATGAAGAGCGCTTTTACATTTACTATCGAATGACTATGGAATTATTTGACCACTTCTAGACATGATTAACCCTTGGAGTAAATGGCTATTTTCATGGATGCATCTGTCTCTTTTGCAGGATTTTCGGCAACATCGACCTTAAAGTACTATAACTACGAAACTACTACACCAATCATAAAAAGAGCAACTGCACAATGATTGCATTGAAATTTCGAATATAGAATATTGAAATATCATTTTGTAAAACAATTAGATAATTTTGAATAAATATGAGAACGTCAAAGAAGTGAAAAAAACGCGGAACCAGATCTGGTCGTATCATACTCAACGGATAATTGTTTCAGAACCAGATTTGGTCGTATCATACTCAAGGGGTTAAAGATGATATCACAAAAGAGTTTACGAATTATCGTAGTCCAATTTCACCAGAAGAACGTCTTGTTATCACTTTAACCCCTCACGTTGCGAGGTAAAAACTCACCGCGCGCAAAAACATCACTTTTGCGCGCGACATATTCGCGCAAAAAATCGACGCGAGTCAACGGCCTTGAGAAAAACGATCATAACTTATAAACCACTAAACGGAATAAAAAAAGATAAAGAGAAAAATGATCGCATTGAAATTTGACATATAAAACATTATAACCTTATCTCGTAAAACAATTAAGATAATAATGAATAAATATTACAAAATTGGCAAACTGAAAAAAACTCGCCTATAAAATCATTTCGATTTTTTTGTAAATACAGTTTTTGTAAATATCAAAAATTGTAAATACAGTTATGTTCTTTATTAAATGCTTTACCAAAACGATATTTTTTTTTTACTTATTTGCATACAAAAATACGGAAAAAATATTTATTTATTCAGCCAAGAAAAATTTTATGTATTCTCGTAAAAAAAAATTTTTTTAATTTTTAATTTGTGACTACTTATGGTATTTTTTTATATGAAATTCTTTCAAAATAACTTTATTACTACATCACTTCTTCTTAGAAATCACACCAGAACTTTGACCTTTGTCTGATATTATAGAAAAATCTAAAGTTTTGAGAGTTTCCGCGTCCGAACCTAATAATAAACTTTGAATGCCCATAATATAAAATTCGTTAGATTTTTTCAATTATATTGTCTTATCATAGACTTATTATATGTCTAATAACTAATTACTATACTCCAAAGAGTCACATTTCATCGAAAAACTATGGAAAATCGCACTTTTTTCTCTCATAGTAATTATCAAAACAAGTTTCATTTTCGCGAGCCATATTAGCAAAACAACATATAATGTTCAAAATACGCCTAATTATGTGATAACTTAGGATGTAAATGAAGCAATACCTATTTTATTAGTAAATTAAAGCGACATTACGTCATGTTTCGCGATATATAGGGATATTTCACAAACATTACAAAATAAAAACGGCCATTTTTTCACATTGTTGGCCATTGTTGACAAAGTGTTTTCTTCGAAAATTCGTGAAAAACAGCAAATTGAGCGTCGAAATCGCCAGGCACTAACAGATATATATATATATATATATATATATATATATATATATATATATATATATATATATATATATATATATATATATATGATATATATATATATATATATATATATATATATATATATAGATATATATGGTTATAAAATCCATCAGTTATTTCCCTGTGAGTTTCTCACACTGCTGAAGGGTGGTTTTTGTGGACTGTAAATGTTATTTGCCTTCGCGTTCTCTCGTTCTTCCTGGCCGCCGAGTAGTCTCCCGTATCTGGTTCACACTCTATTAGATGATCACACAGTGAAAGAGTTTATTTCAAAAAACCGTTTATTGTCACTCAATTTACTCGTGAGTTACAGTATACACTTAAATTATGCGCGCGAGTACGTGACCAGCCAAGGGCTGCCGTATGTACAACTATTGTCCCGCCGCTTAAGGGTCGTTCATTCTCGACCTCGGTATTTTTGTGACTGTTCGATTTTCCAAAATCGTTCACTAGCCTCGCTAAAGCCCCGCCACTCTAACCCGTGATTGGTTAAAAGGCAATGGCGGCGGTAAGAGACCGGCCTACTGAGGGTTAAGGGGTGTGGCTTAGCGAGAGTACATATTATTCAATCAGGCTTACATTTTTAACTTAAATTAATCTCACCTTAATTGAAGGTAATTTTCTATAATATGTATTGCTACTACATTATCATTAGGTTTATAGCGAAAATATGTAGATTAAACATTAACAATACATCATATTTAGTACTTAAAATTACTTCAAATAGTTAGCATAATTATAAGTATTTGATTTTATCCAAGCTTTCAGTCGAATAATTAATAGCCTCCTAATTACCTCAAACATCGCGATTATTTTGAGATTACTACATTTGTTTTAATATAAGAGGGTTGCGCGAGCGGCTTGCCGCGTTTACGATTTTTTGTTATCGGTCGACACCCTCGATATATCCACTGCGAGAAATGACAGGCTGATAATTAATTAGGGGTCTTCGGCCCTTAAAGACGGCGATATATTATTACCAGGACCTTTCATGGAATTTTGTCCTGCGTATTTAGTTAGGGCTTCCTTGCGGATGATTTTAATATTTGAATGAGCCGTATTTTGTTTCAGTGTCTGTTATTTATGTCTGTTATGGGGTGGCTCGAGCGTGTGAAAGAGGAATATAAGCTTCTAAGAATCGATCTCTCGCGAACAGCCACCCATATTAGAGAATGCAAGTGATAATTCGTACAATATATATATATATATGTGTACCGTGTAGGTAAGTAAAGGTACGCTCAAACCGAGGCGTCCAATCTGCGTTCACGGTGGCGGCTACAGTAGCGATCTACTTGCGTGCAAACGTCATTCACACCAAAGCGTTCATCTGCGTCCGGCGAGGCATATGATTGCTAGCTATTATATTGCTGTAATCTTTGCTAGCTACTGTGTTTTGTGATAATAGAACTGATTATGGAAGACAGTGACATCGAAGACGAAATTCTTCTATTAGCAGCAGTTATTGAAGATGAAGAAAAGAAAACGAGGTACTTAAGTTTATCTGGAATAAGAAATAATCTGATGGTGAACAAATTATTTATTTATTATTTCAGAAAAAAGACAAGGATTTGGGTACATAGTATTAATACAAATAGGGATTTAGAAGGCGAATTTCACACATTACACCCGAAACTACGTCAACATGAAGAGCGCTTTTACATTTAATATCGAATGACTATGGAATTATTTGACCAACTTCTAGACATTATTAATAATAATAAATACAAACGGAGCTGCCATGGAATTCACCGACCGGAGTCGGGCCCATCATAATACTATTTTTTACACTTCTGGGGGGTGAGCAGTGGATTCCGGACTTACGAACCGGCTGTGGTAGGTTTAGGACAGCTGTCTTGCCACATGTGAGCGTTCACCTTGCCACCCATTCACTCCCCCTTCGAAGCCATAGAATTTGAGATGCGCAAATCGCAGTTTTAGATAATTTTTCTAAGAAAGAGTTGATTATTTTTCTGGAAAGGCCAAGATCTTTAAAGAGGTGAAATAGAGATTTAGCTGGCAGGCCACGAGCGCCAACTTCCACCGCGTGAAGGTGAACAGTGAAGCCGTTCCGGGTTACGGCATTTGCAAGATCATGGTATTTATTTAATTTGTACTCGTGGTCTTTTGGGATATTTGATTCCCATGGAACAGTTAATTCTACAATAAGAGCCACCTTCCGAGATAGAGAGTAAAGAGTTATATCTGGACGGAGGGCTGTGCATCCGAGACTTTCAGGGAATTTATACTGCTTAGAGACCGAATCAACCTCCAGAGTCCAATCTGTAGCTTTCTCGATTATTGAGAAAGGTTTTGTAGTTAAATGTTTTTTGCCTTTAGAGCCATCCCGCACAAACTGTATTGGGGGTTTGGAGGATACTGTCAAACCCTTGTTGGCACGAGCCACCGAGAGACTAATTACCTCGCGAATAACAGCGAGAACTTTGTCATGGCGGTAAGTGTACCGTCCTTGATCTAAGGCCACCTTGCAGCCAGCTAGAATGTGTCTAGCTGTGCAAGGGGTATTGCTACAGAGGGGACAAGAACTATCCTCGGCAAAGCTCCAACGAGCGAGGTTACTGGGGTCTGGAAGTGTATGCTGAAAGGCATTCAAATAAAATTTCAGCATCTCTGGCGTCCAGTCATAGAGCATTACCTTCCAGTGCATTGGAGGCGGAATGCAAAAGTCACCAATTGTTGTCCAGTCATTCTGGCATTGAAGGCCAATAGCATGAGCCATACTCTTGCTGTCGTAATCTCCCCGCAAAAGAGACTTCTTCAAGTCCACGTCGCTCGTGGTTGTACTGCCATACCCCAGACCAGTGCCATTCTGGCTGATTCCAGTAAGGAACCTTTTGTGGAAGTCTACGCGGGCTTGTAGTTCATTTGAATCACTACAGCCACTTATTACGTGCTTCGATATTGCCGGATCTTTGGAATTGCACAGAATCGAATTTTTGGTTATTCTGGAGTTGGCGTAGAGCAGAGAGGGCAGTTTAAGCGCTAGCCCAAAATTTTGTTTGGACCTGAAGAGAGTCGAGGGGTCAGCTGGTTTGGCTAAGGACAGCCAGGATTTTAAACTAGCTGTCACCAGTGCATCTAGACGGGACAGTTGGGTTTTGGTAAAATCGTAAATAAGAAAGGACCATGACAAATGTGACGTTAGATAATTGTCATAGATCCAGGCCTTACGAGGGCCAGAAATTAGCAAGGCATCTATTTTCGCCAGGCAACTTTTGAAATGCTCTATAACATGATCGCCCGAGACGTCTTTTCCCTGATGGGTGATTTTTCTGCCGAGGAATTTGAAATGATTGTTTGGGTCTATAAGGGAGATATTAGAGCCCTTATAGACCAATTTGGGGTCATAGGATGTAAATTTTGTGCCCATGCGGGCGAGTCCAAGGCAAAAACATTTGGAGGGCTTCACTTTTATACAGCCTGACCAGTCGCAGAAAAGCTCCACTTTCTGTAATAGCAGGGAAAGCTGCTTGGGGCTTCTGGTGATGAAAGTTAGGTCGTCGGCAAAAGCGAGGCACGACGAGGTGTATTGGCCGTCTGTTTTAAAACGGTAGCCCCACTTCCTGTCAAACTGGCTCAGGCTTTCCAGAAGTATATTAAAAACTATATTAAAAATCGTCGGGGAGAGGCAACAGCCCTGAAATAGTCCAATTGAATATGGTATAGAGCGGGTAGTCCATTCTTGCGTTTTAACATGGAAAGTCAGACAGTTGTAGTAGGAGGCTACAATGTCACGCACGACTGGTGGGAAGTTGTACCAGCGGAGTGCAAAGTGGAGGAGACTGTGTCGGACTGACCCAAAGGCATTCTCTAGGTCGAGCCAGCATACATTGATTTGGCGTTCGTGCTGTCTCGCATCCTTGATGGCAGCAGCCAGGAGAGAGTTGTGCTCGAGGCAGCCCGAGACGCCGCGCATGAAGCCTTTTTGAACTGATACTCCAAGGTACTCATTCCGGTGCATGAATTCGCTCATCCTCGTGTGGACTATGCTAAAAAAGATTTTGGCCACAGTGTCTGTGAGAGCAATGGGCCGAGCGTCCTTTGGTCCGGTGCAAACTGGGACCTTCGGAATTAAGATGACTGTCGCTCGGCCAAAATTCTGTGGGACTACACCGCTATTCCATATATTTCGGAAGATGGATCCTAAATATTGCAGATATCACAAAAGAGTTTACGAATTATCGTAGTCCAATTTCACCAGAAGAACGTCTTGTTATCACTTTAAGGTAAGAATTTGTAATAACTGCAGTATAGGAACCTCTCAAAAAAAATTTGACTAATAGATTGTAGCATTTTAATGCTAAATCTGGAAGAAAATTGTGTCGGTCGAATAAATAAGCGAGATATAGGCATTCAAAGTTTAAATTTTATATGTAAACAAATAGGCCAAAATAAAATTCACCACGCTATATTCACCGCGCTGATTCTGAATCTTCCATAATTTTTATTTGATCTCAATAAATGAGCGAGATATAGGCGTTCAAATTTTTCATCCCAATGTCAAGAAAGTTGCGGCCATTTTGTTTGTACATACCGTGTTGGACACTTTCGAGTATATCGTAATATCGACAACAATTAGCAGATATTACAGAAATTATAACAATTTGCAGAGTTTTTAGTTTATTCAAAATATTGTGAGAAAAAAAAACGATTGGAAAAATACATATTTTCGCAAAACTTAAAAAAAGGGCACTATTTTCGATGTCTTTTCAATGACTTTACATATTGATGACAGAAGATATCTTGTAATGTTGTTTGTTTCAGGTTAGCTTTAGTCATAGTTACTTTCTCGTCATAGTTACATATTAGTCATAGTTACTATCTGTTACGTCAGGATATGTGAAGTTACGATAAAATTGTGCAGCACTTTGATTAGAAGTTTCGCTCAATGGAGAGCGCTCACGATGATGTTCACTTTCGTGTTTCATCATCAACTTAGCCATGTCGTATTTGACTACTGTCTGCCTACTCGGCCAAATTTTTTTTATAGTTTTAGCATATCCAAGACAAATTAAATCTATATCATCATATTTAGGTGTAGTGGTGCGATTCTGCAAATATGTCAACACTCTGTCTGTCGATGACTCTGAAGAACAGGATTGTGTAGATCTCATCTGTCTGGTTCTACCACGGATTGACTGATGACTTGTAGAAGGTACTGCGCGTCTGATTGGTGTATTATTATCTGGTACTGTTGATTGGGAGTTATTTGTCATAGTATTAGTTGTACTTATATTCAAATTCTCAGCCAAAGTACTGCGCTGTGATGATGTTGATGTCTGTGTATTTTCATTGACATTATGTCGCATTAGTCTATCAATCTCAATAGACGGGTTATTATAATTGTAAGCCGACTGTTGAAAATCAAACGAACTCGACTGAGTATTATCGAATACTAGTGGTTCTGTGATATCCTGATATATTGTATTCTCTTGTAGCTCCTCTGTAATCAAATCGGCTGGCGTAATTAGCGGCTCATCAAAAAGAATGTTAGATTCTGTGGGGGAATACTGAAAAAAAGGCTTAAATATGGACATTTGTTGTGCCCATGGCCACATTCTGTATCTATCTAATTGCTTAGCTTTTTGTGCAGTGTGGGTTTTTTCCGATCTCAAGTGCTTTGTGTAGCAATCCTTCAAACTTTTCCATCTTTTTTTCGCAGTATCACCTGTAAATAAAAATAATCACATTGATAACAATTAGATTTTGACCTAAGGGACTTGAAAATAGAACCGTGAAGGAAAACTATAGTAATGTATTCTCTGCAATGTTTATTAAAGTTCATCTTAATTATATTTATTATTAATAATAATTATTTTTTTCAGGTATTTGGCTACAGGTGATTCTTACAAAACAATTGGACATAGTTTTAGAATGGGATTTTCGACTGTTGGCGCTATTGTAAAGGAAGTGTGTGAAATAATTTGGAAAAGACTACAACCCATATATATGCCTGAACCAACTATACAAACTTGGGAGGCTTCTGTAGAAGGCTACAATCGACTTTGGGATTTTCCAAATTGCTTAGGGGCTATTGACGGCAAACATGTTACTATTAAGTGCCCTGCCAATAGCGGATCAGATTTTTTTTGTTATTTGAAAAAGTTTTCGGTCGTTTTATTAGCTATTGTGGATTCAGAATATAAATTTATAGCAATTGATGTTGGAGCATATGGAAAAAATAGTGACGGACGAATTTTTGAGGAGTCTGCCATAGGGCGTCGTCTAGAAAGAGGAACAATAAATACGCCAGAGCCCAGACCGCTCCCTGGCTGTCAAGATCGGGTTCCCTGTGTATTAATTGGAGACGAAGCCTTTGGACTCGATCTTAATTTGATGCGGCCATTTCCTTATAGACAATCAAGATCTAATGCCAGATTAACCAATTACAACTACAGGTTGTGTAGAGCAAGGCGTGTCGTTGAAAATTCTTTTGGTATACTGGCTCAGAAATAATTAACAAAATGTTCTCGGACGTTAAATGCGTAATTATTACTTCTTCGAATGTTGTTTTCCATGTTGGTTAATCCATGTATGTAGGGAAGACCCTAGGGGGTAAAAGGTATTCATATTGAATATTGCGTGTGTTGCTACGTAAGTAATTATGTAATATACATGCCGATTTTACAACGTTATTAATAGTGGACGTTTTCGCCTCCATTGGCCTGTAGAAAATTCGCCATTTCTGAGCCAGTATACCAAAAGAATTTCAACAGTACCAGATAATAATACACCAATCAGACGCGCAGTACCTTCTACAAGTCATCAGTCAATCCGTGGTAGAACCAGACAGATGAGATCTACACAATCCTGTTCTTCAGAGTCATCGACAGACAGAGTGTTGACATATTTGCAGAATCGCACCACTACACCTAAATATGATGATATAGATTTAATTTGTCTTGGATATGCTAAAACTATAAAAAAAATTCGCCGAGTAGGCAGACAGTAGTCAAATACGACATGGCTAAGTTGATGATGAAACACGAAAGTGAACATCATCGTGAGCGCTCTCCATTGAGCGAAACTTCTAATCAAAGTGCTGCACAATTTTATCGTAACTTCACATATCCTGACGTAACATATAGTAACTATGACTAATATGTAACTATGACGAGATAGTAACTATGACTAAAGCTAACCTGAAACAAACAACATTACAAGATATCTTCTGTCATCAATATGTAAAGTCATTGAAAAGACATCGAAAATAGTGCCCTTTTTTTAAGTTTTGCGAAAATATGTATTTTTCCAATCGTTTTTTTTTCTCACAATATTTTGAATAAACTAAAAACTCTGCAAATTGTTATAATTTCTGTAATATCTGCTAATTGTTGTCGATATTGCGATATACTCGAAAGTGTCCAACACGGTATGTACAAACAAAATGGCCGCAACTTTCTTGACATTGGGATGAAAAATTTGAACGCCTATATCTCGCTCATTTATTGAGATCAAATAAAAATTATGAAAGATTCAGAATCAGCGCGGTGAATATAGCGTGGTGAATTTTATTTTGGCCTATTTGTTTACATATAAAATTTAAACTTTGAATGCCTGTATCTCGCTTATTTATTCGACCGACACAATTTTCTTCCAGATTTAGCATTAAAATGCTACAATCTATTAGTCAAATTTTTTTTGAGAGGTTCCTATACTGCAGTTATTACAAATTCTTACCTTAAAGTGATAACAAGACGTGTTCTTCTGGTGAAATTGGACTACGATAATCCGTAAACTCTTTTGTGATATCATCTTTAATAATGTCTAGAAGTTGGTCAAATAATTCCATAGTCATTCGATAGTAAATGTAAAAGCGCTCTTCATGTTGACGTAGTTTCGGGTGTAATGTGTGAAATTCGCCTTCTAAATCCCTATTTGTATTAATACTATGTACCCAAATCCTCGTCTTTTTTCTGAAATAATAAATAAATAATTTGTACACTATCAGATTATTTCTTATTCCAGATAAACTTAAGTACCTCGTTTTCTTTTCTTCATCTTCAATAACTGCTGCTAATAGAAGAATTTCGTCTTCGATGTCACTGTCTTCCATAATCAGTTCTATTATCACAAAACACAGTAGCTAGCAAAGATTACAGCAATATAATAGCTAGCAATCATATGCCTCGCCGGACGCAGGTGAACGCTTTGGTGTGACGTTTGCACGCAAGTAGATCGCTACTGTAGCCGCCACCGTGAACGCAGATTGGACGCCTCGGTTTGAGCGTACCTTTACCCCCTAGGGAAGAGCACATACATGGATTAACCAACATGGAAAACAACATTCGAAGAAGTAATAATTACGCATTTAACGTCCGAGAACATTTTGTTAATTATTTCAATGCTTAAATATAGTTTGATAAAGGTTTAATAAAAAAATTGTCAACTTACCGTCAAATCCCATGGCGTCCCCTATTTCTTTCCAAATCTCATCCTTTTTTCGATTATTTTTGTAATATGCATGAGAAGTATCGTATAATATTGCATGTTTTTGCACTTCAGCAATAAATTTTTCTGTCTAATTTATTATACAAAAGTCGAAATTATTGGCGTGCAGCGTGCGAATCGTGTCGACACCAATTGATCGCGGCCGCCCGATGATCGCGCGTGCTAACGCTGTACTGATCGCCGCGTCCATCCGCAGGACGCGTTTGGTTTGAACAGGTTTGAACAGGTCGTTACAAGTACAATTGCAGTAACTGATCGCTATCGTGGACGCCACCGCGACCGCAACCTGGACGCGTTGGTTTGACCTTCGCTTACGTGTGCTTGTTGCATTTGATCGTCAGAATTGAAATGCAATTCCGTTAAATTTCATCCTAACGGAAAACCTTGACCCATCTGGGTATCGATCCCTGAAACTTATGATTTAAGATCAGGTGACCTGACCACTATGCCGTAATAATATGCCTAAGCACTATGCCGTGTTTGTACAGCAGTAGCATTTAGCATTACAATGATCGAATGCATTATTTTTTATTTTTTTTAGAAAGGTTCCTATATGCATATATTGTTATTATTTTACAATTATCTGGTACAATTTTACATTACTCACAGTCTGCCCGTCAACGGCGAAAAGAAAATTGCAAATCGATCTGCGGCGTACAATTTCTTCTCTAAATTCCTTATCTATTCCTTTTAGTGTGATCTATATTTGGCTAATTTTTTCCATTTCATGCCATCAGTCATGACGTCTTTGATGGTATTTGTATAGAAAAAGTATAAAAGACCTTGATTTACCGTGACTCAAGAAAACATACCTTTTATGAGGAATAACGTTGTATCGAGTAGATTGTATAATATTGGATAGAAATCAAATAGCGAGATACTTTTATCACTTTCTAGATAATAATATTGTTGTTTCGTCAATAAATAATATTATCATTATCACATAACCAAAATATACGACGAAACCAAACAGGAAAAAATCAGCTGTCAAATGAGAAGAGTGTTGCCGCCATAACTTCTTCTTCTTTCTTTTCCTTGTGGCAATTCCACGCAGCTAGGGTGCTGGTGATTTTGTGCCAGTTTGGGGGCAGTTTGTATGTATTGTTGGGGGGCGCCAGTTTTGCATGCGGCAATTTTGCACAAATGTCACTTTTGACAGTTCCAAATCTGTTGAGGGCAGATTTGCAGGAGGCAACCTTGCAGGCGGCAACCTTGCAGGCGGCAACCTTCAGTACAGTTTTTAAGTTTTTCTGTTAGGTTAGGTTAGGTTAGTTTTTTCTTTCCCTAAAATCGAAGTGACATTAATTACCGGCATCCTTGTAGTGGATGACTTTTATACATCAAACTAAACATTAAAAAATATGTTTTTAGGTTAGGTTAGGTCATTTTGACATTTGCAAAACTGCCTTCTGCAAGATTGCCTTCTGCAAAACTGCCGCCTGCAAGAATGCCGTCTGCAAGATTGCCGTCTGCAAATTTGCCTTCTGCAAGTTTGATGGGACCCGATTGAACGATAAAGCATCTGAATAAAGTTTATATTGCGCTCTCGTTTTATATTATATCGTATATTATATTATATCGTTTTATATTGCGCTCTAAAGTTTTTTTATTTTTTATTTAATAACCATTTTTTTAAATACAGCTTTATATAAAATCCAGCCAAGCCTAAGGCTTACCTGCTGGAGATTATGATAGGGTGACTTTCAGTGCAACTGTAGTGGCCATTTTGACCATATTATAATATATCTGCTACATTAGTCAGGATTAGTCGGCACAGAAAGCCACCCCCTTGATAATGTTTACATAAAAAGATGAACGTACTTAATGCTAATAAAATAAAGTATAAATCTTATTCGTATCATTTACACGTGTGTTTCACTTTCACTTATTTTAAAGCTAACTATTTTTAATTGTTTTTTTGTTTTTTTTTGTACATTTTTTATAAGTTTTCAAATTTAGAGGAATTTGGTTGAATATATGAGGGATTAGCCAATTCAATCTTCTTTTGCCATAAAGGTTGCGAAATGGAGGGACGAGTAGCCGTTCATTTTGTATCTGTCTAGTGCTGTGTTTATGTTGGACATAAATTCGGAACTCGTCAGTCTCGAAATATTGAACTGTCAATCTATAAATAAATAATAAGTATTGCTCTATCTCGTACCATTGAACTAATTTCAGTTTTAATTTACAGAGAAATGCAATCGGGCCCATTGTGTTATTAATTTCTGTCTTATTTCCATTATTATGTTTAATTTGTAATTGTACTAGGCTCTTACTTTATAAAATATCACGCTTATTAAAATATATACATATTATTTCGCCTACATAAACATTTAGTTGCCAGGTTTGGCAATGTTTGCCAGAACGTACTACGTCACTGATCAATCTATTACTTAATTTAATGAACTAAAATATTCTACTTCCCTATGAAGGAACTTATTTTAAATTTGTTCATCACTTCAACAGACTAATCCTCTCCTTTTTCGAGTCCCCCTTCAGCACCCGCTACAACTACCAAGGGCATGAAATGCTCTGCTTCTCGCGCTGGATGCACCCCGCATAGGTCGTCTCTCTCCCTCCAACGCAGAAAGTCGTTCTTGCGTCCGTCTCCGCCCGTGGAGCAGGCGTCGTTCAGGAACGTGTCGAACGGCTCGTTGACGAAGCGGTCCGCGACGCGCCTTGACGCGTCGCGTTCCGCTGTGAGCTCGCCTATGTAGTGGTAGGACGCGCCGTGGTAAGCGTTTGGGCGCTATCCTGGCGGTATACATACATAGACACACATACAGACATACACACAGGCATACTTCAATCTGCAAATGGCCTTAACCGTTTCAGGGGTGGCTGAAAATGGATATGACCGTTTTCCCCTCGAACAATTTTTTAGATCTCTCACAATACTTTCTTTATTGTTTGTTGTTTGTTTGTTTATACTATTTATTGTGAAAATGTCACAATGGGCGGGTTTATTGTCATATGACAGTCTCTTACAACCGACCCTACTATGACGTGTTATATGTATGTGTGCGTGTAACATGTGTGTAAGTGTGTCTTGTTATTGCATTCGATCGACAGAATTGAAAATGCAATTCCGTCGATCGAACTTGATCCCAGCGGAAAATGGTGATCCAGCCGGGAATCGAACCAGGGACCTTACAATGTAAGATCAGGCGACCTAACCACTATGCCACCGGGCCGTGTATTGGTCGGTTGGAAAGGAGGGGGGGGGAAGTAAAATCATTCATTAACAACGTTATTGTAGATTGCCAAATACATTGCTATTAGTTTAGCCGGGCAACATCTATTGAGACGTTTACATCATGTACAAATTCCCCTCTCACCTCTCGTCCCCTACCCGTCTCCTAGCTTGTCCTTAGGTATATCCCATTCCTACCATCGATATTGAGTTGATGTGTTTTTCATTTCTGTCTTATCTCTCCATTATTATGTTTATTATGTTACTGTACTTATTTATTAGGACCATTACTTTAGAAATATCACACTTGTTATATATTAATTTGGCTACATAAACATTTAGTGGCTAGGTTTAGCCAGGTTTGCCAGAACGGACTACGGCACTGAGCAAACTGTTACTTTATTTAATGAACGGAAATATTCTACTTCCATATGAAGGAACTTATTTTAAATTTATTCATATATTCAACGGACATAATCCTCTCTCCTTTGGAGTACCCTCCAGCGCCTGCTGCTACTACCAAGGGCATGAAATGTTCGGCTTCTCGCGCTGGATGCACCTCGCATAGGGCGTCTCTCTCCCTCCAGCGCAGAAAGTCGTTCTTGCGCCCCTCTCCGCCCTTGGAGCAGGCCTCGTTCAGGAACGCGTCGAACGGCTCGTTGACGAAGCGGTCCGCAACGCGCCGCCCCGTCCACGCGGCGCGTGTCGCGGTGAGCTCGTTCAGATTGTGGTAGGACGCTCCCGAACCGATCACCGCCACGCCTTCGCTGCGGAAATGGCCGATGGCCGCGCCGATTTTCCAGTGCTGTTCGGCGTCTTGATTCGCCAACACTGACATCTGAAATAATAAACATGACAAATCATCTAATATATACAAGGCCGTCGGCTTAGGTAGCGTATGATTTCGTGCAGCTTGGCCATAAGTTCCATTTTGTTCTCGGATTGGCTCAATTCACGATTCAGCTCCTATTCAAAAGCCTCCTTGTGCGGAAGGCTACCCCGGGTAAGACTCGCGCGTCTCAGGTCTCGCGGCTGGTGGAGCGGTTTCTCCTACTGGACGATTTGCGCACCGTTCGGCGATGCCTATCATTTCTGCAGACTAATTGCTGAATGAGTCTGGAAACAATAGGAATATTATTTCTCCTTAACAGCGGGGGTGGATGTTGGGGTGTTGTTGTGCCACTCTTGAAATAGCCTTGGGCCACTCGATCCCGTGTGGCACTACGGGCAAAGAACGCCCAGGTCCGCGATAAAATCTAATCGAATTACCGCTGTAATACAACAGCTAGAGGCCGCGTAAGCGACTTCGAACCCGCAACCAGTCGGGAGGACGGAGGTATCCTGAAGGTTAATTCCAGACGGAGATAACCTACCAAAACCGGTAGTTAGGGGGCGAGGCTGCCCGCTGATTTCATTTCCCGGTGCCTCGCCGAGGGGCATCGGTCTCTAATGGGTTGCTGGCGAGCTAGGCAGTAGATTGTCTTGTCTCTAAGTCTTCTACGCTCATCCTACGACTGAAAGAATGATTACATATCGTTATATCAGCCTGGGTTTGCCCGTTGTAGTCGACACCGCCCTACTGTTGCCCGCGGCTTCGCTTCGCGTAAAGTTTCGAATTGTTTTGTTAATTTAAGTAGGGGGGGGCGTTTATTTGCCGTTTTAGACGCTACCTACCGATATACAGTGTCCTAGATACAAGACGTACCATTTCAGATATGCTACCTATATCGCAGAAGTACGCGTCTTGTTCCTCGCCACCCGCGTTACCTTCCGCTGAACGCTGACCTTGCTGGGCCAGCAGCCGCCTTCGCCCGCCTGCTAGGTATTTCGGGGTGCGTGCACGCGTTACTAATTTCATGATATCTCTATAACTATACCACCTAAAAACTTATAGTAAACGGCTATTTTTTTCTTTATTAACCACTCGTAATAATGGATTAATTTATTTCGATGAGGAATCTTATTTTATTGATAATGTCTTGAACAAACATTGCCTAAAATTTTTCCTTTTTTTTGAGACATAAAAGCAGTTATTGTAGCTTAAATATAAAAGTTGGAGATAAACTCTCGCGGACTTTTTTATAGATCGCTTTGAGGCCGACGTTTTTGTTACGTATTGTTTTCATATAGGTATATCAAACCGTTTCGTTAGCGCACGCCGATAAAGCAACTCACCAGCTCATTTTTCTCCGACTTGATTTACAAATATCATGATTTTGTATTGAAAACCAATATTTATCATAATAAAATATAGCCTATAGCACTCATTGATAATGGAGCTTTTCATAAGTGAAATAATGGTTAAAATCGGATTAGTAGTTTCGGAGATTACCCCCTACATACAAACTTACAAACTTACATCTTTATAATATTTTGTAATATTATCCGGCAACAAGTGTCTTTCTGTCACCTAGCCTGCTCAACTCACGGTTCAACTCTTATCTGATAGCCTCGTCGAAGAGGGGATTACCCTGTCAGGACCGCCGTGAGCCTCCGTGGGTCCCATCAAACTTGCAGAAGGCAAATTTGCAGACGGCAATCTTGCAGACGGCATTCTTGCAGGCGGCAGTTTTGCAGAAGGCAATCTTGCAGAAGGCAGTTTTGCAAATGTCAAAATGACCTAACCTAACCTAACAGAAAAACTTAAAACATTTTTTTTAATGTTTAGTTTGATGTATAAAAGTAGTGATGGGCGTGATTCTCAATTTTAAATCACGCAACAATCACGTTACTGGTATTTTTTCACGCGTGATAATAACTGCTACTCGTGATTTTCGTGATTGTACTGAAATGTACTGTGAAACGTTAAGTAACAAAGTTTCGTCAATGTGATAACTGATAACAGAAACGCGCATTATATTTGCTTAATATTTATTAGTAATTAGAAGAATTAGCGTTCAGAAAGATTATCTCTCTTGCTCTTTTGGTGCTAAGCCGAGTTCGTCTTTCTGAAATAATGTTATTTTATTGCTTTAACAAATCATGAGCAAACTCATTTACACGAACGATTACGACACGAGCAATAACAGTGTCCAAATTCATGCGACAACAGTGTCCAAATTCACGTTACGTACGAAATGAACGCGCCACTCATCAGTCATCGTCCAGCCGGCGCGGGCGTTCGCCCAGAACGAACGGCAAATCACTGATCCACTGATCGCCGATCACATCAAGAATGAACGAAACCAAATGAACGGTTCAATTCACCGATCATCGTTCAGTGGCGCGCCGCGCGGTCGTTCGACGGCGTTCAGTGAGAACGGCCAATCACTGATCATATAATCACGCGTGATCGGTCGCGTCGTAGCGGCGCCGAGTGATGGCAACGCGGTGCTGTTCGTAGCCGTGATTCAAATAGCATGTTCTTTCAAATTCTCGTAACGCGTTCTTCGTGATTGCAAATATCACACGTTATTGTTATTGCTATTCGTGATCACACCCATCACTATATAAAAGTCATCCACTACAAGGATGCCGGTAATTAATGTCACTTCGATTTTAGGGAAAGAAAAACCTAACCTAACCTAACCTAACGAAAAACTTAAAAACTGTACTGAAGGTTGCCGCCTGCAAGGTTGCTTCCTGCAAGGTTGCCTCCTGCAAATCTGCCCTCAACAAATTTGGACCTGTCAAAAGTGACATTTGTGCAAAATTGCCGCATGCAAAACTGGCGCCCCCCGCCTCCGTCACGGCTGTTATCCTGTGTTCGGAGGCAACTGGGATCAGAAGATCGCGGATTCGGGGGAATACCTCGGTCGGAACTAGGCGGTTGGAGAAATACTGTAATACCTGAACAATTGGAATATCGGCCTCCGGTCGTACCAGCATCATTGGGACGTAAACTCCGTGGTCCCATCCTCGGGTATTATCTATTTTTGAGTCGATTCCGTGTTCCTTGAGCTTTTCCTTAAGTCGATTGGCCAATACCGGATGTCCTGGCGCGTCGTACTTGTAAGTGTACGTCACTTCCGGAAAACCGACGTAATCATAGTATAAGTCATGCTTTTCCGAACCGGATATGGTCACAAAGTCTTCTTCCCAGTGCGCCGTAACCAGAATAATTGCCTAGAATATAAACAGCATTACAAACGTAAACAACTACAAGAATCATCAGAATTTCCTCTTTCAAATAATATAATTTTCGTTTAGATTTATCTAGTGATTACTTATATTATTGGCACCTGACCTACACAAAACTGGGACAGTGAAGTGGAGGCCAAGACTAGTGTGAAAGTAGCCACCCTTCACTAGACTCCAATTGATTGTGAGCGAAGGGTGGTTCTCATCGGTAAGTTTTCTCCGTTATTGAAAGTCGTTGTAGTTGAAGTTGAAGTATTTATTCAGAAGGTCTGTAATAGGTTGCCAGTTCGTAACGCCTTGTTTGATATTCCGCCGGTGTGTAGGTAGTGTAGGCGCGAGGTGAAGTCGTGGTAGTGTGTCCGAAGTGTGAAGCACCGCGATAGATTCGAAGATAATGATAGTCGCGTATACTATGCGTGATTTGTTGACTTGAAGATAATGAAGAGCGCGAGTACTTGTAGATGAGCGGTTATGTAAGAGTTATAGTTATAGTTAGCGACTTATATATGGAACATTTTGAGGAATTAGCCATAAAAACCTCCAAAATTAAGCCCAGTCTCTGGCTTCGCTACGTGGTGATACCTTCTGCATCCTAAAAGGCAACATTCAAACGGTGAATGAATTCCTGGGCCATCTAAACTCCATACACCCAAAAATCAGATTCACCTATGAAGTAGAGAAGGACGGCTCCCTACCATTTTTGGATGTCAAAGTGACGAGGAGAAGTGACAATACTCTCGGACATACGGTATATCGGAAACCCACACATACGGACAGATATTTACATGCAAGCTCACACCATCATCCCTACCGTCTACGTTCAGTGCAAACGTCCCTCGTGAATCGAGCACGCGATCTATGCGACGCTGAGCATTTTTCGAAGGAGATGGAACATGTCAATGATGTCCTTAGGAAAAATGTATACGGTAAATATCACGAGACACGCACACGATCTAATACAGACGAAACTCAGAAACCGAGCAGATCAAGAGCATTCTTACCATACGTCAAGGGCGTGACAGATCGAATAAGTAAGATGCTAAACAGATTCGATATAAAAATGATCTTCAAACCGACCCAAAATATAGCTCGATTTTTGAGGCCTGTAAAGGATGTAATACCACTGAAAACCCCGGGTGTGTATAAAGTCGAATGCAGTTGCGGTCTAGCCTACGTTGGACAAACGAAATGTCCCATAGCCACGCGACTGTCAGAACACATCAAAGCTGTTAAAAACGTTCAGCGAGAAAAATCGGCGATCTGCGAACATATATGGGATAGCGGAAGTAACCACTGGATGCAGTTTCAAAATCCCATTGTGGTATCCAAAGAACAATTCTACTTTCCTCGCATGATCCGGGAGCCATTGAAATAAGAAGAACCCCGAACTTTAACAGTGACGACGGTTACAAACTCTCTCCTACAAAATCAATGGTGGAACCCTCTTCTTAAAATGTTCCCGCCGCCGAACGCCGAACGCAAAGACGTAAAACAGGATACAGTGAGTGTTGTGTGCAAGACGGATTTTCAAAATTCCCGCGCTCCGATTCTGGCCCCCCACCACCGTTATAACCTACGCAGTGGCGGAAGCGGTACGCGGCCTACCCGCAAAACAACGGATTGACAGCTCTTCAGTCTACCCTGGACAACGGCGGCTGCAACGTCACCGAAACGTCGGGTGCTACAAATTTCACGCGGTAATTTCGTTTTCTATCCTATTTATAATGTCAAACAACCGCGATAGTCTTCGATTTTATATGCATGGTTAAATTAGTTACCTTAGATTCCATTACATAGTTAGTTACATACAGGTCGACCTAATAAAAGCGTGTTAAAAATGAAAAACGTCCTTTGCAATCGAAGCCTGAAAATCCCACTTTTAATACATCTTATCCAGTGCTATATCTGGCCCATACTTCTATAGGTACGGATGAGGCCTGGACTATTATGCAAGATCTCAGGCAACGTATAGACTCATTCGAGATGTGGACATACAGACGCATGATGTCGATATCTTGGACTCAGAAAGTCACTAATGAGGAAGTTTTGCGGCGTGTCGGCCAAGAACGCGAGCTTTGGCAGACCATCTAACAGCGCTCAGCTGCTTATCTGGGTCACGTGCTTAGGCACGACAGGTACGAACTCCTGCAACATTGTTTGCGAATCAAAGAAAGTACAGATTTGATGGATTTTATCACCTACACTAGACTGCAGTCTGTTCTTGAGTGACACCACTCTTATATTTGTTACATAGTACACTTTTTTTTTATTGCTGTTGGTGGGTCTTTATTATTTTTATTCCTTTTAATTCGATTACATTCAAAATTATATTATAACTAGTGACATGCACATTTTATATATAATTGATTATTTCAATTTGATTATTTAACTATTTATTGCAATTCCTATTCATTATTTACCTTTTTTGTGTTATTGAAATTAATTTTATTGTGTTTTATGATAGGTATTTTTACAAATATTATTTGCAGACTGACAGACTGACAGACGCATTGACATATCAATGACCTAGTTTTTAGAATAATGATTAATTTGGACATACATTGTTTATTGCCTTAAGTTAATTATTAATATTATTAGATACTATTTTTTCCTCTTTTAACATATGCAGTTTGAAGTATGCACATGCTACTATTTTCTTGGTACGCTTGCCTTGGTACGGACCTAAGCCTAGTTAGGCGGCTTTGATCTAAATAAGGACTGGGCTGCGTTACTGTGTTTTTTGCTACAATTTACAACGGAGCCTCCTATGATATTATGTAATGCACTGTAGTTTAAAAAATGCGCATTTCTTTAAATAAATAAATAAAATAAAATTCAGTTTTGTCCTACACCATATCAGTAGAGTACTCACCTTAATGTTTTCAAAGTCGACGTGTTTTTTGAAGTCATTCTTTAGAAATTCAATCAATGGCGTTGAACTCTTGTCGTCAAGTAGAAGCAATGGTCCCCCACCGTGGTTTACAAAAACTGCTGGTGCCGTTGACATCGCTATTACGCTCCTGAAGTGCCTCCAGAAATCTTCAGAAAACAGCTATGTGTCGCGAATAAAACGGTAAGTTCAATAGAGCACTGCATATATTTCTGTAAGAAAATAATAATATAGTCCAGTAGAAATAGTAAAGCTCAGCTAGGAAAACACTGATAAATATTATAAAAATAATATTAATCAATCATTCGGTCTTACCGGGAATATCGCGCTAAGACTTTTCCGGCAAGACCCCCCCTCCCCCCCTTCCCGCGCCAAATCCCTAATAGCCCCGACTAACCAACTGTCAAATACATTTGACGATATTTGTATAGAAAACGTATAAAATACCTCTACTTATCAGGCCAGCAATATTAACAAGAAAAACGTATATTTTATGTAGAAGATCGTTTAATCGAGACGGTTTTATATTAACGAAGGCTACAAATCAAATAGTGTCGCTTTTTCGGTAATAATATATTGTGCTGTCAATAAATAATAATTATTATCATTATATTAACCCTGACGAGATAACCTTTTTTCACGGTTCATTAAAGATAGCTATTCAAATTATTTAACGCAAATCAAGCATCTGCCTTTTTTTCGAGCCGACGCAAAAACTTGACATTGGCATCCCCTCCAGCATTTGAGATTAATAATTCTACAAAATGCACAAAACAAATATTCTAGGAGGTATTTTGTGTGATCGGGAGATTAGGAACCCTTAAATCATCATCATCATCATTTATTTATTCCATAAAAGCATTTCACAATACTGAGGAACATGTCAAATTTTACAATCATAATTTACCGGATGATAAAACCCCTTTGATTAATTAAAAGAAAAAAAAAATAATTGTAATCAGAGATGATTACTTAAAAATAGTCAAATTTACTAAATAATCAATAATCAAATAATAAATAATGATCAATACAATGAAAAAGAGAAATTCTGAAACATGCGTAATTAAAAACAATGTCAATAAAAATAATACGTGTGGCACTCGGGGACTGCCGCGGTAAAGCTATTGCATAGCATTTTTAACAACTTATGCAATTATAATTATATTTTTTTCTGATATCAAATAACCGCGCTCTATCGGAAAATTATTCCGAATCATTTGCGGCTGCGAAAGCAAATGATTCGGAATAATTTAAACGTCTTCCGATAGAGCGCCGCGCACGAATATTTTATTCGATAAAGCAAAAAAACAAATTATTCGAAAAAAAATCGATAAAGCAAAAAAACAGATTATTCGTAGATAAAAAGATAGATAATTAAATTATCTTTAAAATGGTGCAGGTTTCATAATAATACGCCAGATAGTATTTGCGTAGTAGTCGTTTTTATGTTCGGTTAGACCTAATTTCACAAATTAATTACACTTAGAAATTTCTTCATTCGGTCGCCGCGCTGACCTAGAGGCCCGCGATAAAAGCTATGCAATAGCTTAAAAATCTAAAACTTAGTGCGAAAGTATAGTCATAATATGGTTATTTATAATCAAGCAATTGTGGACGCAATATCATAAAAGTCGTCCAGTTTGTAAAGGGCATGTTTGACTAACTGATTTTTCAAGCAGATTTATATGCTGCCATCTCAATCAAGTCTTCTCGTCGATGACGGCAAAGCAT
Organism: Micropterix aruncella; assembly: GCA_944548615.1. NCBI lineage: Eukaryota > Metazoa > Arthropoda > Insecta > Lepidoptera > Micropterigidae > Micropterix > Micropterix aruncella. The sequence goes on from OX155974.1 coordinate 3,631,534, forward strand.
TGAACAATTTAAAAGTAATATATAAAAATGTTTTTTGATATTTAGTCAACGTACCTACTTTAGGCAATAACACATTGTTTTTATGTCGCGTACAAATAAATGTGTAATCTTTATTTGGTTAGCTTTTCTTTATATGCATACAACCAGTCTAGACAACGCACACGCCAGACTCTTCACACACCTTCAATCCTTAACTCTTCGATTAGCGGCATAATTTCATGGCAGACCTTAACTTGTACTTGCCTTACGGAAGAATTCGGAACTCTATTTAGATATTGGAAATACTATCATGATCTTTATTAGATTCTCTATCAAAGGTAATATTTCGTTTTGCTTATTTACATACAAAAATATTTAGATATTAGCTCATAAAAACCAATAAATTTTTTGATGATTTCTCGAAAAAACAAAATGATGATGGTTGAAAGTGGAATTTTATCAGAAATATCCGTGAAATGACGCGCAATATTATTCTAGCGGCCCTCTATGTAGCTATGGTAATAATGAGATATTTGGTATGGATTTTAGGATGCGTTCGAATTAGAAAATACTATTACTGTGCGCTCTGGGAGCAAGCCGCCATATTGGTCGTTACGTAGTCAACGCTGTTCTGTTGTGCTTCCCGATCAAGGCATTCTTGCAGGCGTTTCTAAAGTTGTTTATCACATCACAGAGCGTAGGTTGAGGAATTCTCTCAATTTCCAGCTGGATTCTTGACCTGAGTTCTCCAACCGTACGAGGTCGTTCTTGGTACACTTTACTCTTTAGGTAGACGAACTATACCAAATATAGAAGGCAATCTTTAAAAAAAATGCAAAAAAATGTAGGGTAATATTTTACTCAACATTGTTGATCCTATCTCTTGGAAATATAATCCAGTATTACAGAATAATGTTCGAAACCTTTAAATTTGTTTTAATTTGTTAATGTAAAATAAAGCATAAAAAGTAACAAAAGTTAAGTTTGAAAAAAGGGTTCCTAATATGGAATGCACAAATTTTATCATAATCATAATCATAAGTTTTTTATTCAAAATAGTACGAAATCGTAACTTTTTGACGTCAATAATGCATACAAACTGATATGCATACAAGATGATAAAATCTCAATCTCAGAGACGTCAATAATGCATACAAAATGATAAAAAATTAAGATATTGTGACATTATAACAAATTATTGTGACATATAACGTGATATTAATCATCGAGGTAACCATTTTCTTTCCAAGGGTCTTTGTCGTCTAGATAATCATTTATTTTATAGTAGCCCTTTAAGTACATCTTCTTCTTAATAAATGACTTAAATTGTATCACAGATAAATTTTGCATGTTTTCTGGGACTTTATTGTAGAAGCGTATACATTGCCCTTTGAAAGATTTTGTGGTTTTGGAGAGTCGACTTTTATGGTCAGCAAGTTTATTTTTATTTCTAGTATTGACCTATCAGAGCTTTTTAAAAACAGTTCTTTATTTTTATGCACATACATTAAGTTTTCATAGATGTAATGAGATGCAAGTGTCAAAATATTGATTTCTTTAAATTTTCCGCGTAACGACTGTCTAGCACCTAATTTATAAATAGCGCGGATGGCTCGTTTCTGTAGTATAAATATTTTATCATCGTCAGCAGCATGACCCCACAGCAAGATGCCATCCGACATCAAGCTGTGAAAATATTACCTATTTTTTATTTTTTTATTAGTAAATGTAACAAAACAATTCCTTATAGCTGTTAGCTGAAACAAAGTAGCGCAATGTACATCAAACACTTTGGCAGCTTTCTGGAACCCCATGTGTTTAGATTTCACCGCATCAATTCAGTGCCGGATTGAGCCAGCGCGGGGCCCGTAGCAAATTCTCTCAAAAGGCCCTTGGTTTGCTTTAGGTTCCCCCTTGAGCGGCAAACGGGACAATTGTCCCACAATTGAAATTACCGTAGAGCGGCAAAGGAGACATCTGTCCCAGCCGAGATCGGCGCCGATGTTTTCCAATTATTTACCCTTGATACCTCTCATAAATCACACGGCCTGTGGTATGTGCGAAAAGAGGAGAAGATTCTCTGTCGTTAACTAATTGGTTCATTATTTTTCATACAGTCGCCATTTTTTAGTCTATGATTGAACCAAACCAAACCAAAAACTTCAATATTCATGTTGATTTTCAACACCGAATATTTTTTTAAGCTATTGCATAGCTTTTATCGCGGGCCTAGTAGGCCCGCGATAAAATTCGGTCGCCGCGCTGGCCTAAGGCCCGCGATAAAAGCTATGCAATAGCTTAATAAAAAAAATGTGAGATATTTTATATATTTTATATATTATATTTTATAATTTTCAATGATAAGAAATAGATAATACTATTAGGATTGTGCTGGAGCTTATAAAGAGAGAAAACATTAGGTTTCGTCAAACGCCGGACAGAACCAATATTTGTGTATATTTATTTAATAATAAAAACCTATATAATAGTAATAGTCCAACGAGCGCCGCACCTGTCATATATTAATCTAGAAATATTAGACTCAGAGGCTTGATAAGTACAGAGATGCCATGTTGAGCCGAAACCACATATACAAGCGACACAAATAATATTTAAAATCCGCCATGCAAATGTATGGAAAAATTAAATATTTAATTATGCAGCGTCGCGTGTTTAATGTCGCGCGACGTGCCAAAACACTTCATCCGATTGTGCTAAAACTTGGCATGCAGATAAGATATGATAAAAAGATAAAAAGCCAAGGAACCGATTTCATCTGAACATTAATTTCATAATTACAATCGATAAGCGCCTTCTCTCGGCCGGCGGACGAACCTGGTTGGGTTCCGTTGTGACGCCTCGAACGGCGCGGCTCATTTCTCGGCTAATAATGACGATGGTGATGATGATGCCTACATACCAAATTCATCTCAATCAGATTACGCGTTTGGGCTCTATCGTGGAGGAATACGCGATAGCGCTCAAATGCTTTATCCGATCGAACTGATTTTTTTCGTGCATGCTTCATTTGATCATCGTAAGAGTTGAAAAGATCGTGTTTGAATTCCGTGTGTGAAGTCCACCAGAGGGCGCACTGGTCATACTACAACCTCGAAATATTGGATTTTAGTGACATAACATTTGGTACACAGTTGCCACGTTGAGACCAACTCACATTGTGAAATTTTGTTTGAATATCTCATATGCAAGCGACACAAATAGTAATTAAAATCCGCCATGCAAATGTATGGGGAAATGAAATGTTTAATTTTGCGGAGTCGCGCGTTTGGTGGGCAGTTTTAATGCAGAAAAGTGACAACCGTCCATTTCACATTCCGCTCTGTCGTATTGCTCTGTCTCGTTCACATGAATTAATTTCCGAATTTAGTTCAAGAGAAACGAATCGAGCCCATTGAAATTACATTTTGATCTAGTTTATGGTAAATTGAATAAATAGTTTATGTATGTAGAGAGCAATCGTAGCTTTGGACGATGATCACACCAAGTAAGACGTTTCAAAAAATACATTCTGTAAAATCATATGGCCATAATATAAATATATAATCTATCTACTATATATAAAATATATCTACTTTCCTCGCATGATCCGGGAAGCCATTGAAATAAGAAGAACCCCGAACTTCAATAGAGACGACGGTTACAAACTCTCTTCTACGTGGAACCCCTCTTCGCCGCCGAACGCCGAACGCAAAGACGTAAAACAGGATACAGTGAGTGTTGTGTGCAAGACGGATTTTCAAAATTGCCGCGCTCCGAGCCCGGCCCCCCACCACCGTTATAACCGACGCAGTGGCGGAAGCGGTATGCGGCCTACCCGCAAAACAACGGATTGACAGCTCTTCAGTCTACCCTGGACAACGGCGGCTGCAACGTCACCGAAACGTCGGGTGCTACAAATTTCACGCGGTAAATTCGTTTTCTATCTTATTTATAATGTCAAACAACCGCGACAGTCTTCGATTTTATAATATAAAATGCGTTAGGTGATGGATACGCACTGCGAACCATATTTTCTTAAGTACAAAATACTGACGTTTACGTCTCAATATATTTTACAATGTCTACTATATGCTAAATCAAATATTAACGAACAAAAGGTAAACGGGAATATGCACTCCTACAATACACGCAGACGTGCCTAAAGTACGCCTTACGCAGACACAAAAGTCCTTTGGATATTTGAGCTATAAGCTCTTTAACCAGCTACCACTCTCCACAAGAAAGATGGAAACAAAGGCGTTTAAAAGATTTATTAAACAAAAGCTACAATCCACACATGCTTTCTATAAGCTGGGTGATTTTTTTGAGCATGCCAATTCCTTCAAATGGGAATAACATTAATATGTAACTTTCAGGTACCTCATTTCAGTTCCTATTGTTTAATAATAATATTATGAATTTAATATTTAATATGTAGACTACAATGTGTAATGTAACATACCTGATCATATACATACGTTGTTTTTTCCAATTTTGTTTTGATACTTCCTATTGTGTGATTATTTTTTGTATAAAGTGCTTGATGACTATTCATATTCTTATAATAAATATCTATTTTATATGTATACTTATGTACATGGATTCAGCTCTATTTTTTTTAAATTGTATTTGTCTGCCGTGTAAAGCCGACTTTAGTCAACACTATTGTCGAATTAATATTTATGCTTTAATCGTTTTATATCTACATTTAAACTGACGAATTCTAATATGCGATAATTAGCTTTAATTCATAATTCATGCTTTTATTGTATATTCTGAATAAATAAATTGAATACTGAATACTGAATACTGATAGAGTGACTCTTTTATTTGTATTCACAATACACAACATCGGCAGTCGCCAAAACCAAATATGGCGTCAATAAAAAAGTGGAGCAATTACAATCAGTGGCGGCGCTAGGCATCGGCGACGTCGGCGACCGCCGACGGCCTCGCACCCGAGGGGACCTCGCAAAAGTTTTACAAATTATTTAAATTGTATTTGTGGAGAAAAGTACTTTCGAAATTCAGTGTCAATTTAACGAAAAAAGAACAGCCAGGAAAAAACGAATGTTCGATTATGAACATATTGATGAACCTATTCAATCTTTCGAAATGCATTACAGAGTTAACTTTTTTAACACAATGATAGATGCTATTATAGTCGACACCGAATGTCGATTTAAAGCGCTCAATGAATATTTTGAACAATTTGGTTTTATTTATGATATCAGTTATTTGAAATCGATATCAAAAGAGGACCTTCTCAAGCATTGTAATGATTTAGGTACAATACTGCGGGAAGGCGACGGCGAAAACAGTGACATACAGCCTTTCGAGCTATATGAAGAGCTACAGCTTTTGAAAGCGAATTCACTTGACTCTGTCAACGACGCGAAACAACTCGTTCAGTACATTTTAGAAAATAATTTGAAAGAAATATATCCAAATGTTTACGTAGCAATTAGAATCATGCTCACAGTTCCCGTCAGTACAGCTTCCGCTGAGAGAAGCTTCTCAAAGTTAAAATTAATTAAGACCTACTTGAGAAGCACGATGACCCAAGAGAGGCTATCTGTGTTATCAATTGAAGCTGAAATAGCTGCTAGTATTAGCTATAACATAATCCTGAAAAAGTTCAGTGAGGCCAAAAGCCGAAAAGTTTGTCTATTTTAATTACTATTTGTGTAATTTTTAACATCATTTGATTAGCAATAAAACTCGTTTACTCATACATTAGTTTCACTATAATTCGGCTCATGTAATCTAACGTTTTCTTTTTGACTGGGAAATAAAAAAGGCCTCGCGAACCTAATTTCGCCGACGTCCAAGTGTGGTCTAGCGCCGCCACTGATTACAATACTAGTATAAGGAAACAATAGCAAGATACAACAGAACATAAGAAAGACTTGAAAAATATTAATTCCTAGGTTATGTTGAATTTAATATTCCTGCCCATCAACCGACCAGTAAGGAAACTATTGCGAACGCGCAAAATTCTTACTTTACCGGCCTACAAAACGACGAGGAGGTAAAGTACTGTGAACGCACTTCTGTATGTCTGTCTGCGTGTAAGAATTCCTTCACGATAGCGCCCAAACGCTATATCCGATCGAGTTGAAATTTGGCAAGGAGGCATTATTTGGTCATTGCCCCCGAATCGTTAAAACATTGCTATGAATCATTAAAACTCGACAGAATCGGCGTTTTGGATTATCTGAAGTTGCCATAGAGCAGACAGAACGGTTTTAGAGATATGCCAGTCATATTTGGAGACGTAGAGAGTGGAAAAGTCAGTGATATAGTCATTATGAGCCAAACCTATATTTTTTAGAACATAGCTTTTTTACTTTTCTTGAAAGGGGAGTATTGTAGACAACGGCGGATCCAGGGGGGGGGTCATTGGGGTCATGACCCCCCCCCCCCCCCCCCCTGGGGCCTGGGCTGGGCATACGTCGACCACTTATAATTTTTGTAAAATCTATTGATTGTATTTATTTTATTAAACTATTTGATTTGTATTTATTTTTGTAATTTTGAAGCCATAACTGCAGTATAGGAACCTCTCCTGGATTGTTGATTTTTAAACGTCACCGGACTATATTCGCTACGCAGATTTCGAATCTTCAATAATCTTTTGTCGCTCTCAATAAATAAGCGAGATATAGGCATAGTTTGCATAATAAACGTCAACACAACGGCCATATTGTGTCAGAAGTAGTGTCGGAAGATAGTCGATATATCGCGAGTTCTCTAATGTCGATTACAATTCGCGATATTACAAAAATGATGGCATGGTCGTGAAAAAACATGTGCGATATTTTATACACAACACACTATTTTCGAGGTTTTTTCAATGACTTTGCGTTTTGATAACAAAAGGTATCCTGAAACAATAGAAAATTCCAAAATATTTGAATAGCGCCGCAAGTAAAAATTATTTTTAATTTCGCGCGAAATTCGAAAATAAAAATTATGCCTGCGTATTGTCCGCTATCGGCGCTTGGTGTTAAGCGATACTTCGTTTTTTTTCGAGGTTTTTACAAAATGATTTTGGTGATAATGACAAAAGGTAACCTGAAGCAAACGATTTTTTTTCAATATCAAATTAACACCGCAGCAAAAAGTTTTTTTCGAATTTCGCGCGAAATTCGAAAAAAAAAATTGCCTGCGATATTGATGTTACCATGATAATGTGTTAGCGATAATTCGGTTTTTTTTCGAGGTTTTTACAAAATGACTTTGGTGATGATGACAAAAGGTAATCCGAAACAAACTAAATTTCTTCAATATCAAATTAACACCATGTGTTAGTGCCATGTGTTACGATCATCTAAAACAATTGGACAATTTTCGAAGTCTTTACGAAATGACTTGGTGTATTGATGACTAAAGGTAACCTGAAACAAACGACATTTCAGGATATCTTCTGTCATCAATATACAAAGTCATTGAAAAAACATCGAAAATAGTGCCCTTTTTTTATGTTTCGCGAAAATATGTATTTTTTCAATCATTTTTTTCAAAATATTTCGATTAATCTAGAAACTCTGCAAATTGTCATAATATCTGTAATATCGCTAATTGTTATCGATATTACGATATACTCGACTGTGTCCAACACGGTATGTACCTACAAACAAATTGGCCGCAACTTTCTTGACATTAGGATGAAAAATTTGAACGCCTATTTATTGAGATCGAATAAAGATTATGGAAGATTCGGAATCAGCGTGGTGAATATAGCATGTGGTGAATTTTATTTTGGCCTATTTTGGCCTATTTGTTTACAAATAAAATTTTAATTTTGAATGCCTATCTCGCTTATTTAAAGCGACCGACACAATTTTCTTCCAGATTTAGCATTAAAATGAAACAATCTATTAGTCTATATATATATATATATATATATATATATATATATATATATATATATATATATATATATATATATATATATATATATATATATATATATATATATATATATATATATATATATATATATATATATATATATATATATATATATATATATATATATATATATATATATATATATATATATATATATATATATATATATATTAGAGAGAGGTTCCTATACTGCAGTTATTCCGGAGCCTCTCCTGGCTGGACCTCGACTATGTGACCCCCCCCCTGACTCAAAGGCTGGATCTGCCCTTGATTATAGACGCACTTCTGTGTGGCTGTGTGTCTGTCTGTCTGTCTCTCCGTGTTTATTCCTCAAGGTTACAAAACGCTTCGTCTGATTGAGCTGTAATTTGGCATGCGGGCATCATTTGGTCATGGCATGAGCTGAATAGTTTGTGATTGAAATCCGTCCACCCAGGGTTGGCTCCCAACTAGAGGACTCCTCAACGGTCAACAGCAGAGATCCAACCTTTTTTATGCGCATTCATTTATGATAGCAACTTCAAAGTTTCACCATTACATGGCCGATGTACCCTGGGTTGGCTCCCGATAAGGGAACTCCTCAACGGTCAACAGCAGAGACTCAAATCGTTCCATCGAGGGAGGGGGTGCGCTAGTTATACTTCAATATCGAAATATTGGACTTAAAGACTCGAAATTCGGTACACACATGCGCTGTAGGATCGAAACCACATTGTTCAATTTTGATTTTAATATCTCGTATAAAAGCGACACAAAAAAAAAGAAACCAAGATACCGTAACATTTTAAATTCTATTTTATTTTATTTCCATAAATATTTGTATTAAAATTGATATTTTAAAATTCTAATATTATTTAACTATCTGTGTGATTCTAGGTTTTTGCGAAAGTTTTAAAAGGATTTTACGGCATTTTTCAATGTATTCATTAATTATCATTAGGCAGTATTTAATTATACGTATCTGAGCCTACCTTAGTGCGGACGTCTAGTGCAATCCAGTTAAGTTATGTTTAAGTAATCTGTATCTGCAACTATGATTTTTGAAAAATAAGAAATTTGAATTGGAATTTGAACCTTACATTTCTTAACCACTTATATTATTATGCAGTGCAGGATGGGTATGTTTTAGATATTATTCGTAGACTGACAGACTAAAAGACGCATTTACATGTAGATGGCTTAGGGTCTAGATTAATAATTAAATTGTACCTACAGATGTGTTGGCCACGAAGACCCATGTGTTCAGGGTCGGTCACACTCACGGGTCAACACCCACCCGACGGCATCCACGCACGGGGTGCAAACATAGGTAGGACTCTGGCCCTGGTCAGTTTCCCCTGGGAATCAAACCTCTGGCGCTCCTGGACGGTCTGCGCACCGTGCGGCGCAAGCCAATCGATTGTGCACTCCGACTAACAGTCGGGGGAGTCTGGAAGCTGTATTGTTTCCTATAGAGCGGGGGTGGTTGCGTACCTTACGGCGACTGCTCTTGAAATGACCATTGGCCATCCGATCCCGGGTTAGAGGCGGGCAAAGGACGCCATGGTCCGCGATAGATTCGGTATTCACCGTTTCACCGCTTCGTAAGGGAGAGGATTGCGCAAGCGACCTCGAACTCGGAACCAATCGAGAGACCGGAGAAATCTGGTCACAATTGGTAGTTAGGGCGCGAGTGCCGCCCGCCAGGTAACATACCTGGCTATCTCGCGGTAAGGCGTTGGTCTCTAACGGGTTGTGGCGTAGCTAGACGCTGGATTGTTTTGTCCAAAGTCTTCATACGCTCACTCCAGGGAGATAGAATGACTAATCGTTAAAACTCCCTGTGGTGACGGGCTCGCCCGTTGTAGTCGACACCTCAAGATGTACCTACAGTGTTTATTATAATTAGTTAATTTTTAATATTAATTGAACCTAGAATATTTTAAAATTAAGTAGTTTAAATACCAATCCACTATTTACGCTTGCAATAGTACGGGCTTAGGCCTAGTTAGGCGGCGTTGATTTAATTAAATTGTGGTCTGCGGTGCTCTCTATTTTGCTACAATTTACATTTAAGCCTCTAGTGTTAATGTTACAATGTACCTATGTTAATGTTACAATGTAGGTACCTGTGTTATGTTACTGTGTTATGTACCAATGTACCTGTGTTAATGTTAAATGTTAATGTTAAATGCGTCTAAAAGTAACTTCATACATTTTACAAATCATCGAAATCGGAATAAAGGTTCGCCAATAATACTTTCAATAAATAACACTGCCATTCCTCAAACTCATTGTACTAGATTTGTACGTGTTCATGTCGACGAACTTTTGAAATGGAACTTTCACTGTGAAAACCTCAAAAGTAGGTTAAGTCGGGCATGTTATGCTTTAAGTATTGTAAGAAGGTCGTTGGATGAATTGCAAACAAGAAATGTTTATTTCACCTATATTGAAGCTATCCTAAGTTATGCCATTACGATCTGGGGAAATTGTTATGCTTGTCATAGGGAACCCATATTTATGTATATCCAAAAGAGAGCAGTGCGAATAATTGCAAAGGTGAAAAGGGAAGAGTCGTGTCGACCCATTTTTAAAAGACTAAGAATCCTCACCTTAACCTCACTCTATCTCTTTAAGTTACTGACTGAGTTTTTTAAGAATAAAGAAACACATTATAAAAAGTTTTCAGATACACGTACTAAAAATACGAGAAATAAATTAAACATTTTTATACCATGTATTAAACTAAACACAGCAAGGCAAGACACAAAATACTCCGGGCCATATTACTTTAACAGGCTACCGGAAAGTTTAAAAACTATTCAAGTGGAAAGCTTATTCAAAAAGTTACTTAAAGAATTCTTATTAGACAAAGCTTTTTACTCGATCCATGAGTTTGTTAATTTTAAATAATTTTTCAAATTTTTTGGCCATTTTTTGACAATTTTAAGTAGCATTTTTTAATTATTCTGACTTTTTCTGATTTTAATTTCTTGATTATTTTTATCGATTATTTTAATTTGTGGTTTTAGTAAATAAATCTTAAAAATGATTTGGATGCCCTAAAAGCAATAATGAAGTAACTGTATGTACGTGGTGATAAATTTAAATATTGTAAAAACGGACTAATAGACTGTAATTTAAATGTACCTAAATATTAAGTTTCTACAATCTGTTAAGATTTTTTTTGGAAATAAATTGAAATTGAAATTGAAATTGAAAAAATGTACCTACTGCAGTGAAGAAATGTGCTTTTCTTTTAAAAAAAGTACATTTCAATCAAATAATATCCTCGAGCCGCCCGGGGCTAGACGAGAAACGAACCATATTGGAAAACACCTATTTTAATACCACGGAAATACTACAAAAATACTATATTTGCCGTCCAGAGGAGGAAGTAGTGGGGGGGGATGTTATTCTTTCTTTGATATACATTTTATTTCGTGGGTACCTATTCCGCCTTATCTAGAATGCTTTAACTTCAGATAAAATAGACCTAGAATAGTACTCAGCATGTATAAAGTTCCGGAGAAAATAGTCTACTTCTTAGGTGGGTTTCTATCCCGTCTTATTTAGATAAGGCGGGATATTAAAGCAGATAAGGCCGAGTTCCCATCACGCCTTATCTGCTTTAATAGGGGGTTTTGGTGGGTGGTGTTGGAGGGGGTAGCGTTGGGGGTGGGGGTAGTGTTCGGTAGGGGGTTTGGGGGGAGTGGGATGTGGCGGGGGATAAGAGGAAGGGTTGGAGGTTAGGAAGAAAATAATTAGGAAGAAAAAGAAAAGAACAAGAAGAAGAAGAAGGAAAAGAATAAGAAGAAAATGAATCCTCTTACTCTTTCTTTTCCTCTTCCTCTTAATATATGCCACCCAAGTACTCAGAATGTATAAAGTTTCGGACGAAAATATTCTTCTTTGTCCGATATTTTACTTCTTCCGTGGATTAATATCCCGCTTTATCTAAAGTGCTTAAATAGTTACTACAGTACTAAGGATATATTATAAAGTTTCGGACGAAAACTTATTCGCTATCGGGAAGTAGAGGGGGGGGGGTGAAATAATATATGGATAAAACAGTCCTTCGCTACTTACCGGGAAAGTTTCGGGGTGACACAACCGATTTTTTTTAATATGACGGTAGACGCATCTGTCTGGCGATTTAAGCACCCAGGAAAATTAAAATATCAACGAATAAATTAGAATTGGAATAATCAAATTAAAATATTTTCAAAAAAAATAATCAAATTATAAAAATACAAAGGTATAAGTATACAATCCTGCGTTTTATTTAATAACTAAACTTACAACTTATGACTAAGTTTACCATTATTAAATATAGTGCGACGTTTCTTTATTTCTCATCTCACATACGATAATGTATCTAAAGGTAACTATGTATATCATTATAACTCTACTTGACATACGATACGATAATGTAATGTAAGAACATTATTACAACTCTAATTGAATAAACGTCAAAATGAAATGTTTGCTATTTAATTTTGCGAATTTCGATTTATTGATATAATTATGTCGATATTTTAATAATCATTAATTGGTATAGAGAGACACGCAATCATTAAAATGAATGCGAACATTAAAGTGGAGTTAGAAAACGACGAAGAACAACCAAACTGTTTCACGGAAGAAATTGTTCTTGAATTTAAAGAAGAAGCGGTTTGTTTAATAAAACCAGAACAATCAGTGTGTTTCATAAAATTCGAACAACCAAACTGTTCCACGGAAGAAAATGTTGTTGAATTTGAAGAGGAGGCGGTTTGTTTTATAAAACCCGAACAATCAGTGTGTTTCATAGAACCCGAACCAAGAGATCCTGTTGAATCAGATGGAGAGGAACATGAAGACGATATTGAAGAGATGAAAGATGTCAAAGTATTGTTAACGAAGTTTGATAAATTCACTTGCGTTGGATGCAACCGCAATCTAGACAAAGGCGGGCCAATGGGAACATGCAAGCATTACAATGAAATTGTGTTATTTTGCAATTACTGTATTAAGCCAAGAGGAAACAAGTTTATTTGTGTCAAATGTGACCATGGATTTGCAAGTAGACACAGTCTTATTAATCATGTTGACGGAGTGCATAGGAAATTGAATAAATATAAATGTGAAGAGTGCGACAGAGCATTTGCATGGGTTGGACTTTTAAAATTACACGTACAATCAGTCCATCGCAAACTAAAGCATGCGTGTCAGCAATGTGAGAAAGTCTTTTCTAATCGCAGCAGCTTATTAACACATGTTAAATTCACCCACCTGCAGTTGAATATATTTACATGTGATTTATGTAACAAAGAGTTTCCAAATTACATCAATTTCAAACGACACATCGATGGAGTCCATCGAAAAATTAAAGAATATGAATGTGAGGAATGTAAATGCGCTTTCTTTCGTCAAGAAAGTTTAACTCGGCATGTAAATTCTGTCCACCGAAAATTGAAGCCATTCGCGTGCGACAAATGCACTCGCAGCTTTTCAAGGAAAAGAAACTTAACGATACACAGAAACTCAGTTCATCTTAAACTTAAATACACTTGCGCGGAATGCAACAAAGCTTTCACTCAAAAGTGTTACTTAATAACACACATTTATGAAATTCACCGAAAATTTGTACGAAGTGCAAGCATGCATTTAGTCGTAAAAGTGAACATGAACGCCACAAAAAATCTGAAATATGTTATTTTAAAATTATTAAAGAAGCAAAAAGCAACCGGCGGCAGTAGACTTTTGAAAGAGCATACTTCAGGATTTTGAAATACCGAAAATCAACAGTCCGCATATCGAGGCATATCTGAGCATCTTCCTTTTTGGAAACATTGGATTCTTTGTTGTAATTATGGATTTTTTGCTCAGGATTCTGAAATTCCTAGCATTGTTGATTATCCAATTAAAAGTTCGAATATTCTCAGGCAGAAAATAGTAGGAAAGGAGTGCAAACAGTTTTTAAAAATAAAATTGAACAATGCAACCTCCAGTACGTAGTATTATTCTATTATCTAATATTATAATATAAGTATATATATTTTATATTTTTCTTACATTGTTTATTGTCTTTAAATTTTAATTGGCGATTTTCCATTACTCATAAACATGTAATAAGGGACATTATTTTTACTGATTTAATTTATAATTCCTTTTACCTACATTTAATTATTTGTATTTCCTCAGAGTTATGATCTCTAAATGTTAAGATATCAAGCTAGTTTAAAATATTATAATCGGGCAGTGGTTACTTGATCTAATGTAATTTCGGATATACTGAATCATTTTTTTGGATATATTTTATAAATTTATATTGTAGCGACGCTGCGAGTCGTCATAATTGAACAGTACGTACGTACGTACAATAAAAACTATTTCAATAAAGACGATTGAAAATTAATGATTTTAGATATAATTAAATACCTGTAATATAAAATTTAGGTTGCTTTCCTACCGAGTTCATAGCGATTTTTTGCAAAACTATAAAGTATGTTAAAAATTCCTAGCTATAATTTGTCATCTAGATAAGTTTAAATGTAAGAATAGTAGTACATTTTAAGATTCATTTTACATACATAGTTCTTTTTAAGGTTACCGAAATAAAACATTTTCAACAATATTATCAGCGTTTCGTTTTATCTGCACTTTACTCAAAAAGTGATATTATCCCCAATATTTCCGTTTAGGTATACGTAGATTTATTATTAATATTATTTGGAACTATGTCATTATTACGTGGTGTTATTTATTTTCAAAACCTGGCAATACGTCAGTTTAATTTTCTCCGTCCACCAACCGAGGAGGCGGGATAGTATTGTGACTATAAAGACTTTTTCGAGGTCAAGATGGAAATATATATAGTGAGCCCCCAGAAATGATTAGGACTGTACTCACGCCCTTACTTCCAATTGTGACCAGATCACTTTAGTCTCTCGATTGATTACGAGTTCGAGGTCGCTTGCGCGGTACTCTCCCTTACGAAGCGGTGAAACGGTGTATACCGAATCTATCGCGGACCATGGCATCCTTTGCCCGGTTGTTCACCCAGGATCGGGTAGCCGATGGTCGTTTCAAGAGCAGTCGCCGTAAGGTCCGCAACCACTCTGTAGGAAACAGTACTGCTTCCAGACTCCCCCGACTGTTAGTCAGAGTGGGGGAGCTAATGGGCCCTTGCTGAGTTGGCCACGAAGACCCATTCTGTTTCAGGGTCGGTCACACTCACGGGTCAACACCCATCCGATGGCCTCCACGCATGGGGTGCGAGCCTGGGTAGGACACTGGGTCAACCGGTCTCCCGTGGGTCTCCCGTAGGACACTTGGCCTTCAATGCCAGAAAGATTGGACAACAATTGGGGACTTTTGCATTCCGCCTCCAATGCACTGGAAGGTAATGCTCTATGACTGGATGCCAGAGATGCTGAAATTTTATTTGAATGCCTTTCAGCATACACTTCCAGACCCCAGTAACCTCGCTCGTTGGAGCTTTGCCGAGGATAGTTCTTGTCCCCTCTGTAGCAATACCCCTTGCACAGCTAGACACATTCTAGCTGGCTGCAAGGTGGCCTTAGATCAAGGACGGTACACTTACCGCCATGACAAAGTTCTCGCTGTTATTCGCGAGGTAATTAGTCTCTCAGTGGCTCGTGCCAACAAGGGTTTGACAGTATCCTCCAAACCCCCAATACAGTTTGTGCGGGATGGCTCTAAAGGCAAAAAACATTTAACTACAAAACCTTTCTCAATAATCGAGAAAGCTACAGATTGGATTCTGGAGGTTGATTCGGTCTCTAAGCAGTATAAATTCCCTGAAAGTCTCGGATGCACAGCCCTCCGTCCAGATATAACTCTTTACTCTCTATCTCGGAAGGTGGCTCTTATAGTAGAATTAACTGTTCCATGGGAATCAAATATCCCAAAAGACCACGAGTACAAATTAAATAAATACCATGATCTTGCAAATGCCGTAACCCGGAACGGCTTCACTGTTCACCTTCACGCGGTGGAAGTTGGCGCTCGTGGCCTGCCAGCTAAATCTCTATTTCACCTCTTTAAAGATCTTGGCCTTTCCAGAAAAATAATCAACTCTTTCTTAGAAAAATTATCTAAAACTGCGATTTGCGCATCTCAAATTCTATGGCTTCGAAGGGGGAGTGAATGGATGGTAAGGTGAACGCTCACATGTGGCAAGACAGCTGTCCTAAACCTACCACAGCCGGTTCGTAAGTCCGGAATCCACTGCTCACCCCCCAGAAGTGTAAAAAAATAGTATTATGATGGGCCCGACTCCGGTCGGTGAATTCCATGGCAGCTCCGTTTGTATTTATTTATTACTGGCGCTCCTGGACGGTCTGCGCACCGAGCGGCGCAAGCCAATCGATTGTGCTCTCCGACTAACAATCGGGGGAGTCTGGGAACTGTATTGTTTCCTATAGAGCGGGGGTAGTTGTCTACCTTACGGCGACTGCTCTTGAAATGACCATTGGCCATCCGATCCCGGTTCAGAGTCGGCCAAAGGACGCCTTGGTCCGCGACAGATTCGGTGCACTCCGTTTCACCGCTTCGTAAGGGAGAGGACCGCGCAAGCGACCTCGAACTCGGAACCAATCGAGAGACCGGAGAAATCTGGTCACAATTGGAAGTGAGGGCGCGAGTATCTCGAGCCCGCCGGGTTTATTCCTGGCTCACTCGCTGTAAGGCGTTGGACTCTCACGGGTTGTGACGTAGCTGGACGTAGAATTGTACTGTCCAAAGTTTTCTACGTTCACTGCAGGGCGACAGAACGAATAATCGTTAAAACGTCCTGTGTGACTCGCCCGTTGTAGTCGACACCGCAAGATGTTAGTCAGAGTGCGCAATCGATTGGCTAATGCCGCACGGTACGCAGACCGCCCAGGAGCGCCAGAAGGTTGATTCCTAGGGGAAACTAGCCCTAAGGCCAGAGTCCTATCCGGGCCCGCACATCATGCGTGGAGGCCGCCGGATGGAAGTTGACCCGTGAGTGTGACCAACCCTGAACAGAATGGGTCTTCGTGGCCAACTCAGCAAGGGCCCATTAACTCCTAAGGCAATGCGGGAATAGGGTGCGAGGAATGTGGGCAGAGGGGTTCGTCACAACGAACGTGAACGGTACGCATTACGGACAGGTAAAGGCTGCCGACAAATTCAAACGTTTGGGTATCTGTGTAGGCCGAGTAGCGAAACATCTGGCGACCATCCGAGCCCTTACGACTCGTGACGTATTCGTTTTGATTTCAATTATGTTCTAAGAGAAGCTAATGTCTGGTATACTGTGACGATAGTAAGCTTGTAGTTCGCCCCGCCCACTTTCCCGGCTCAACCACCCTTTTAACAACTGCAGAGTTGACTTCGGCGGACCGCACCGTTGCTCTGATCGTGACGTCATATTAATGATGTTATATTTAAAACGTTAACTCAAAATGTTTGTTCTTCTTAAATGCTTTTTAACGTAAATTAAGATGGTGACAATAAAAAAAACTAATATGCATCTGTATATTTTTTTTACTTCAAAAATGCTGGTTTGACTGCACAAACTTAATAGGGACTTTTGACTGCCGCACCCTATACCACCCCTATACAAGCGGTTTGTTTGTGGCAGCCGTATGTGTGGCCGTATGGATACAGCAGTTAGCTGTCAAAATCGGCTAGCGGCAAAACTGGATGCGGGAAATTTGAATTCCCCCCCCCCCCAAAAAAAAACATCGAAACCAAACAGAAAAAACTATCTGTCAATCGGGGGGCGCCAGTTTTGCATGCGGCAGTCTTGCACAAATGTCACTTTTGACAGTTCCAAATCTGTTGAGGGCAGATTTGCAGGAGGCAACCTTGCAGGCGGCAACCTTGCAGGCGGCAACCTTGCAGGCGGCATTTTTGCAGACGGCATTCTTGCAGAAAGCAAACTTGCATACAAACCCGAAGTTAGCAACGTTTGAGAATGGCGCATTAGGACATGATTACATGAATAAAATAATTTTATATTATTTTACAAACCAAAAATAAAGCAGTAAAGCGGTCATATGTTATTAATTTTAAATTTAGAAAAAGAAGTATCAAATTATCATGTCAGGGTAAATTAAAGCGGTGAATATTTTTACCTCTCCACATTTAATTACCGGCATCCTTGTAGTGGATGATTCAGTACATCAAACTAAACATTAAAAAAAATGTTTTAAGTTTTTCTGTTAGGTTAGGTTAGGTTAGGTTTTTCTTTCCCTAAAATCGAAGTGACATTAATTACCGGCATCCTTGTAGTGGATGATTCAGTACATCAAACTAAACATTTAAAAAAATGTTTTAAGTTTTTCTGTTAGGTTAGGTTAGGTTAGGTTTTCCTTTCCCTAAAATCGAAAGTTGATTGCTGAGATCCGCGATGGAGAGGACACTCAAAGAAGTGGACTGGTTTCCGTACCCTGACATATGAAAATGCGGCTTTTGTCGATTTCTAATCTGGTAACACTAAATTTTAAATACGATGTTTTCCTTCTAACTTCATTTTCTGCAAAAATGCCGTCTGCAAAAATGCCGACCCTCGAAACGTCAGTTTGACATTTGCAAAACTGCCTTCTGCAAGATTGCCTTCTGCAAAACTGCCGCCTGCAAGAATGCCGTCTGCAAGATTGCCGTCTGCAAATCTGCCTTCTGCAAGTTTGATGGGACCCAAAAGAAGTGGGTTGCCATTACTTACCAATTTTATTATAGGCCAAAATAGCGAGGTGTCAACGGTACGATTGTCATCGTTATAATATGTAATTAATCGTACCAAGTTTAGGCGTCGATAAGACAATAATATTAACCCTTGGTGTTGCGACGCCGTCAGTAGCGACGTCGCCGGCCGTAAAATAGATGATTTACGGCCGCTATGAGGGTGCCCGATGAAACCTAAGACATTTGCAGAAAAATCATTTTTTACGAGAAAAATGGCAAAATTGCCTCGGGTTACTTTTATAGACATCGCAGGCGTCGCTTCGAGCGGATCGAGCGAGCGAGAAAGCCTACGGCCGCCCGCTCCCACACGGAGATCGAGCGAGCGAGACTCCCTACGACCGCCCGCTCTAACATAGCTAGGAGACGAACTTTGGTTCCGAAAACGGACAGTTTTGAACTCGTCAAACCGAAAATGAAAGCGGGTAATACTGCCCGAAACAGTCGTATAAGAGTCGAGGTATAAGCATACAGCACCCCTCTTACGACCTGCCGTGAAAATTCACGTGTTTACAGAAAGAAACCGTGAAACACGAGAGAAAACACGTGGTATTTTCTACTCCCAAAAATAGTGAAAAACTGTTGAATGGGAGTAGAAAACAAGGCACCATCACCACCGACCACCGGCAAGTAAACAGAAACACAGGAATCATCGATTCAAGTTTAAGTGGCCGGGAAACTGCCCTCAGCCGATTATGAAGACACTCGCAGACACGAAAATAACGGGAACGTATACGTGAGGTACCGGGTCAGACTCTGATGATGTTTGGAACCCGAAGAATCCACTCCAAGGAAAAGGATGGGTTTTTAGCCATTCTCTGATTGGTTGGTTGCCGACCAATCAGGAATGCGCTCTAACGAGCCAGTAGCTGCCAACCAGAAACTGTTGGTCGGCCCTGGAGTCTGGACAAACAGCGTACCGTAACGGCTTTTAGAGGGGAGGAGATAGCTTTTCTCCTAGGAGAGTGCGAGAGGTCGATAGAAAATGGAAAATCCCCACCTTTCACGGAAAGTTGTCCGCGGCGTGTCATTGGTGGACACGAAAGCAGGTGCACAGCAGGTGCACGGCAAGAACCGCGGAAGTGAGTACAAATATAGGCCCACAGGCCATATCAAATCACATTCAGTGCCCGGCGTCCGTCTCGAACGGTCGCCTGCTCCGCTCCGCCGCCCGCGCTGAATATAGCCGCTACGAGTTCTCGCTGTGCAGCTTTGCTCCAGCCTGTTCTTGTATTCTCCGTGCCGTCGAGTGAATCTCCAGTTCACCTAAGCGACCAGTTCGTGCGCGTAATTAGTAGAAATACGAGTTTTGTGTACGAGCTGTGGACTTTTATATTTTTTTTACTTTATAAGTGAACATATCGGAAATGCAGTCTTTCGTCGACGCTGCTGAAGATACCATGGCCTATAGCTCACCTGTAGCTAGAGGTCGAGATATGCCGCTGCTACTACCTGCCACTCCAAAGAAACGCGAAAGAGAGCCCGCGTCACCCGACACCGAGCTAGAAAGGGATTCGCAGCGCCGTCGGGCCGGCTCGTTTGGAGCCGACGGCTGCGAAGCCCTCCTGACGCCGCCGCCTTCGGACAACGAGGATGCGCGCGGCGAGCAGGCGAGCGGGCTGTCCTATGCTGAATTAGCGGCTAGGAAGAGCCCCTCGCCGCTGCCGCGCTCACTGACACCTCCCACGCAGTCATCCCAGCCACCGAAGCCGACGCCACGTCCACAGCCCATTATAGTGGAGAAGCTGGACAACTTGACCGTCCACCTAAACACCCTTCACGCAAGGCTGGGGAGAGCGCCTATCGTGGGGCCAATAAGTGGAGGTTTACGGTTTCGCCCGGCGGACGACGCTGAATACCGCGTCGTACAGGACTACCTGCACTCCCTCGGCAATATCGCGTGGCACTCCTACACCGCGCCGGCTGAGAAGGATGCCAAAATTGCAATACGTGGCCTCCCGGAATCGACAACGTCCGAAGAGGTCATCTCGGGTCTAGCCGCCCATGGCTTTGAGGCCACATACGTCAAGATGATCCACGGGGGGCGGCGACCCCTTTTTCATGTCGTCCTCCGGAAGACAGATCGCTGGCGCGAGGTGTTCCAGCTCCCGGTCCTACACCACATAAAGGTCACAGTGGAGTCCTGGAGGGGACGAAAGGGCCCCAAACAGTGCCACCGATGCCAGCGATTCCGCCACAGCAGCCACAACTGTCACCGGCCGCAAGTCTGTGTCTGCTGCGGCGAGGAGCATGCAGCCAAAAACTGTCCGAGACCAAAGACAGTCAAAGCAACATGCGGCAACTGCGGGGCGGATCACCCCGCAAACAACAGGAGGTGCCCTGCGTTCATGGCAGAAATCCGCCAGACAACGAGGCAGCAGCAAGGTGCTCCGCGAGCGGCGGCTGCTGCCCCTCAAGCAGAGCCGCGAACCGCTGCCCCGCGCGCCCCGCGCGCCCAGCGCTCCCAGACCGCCCCAGCCCCGGAACAGACTCAGTCTCCACGGGCTTCGCCGCGGAAACCGGCAAAACCACAGGCTATGCCTCAGCCTCCCCCCGCTCCACAGCTACAGAAACAAAAACCGGCGGCGAGCCGGGAGGCTCCCCTTTCGTGGAGGCAGAAGCCGGCACCGTCGACCGCTTGTCAGCAGCCAGCTACTGCAAAGAAGTCAAATCGGCAGCGCTCGAAGTGGCCGACGAGAACGCCTCCACAGGAGACGAAGCTGGTCGAGAAGGCGACCCCCCCAACACACCGACCCCAGCCCCAACAGCCCAGCCAAGAGGCTGTAAACGTAACGGTGGTAGACCTGCTGTCGCTGGTAAGCGAGCTACTTGCCAACCCGGCGGAAGCAGGCTCCATCGTAGCGCGCACCCTACAGCGCCTACTGGGGCCGTCGTCCGCCCTACAGTGCACAGCCATGCCTCCTGCATCGGCAGGCCACTAAGAATAGTGCATTGGAATGCGGATGGCATCAAAAGCAAGCTTTCGTCGGTGCGAGCCTTCCTGCAGGAACAGCAGGTCGACGTCCTCCTCGTATCGGAGACAAAGCTCCTGAAATTCGTCTCGGTGCGCATACCCAACTACATCGCGTACCGGACGGACAACGTGACGACAGAAGGTCGCGCGTACAGGGGCACCGCCGTCTTCGTGAGGAGGACGATGCTCCACCAACAAATCGACGTGCCGCAGCTAGACTCGCTGTACGCAACGGGAATTCAGCTAAGAGCAGGCGGAGTAGACTTGCGTATTTTTGCAGTCTACAAACCGACCAGCAACCGACTGGAGACTGGCGACATCGACAAACTCCTACACCCGACGATACCTACGATCGTAGCCGGCGACCTGAACAGCAAGCATCCGGCGTGGAACTCGACGCGCGCCAACGTCGATGGCGCGCAATTGCTTAACCACGCCGAGAAAAGAGGCTTCACGGTCGCCGGACCGGAACAACACACACGTGTTCCGAGCACGCCAACCCACTCGTCAGAGGTACTCGATGTCGCCCTCCTGCACAACGTGACATTTCCCTACGTGCAGGAAGTCATTTATGAGCTACAGTCGGATCACCTGCCGGTTCTCTTATAGCTACAAACCGACGTTGCTACAGCGAGTCACTATAGAGAGAGCCGCCGTATTGACTGGACACGTTACGAAAAGCTGCTTGGTAAGGCAATCCTAGACTATAAGACACCGGTCACCATCGGAGATATCGAGAGCCGGGTGTCCAACCTTCAGGAGGCCATCAAGACCGCGCTGGAAGCCAGCTCCTCGACGATAGAGGCGAAAGCGACACGTCCCCGCCTCCCGCAACGACTGCGAGACAAGCTGCGGGAGAAGCGGCGCTTGCATCGCTTCTGGGCCGAAAATCGGTGTCCGGAAGCTAAGCGCCGCTTAAACAAAGCGAACGCTAGCTTGCAGGAGGAACTGCAGACGTACGCGGCCGAGTCGTGGGAGGAATTCCTCGACTCGATAGGCGACGACATGCCATCTATATACAGGCTGAATCGTCGCCTGCTGAGTACGGCTGAACCAGCGCGGCCACTACTGGATTCGACCGGGAACCTCCACTATGTCACCGACGACAGAGCGACTCTCTTCGCGGACCACCTGGAGAAGACCTTCGTCCCACACGACATAGAAGACCAGGAGCACTCCAAAGTGGTCCACGAGCACCTAGCTGCGGAGGAGGAGTCGCCACCGGAGCTCGGCAGTGAGATCCCGCCGATAACTCCGGCTGAGCTCAAGCGTCGAATCCAGCAACTCAAGCTGAAGAAGGCACCCGGCCCCGACGGCATCAGTAGCGGCGCACTAAAGAGGCTTCCGCGTCGCCAGCTGCCGGCCCTCGCAGGGCTGCTAAACTCCTGCATCAGACTCGGTCATTTTCCAGAGAAGTGGAAGACGGCTAAGGTGATAATGCTGCCGAAACCTCGCAAAGACCTGCGGCAACCGGGCAACTACCGCCCGATCTCGCTGTTGCCTACCCTCGCGAAGGTCTTCGAGCGATGCGTGCTGGCGCGACTAACGCCGCACCTCGCCCCGCGCAACGAGCAGTATGGATTCCGTACGGGCCACTCGACTACCCTGCAACTCACGCGGGTAGTACATCGCCTGACGGAATCCTACAATAAGCACCAGCACACGGCAGCCGTCTTCCTGGACGTCGAAAAGGCGTTCGACCGAGTCTGGCACGAGGGCCTCCGCTAAAAGCTGGCGACACAGACCACGGCACTGCGCCTGCTCCGAAACGTGGTGGCTTCCTTCCTCTCCGGAAGAGGGTTCTTCGTCGCGGTGGAGGGCGAGCAGTCCACAATTCGTCCCATCGCGGCGGGAGTCCCGCAGGGAAGCTGCCTATCGCCGGCGCTCTACGGTGTCTACACATAAATGACATACCGCTCAGCGCCGGCGCGGAGCTGGCGCTATTCGCGGATGACGCGATGTACATGGCAACTTCAATTAACATCAAGGTCGCGGCCAAGAAACTGCAGCAGCAACTAGACCTTATGCCAGAATGGCTAAGGAAATGGCGGATTGTCGTTAACGCGGCTAAGTCCGAAGCGATCATCACCGGCTCACTCAAAGTTTACCTGGAACCGGTGAAACTCGGCGGAACCCCGGTACCGTGGAAGAACACGGTCAAGTACCTCGGGGTGCACATCGACCGTCACCTTAACTTTGCGCACCACGCGAAAGCAACAATTGCCGCTTCGAAATCCGCCTTCTACGCGCTGCTGCCCGTTCTCCGTTCGGCCGCGATCCCGGAGAAGACACGACTGCTGATGCTGAAGATGTACGTGAGGACGAAACTCACGTACGCGGCACCGGCCTGGTACCACCTCATCTCGGCATCGCAGCGGAGTAACATCCAGCGAGTGCTGAACGTGGGGCTAAGAAAAGTGTCGGGAGCCCCTTGGTACGTCCGTAACGCGACTCTGGAACGCGATTTTAGCGAAACAGAGTCCGTGGAGGAACACGTAAAGCGCCTCGCGCGCGCTATGTACCGCAAGGCCGACACCTCGCCTCACGAGCACATCCGCCAGCTTGCTCCGCTGCACACCAGGCCACCAGATGTCCGGAAGCCGTACCCGCGCAGTCTGCTTGATTAGCGGACCACCAGCGCGGGTATCGTAGCACAGCAGCCTAGCCACAGAAGATGCCAGTACCCACTCCCGTCACAATCCATCACGATAAGGTGCCTAAGCACCTAAAAATGAGTCCTGCCACAGGGCACAAAGCCCTGTGACGCCATATCCAGAAAGCCGGGCCAATGGGCCCGGCTCACGTGAAACCCCACGAAAAGGCAAAATGCCTAGTGGAAAATGTCACGCGCCTCTAGCAAGGCCCGTCGACAGATATTTGATTTGATTTGATATCAAATCAATCAGTGTCGTTCTGCTACCCGCGCCGCGCGGACGCGCTTCGCGCCGTCCGCGCTGGTCGTGTCCTGCAATTGCCGCCCCGGTCAGTAGGCCGCTTGCGCGGCAACGTGAGTGGACACTGGCTAGTTGCCGCCGCCGGTCTACGTCTTTTCCTCTCAACGCCGCCCCGCGTCGAACCAGCATCGCGAGTAGGCCGAACTCCGTGTCCCAGCTGTCGTCGCTTCTCAAGCCCTGGCCCGCGTGATCAGTAGCCGCGTGCGCTGCATCCTACCCGTCCCGGTCCCGGCCCATCCCGCGCCGCACGCCGCCGACCCAGCTGATCGATGTGTCTTCAAGCCCCAGCACCCCGCGACGCATCGGTAGCGCGATTTGGCCGCAATCGTGCCGACCAGCTGATCGTCGCGTCTCAAGCCCTTGGCCCGTGGCTCAGTAAGCGGAGGACGTGGGTACTCCGCGGAATCAGCGGCCGCGTCTGCCGGCGCCCAGCTGATCGCCGCGTCTACACAAGACACCTGTTCAACTACGTGAGTAGCCTAAATGGAAGCCCGCTACCCTAGTAGCATACAAAAAAGCATGACCGGTCTGTGGGCCGGTCACCTCTGACGCCCCAAATAAGCGCATCGCGTGTTGGGAAATGCCACTGGGTCCGCACAGAATGTGCTCACCCAGGAGGTAGATATTTACGACGGCATATCAAATCACTCGCTCTCTCAGTTCCACAGCTAACAGTCAACCGACTAGGAAGGAAGGAAGGAAGGAACCCCAACGACTACAAGGACCGCGCCTTGGAACCGCTCCGCTGCCCTTGCAGTCTGGAAGCCAGTCGCGAGCGGCTCTACTGCACCGTGCAGTATTGAGCGCGGTCCAAGTAAAGGACACTACGGTCGACGAGACGCTCTCTCCTATTCGGGGAGTTGAGTGTCGGTCCGAGTCGGGATTTACGGTCCGACTCGCGATTTACGGTCGACGGGGACGCTCTCTCCAGTCGTGGAGTTCGAGCGCCGGTCCAAGTTGGGACCTACGGAGAGTCGGGTCCACGCGGCGCACACGCGGTCAGACGGCGCACACAGGCGCAGTCGGACGCACGCGGGCGCAGACGGGCGCACAAAGGCGCAGTCGGACTCACGCGGTCGCAGACGGGCGCACATAGGTGCAGTCAGGCGAACGCGGCACAGGCGAACGCGGCACAGGCGGACGCAGCACAGACGGGCGCACTCAGGCGCAGTCAGGCGGACGCAGCCCAGACGAGCGCACCCAGGCGCAGTCAGGCACACGCAGACGCACACGGGCGTACTCAGGCGCACTCAGGCGCATTCAGGAGCACGCAGGCGCACAGAGACGCCGCTCGACAACAGACCACTAGAGATCTTGTTCGACCCGCTGCCCGGGAAGAACAGGATAGAGACATTTAGATTATAAGATTTATTGTATTCTATGTACGTAGGTTACATTTTACTGTACAATAAAGATCGTTATAATATTGTGTATGTACCTAGGTTAATTGTTATATACTTATGTCTGATTCCATTGTAAAACTATATACTTGTTATGTATACTGTTGTGAAATGTATGTACCTTGTATCTAAGCTACGATGTTCCTAGACTCAAAAACATTAACGAAAAATAATACGCCGTGTTGGCACTTGTGAGTGGAAGGTGTGTTTTATTGGTGCAGGGGACGGGGAGTAAAACGGTGGTAATAGAGACAGACTGAGGCGTATCGAGGCTTGCAGCAGGTGTCGTGGCCGCCCGTTACGGGGCAAGCGGCGACCAAGCGGTGGACCTCTTTTTACAGTCCTGGGTCCACACAGCGCTGGGTCGGTCCGCGCCACAGGGCACTGCATATGTTGAGCAACGGGCGCAACACTTGGAGTAAATGGGTATTTTCATGGATGCATCTGTCTCTTTTGCAGGATTTTCGGCGACATCGACGGCGCTCGACTTAAAGTACTATAACTACGAAACTACTACACCAATCATAAAAAGAACAACTGCACAATGATTGCATTGAAATTTCGAATATAGAATATTGAAATATCATTTTGTAAAACAATTAGATAATTATGAATAAATATGAGAATGTCAAAGAAGTGAAAAAAACGCGCGACCAGATTTGGTCGACTCATAC
Source organism: Micropterix aruncella (assembly GCA_944548615.1). Classification (NCBI taxonomy): domain Eukaryota; kingdom Metazoa; phylum Arthropoda; class Insecta; order Lepidoptera; family Micropterigidae; genus Micropterix; species Micropterix aruncella. Next base: position 3,658,133 of record OX155974.1, read on the forward strand.
TCAACGGATAATTGTTTCGCGACCAGATTTGGTTGACTCATACTCAACGGGAATAAACAAGATGACCTATTTCTCGCCACAGCTTGACAGCTTGATCAAAGACTTTTTAGTTGGTTATTATTTTTGTCAAAAATTGCTAGAACCTCAAAAATGTAGCCAGGCAATACAAATAAAAAAACGGTTGTCACTCCAAAACTTCCCCGGTAAGATGATAACCAATCAATATCCAATCCCCTCCCCCCTCCCTTATCCCCTCTCTAACCCTTACCTTGCCCACCCACCCCAAAACAACCCCAACCCGCCAACTCCCTCGCCTTCCCCCATAGGGATTGTGTCAAGCAGTGGAGTAACTAAGCCGGTGCAGACGGTGCGGCGCACCAGGGACTACGTTAGTTCGGGGCCAAAATAGAACTTCCACCTACTTTCCACCCAACTCTGCTAGGAAGCTAAGAAAGCAGAAAAAATAGATGTCTCAAATCAAGACGAAAACCTTTCTATAAATATGTGTATTCATATTTTTTATAATACATTGAGTTGTTAATTTAAATAATAGGTACACACAAATTGGTACAATTGTAATAATATTATATTGGTATTTTTATTTTTACCAGTTTAACACTTCGCAGCTTTACATAAAATAAAGTAATAAACGCTGAAATTGTTCCGCAATATGGTCGAGCAAATACCCCCCCTCCCCTCCTTCCCCTCAAACGAATACGCCGATTTATAATGTATTTTCAGTATAAATATGTAATGTGGCTAGGTATACAATAATTACACCCTATATGCCAAAATGAATATAAGTAAGTAGGGGGAGGGGCCTTTTGTTAAATATTCCACCGGGGCCCAGTTTTTTTTAGTTAGGCCACTGGTGTCAAGTGACTATGATAGCAAAAGTAGTATGTACACTACTGTGAAAAAGTCTTCGAACAGTTACCCACAAAATAAACGAGGCGTCGTATTTTTGAAAGTAACTAAGTGAGCCCATTCCTTTTTTTTGTCGGGCTTGTTCATTCATCGGAGGAGTCATAAAACTTTATTAGACATTTCTGCAACCTACCTGGGTTGGGAAACAATTAGAAGAGTGGACAATGGTTATATTTTCACAAAATGCCGTTCTCGTCTTTACCTGAAGAAGGGGTTGTATTTAATACCAATGTTATTTTTGAGTAGTTGCATATTGAGCACGTCGCAAAACGGTTATTGTGAAATGGTTTTTGATTCTCTCTGCGAATATAAAAAATATATAATTCGAAATTCAGTCGTTTAACCCTGCCGCGGAAAATTGTTTATATAGCTGTTGACCTGTGAACTCTTCCAATATATTTTATTAAAATGATTAAAATTAGTGCAATGAATTGACAGAAAAATATTATTCACCATAAAGAAGGACATTCAGTGCGAAAAATCCAACAACTGTACTGCTTTAGTAATTCATGTACCCATCTGAATACAGTCTCTCATGAATTCTGACCAAGGGTCCAACCCCATTCACCGATAAATACCCCTAAACCATAACAGAACCTCCCCCGTGCTTAACTGTTGCAGCTAAACACTTGTCTTTATATTGTTCTCCGTGGCATCTGCGGACGAATTGGCGGCGATTAGATCTAAAAAAATTGAATTTGGACTTGTCTGTCCAGAGGACTCTTTTCCACTACCCATGGTCCAAGTTTTATGTTCTTGGGCAAATTTTAATCGTCTCTGACGATTATTCTTACGAAGTAATGGTTTTCGCTTGGTCACACACCCTCGAAGATTATTTTTCATCAGGACTTTTCGAACCGCCGATGGGTCACCAAAACGCCGCAAGACTCATTAAGATCCTGGGCCAGATCACGGCTTGAGTTTTTTTTGACTTCAAGGATGAGACCACTTTATAGTGCTCTGATTATTCATCAATCTTTTTAGGTCTTCCACTCCTCGGACAGTCTTCGATTTGGCCGGTATTTTTGAATTTTTTGATCACATTATAGATTCCATAAACAGATTTTCTAGTCATTTGTTGGATTTCTTGGACTGAATGTTCTTCTTTATGGTGAATAATATTTTTTTGTCGATCCATTGCACTAATTTTATTCATTTTAATAAAATATATTAAAAGAGTTCACAGGTCAACAGCAATATAAATAATTTTCTGCGGCAGGGTTAAACGACGGTATTTCGAATTACATATTTTTTAAATATTCGCAGAGAGAATCAAAAACTATTTCACAATAACCGTTTCGCGACGTACTCTATAAGCAACTACTCAAAAATAACATTAGTATTAAATACAACCCCTTTTTCAGGAAAAGACGAGAACGGCATTTTGTGAAAATTTAACCATTGTCCACTCTTCTAATTGTTTCCCAACCCAGGTAGGTTGCAGAAATGTCTAATAAAGTTTTATGACTCCTCCGATGAATGAACAAGCCCTAAAAAAAGGAATGGGCTCACTTAGTTACTTTAAAAAATACGACACCTCGTTTATTTTGTGGGTAACTGTTCGAAGACTTTTTCACAGTATTTCACGATATTTTAGTATTTTGTATATAATGCAATAATATTCTCTTACCACCACGTTGGGGCGGTATTCAATATTTTTCTTCTTCTTTGGGTTCCTATCCCGCTTTATCTAGTGCTTTAATAGATACTCAAGTACTTAAGATGCAAAAAAGGTTTTTATGGGATGGTGCCTGGGGGGGGGGGGAGGTTTCGGAGGGGTATTAAGTGGGGATAACGATGGGGGGCAGGGGGCGTTTGCTGGGGGTGCCGGTAGGGTGTTGTTTGGTGGAGGGGGTTTTTAGGGGGTCTTAGATTGTTTTGTCTTCCACAGTTGTAACTCAATTCCCCGGTACTGTTTTTTTCCCCGCCAGAAGTAGAGTATTGTAAACGCACTTATGTGTGTCTGTGTGTGTATTTCTCCACGATAGCGCCCAAACATTTCAACGGATTATTCTGAAATTTAGCATGCAGGCATAATTTGGTCATGGCAAGAGTTAAAATGATTGTGGTTGAAATATTGAAAGCAACACAATATTAATTTCACAATAATTCGGCTGTATTTAAGAAAATACTACATCATATTGGAAAATAGCCTTTTAATACCACGGAAATACTACATTTGCGATCATAATCACTTGTCACAGTATCGGGGGGAGGGAGAGTTGTCTGCTCGCCGGGAATGTCTTAGCGGATTTATTTGTTTTTAGATAGCTTGCAACCCCCAGTTGTCCCTTCGGGGGGCGACCCCCCAGTGGTTAAAAATCACTATTCTAAACAACTATTCATAAGGTTTTGAAGACAATAAACTATTTGATTTGGTTTGATTTGATGAATGCCTACGTTTTCATTCTTTGTTGAAACATAACTGAAGTACGATAGTACGATTGTCTTTCAGACATATTCACGCTATTGTTATATATGAAAGCAAAATGGCGGCCGTTGCGGGGACGTCGGTTGTCTCGTCGATAAATTCGTGTTTTGCCCGAATCTAAACAGGATATTAATCGATTTCCGTGTTTTTTGATAAGTAAATAAGCCTTTCTATATTTATTAAGTGTTTTTGAGTGAGTGCAGCGGAGAATAGTGCGGTGAAACAGCGTTGGAAATTTGAAAGGAGTGGTGTGTCGTGTTTTGTTTATGATGTTTAGTGAATTTAGCGTTTAGAAAGTTTGGAAAGATGGATAAGAAGCCGAAGAAAAAGGAGACGAAGGCGGTGAAGCGTAAGACGGACGATAATTCTCCGGATTTAGACTCGAAGAAGCCCAAAAGCATCGCGCATAGGATTCGCTTTGAAGAACCAAAAGATGGGCAGAAGATAGAAGTGATCGCCTCGCATCCTATAGAATACACCGTGGCGCCCAACCAACAGTTGATTCCGACAGGGCAAATGGTGGAAGGGTACGATCAGCCCGTTTTCGTGAGCGTCAAGGGAGAGCCGGTTCAACTCGGACCGAACACGGTCATCGTTTACGAGCAAAGTGGAGCTCCGGCCAATTTCACTTTCAGCGGAAATATCGTGATGGACACGTCGGGCCGTCTGGTGATGGCGGAGCCGATTTACGATGTCAAAAACGAGCAACACGATCAGTCGCGCATCAACGCCACAAACACTGACGTACGTATGATTCCACAAACACTAAACTATCTTGATTAAATTATTACGAGCCTATTTTAATAGTTGTACCACAATATACTTCTTACAATATACGCATATATACCCGATAGTCAATGCTGGGTCCAGTTTTGTTTACCTTGTATCTTATGCCGCCATGTACTCTTTTTTATATATTTACTTGTTTCTATGTCTCTCTATTCCTGTGAGATTTCAAAGTTTAACTAGATGGTGGCTCATGCTCATCGCGAGTCGGGTATCATTGTGATATAACAGGGCATGATCCGGTCTGTTTTATTATTAACTATCTATATGCCGCCTTGTACTTCATGTTGGGAGCTAATGGGCCCTTGCTGAGTTGGCCACGAAGACCCATTCTGTTTTCAGGGTCGGTCACACTCACGGGTTAACACCCATCCGATGGCCTCCACGCATGGGGTGCGAGCCTGGGTAGGACACTGGGTCAACCAGTCTCCCCTGGGAATTCAATCCTCTGGCGCTCCTGGACGGTCTGCGCACCGAGCGGCGCAAGCCAATCGATTGTGCTCTCCGACTAACAATCGGGGGAGTCTGGGAACTGTATTGTTTCCTATAGAGCGGGGGTGGTTGTTTACCTTACGGCGACTGCTCTTGAAATGACCATTGGCCATCTGATCCCGGTTCAGAGTCGGGCAAAGGACGCCTTGGTCCGCGATAGATTTGGTATACTCCGTTTCACCGCTTCGTAAGGGAGAGGACCGCGCAAGCGACCTCGAACTCGGAACCAATCGAGAGACCGGAGAAATCTGGTCACAATTGGTAGTTAGGGCGCGAGTGCCGCCCGCCAGGTAACATACCTGGCTACTCGCGGTAAGGCGTTGAAGTCTTCTACGCTCACTGCACGGTCGATAGAACGAACAATCGTTAAAACGTCCTGCGGTGACGGGTTCGCCCGTTGTGGTTGACATCTCAATATGTACTTCATGTTAGGCCGTTCCCTGATTAGTCGGTGTGGCAGCGGTGCGGGATCGGCGTGCTCGGTATACCGAATCGATACTACACTGCTTTTATTTACGGATCTGTCTGTAAAATTGTGCAGTACTGCGTATGTACTCGCGCGATAATGTCGTCTTCGAGTGATGACGATATTGTGGCTTGTTATATTTATCTCCGTTCTCGAAAAAAACGAAAGCGCTATTGGCGACATCCGTATATTGAAAAAAATATTAATTGTCGACTATTTGTTGCAGTTAGAGAACTTTCACAGGATGATAATACATTTTTATCCATGTGTAGGATGTCTAAGAAAACATATAAAGAGCTTTTAACCCTTGGAGTAAATGGGTATTTTCATGGATGCATCTGTCTCTTTTGCAGGATTTTCGGCGACATCGACTTAAGATCGTGGACTCTTAGGAATAAACAAATAAAAATTGTACATATTTCAATTTTTTTACAATTGTCCACATTACCAAAAACCCTATGTAGGCGATCAGTAAACTTTTAATGTTAGTAAGTTCAGGGAAATTCAGGCAGGGGTCCTATAAGGTCGTGGACTCTTATTCCTAAGAGTCCACGACCTTAACCCTTGGAGTAAATGGGTATTTTCATGGATGCATCTGTCTCTTTTGCAGGATTTTCGGCGACATCGACCTTAAAGTACTATAACTACGAAACTACTACACCAATCATAAAAAGAACAACTGCACAATGATTGCATTGAAATTTCGAATATAGAATATTGAAATATCATTTTGTAAAACAATTAGATAATTATGAATAAATATGAGAACGTCAAAGAAGTGAAAAAAACGCGGAACCAGATCTGGTCGTATCATACTCAGGTCGTATCATACTCAACGGATAATTGTTTCAGAACCAGATTTGGTCGTATCATACTCAACGGGTTAAATATTATTGGTCCAGCAATAACAAAACAAAATACAACATTTAGAGAATGTGTAAGTGCTGACGAAGAGTATTCGGCTAGTTTATAATTGTACAAAACACTATTCTTTTCAATTTCTTGCACCAAAACTATGTGAATATCTTTTTCCGCCATTGTTTTGCAATAAAACGCACGGCGTTCTCTGGAAAATACTGGACGTTTGTACCGAGACGCGGTAAAACGAAACGATCCCTTCCCACTCCCGCGTATACCGATCTAATCAGGAAACGCTCATTGAAATATATGCGCTCGGTAAGCTTTCGGTACCGCGTATACCGAGCGTACCGATACCGCACCGCTGCCGCACCGACTAATCAGGAAACGGCCTTACAGATTAGGTCACGTATAAGATGCGGATTTTCAAAGAAAAGAGAGACAGCCAGCTGACAGCTCGGAGCTGTCAAAATCACGTCAAAATAAAAAGAGGCTCGCAGGCTGACAACCACAGCTCATATTTGGTACGGTGACGTTGGCATATCTGCTATAGGAGTTTTCCATATATGTTTCCTAATGGTTGTTTACACCCACTTGAAACATGAACATTCGCTAACGTGTGGAGGCTTGGGGAAATACGCCTCCATATTCCAAGCGGAGGTATACGCCATTATTGAATGTGCAGATATCAACCTCCATAGAGAACTACGCCAACCACCGTATCTATATCCACTCGGATAGCAAGGCAGCTCTTATGGCACTAGCCTCGAATACCGTTAATTCAAAGCTAGTGCAAAACTGCATATCACTACTGAATTCCCTGGGCGAAAAGAACAGGGTAATTCTAAGATGGGTTCCCGGCCATGCAGGAATTGAGGGAAATGAAAAAGCCGACGAACTTGCTAAAACGGGAGCAAGGGGAACGTTATACGGCCCTGAACCTTGCTGTGGCGTACCAAAAAGCCTTGCAAACCTAATGCTCAAACAAATATGTTTAGAACAATCCGTCAACCACTGGAACAACACGCCAGGGTTGAATCATTCCAAAGCGCTAATTAAGGCTTACGACCGTAAGACTGCCCGTGAGGCATTACCGCTAAATAGGAACAATCTTTGCATACTGGTGAGGGCGCTCACGGGGCATTGTGGCCTGCGTTTCTTCAGCGTTTCTTTCTGTATTTCCTCAATTGTGTTAAAACGACAGCCTTTTAATTGAATTTTTTTTTGGGAAAGAGAAAGTTGGGGAGATGAAGTTAAGGTTACTGAATAGGAGTTAAATCATGAGTTGGACCAATCCGAGAATACAATGAATCTTATGGCTCAAGCTGCACGAATTGCTGTGGCGTGCCAAAAAGCCTTGCAAACCTAATTCTCAAACAAATATGTTTAGAACAATCCGTCAACCACTGGAACAACACGCCAGGGTTGAATCAATCCAAAGCGCTAATTAAGGCCTACGACCCTAAGACGGCCCGTGAGGCTTTATCGCTAAATAGGAACAATCTACGCATACTGGTGAGGGCGCTCACGGGGCATTGTGGCCTGAACAAACACTGAGCGGGCATTGTGGCCTGAACAAACACATGTACAACATCAAGCTCTGAGACACAAAAATGTGCAGGTTCTGCCAAGGGGCAGAGGAAACTCCCCTGCACTTCATGTGCGAATGTGGCCCTTTGATACGTAAAAGATACACCCACTTGGGTGGTAATTACCTCCAACCTGAGGAGGTAAAACAATCTGGCGCCAAAAGCCTGTTGCGGTTCTTAAATGACACGAGGCTTAGAGCAGAACTATAGTAGGTGGCGAACACAATAGATCAGCAATGGTCGCAGTGTTACAAGGCTCTTAAAGACCTTAGAAAAGCCCCACACAACAAATAAAAAAAATAAAAAAATAGATGCCAAGCGCTACGAGCTAAAGGCCCGACCACCGGCGGCCATACAGTATAATTACAACAATGGTGTCTTGACGTGCGCCCAATGTGCACATTTAAAGCCAAAATCGGCTACATCAGTCACCTGAGGGTGCACCAGCAGAACCCTCAACCATAAATAAAAATAGTCCATAATGCAGTCGCTATGGCCAAGCACGGCTAACAGGATATATATTATAAAGATCTACAAGGCATATTCATGAGTATGAGTATCAGCCCTGGAACCCCTACTTATGCAAAGATGTAGATGTCCTGTAAAAGGTGCAACGAAGAGCAACTAAAATGCCAGTGGACCTGAAGTCTAGGAATTATGAAGATCGCTTGGAATTACTCGAAGACAAAGAGGGAACACGATTGAGACATACAAAATTCTTACAAATTATTACAATGAACCAGGGCTAGGGCTAAATGTCAACACAAATCTTCGAGGTCAGAGCAAAAACTCAACCGGGATTTTTTAAAATCCAATCCTCATCAGAACGTTCTGCAAAATAGAGCAGTGGACATTGGCATGAACTACCATTTGAAGTGATTAGTGCAAGCTCTGTCAATCAGTTTAACCCTTCAGATTGATCTTTTTGATGTCCCAAAAAAATTTAGTAAAAATTAGTAAAAAAATTTTATTATGACACTGTCTCACCAAATCATTAATTACTGCCAAACCACTGTACCCATAATTAAAATAAAACATATTAACATAATAAAACATAATAAAATAAAACAAATTAAATTAAAACGGGGCCGTCACGCTGAATCGTGTTGTGGCCGATATCGGCCAATTGGGACTCTAGGGGTTAAAAATAGACTGTAGTTGTACCTCAAAACTTGTTAATATTGTTTATGACAAGCTTTGCAAGATCTGATCTAGACAAATCAGCAAAACTGCCTCTTCAGAATAAATAATAATAAAATAAAATAATAATGTTATTGTGGAGAATTGGACATGATGCCAAAGATTATAACAATAATCTGTTCTGGGGGGCTACTGTCAATAAAATATTCAAAAACATGGAGTCGCGGTTCATAACACTTTTTTGACAGCGCCTAATTAAATACCTACAAGTGGAGGGAAGAAGTCAAGTCAAGTCCAAGTGAAGGGAAGAAGAAGCAGAGGCAGATCGCCGGCCAGATGGAACAACCTCATAAAAGAACCTACAAAAGGGTCAATACAGTCTGCGACCTGCCATGCAGAAGACAGGTCGAAGTGGAGGAGCCTCCTAGGCAAACTGGTGTCTACTGGCCACGATCCGCAGTAATGAGGGAACGACGGAGAAGAATTAAATACAACTAGACATAAGCGTTTATTATCGCTGCAAATTTAAAAAAAAAAATCTGTTGTGTCACCCCAAGACTTTCCAGGTAAGTAGCCACGGACTGATTTCACCTGAATACTAATTTCATAAATGCAATTGATGAGCGTCCTCTTTTGGTCGGGCGAACGAACCCAATTGGATCCGTTACACCACCGCCTCTGGCCGCGCGGTTCTTTTCTTGGCTAGCCTCGGGCGGCCCGGTGTTAATATTTGGATGAAAATGTTTGGTGGAATTTAAATAATGGGTTTTCCAATAAGGGCGGGTCGATATTGACAGTCTGTGTTGGCCATTTTGGTTCGGCGGCGTCTGTCAAATCTTTTGTTTATTATTCAGTCACTGACGCCAAATCAACATGGCAAGTTAGACTATTCAGCAGCACGATCGAAATGTGTGTTTAATATGTGCATGGTTATCTCCATCTTTCCAGGTTGAAATTCCACCGACCAGCCACCACGATCTCTCCGCAACAACCACGGGCAGCGGAACTGGAGCTGGTTCGCAGCACGGCAGCGGCGGAGTAGGCTACAACAATCCAGTTTACCAGTACAGTAAGGTCACCATCGTCGAAGATTCGGAAACCAACAACGACAATGTACAGATAGTGTGAGTTTCCTTCTCATATTTCTTTTGAGTACTCTTGTTATGGGATTTAAAAACATTTTAAAAGAGGGTTCCACGTAGTAAAGAGTTTGAAACCGTCGTCTCTATTCAAGTTCGGGGCTCTTCTTATTTCAATGGCTTCTCGGATCACGCTAGAACAGTAAAATTGGTCTTTGGATAGCACAATGACATTTTGGAAATGCACCCAGTGGTTAGTTCCGGTATCTAATATGTCGTCGGCATACAGCAGAAACTAAGAAATTGAGATTTCACTTTATTTGCCCAAGTGGCTTATAATATTATAAATAAGATAAACGTGAATTTTGTAGCAGCAACGTTTCGGCGACATTGCAGCCGCCGTTGTCTAGGGTGGACTGAAAGAGCTGTCAATCCCTTGTTCCGCGGGTAGGCCGCCACTGCGTAAATTATAACGGTGGTGGAGGGGCGGGTTCGGCGTGCGCGAATTTCGAAAGTCCGTCGTGCATACAACACTCACTGTATCCTGTCTTACGTTGTTGCGTTCGGCTTTCGGCAGTGGGAACATTTTAAGAAGAAAGTTCCACGTAGAACAGAGTTTTGTAACGGTCGTCTCTATTTAAATTCGGGGTTCTTCTTATTTCAATGGCTTCCCGGACCATGCGAGGAAAGTTGAATTGTTCTTTGGATAGCACAATGGGATTTTGAAACTGCAGCCAGTGGTTTCTTCCGCTATTCAATATATTATTATGTTCGCAGATCGCCGATTTTTCTCGCTGAACGTTTTTAACAGCTTTTTTGATGTGTTCCATCAATCGAGTGGCTGTGTGCATTTCGTTTGTCCAACGTAGGCTAAACCACATCTGAATTCAATTTTATACACACTTGGGGTTTTCAGAGGTATTACATCCTTTATATGCCTCAAAAATAGAGCTATATTTTGTAAATTTAAAAAAAAATGCCAAATTGCGCATTGGTACAATCTCTTACTTACATGACAGAGGATCCACTCTTCGAAATATGAAGGCTGGAGTTCCACAGGGCTCAGTTCTTGGGCCTGTCCTGTACAATATTTTTACTCCAGATCTACCTACCACTGAAAATGTAACTTGCGACCTATGCTGATGATATTTGCCTTCTTGACTACTGATGATAGTCCAAGGACAGCAAGCAACAAACTTCAATGCCTATTGGACGAAACTGACAGATGGCTCCAAAAATGGCGTATTCGTGCAAGTGCCTTAAAGTCAGGGTTGGCTTGATTTTCCCCAACCCGAAAAAACCCACTGGGTAAAATTGAGTAAAACCCACCTGAAAAAACCCGAGGGTTTTTGATGAACGTGGGGTTTTGAAAAAATACTTGTTTATAGTAATTAAATCAATGAACGGATATAGCATTTATATTATATTTTATCAAAAAGAAACAAAAGGATGTATTTGTGACACACCCAGTCTGTTCCGTAATTTACCCCAGACCATTCCAAATGTTGAGAAGTCTTTCAATTGATGCAGAACTGGCCGGACAAGAGTAATGCCGACTACTTTTGGCTTAATTTATAAGATAACTTATGGATAATATTGTTACGTGGATAGGCAGCAGAAGATGCAGAAACACGGTAGAACACTCAACTTGATTTATTACAAAACTATTACAATACTTTTCAAGCGACAAAGACCCTTATACACTTTTAAATATACACTATTTAGTTCTAAAATCGTTTGCACTACTACTCAATACTTTCACGCCGAAACGCTGCCACCACTACTACTCAATACTTTCGCGCCGAAACAGCGCCACTAGCGGTTGTTAGTGTTAACTCTTATCCTGTTGTGAAAATAAAGGGGATCTCCCCGACAACTGACAATAACGATTTTCGGAGGAATTCCCTTTATTCAGTAGTAAATAGATTTGGATTGGGAGAAAAAAATGCAATAAAATGGTAATAAAATAAAATTAAATGTAAAATTAAAATATTTTAATTAAAATTTCTCATTAACTCCGAAAAAACCCGAAATTCCCCAAAAAAGCCCGAAATTCCCCGAAAAAACCCGAAATAACCCAGTGGGCAGATATTTTTTGATAAAACCCTGGTTTTTGCCAACCCTGCTTAAGTCCCATCATTTTCCATTTACACTTTGGGGAAAAACCTGTCCACCAGTGAGGCTTGGAGATGTCATTCTACCTCACACAGAATGTGCGAAATATCTTGGATTTCATCTGGACAGACGCCTGACCTGGAAAACCCACATTAAACACAAGAGGGATGAGGTGAAGCTCAAATATCGTAATCTGCATTGGCTCATGGGTAGAAACGCAATTCTATGTGTCGACAACAAACTGCTCATCTTTAACCCGTTGAGTATGATACGACCAAATCTGGTTGTGAAACAATCATCTGTTGAGTATGATACGACCAGATCTGGTCGCGCGTTTTTTCACTTTGACGTTCTCATATTTATTCATAATTATCTAATTGTTTTACAAAATGATATTTCAATATTCTATATTCGAAATTTCAATGCAATCATTGTGCAGTTGTTCTTTTTATGATTGGTGTAGTAGTTTCGTAGTTATAGTACTTTAAGTCGATGTCGCCGAAAATCCTGCAAAAGACACAGATGCATCCATGAAAATACCCATTTACTCCAAGGGTTAACACTGTATTTAAGCCTATATGGTTGTACAGTGAAGTGAGTTTCGCTTAAAATAGAATCCGCGTTTTCAATTTCTACTTAAATTTTTTTATTTTCTCTTGTCAGCGTTTTTACTTTTGCTTGTAGCTTATCTAGAGTATCCATTTTGTTTGTTTACTCTCTTCGGTGCCGTTTAAAAAATGTAGAGTTAGGTGGTTATGATTGTATGGCAGTCGATCAAATTTTGGATGCGTTCTCTCTGTTTTTCGGTTGTATTCACGTCGATATATTTATGGTGTTCGGTAATGCTGTGCGCTTTTGCATATCGTGAACGGGTCACAGTGCTAAATGAGTCACCGTTGAGCGGGTCAAAGCACTGCATGAATAATTATTTATCAGACTCGATTCTTTTTCAAATAATTTGCGGTTTAGAGTAAAACGAGCACAAAATTATGTTTTTACTTTCACTATTCGTTTATTCAATTCATTTCCACTGGTATAAATGGGCCCTTGCTGAGTTGGCCACGAAGACCCATTCTGTTCAGGGTTGATCACACTCACGGGTCAACACCTATCCGATGGCCTCCACGCATGAAGTGCGAGCCTGGGTAGGACTCTGGCCTTATGGTCAGTTTCCCCTAGGAATCAACCTTCTGGCGCTCCTGGACGGTCTGCGCATAAGCCAATCGACTGTGCACTCTGACTAACTTATTGAGATGTCAACCACAACGGGCGAACCCGTCACCGCAGGACGTTTTAACGATTCTTCGTTCTATCGACCGTGCAGTGAGCGTAGAAGACTTTGGACATAACAAATCCGACGTCTAGCTACGCCACAACCCGCAAGAAGCCAACGCCTTTACAGCGAGATAGCCAGTAATGTTACCTGGCGGGCCGACACTCGCGCCCTTGCTTCCAATTGTGACCAGATTTCTCCGGTCTCTCGATTGGTTCCGAGTTCGAGGTCGCTTGCGCGGTCCTCTCCCTTACGAAGCGGTGAAACGGTGTGCGCCGAATCTATCGCGGACCAAGGTGTCCTTTGCCCGACTCTGAACCGGGATCGGATGGCCAATGGTCATTTCAAGAGCAGTCGCCGTAAGGTAGGCAACCACCCCCGCTCTATAGGAAACAGTACAGTTCCCAGACTCCCCCGACTGTTAGTCGGAGAGCACAGTCGATTGGCTTGCGCCGCTCGGTGCGCAGACCGTCCAGGAGCGCCAGAGGTTTGATTCTCTGGGGAGACCGGTTGACCCAGTGTCCTACCCAGGTTCGCGCCCCATGCGTGGAGGCCATCGGATGGGTGTTGACCCGTGAGTGTGACCGACCCTGAACACATGGGTCATCGTGGCCACCTCATCATGGGCCCGTTAGCTCCCCCCAGACTAACAGTCGGGGGAGTCTGGAAGCAGTACTGTTTCCTATAGAGCGAGGGTGGTTGCGGACCTTACGGCGACTGCTCTTCAAATGACCATCGGCCATCCGATCCTGGGTTAACAGCCGGGCAAAGGACGCTGTGGTCCGCGATAGATTTGTTTAACACCGTTTCACCGCTTCGTAAGGGAGAGGACCGCGCAAGCGATCTCGAACTCGTAACTAATCGAGAGACCGGAGTAATCTGGTCACAATTGGAAGCAAGGGCGTGAGTGTCGGCCCGCCGGGTAATATTCCTGGCTATCTCGCAGTTAAGGCGTTGGCCTCTTACGGGCTTGTGGCCTAGCTAGACGGTGGACTGTTTTGTCCTCAAGTCTTCTACGCTCACTCCAGGGAGATAGAACGACTAATCGTTAAAACTTCCTGAGGTGACGGGCCCGCCCTCTGTAGTCGACAAGCCAAGTTGGTGTATCACTGTTTTTTGCCTCAAAAAACTTATTTTTTTTGGTAGATTTTTGTATTTTATCCGGGAACAATCTAATACTGGTAGTGACCGACTGAACGAAAAAACTGAACTGAGTCTTACCAATATTCACCAATATAATCTCACCAATATTTTCCTTTATTATTTCACAGTGAAGAAGATGGTACCAATGGCATTGAAAGTATATCAGATGAAGACGTCATAAAATGGATGAACCCGAAACTCACAGACGTTATGAGAAAGCTACAAATGAACTATGGTAAGCAGTTGTGTCATTCTTTTCTAACCTTGCCCTCTTAAGTCAGTACACAACCTTGGGGTTGCAAATTGTGTTATTACGTTTGCCATACAGAAATCAGTCTAAGAGCCAGATGTTTGATTCGTGGTAGTATTCCTAATTTACCATAACTAGAACTAGAGTTGTCGACTACAACTGGCGAGCCAGTCACCTCAAGAAGTTGTAACGATTAGTCGTTCTATCTCCCTGGAGTGAGCGCAGAAGACTTGGACAAACAGTCCACTGTCTAGCTCCGCCACAAACCCGTAAGAGACCAACGCCTTAACCGCGAGATATCAAGGAGTGTTACCCAGCGGGCTTACACTTTTGCCCTTACTTCTAATTGCGACCAGATTACTCCAGTCTCTCGATTAGTTTCGAGTTCGAGGTCGCTTGCGTGGTGAAACGGTCTGTACCGAATCTATCGTGGACCACGGCATCCTTTGCCCGGCTGTTCACCCAAGATCGGGTAGCCGATGTTCATTTCAAGAGCAGTCGCCGTAAGGTCCGCGATCACCCCCGCTCTATAGGAAACAGTACTGCTTCCAGACTCCCCCGACTGTTAGTCAGAGTGCACAGTCGATTGGCTTACGCCGCACGGTGCGCAGACCGTCCAGGACCGTCAGAAGGTTGATTCCTAGGGGAAATTAACCCTGAGGCCAGAGTCCTACCCAGGCTCGCACTTCATGCGTGGAGGCCATCGGATGGATGTTGACCCGTGAGTGTGACCAACCCTGAACAGAATGGGTCTTCGTGGCTAACTCAGCAAGGGCCCCTTAGCTCCCTAATTTATCATAGTAATTAATATTGGATCGACTGGTTAAATATCGCTGTTTTGCAAATAACTACTGATTGTTAAGTATTACCACGGATCAAACAACTGGCCTTAACCCCTCAAGACAGTAACGTCCCGAATCGGGTACGATGTATTGTAGTCAATGCTCAGTAACGTCCCAAAATGGGTACAAGCGCGGAGCGACGAACCGCGCTCTCAACGAACTGAATTTACACCAAAATCACAGTGCAACCACCCCCTGTTAGATATGTGTGAGAAAGACGGATAAATTCTGTATTGTACGATTATTCAGTCGTGCTTCTCGCAGTCTAGAATTCCTAATATAATTGTTTGTATTCTGGGGGCACTTAGTCGAGTGCTGCCGTTGCTCGGATCTTTGCTTCTCTTCAGATATTATGTAGCTTCTCTTCGGATATATGTATGAAAATAAATAAAACGAGCTAATAGATTTGGTAAAGAATAGATTTGTTTACAATTTCTAGATAGGGTTTTGTATTTTGAGATAAAACGTCGATATCGCTGAATAAGTGAGTTTTTTTCAGCTCTCCGACTTTCTATTCATTCTTTCCATTCATAATTATCTAATTGTTTTACAAAATGAGGTTTTAATGTTTGATATTTCAAGTTTGAATGCGATCATTCTACAATTCTTCTTTTCATGATCCATCAAGTAGTTTCTTTCTTGTGGTCATTTTTATAAAGAGGTATATTGTTGACCTTTAACTCTCAGAAAAAAACAGGTGACTGCCAAGATTTACACCCGACGCTTGAATGCTTTTTCAAGAATCCACGCTTGGTTTCTGAGGTTCTTATTAGAAGTACGATTAATTATAAATTAATATCGATGACAATCGTACTCTTAGACCACCGTTACCCCATCGCTATTTTTGACCATATAAAAATTGATTAGTTATGGCAGCACTCATCTTATTTGATCAACTAGTTTCTTTCTTATGATCGTTTTTCTAAAGTGCTATATTTTGAACCTTCAACTCTTAGAAATGACAGGTGACTGCCAAGATTTACACCCTTGAGGGGTTAATACATAAAATAGTTCTTAGAAATAGTCTTTTTTCTTTCAATTTATTGTATATTTTTTTAATGATTCCAGATGCTGGTGTAAAGTTAATGCTGTCGCCCACCGGCGGTATACAATGTATATATTTCACAACTCCTAGCATGCAGTTGGCGTTTAACACAGTTCCACAATTTCTGTGCATCCAAACAGGTAAAAAACGTAAATATCTATCCATGTTAATAAAAGGCAGTGTGACTGACTGACTCACTTACTCATTCACCAACGCCGAGCCAAAACTACTGCGGCCAGAGACAGTAACTTTCCTATTATACCTAAATCGAATATACGCCTAAAGACCATAGATCCCGGGTTATCGGATCATGCATTTCATGTTATTGAGATTGATGATGTTTTTAAGCGTACTTTGATTGCGTCCAAACCGATCTTCTACTTGCAAAATTAGACTATTATGGCATCCGAGGTACGGCAAATAACCTATTCAAGACTTATCTGCAAAACAGAATGCAAAAAGTAGAAATAGCCAATATTGGCAGAGATCTAATCGAGTCCGTAGCAACTTCCGAAATACTTACTGTCAATATTGGAGTACCCCAAGGCTCAATTCTTGGACCGTTGCTTTTCATTATTTACATAAATGACCTGAGTCCAAATCTATCTAAATGTGAAGTCACCCAATTTGCAGACGATACTAGCGCTGTAGTTGAAGCTGACAACATAAATACGCTCACTGCCAATCTCAATACATCTCTTGGTGAACTTGATGATTGGTTTAATGCGAACAAGATGTCTCTAAATATGTCTAAAACTGTTATTTTAAATTTTAATAGCAAGACATCATCTATAAAAGTAAACTACCCGGTTGAACTTGCGGAATCAGTTAAATTCCTCGGACTACATCTGGATGCAAAGATGTCATGGAATCTACATATAGAGCATGTTAAGTCAAAACTTTCGTCAGCCTGCTATGCTCTATTACGCATCAGAAATTGTTTGGAGAGAACTGAAGTAATATCGGCCTATTACGCGCTAGTTGAGTCACACCTGCGCTATGGTATTCTTTTATGGGGTAATGCAGCACACATCAACAGTGTATTCACTCTCCAGAAAAGAGCCATACGTGCGATAGTAGGTATTGGTCCACGGCAGTCATGTCGTGAACACTTCCAAAAACTAGGGATATTGACCGTATATGCGATTTTTGCTCAAGAAGCTCTTTGCGAATTCTATTGCAATAAGAGCTCGGCCATATCCCACGAGGAAGTACATCGGCATGACACCAGGAATAAAACCCTGTATCTCCAACCGTTCGTAGCACGTACTGCCAAGTTCCAGGCGACTAGTCGATACTTAGGCCTCAAACTTTTCAATAAATTGCCCGAAAGATTAAAAGAAATTAAAAACATCGATATTTTCAAGAGATCCATCCGAGTCTATCTGCTTAAAATCAACATGTATGCCCATAACGACTTCTTAAAATATTTTGAAAATACATAGCATCGTATCTACCCATTTAATCTAATACATATTATTTACCGTTAATTGTTTTGTTGTAAACTGTTATCATATAGTCTATGTTTTTGTAAATTAGTAAGTTTAAAACTATATATTGTATATCATCTCTTGTCTAAATTGAGTAACTAATTTAAGATTAATTACTGTCATTCCTACACAATTGTATGGTTGTATTGGAAATAAATACCTTTTACTTTACTTTACTTTACTTATTAACTCATTCTTCTTGGTCATTGTGACCTGCTCGTTATCTTGGGTTTACTCAATCGACTGTGCCCTCTGGTGAATAGCTGAGGGTGGTCTGGAAGCCAGCCTTTATGTGTGAAAAACTACGCTGTAAATTCTTTGTCAATTTTGTTAGTAAATTCTAGCAATGTCGTTTTTTCATGAATTTCCTCTTGTTTAGTAGTTATTAATCTTGTTAGTCATGTATCCTACTAATATTATAAACGCGAAAGTTTGTATGTATGTATGGATGTTTGTTACTCTTTCACCCAAAAACTACTGAATGGATTTTGATGAAACTTTACAATAATATAGCTTACACATCAGAATAACACATAGGCTATAATTTATAAAGATATTGTGTGAATTATCTAAAATATACGATAACTGTCAAGTAAGTAGGAAAATCTAAGAAATTGACATTCGAAATTTAAATTCTATCCTACTATCCTACTAATCCTACTAATATTATAAACGCGAAAGTTTGTATATATGTATGGATGTTTGTTACTCTTTCACGCAAAAACTACTGAATGGATTTTGATGAATAGCACATAAGCTATAATTACATATCAAACACATCAGAATAGCACATAGGCTATAATTTATAAAGATATATGGTTTTCTATCATCATTATCACAATTTTCCATCACCACGCGGGTGAAACCGCTGGGCGCAGCTAGTATTATATATTTGTATATATACTATATATTTGTTACAAATTGTGGAGATAAAGAAAATTAAATCACTCCCAAAACCTATAACATGTGGAGTACCTCAAGGTTCTATTCTGGGTCCGCTATTATTTATTATTTTTATAAATGATGTGGGTGATTCAATGCCCTTAAATTGTAATACATTACTATACGCAGATGACACTAGTTTTGTATTCCAAGGTACAACTAGCGATGAAGTAGGACATAATGCCAACAAATGTCTCTCTGTAGCTAGTAACTGGTTTAAAACGAACCAATTATTATTAAATCCCACCAAAACCGTAGCCATGAATTTTGCCTTAAAAAAAGTTAACAATATCAATATCATCATGGACTCTAATAAAGTTCAGGTCGTTAACGCGGCCAAATTTCTAGGTATTACAATAGACCAGAAATTAAACTGGAGTCCACATATCGAGAGGCTATCGAAGGAACTGTGTTCTGCTATTTATGCCATACGAAAAATCAAATTTCTAGCCGGTGAACAAGCCGCAATGAGCACATACTATGCGTGCTTTCATTCGAAGATGGCTTATGGTATCCTAACATGGGGTAATGCACCAGATAGCCATCGTATTTTTATACTGCAAAAGCAAGCTCTCAGGACGATATTTGGGTTAAAAAGAGACGACCACTGTGCTCCGATCTTTAAAAATAAAAAAATATTAACATTTCAATCTGAATTTATATATCAGTGCATAATTTATGCGAAAGCAAATTTGAAAAACGAGGAAAAGCATTCGAGTCTGCATGAACATAACACTCGCAATAAAAATAATGTAGTAATCCCCAAAGTGCGGCTTTCTTTATACCAGAGATCATATTTATATTTGGGGTTTAAATTTTTCAACTCATTGCCAGCAGAAATTAAAATACTTCAAGAGGTTGCATTTAAGAAATGCATAAAAAGAAACTTAGCCATGCATGCTCTCTATAATTTGGTTGAATTTGACAAGGCCGTCTTAGTTTTTAAAAAATAAATTAGCTTTTATCAAATTTGTTCTGTATTTTGTCACCGTAGTTTTGATTTCATTGTAAAACTTGTTGTTTGTTAACTGATTATTTTAAAATTTCTTGATTGACTATTTTTAAAACTTATCGATAGATTATTTAAAAATGTTGTTTACATTTTTTTTTTTTTGTTATTTGAGTCTGTAAGATTGAATTTTTATAATTGATCCGATGGTGTCTTGCTTTTACATATAAAAAGTATATGTACACGTAATGAAGTTGTAATAACCTCTAGAAAATGTAAAATGACGTATTCCACAGTATGTACTTTTTGGAATTAATAAAATATGACTATGACTATGACTATGACTAGATGACCTGGTGAACTTCGTACCACCTAAAATTGATTTGATTGTAACTCTTCATAAGCGTTTATTAATCCTAATCAACCTTCCAAATCCAATTAATTGAAATCTATAATACGGTCGAATCATGTACGGTTTGAGTTTCGTTTGGTGATTAAATATATTTTTTTTACTTTTTTTACTTTTCTGACTTTTTTGACCTTTTTGACTTTTTCGACTTTTTAACTTATTGAAATTTTACACATAGTATGGAATGAATAACAGTTATGGATGGCGCAGCTGTCAAATTATAGGATTGCCGAGATAACCATCTAGAAAGTGGCCTATTTTCCAAAATGACCAATTTCGATTTTTTCGATTTTCAGTTGTTTCTTTGAGTTTTTCCTAAATATTTTTTTTGTAAACCACCCCTGAATCAAGGCAAAAAAAAAATATATAATAATTCGAATCGGTCTAGTCATTTCCGAGATCTTGCGAGACTAACGCACGGCGATTCATTTTTATATATAGATATGGAGGCCGGCCGAAACGGCTACGTGCAGATCTGTCAAACAACGCATAGTACCTATAGGCACTGTCGGCGTACATCTTGCGGTGTCAACTACAACGGGCGAGCCCGTCACCACAGGACGTTTTAACGATTTTTCGTTCTGTCGCCCTGCAGTGAGCGTAGACGACTTTGGACAATACAATCCAACGTCTAGCTACGTCACAACCCGCAAGAGACCAACGCCTTTACCGCGAGATAGCCAGTATGTTACCTGGCGGGCCGACACTCGCGCCCTTGCTTCCAATTGTGACCAGATTTCTCCGGTCTCTCGATTGGTTCCGAGTTCAAGGTCGCTTGCGCGGTCCTCTGCCTTACGAAGCGGTGAAACGGTGTACACCGAATCTATCGCGGACCAAGGCGTCCTTTGCCCGACTCTGAACCGGGATCGGATGGCCAATGGTCATTTCAAGAGCAGTCGCCGTAAGGTAGGCAACCACCCCCGCTCTATAGGAAACAATAGAGTTCCCAGACTCCCCCGACTTAGTCGGAGAGCACAATCGATTGGCTTGCGCCGCTCGGTGCGCAGACCGTCCAGGAGCGCCAGAGGTTTGATTCCCAGGGGAGACTGTTTGACCCAGTGTCCTACCCAGGTTCGCACCCCATGCGTGGAGTGTGACCGATCCTGAACACATGGGTCATCGTGGCCACCTCATCATGGGCCCGTTAGCTCCCGGCTGTCGGCATACAACGGGTTAAGCAGAGAGGCGGTGTCGACTACAACGGGCGAACCTGTCACCCCATGTTGTTATATCGAAATGTGATCGTTCTTACAGCCATGGGATGACCGTAGAAGACTTAGTGACAATACAAATCTACTGTCTAGCTATGCCAACATGCCCGACAGAGACCAAAACCTTACGGCGAGGCACCGGGAAAGGTACTCAGCGGCCAGCCTCGCCCCCTGTCTATTAGTTTTGGAAGGATATCTCCGTCTGGAATTATCCATCAGGATACCTCCTTCCTCCCGAAGAGGACATGACCGAAGTCGCTTATGCGGCCTCTACCTGTTGTATTTCAGCAGTAATTCAATAAGAATTTATCGCAGACTTGGGCGTCCTTTATCCGTCCTACCACTGGGGATCGGGTGGCAGATAGGTCGTTTCAAGAATGGCATGACAACAAGTCAGCATTTAACCCTGCTGCTTAGGGGAGTTTTCTCTGCCAAGAGGCAGAAGAAACTCCCCTGCACCTCACGTGCGAGTGTGGCCCGCTGATGCGTAAAAGATACACCCACTTGGGTGGTCATTACCTCCAACCTGAGGAGGTAAAACAATGTGGCGCCAACTACCTGTTGCGGTTTTTAAATGACACAAGGCGTAGTGCAGAACTATAGTAGGCGACGAACACAATAAATCAGCAATGGTCGCAGTGTTACAAGCAGGGTTGGCTTGATTTTCCCCAACCCGATAAAACCCACTGGGTTAAATTGGGTAAAACCCACCTGAAAAAACCCGAGGGTTTTTGACGAATGTGGGTTTTTGAAAAAATACTTGTTTATAATAATTAAATCGATAAACGGATATAGCATTTATATTATATTTTATCAAAAAGAAAAAAAAAGGATGTATTTGTGACACACCCAGTCTGTTCCGTAATTTACTCCAGACCATTCCAAATGTTGAGAAGTCTTTCAATTGATGTAGAACTGGCCGGACAAGTGTAATGCCGACTACTTTTGGCATTATTTATAAGATAACTTATGGATAATATTGTTACTTGGATAGGCAGCAGAAGATGCAAAAACACATTACAAAACTATTACATTACTCTTCAAGCGACAAAGACCCTTATACACACTTTAATATACACTATTTATTTCTAAAATCGTTTGCACTACTACTCAATACTTCTGCGCCGAAACGCTGCCAGCACTACAACTCAATACTTTCGCGCCGGAACAGCACCACTAGCGGTTGTTAGTGTTAACCCTTCAGGCCTCGGCCCCTCAGCCAATTGACAAGTTGCTGTCCCAAAAAAAAATTGTAAAAATTAGTAAAAAAATTGAATTACGACACTGTCTCACCAAAACATTAATTACTGCCAAACCACTGTACCCATAATTAAAATGAAACATAATAACATAATGAAACATAATAAAATAAAACAAATTAAAGTAAAATAAAATTAAAACGGGGCAGTCACGCTGAATCGTTTTGTGGCCGATATCGGCCAATCGGGGCCTGAGGGGTTAGCTGTTATCCTGTTGTGAAAATAAAGGGGATCTCCCCGACAACTGACAATAACGATTTTCGGGGGAATTCCCTTCATGGTAGTGTTACAACTTTATTCAGTAGTAAATAGATTTCGATTGGGAGGAAAAAATGCGGTAAAATGGTAATAAAATAAAATAAAATGTAAAATTAGAATATATTAATTTAAAATTCTCATTAACTCTGAAAAAACCCGAAATTCCCCAAAAAAGCCCGAAAATCCCCGAAATAACCCAGTGGGCAGATATTTTTTGATAAAACCCGGGTTTTTGCCAACCCTGGTTACAAGGCTCATAAAGACCTTAGAAAAGCCCCACTCAACAAATAAATAAAAATAGGAGACAATATATTTCCATAGTCTCCAGACTCCTTTATCAACTAGTGAGAATGCGCAACCGAATGGCGTCGTCAAACGGTGCGTAAACCATCCAGTAGCGCCGGGAGGCAATCCCACCAGGAGAATCCGATCCACCAGCCGTGAGGCCTGAGACGCGAGAGTCTTACCCAAGGTAGCCTTCCGTACGTGGAGGCTTCTGAATAGGAGCTGAATAGGTGTTGGGCCGATCCGAGAACAAAATGGATCTTATGGCCCAAGCTTGAACGAAACCATTCGCTACCCATTGTGAAATTTGACAGAGATCTTCATTGAGTTGGTTTCAGGTCTTAATGTATGTGTTTTCGTTATTGCCAGGTATCGAATTCTCCACAGTGATGGTTGGCAACGCTGGAATAAGGCATAATGTGTGTTTATTCCTCGCCGAAGATGGGAATGGCAAATCTGTCATAGTAAGCGGAGGTAATTATACATAAAATTATATTATACGTATACGAGATCTGTCCAATAAATATGCAAACTGAGGTTATAGAATTGAATGCAACTCCGTTAATTTTATCTCAATGGAAAATGGTAACTCAACCAGGAATCGAACCTAACAATGTAAGATCAGACAAACTAACCACTGTGCCACCGGGCCATATTTATAAAGTTATTTTTTTCTGTTCTAGTATATACTCTTTTATTAACATGCCTTTCTATAAATAAGATAAAAACGAATTTAACCCCTCAAGCGGCGGGTGTAAATCTTGGCAGTCAACTGTCATTTCTGAGAGTTGAAGGTCAAAAATATAGCACTTTAGAAAAACAATCATATGAGAGAAATAACTTGATAGATCCTGAAAAGAAGAATTGTAGAATGATCACATTGTAATTTGAAATATAAAACATTTAATCCTCATTTTGTAAAACAATTAGTTAACCCGCTGAGCACGTAACATCCATTTGGGGACATGTATGGCGGCCGCCTACAATCCGTAACATCCGATTTTGGATATCGCGCTCGCCGCTGCGAAAAATGCAATTTACGATTCGAATCGTCGTACTTTAATGCTTTCTGACCGCGGGACGACATGGCCAAATAATCTTTCATTCGCCGGCCAACGACGATAAAACCGATCGCCGATTTAAAAAGTCAGCATTAGACGTCAAAACAGCAGTGTCGATCGGCCACCCCGCGGCGGCGTATAGTTCCGCGAAATGTTTGTTTTGTGAAGTGTTTTGTGGATATAAGTGCAGTGTATACCGGATAAAAGTGAGTAATTTCCATTTTTAAGTAGTTTAGGCATTAGGATTATTCAATTTAGACAATCCATTTGCTGTTTTTCACGAATTTTCGAAGAAAACACTTTGGCAACAACAAACGGCTCGCGAAAAAATGGCCGTTTTTATTTTGTAATGTTTGTGAAATATCCCTATATATCGCGAAACATGACGTAATGTCGCTTTAATTTACTAATAAAATAGGTATTGCTTCATTTACATCCTAAGTTATCACATAATTAGGCGTATTTTGAACATTATATGTTGTTTTTCTAATATGGCTCGCGAAAATGAAACTTGTTTTGATAATTACTATGAGAGAAAAAAGTGCGATTTTCCATAGTTTTTCGATGAAATGTGACTCTTTGGAGTATAGTAATTAGTTATTAGACATATAATAAGTCTATGATAAGACAATATAATTGAAAAAATCTAACGAATTTTATATTATGGGCATTCAAAGTTTATTATTAGGTTCGGACGCGGAAACTCTCAAAACTTTAGATTTTTCTATAATATCAGACAAAGGTCAAAGTTCTGGTGTGATTTCTAAGAAGAAGTGATGTAGTAATAAAGTTATTTTGAAAGAATTTCATATAAAAAAGCACCATATATAGTCACAAATTAAAAATTAAAAAAATTTTTTTTTACGAGAATACATAAAATTTTTCTTGGCTGAATAAATAAATATTTTTTCCGTATTTTTGTATGCAAATAAGTAAAAAAAAAATATCGTTTTGGTAAAGCATTTAATAAAGAACATAACTGTATTTACAATTTTTGATATTTACAAAAACTGTATTTACAAAAAAATCGAAATGATTTTATAGGCGAGTTTTTTTCAGTTTGCCAATTTTGTAATATTTATTCATTATTATCTTAATTGTTTTACGAGATAAGGTTATAATGTTTTATATGTCAAATTTCAATGCGATCATTTTTCTCTTTATCTTTTTTTATTCCGTTTAGTGGTTTATAAGTTATGATCGTTTTTCTCAAGGCCGTTGACTCGCGTCGATTTTTTGCGCGAATATGTCGCGCGCAAAAGTGATAGGTGAGTTTTTACCTCGCAACGTGAGGGGTTAATTATGAATAATTGTTAGAAAGTTGGAGAACTGAAAAAACACACTTAATCAGCGATATCGACGTTTTATCTCAAAATACGAAATTCTATCAAGAAATTGTAAACACATTTGTGTACGTTATTACATGCTTTACCAAATCTGTAGTGGCAAATCCAGCGGTCAGCGGTTAAACCGATCGAAAATCTGCCACCTTATTTTAGGGTAGCCATAGAACGACAAGGTGCAATTTTGGTGGCACCCAGGGGTGATGTGAACCGGCGTTTTACTGCCGATGGCACACCGGGTACTCGTAGAGGCGTGTCTCTCCTCGATCGAGTTGCGATACAAGGTGACCTTAAGCTCTTGTATCGTACGGTCTCCTTTTGCAGATTCCGCAGCGATCTCTTTTCCTATTTGATCGATCTAGTCTCCACTAGTTTGTAAATCTAGCCGCTCGCATAATTGAGGCATAAAGGTATAAGCTGTTATTGTCGCTTACCATTTGAAGAGCAGTACTGTCCTGCGAAGCGTAGATATCGTCGGGGTCGTGTTATAACTCGGTCCGGTCGAAGTCTGGTCTCGCGAAGTTCTTGTGCACTCAATTATCGAAAGTTTTCCGAACACTGACTCTAGTATTTTTGTCTCTACCGCTTGAAGGTTGAATAAAAAAACTGTTTTGTTATGTCACTTTATAATTCCACTTTCAATGTGGCTCAAATAAATTATAAAGTCAATTATTTCTATTTGTTACATTGTATATGCGTGAAAGAATGAAAATTTTAAAACAAAATTATGTTACTTTGTTTTTTGTTGTTATTTTCTTTGCCTCTTGTTTCCATGGTTTCTCTCGTTTCCATGGTTTCTTTAATATGCTATGTAGGTGATTCCCTTATTCAAAACTGTAGAATACATATATTTACGGCTTTGTTGTGTGCAATGTTTACGGTACTATGAATATTTTAATATTAATATTATTGGTAGTTAATTCTAAATACAACTATTTTCATTACGACAAAATCTATTAGTTCGTTTTATTTATTTTCATTCAATAATATATCTGAAGAGAAGCTACTAATATCCGAAGAGAAGTGCCCCCAGAATACAAACAATTATATTAGGGATTCTAGACTGCGAGAAGCACGACTGAATAATCGTACAATATAGAATGTATCCGTCTTTCTCACTTATATCTAGGTGGTTGCACTGTGATTTTGGTGTAAATTTAGTTCGTTGAGAGCGCAGTTTGTCGCGCTGCGCTCATACCCGTTTTGGGACGCTACTGAGCATTGACTACAATACATCGTACCCGATTCGGGACGTTACTGTCTTGAGGGGTTAACATGTGAATTTTATAGCACCTGACGTTTAAGCGATGTTGCAGCTGCCGTTGTCCAGCGTGGACTGAAGTGCTGTTAATCATCCGCTGTTCTGGGGATAGGCGGCAAACTGCTCGTAACAGCAGCAGTTTGACGCCTACCTGCAGAACAACGGATGACGATTGACATTGACTTCATGCGTTTAATTCGTTTTTATCTTATTTGTAATTTCAAACAAGAACGGTAGTCTTCAATTTTATGTCTCTCTGTTCTAAGGTATATCAACATTCGGAGAAAACTTGCAATGGCTACTAGAGACTTTTAAATCGTGCAATCCTGCTTGGAGACAAGTGCGGTGTATTGTTGCTGAACCAAATAAACATAGACAGGTAATAGTACTATTTTATTAATTGTATTTTGCAAAGTGGTAGCTGTCTTCTCAATATCAGATAAAAGAGAGATGCTGAAAAAGACAGGATCCTCGATCCTAAAATAAAATAAAATAAAATACAAACGGAGCTGCCATGGAATTCACGGACCGGAGTCGGGCCCAGCATTATACTATTTTTTACATTTCTGGGGGGTGAGCAGTGGATTCCGAATTTGAGATGCGCAAATTGCAGTTTTAGATAATTTCTCTAGCAAAGAGTTGATTATTTTTCTGGAAAGACCAAGATCTTTAAAGAGGTGAAACAGAGATTTAGGTGGCAGGCCCGAGCGCCAACTTCCACCGCGTGAAGGTGAATAGTGAAGCTGTTCCGGGTGACGGCATTTGCGAGATCATGGTATTTATTTAATTTGTATTCGTGGTCTCTTGGGATATTTGATTTCCATGGAACAGTTAATTCTACGATAAGGGCCACCTTCCGAGATAGAGAGGAAAGAGTTATATCTGGACGGAGGGCTGTGCATCCGAGACTTTCAAAGAATTTATACTGCTTAGAGACCGAATCGACCTCCAGAATCCAATCTGAAGTTTTCTCAATTATTGAGAAAGGTTTTGTAGTTAAATGTTTTTTGCCTTTAGAGCAATCCTGCACAAACTGTATTGGGGGTTCGGAAAGTAGTGTCAAACCCTTATTGGCACGAGCCACTGAGAGGCTAATTACCTCGCAAATAACAGCGAGGTAAGTAAGTGTACCGTCCTTGATCTAAAGCCATCTTGCAGCCAGCTAGAATATGTCTAGCTGTGCAAGGGGTATTGTTACAAAGGGACATGGAACGGCACACCGGAATCAACCATCGTATATCAAACTACAGCTGTTATCGATTTTATACACGCCTGTGGTTAGTTAGTTAGTTAGTTAGTCTGGGCTTTTTCCCGCACTTGGCCTCTTGATTGGGCCGTTGTGCGTGGCTCATGTTTCTATTTATGTTACTCCAGCCAACCCAGGCTGTCCCAGAAGATTAGCAGCCTGTTTGGGTTGCTACAGGCCTCCGGGACAGATGCTGGGGATTGTAGTATTCTTGCCCGTTGCTCTGCCACGCTCCTGCATTCCATGAGCACATGCTGTGGCGTTTCTTCTTCCTCCATGCATCCTCTGCATAGAGGGCTGTCTGTCACACCTATGGCCACGCCTGTGGTCTGTGGTCTGTGGTCACGCCGCATGTAATACGACTGCAAACCACACGCCTGTGGTTTGCAGTCGTATTACATCTTTTACTGGCCTCATTTTTATGTGAAATTCATTCAGCATCTCATTCGATCCGTCACGCCTTTGGCGTATGGATATTAGATCATATTAGATCTTGCGCGTGCATTATGATTTTTTCCTTATCTATTCCTATTGTTATTATTATTATTTATTCTGGACAGGCAGCTTTGATGATACGTCCAGATCAGATCTTGTAAAGTTAGTCGTTAACAATATTAACAAGCTAAGTACAAATCGATTCTGTTTTTAAATAGAGTTACTGAAGTCAAGGACTTGGGAGTTTTTTCGACCCCAAGTTAAACTTCAAGGAACATATTAGACAACTATCTACAACTTCTTTCAAGCTTCTAGGGTTTGTGATACGGCAATCCAAGCACTTCAATAATATTCGGGTTATGCGCACGTTGTACAACTCGATTGTTAGAAGTCGCATGGAAACGAATGCAGCTATTTGGAATCCACATGAAGATACGTATACCCTCATGCTGGAAAAGGTACAGAAGTGTTTTTTGAGATTTCTGTACTTCAAGCAGTACGGATATTATCCATTTTTGTATCCGACTGCATTTATCACAGGCATGGTTGGCTATAATTCTCTCTGTCTCAGAAGAGAAATGCTGACCATGTCCTATGTTTTCAATCTAATTCGTGGTAAAACTGATAACCCTAGCTTACTAGCAAAGGTGGATCTATTCATACCAAATAATTATCTCCGTGCTCGATCGCACCATCTTTTCGCGGAGCCGTTCTCGCGCACTAACCTTACGAGGTGGAACTTGTTGGCGCGTGTTTTGAGGCGCTTAACCCGCTCGGCACTTAACATCCCTTGCGGGATATGTATGGCGGCCGGCTGAAATCCAAACTATCCCATACGGGATATCGCGCTCGCCGCTCAAGAAAATGTCGTTTAAATTTCGAAATGCGATTGTATATTCTATCGAATGATGCCATAATATAGCCAAATATGCAACACTATGAAATTGCTCGATTGCCGCATGCGATGTTAGAAATATGAATTACTACATCCCTTACAAAATCGGTGACCTCATTTCTGACGACAGTCGCGAACTGCCCACCGCTGGCGGCGTATAATTCCGCGACGTGTTTGTGTTGTGAATTGTTTTGTGTATATAAGTGAAGTGTATACCGGATAAAAGTAAGTAATTTCCATTTTTAAGTAGTTTAGGCCTTAGGATTAAACAATTTACACAGCCCATTTGCTGTTTTTCACGAATTTTCGAAGAAAACACTTTGGCGAAACCAAACGGCTCTCGAAAAATGGCCGTCTTTATTTTGTAATGTTTGTGAAATATCCCGTTATATCGCGAAACATGACGTAATGTCGCTTTAATTTACTAATAAAATAGGTATTGCTTCATTTACATCCTAAGTTATCACATAATTATGCGTATTTTGAACATTATATGTTGTTTTCTAATATGGCTCGCGAAAATGAAACTTGTTTTGATAATTACTATGAGAGAAAAAAGTGCGATTTTCCATAGTTTTTCGATGAAATGTGACTCTTTGGAGTATAGTAATTAGTTATTAGACATATAATAAGTCTATGATAAGACAATATAATTGAAAAAATCTAACGAATTTTATATTATGGGCATTCAAAGTTTATTATTAGGTTCGGAAGTCGGAAACTCTCAAAACTTTAGATTTTTCTATAATATCAGACAAAGCTCAAAGTTCTGGTGTGATTTCTAAGAAGAAGTGATGTAGTAATAAAGTTATTTTGAAAGAATTTCATATAAAAAAATACCATAAGTAGTCACAAATTAAAAATTAAAAAAATTTTTTTTTACGAGAATACATACAATTTTTCTTGGCTGAATAAATAAATATTTTTTCCGTATTTTTGTATGCAAATAAGTAAAAAAAAAATATCGTTTTGGTAAAGCATTTAATAAAGAACATAACTGTATTTACAATTTTTGATATTTACAAAAACTGTATTTACAAAAAAATCGAAATGATTTTATAGGCGAGTTTTTTCAGTTTGCCAATTTTGTAATATTTATTCATTATTATCTTAATTGTTTTACGAGATAAGGTTATAATGTTTTATATGTCAAATTTCAATGCGATCATTTTTCTATTTATATTTTTTTAATCCGATTAGTGGTTTATAAGTTATGATCGTTTTTCTCAAGGCCGTTGACTCGCGTCGATTTTTTGCGCGAATATGTCGCGCGCAAAAGTGATGTTTTTGGGCGCGGTGAGTTTTTACCTCGCAACGTGAGGGGTTAAATGAAATTCACTCGATGGCACCAGATTTTGATATTTTTACCGCCAACCCTCACTTGTTTAAATTGCAAGCTATTAATTATTTATTTTTACATGATAGCTAGTATTATAAATGTCATTCTATTTGTATAGTTATGGTAATATCTTTATTAATTTTACTTTTCAATGCCTTGGTTTTACTGTTATGTTGATTAGTAATAAGTGAATAAACAAAAATAAATAAATAAAAATAAAAGCAATTATGGAAATGGATTTCACTCTATCTGCCGACGACACCGACGAAAGGTAACATTCAATGTAACATGAAAGGAGCATTTCATCAGTGTGGACGCAGCGCGCATACGAACTGAACATGCATCTACTCGCATCTGTTTCCAGCGTGCGCGCGAACGTAGCGTCAGCGCGCGAACGTAGCGTCAGTCTGCTGAGAACACGCGAAGAGAATCGAGTGCGATGACCAATTTTATGGATTCTATAAAATTTCTCGTGTTCTGTACGCCTCGATTAATTGCATGGCCTTTTTTTCACTCCACGGTTCGTCCGTAGCTGTATCCATACCTGGTTCAGTTCGTGTTCGCGCGCGTCTCAACACAACCCGTCCACACTGGCGCTCTGAGCACACTGCGCGCCCCGTTGTGTTCGATCGAAAAAACCGGCAAATCACGGATCATCACACGATATGGTTGCACTTCCCTTTAGTTAGTTAGTTAGTTCTACTGGGCGTTCCTCCGCAAGTCGACATCCCGTGTGCCTATTTTGCGTGTAACGGGGGTAGCGTATTCCACCCACCCCAGCTCCTCGACGAAAGCCAGCAGGGCTTTCAGGTTTCCTGCCGCCTTGCGCAGGGTGCCTGGGGTCCCAAGGTGTTTTGTCCTGTATACTTCTGCCTGTTTACAATCTAGCAGAATGTGTTTTGTGGTTTCTTCCGCCTCCATGCATGCTCTGCACATAGGGCTATTCGTTCCGCCCATTTTGAAGAGGTGTTTTAGTATGTTGTGTCCTGTTATCAGTCCCACTAGTTTGCGAGTTGGGGCCTTTTTGTCCTTAGAAGTGTTTTGGTAAGTTTGTGGTTGTATTCCATTACTATTTCTTTGGTTTGTCTGCAGGTATCTATCTCTTTCCAGTGTGTTTGATGTAGTTGTTTGTAGTGGTTGTCAAGTTGGTTGTTTATGTGCGAGTATGGTAGGGGCACGATAGGTTCGGGTCCGTATGCCGGTGTGTCTGAGCCCTCACGGGCTAGTTCATCCGCAGCATCGTTTCCTCTTGAGTTACTGTGTCCCTTGATCTATTGCAGTGTCACCTTATTGCCTTTTCCGCATACCTCGAGGAGGCTTTGATGGCATTCGTATATGAGCCCGGATGTAACCTGCACTTCCCTTGCAGAAAACCGGGTCAATGAGCCCGGCTTGCTTGAAGCCCTGCTAAAGGGCAATTGCCCAGTGGAAGGCGTCACGGACCTTGAACAAGGCCTGTCGACTGACACACAGAATGCGCAATCATCTTTAAGCACTGGTGAATGTTTATAGAGATCAACGGGGCCGTAATGGAACTTGCGTAAATTGAATTTAGTTTCAACAAAAAACTTTATTTTATAAAGAACGACCTATTCCTAGCGAACAACTTGTTTCTAATAATTGTAATAAATACTATGGTTTACTTTTGTATTGGTTGGCAGTCGTCTTTTTTATTTTTTTAAATTATTTTTCTTCTTAAAGTGTAATGTGCGCCGGAGTATATCGAGTCGGTTGCTAAAATCACCAGACAGATGCATCTACCTTGTTATAAAAACACTACCCTCTTTTTTTACATGCTCTATTGGTTAATTTTCAATAATTTGTTATGTCTGTATCATTTACTGCAGAAAACTGCATCATTCGAATATGGTTTTTATTTGCAGGACGTGAGGGCTTCGTTCCCAAATGCCCATGTAACTTCAAACGTCTACCAAATCTGCAGAGAGGTGACGAGACAATGCCTAGCTTTATACCAAGACGAGGGGCCGGTGGATGCGCCAGAGGATGCAGAACACCGGCTTCACGTATACCAGAAGGTCAAAGAATATGTCCTCGCGAAGATCAATTCGGACCTAGATGCTAATATAAATACTGTAAGTATGCTGTTTGTACTTCAGTCATACTGTAAGCGTATGGAATCTGATGAATTATTAAATAAATTAATACAAATGGAGCTTCAATTGAATTCACTGACCAGAGTCAGGCCCATCATAACACAGTACAACTTCGATTTAACGAATTTAATAAATAAAATACAAACGGAGCTGCCATGGAATTCACCGACCAAAAATCGGGCCCATCATATATAATTATTACACTTCTGGGAGGTGAAGGGTGGATTCCGGACCAACGACCGGCTGTGGTAGGTTTAGGGCAGCTGTCTTGCCACATGTGAGCGTTCACCTTACCACCCATTCACTCCCTCTTCGAAGCCATAGAATTTGAGATGCAGAAATCGCGGTATTAGATAATTTTTCTAGAAAGGACTTGATTATTTTTCTGGAGAGACCAAGATCTTTAAAAAGGTGAAACAAAGATTTAGCTGGCAGGCCACGAGCGCCTACTTCCACCGCGTGAAGGTGAACAGTAAAGCCATTCCGGGTGACGGCATTTGCGAGGTCATGGTATTTATTTAATTTGTACTCGTGGTCTTTTGGGATATTTGATTCCCATGGAACAGTTAATTCTACAATAAGAGCCACCTTCCGAGATAGAGAGTAAAGAGTTATATCTGGACAGAGGGCTGTGCATCCGAGACTTTCAGGGAATTTATACTGCTTAGAGTATCCTGCTTAGAGCTCCAGAATCCAATCTGTAGCTTTCTCAATTATTGAGAAAGGTTTTGTAGTTAAATGTTTTTTGCCTTTAGAGCCATCCCGCACAAACTGTATTGGGGGTTTGGAGGATACTGTCAAACCCTTGTTGGCACGAGCCACTGAGAGACTAATTACCTCGCGAATAACAGCGAGAACTTTGCCATGGCGGTAAGTGTACCGTCCTTGATCTAGGGCCACCTTGCAGCCAGCTAGGATATTAACCCTTCGGCTACGTAATGACCAAATTTGATTGCACTTTAGAACACCGTTGACTACGTAACAACCAATATTTGCCGCTTGGTTCCGGAGCGCACAGTAATATTATTTTCTAATTCGAACGCATTCTAAAATCTATACCAAATATCTTATTATTATCATAGATACATAGACGGCAGCTAAAATAATTTCACGCGTCATTGAACTGATATTTCTGGTAAAATTCCATTGTCAAACATCGCTGTTCGGTCGTCATTGTCAAACATCGGGTCATGAACAGTTTTTTTTGTGTTGTTTTAGTGTTTTCAGTTGGAATATGAATAGAAATGTAAGTAAATTTGATTCTAAAACACTTTATCAACTGAATTCAGTGATGTTATGTACATTTCATTCCAAGTTTACCTGTTTTTTTTTGAGTTGAAAAGTTGGGTGCGGTTTATTGCTATGGCGTCATTACTAATTATTGAGTTTTCTTGCAATAAATAACTCTAAAAATGCAAAATGTCTGCCTAATTCGTTGACAAAATACATATTATTTTGTTTTTCGCTGAAATATATGAAATTTTCGGCGTACACTATTAATGATGCTGTTGACAAAGATATAGAAGACAAGGGGACCGAAAACGACCCTTGACTAATGCTGAAACTTGTCAGATTTAAGAATAATATAAAAAGAAGCTGGGATTCGTACTGTTTGTTTGTTTGCAAGAGTACAATGCGGTGGGCCTATTGCCAAGTGGCAATATCTTCCGACCATACCGCCAGGGTTATTGTGACTGAAGGCTTATGGGGGCAAATTGATTTACAAGTAATAAATGAATACACTTACATAATAGTCATCATAGTATAAAATATAAAAGAGTGATTAGTAACATATGCCAACTCGATATTGAAGGGAGGAGTGGAATACAAGGACAAGCAAAGGATACGGGAGGGGAAGGGGGGTATTCATGAGTTGAGTAAATGTCTAACGATTTTTTAAACCCACTCACGTTTTCAAGGTGTCTTATCGTTAAAGGCACGGAATTCCAGAGTCTGCACTGCGAAAGACCTAGACATGAAAGTTGATGAATGCTGAGGTATAGCCAGTAATAGATTTTTCTGAGATTGCAATGGAAGGCCATGGGATGAAAGCGAAGAGAAGAGATTATACATATAAGTAGGACAGTTTGACTGAAGTATGCGGAAGAATAGGATGAGTATATGAAAATCCCGACATCGTCTAATGGGAAGCCACTCTATTTGCCTGCGAAAGTTTGATATGTGATCAAACTTCTTCAGAGAATAAACACAGCGAATACACGCATTTTGAATCCTATCTAGCTTATCGAGTAGTTCTTCATTCGCATCTAGGTAGGTCACATCAGCGTAGTTAATTAGCGGTAAAAGAAAAGATTGTGCCATTTGGCGTTTAATACAAAGAGGTAGGAGATTCTGAACATGTTTAAAAGAATGGAGACTTGCAAAGACTCTACGACTGACCTCACCCACTGTGATGTTTATGTATTTTTGTTTCAGTTAAAATATTCACTGATGTGGCGACACTGTCCATCGAAGTTAGAAGATGTTTTAATGTCGCCAGATGGACCACTTACAAAACTTGAATCTTGGCTCGAGGGGGAAAACAACTATACAAACGTACTACATAAGGTAATATTTTTTTTTTTCGAAATGAAGATGGATGTATTTTAAGCGCCCCTGAAATTATGAACCGCTGGAATGCCAAATAGGCCGATTGGTCTTTTGCGGTAGTTGACAGATCTGCAACTAGCCGTTTCGCCTGGAGATAGATAGATACCCCTTTGATAGTCCATGCGCTCGTCTGCGATTGATTGGCCCGGGCCTGCTCCTACGCTTTTCCATGTCTGTCTGTCAGCTGCTGCCAGGGGAGTTAATGGGCCCTCGCTGAGTTGGCCACGAAGTTTTCAACTCAAGCATTCTGTTCAGGGTTGATCACACTCACGGGTCAACACCCATCCGGCGGCCTCCACGCATGAAGTGTGAGCCTGGGTAGGACTCTGGCCTTAGGGCTAGTTTCCCCTAGGAATCAACCTTCTGGCGCTCCTAGACGGTCTGCGCACCGTGCGGTGTAAGCCAATCAACTGTGCACTCTGACTAACAGTCGGGGGAATCTGGAAGCAGTACTGTTTCCTATAGAACGGGGGTGGTTTCGGACCTTACGGCGACTGCTCTTGAAACGACCATCGGCTACCCGATCCCGGGTGAACAGCCGGGCAAAGGATGCCATGGTCCGCGATAGATTCGGTATACACTGTTTCACCGGTTCTCGGAGACATGAGGTTCTCGGATGAAAACTGGCTGACGTGAGGTTCTCGGAGAAGCTCTGTAAAGACTGCTCTAGATAGAACCTAACAGCCCTTTTCTGAAAGATGAGAATCCTCAGTGAATTTGCTGTTGTTCTCCAGATTATTAGACCTATATGTCATCAAAGAATGGAAACAAGCCAAGTAGACAGATTTAGCAGACTCCAAGCTGCATACATTTCTAATCTTTTTTATTGCGTAACAGAAGAAGAAAGAAGCACTGAATCAAACGGACCTAAGAATCTACACAGATGGATCAAAAACCAAC
The DNA here is from genome assembly GCA_944548615.1 of Micropterix aruncella. Lineage (NCBI taxonomy): Eukaryota > Metazoa > Arthropoda > Insecta > Lepidoptera > Micropterigidae > Micropterix > Micropterix aruncella. The sequence continues at coordinate 3,694,576 of OX155974.1, forward strand.
AAAGGTACAGGATGTGGTGTCTTCTCAGAAGACCTAAATATACACATCTCCAAACCACTCGGAGCACACAACACAGTATTCCAAGCAGAATGTATGGGAATAATAGAAGCTTGCAACGCAGTGAAACAACGACAGCTAAAACACGAAAACATATGTATTCTATCGGACAGCAGGTCAGTGCTACAGGCACTGGGAAGCGATAGTTTTACATCCGGGCTCATATACGAATGCCATCAAAGCCTCCTCGAGGTATGCGGAAAAGGCAATAAGGTGACACTGCAATGGATCAAGGGACACAGTAACTCAAGAGGAAACGATGCTGCGGATGAACTAGCCCGTAAGGGCTCAGACACACCGGCATACGGACCCGAACCTATCGTGCCCCTACCATACTCGCACATAAACAACCAACTGGACAACCACTACAAACAACTACATCAAACACACTGGAAAGAGATAGACACCTGCAGACAAACCAAAGAAATAGTAATGGAATACAACCACAAACTTACCAAAACACTTCTAAGGACAAAAAGGCCCCAACTGCGCAAACTAGTGGGACTGATAACAGGACACAACACACTAAACAAACACCTCTTCAAAATGGGCGGAACGAATAGCCCTATGTGCAGAGCATGCATGGAGGCGGAAGAAACCACAAAACACATTCTGCTAGATTGTAAACAGGTAGAAGTATACAGGACAAAACACCTTGGGACCCCAGGCACCCTGCGCGAGGCGGCAGGAAACCTGAAAGCCCTGCTGGCTTTCGTCGAGGAGCTGGGGTGGGTGGAATAGCGCTACCCCCGTTACACGCAAAATAGGCACACTGGATGTCGACTTGCGGAGGAACGCCCAGTATAACTAACTAACTAACTATTGCGTAAATCCTACTCAGCTTTTTACTAAGTTCGATCATCATCATAACGGAATTGACGTTTTCTTGTGGTACAGCCATTTTTCACCTTCCTGTGAATGTCACGGCGCTAAGAGAGGAATACTTAGCTTTAACCCTTCAGGCCTCGCGACTCGCGGTTAACCCTCAGTTTGACTGCGATATCGCAGTTGTGTATGTTTGTTTGCCAGGGTTCTAATACTTGTGTATGTTTGTATGTTTGTTTGCCAGGGTTTAGAGAAAATTATAGCAAAATTCACAATGGTGTCCGCCTCCAACAACGTTCAGCCCGAGGGGTTCATCAATTGGTTCTTCCAAGTGGCCAACCAAGTTGAAGGGGAGAGGAGATCATTTGCAATCGCCAGGCTACAGGTAATTGAATATAGCAACGTATTAAGAAATAAGAAATAAGAAAAAAGAAAAAAATATTTTCATAAACCCGATCTGGGTATAGAAATTACATTACAAAAAAATATTATATATATAATAACATTACGAAATTACAAAAAATAGTATTTCTACAAATGAAATTACATTTCCAATTATAAAAAAAGTGTATAAAAAGTTCTGCGATCTATGCTAACAGTGTATAAAAGTTCTGCGATCTAAGCAAAGCATTCGACTGTATAAACATCAATACCCTGGTAGACAAGCTAAACCATTACGGAATTATAGGAGTGGCCAATTCACTCATTAAATCGTACCCACAAAACAGGCAGCAAGTGGTGGAGATTAAAATAATTGATGGAATTGAGGAAAAGGCTGAGCAATCGAGTTGTGAAATAGTAAACATCGGTGTGCCTCAGGGCTCAACATTAGGACCTCTCCTCTTCAAACTCTATTGTAACGATTTAGCAACTAACATAACTTGTGCCAAGACTGTCCAACTTGCAGATGACACCACGCGCATTCTTGAAAGTGACTATAGAGCAAAAATGGAGGATCCAACAAGCGAAACACTATTTGAAGTCAATGACTAGTTTAGAGTGAACCCGATGTCGCCAATTTAAGCAAAGCAGTGTTGATAAACTTCTCAAATAAAAAAGAAAAACAGTTAAATTACTCTATTGAGATTGCCAAGTCCACTAAATTTCCAGGAACTTACACCGACTAAAACATGTCACGGAAAACCCACATAGACCAGCCCAAACCAAAATTGTGTTAATTAAAAATTGTATTAACCCCTCGCGGCCCGCGGTTTGAATTTTAATGTGTGCCTTACGGCCCGTAAGAAATTCGCGAGTCTCAAAAAAAAGATGGCGTTTCAGAAAAAAAACGATTACTCCGAAACTGTCACACCGATCGTCTAAAAAAGACCTGTTTTATGTTCCTATTGAAATTTGCTATTAGATATTTGTAACGTCGTTATGTAATGCAATAAAGATTATTCATAATTATTAAAAATGGCCAACGCCCGTAATCCGCGCAGGATGCAATTCGCACTTGAAATATTTTTGTTTAAAATACTCATTTAGGTAAGCCCGCGGTATGAAATTTCTACTCCAATAAATAATAGTATCATTATAATATATAAAGAACTTACGATTATGACGATATAATCACACAAACGAACGTTTTTTCTCTTTACGTCTCGAACGTCTTGTTTACCGGCCGAGCGATCGCGGCACTATGGATCTTCAAAAATTTGTATTGGCTAGTCAACGTGACGAAAAATACTTATCTGGCTACCAAACGGTAGAGAATTTTCTCCGCTCCTCGCACATACTACTGGCTAAGTGGTTGGTGCGAGACAGTAAGATTAAATAATCCATAATTAGCGGTCGGCCTCGCCTGGCCATTTCGGGCCGTCTGGGGTTCGACGGTAAATATCAATTCTGGACGTTTCGGGCCGTCTGGTACGCGAGGGGTTAAAGACTAGCTGACCCGTGCCCACTTCGTTAAGCTGTAAAACTTTTTACCTGTGATGAAATTATGAGTGTGGTGCGGTTAGTACTGAGTGCTATGATTTATTTCCTGACTGCCAAAAGAAGGGTTATATTTTTACTGCATATGTATGTATTTGCATACCAATTTGACTATAATACCGTTATTTGTGATTGTCTTCTTCTTGTGAGTGTCTTATCTCTTTAACTATTTATGCAGTAAAAGGGAAATTATATGCAGTAAAAGAGAAAAGTCTATTTGTTTTAAACACTTGAGACAATAAATTTACTTATTTTGATAAGAATTCATAATTGTTGATAATATGACCAATAAACATGAACTAACGATTTAAATTATTTTTTTAATATAAAATACTACTTTTTGTAACTTAAATATAAAAGTTAGACATTTTCTGTCGCTGACTTTTTTGTAGGCGTTATCAAGCTCTACAACTTTTCTCTAAAACTTAACCATATATCTCTCATCGTTAAGGCAGCGTTAGTTAGAAACGTTTTTGTTCGACCGCTTATTCTCCGACTTACTTTGCAAATCCGACTACCACGAAAAAGTCTTTTCATTTTTCGGATTAATATATAGCCTATGACACTCACAAATAACGTGGCTCTCTATTGGTAAAAGAATTTTCAAAATCGGTTCAGTAGATCCAGAGATTACTTCCTACAACATCACAAACTTTACCTCTTTATAATATTAGTATAGATTACCACTCTTGTTGACATCCAAGACCATGATTAACCTATTAATATAACCTAAAGCTATTTATACCGTAGCATTACATTCTATAACCTACTCCCTACCACTATTAAACAGCTGGAGAACGTAAAATTCAAAAAGAACATTAACCCCTGGGTTGCCACTCTCGCCGATCGGCGTTTTTCGTATAATCCGTATTATATCCGTATTTATGCAATTATCGGCTCTATTTCTCCCTCCACTGCGCTAAAAGCCTGTCATTGAATAAGCCACTGGTATATATTAGTATGCTTGCACACACTTTCTACAAACAAATTTTCGAGGGCTTTGAAAATTTTGCATGGAATGACTGGCTTCCGAAAGGTTAAAGATCTGCTGATAGGCCACCCTTTCTATCTTCTTCTCCTTCCTCAGCCTAGATTGGTCCACTCCTGGACGTAGGCCTCTTCCTTCTTCTTTCATGTCTGTCAGCTGCTGCCAGGGGGTTAATGGGCCCTTGCTGAGTTGGCCACGAAGACCCATTCTGTTCAGGGTTGATCACGCTCACGGGTCAACACCCATCCGACGGCCTCCACGCATGAAGTGCGAGCCTGGGTAGGACTTTGGCCTCAGCGTTAGTTTCCCCTAGGAATCAAACTTATGGCGCCCCTGGACGGTCTGCGCACCGTGCGGCATTAGCCAATCGTTTGCGCACTCTGACTAACAGTCAGGGGAGTCTGGAAGCAGTAATATTCCCTATAGAGCGGGGGCGGTTGCTGACCTTACGGCGACTGCTCTCGAAACGACCATCGGCTACCCGATCCTGGGTGAACAGCCGGGCAAAGATAGATTCGGTATACACCATTTCACCGCTTCGTAAGGGAGAGGACCGCGCAAGCAACCTCGAACTCGTAACCAATCGATTGGTTACGAGTTCGAACCTGGAGTCTCTCGAAGACTGGAGTAATCTGGTCGCAATTGGAAGTAAGGGCGTGAGTGTAAGCCCGCTGGGTAACACTCCTGGCTATCTCGCGGTTAAGGCGTTGGCCTCTTACGGGTTTGTGGCGGAGCTACTATACCATATTCAATTGGATTATTTCAGGGCTGTTGCCTCTCCCCGACGATTTTTAATATAGTTTTTAATATACTGCTGGAAAGCCTGACCCAGTTTGACAGGAAGTGGGGCTACCGTTTTAAAACAGACGGCCAATACACCTCGTCGTGCCTCGCTTTTGCCGACGACCTAACTTTCATCACCAGAAGCCCCAAGCAGCTTTCCCTGCTATTACAGAAAGTGGAGCTTTTCTGCGACTGGTCAGGCTGTATAAAAGTGAAGCCCTCCAAATGTTTTTGCCTTGGACTCGCCCGCATGGGCACAAAATTTACATCCTATGACCCCAAATTGGTCTATAAGGGCTCTAATATCTCCCTTATAGACCCAAACAATTATTTCAAATTCCTCGGCAGAAAAATCACCCATCAGGGAAAAGACGTCTCGGGCGATCATGTTATAGAGCATTTCAAAAGTTGCCTGGCGAAAATAGATGCCTTGCTAATTTCTGGCCCTCGTAAGGCCTGGATCTATGACAATTATCTAACGTCACATTTGTCATGGCCCTTTCTTATTTACGATTTTACCAAAACCCAACTGTCCCGTCTAGATGCGCTGGTGACAGCTAGTTTAAAATCCTGGCTGTCCTTAGCCAAACCAGCTGACCCCTCGACTCTCTTCAGGTCCAAACAAAATTTTGGGCTAGCGCTTAAACTGCCCTCTCTGCTCTACGCCAACTCCAGAATAACCAAAAATTCGATTCTGTGCAATTCCAAAGATCCGGCAATATCGAAGCACATAATAAGTGGCCGTAGTGATTCAAATGATCTACAAGCCCGCGTAGACTTCCACAAAAAGTTCCTTACTGGAATCAGCCAGAATGGCACTGGTCTGGGGTATGGCAGTACAACCACGAGCGACGTGGACTTGAAGAAGTCTCTTTTGCGGGGAGATTACGACAGCAAGAGTATGGCTCATGCTATTGGCCTTCAATGCCAGAATGATTGGACAACAATTGGGGACTTTTGCATTCCGCCTCCAATGCACTGGAAGGTAATGCTCTATGACTGGACGCCAGAGATGCTGAAATTTTATTTGAATGCCTTTCAGCATACACTTCCAGACCCCAGTAACCTCGCTCGTTGGAGCTTTGCCGAGGATAGTTCTTGTCCCCTCTGTAGCAATACCCCTTGCACAGCTAGACACATTCTAGCTGGCTGCAAGGTGGCCTTAGATCAAGGACGGTACACTTACCGCCATGACAAAGTTCTCGCTGTTATTCGCGAGGTAATTAGTCTCTCAGTGGCTCGTGCCAACAAGGGTTTGACAGTATCCTCCAAACCCCCAATACAGTTTGTGCGGGATGGCTCTAAAGGCAAAAAACATTTAACTACAAAACCTTTCTCAATAATCGAGAAAGCTACAGATTGGATTCTGGAGGTTGATTCGGTCTCTAAGCAGTATAAATTCCCTGAAAGTCTCGGATGCACAGCCCTCCGTCCAGATATAACTCTTTACTCTCTATCTCGGAAGGTGGCTCTTATTGTAGAATTAACTGTTCCATGGGAATCAAATATCCCAAAAGACCACGAGTACAAATTAAATAAATACCATGATCTTGCAAATGCCGTAACCCGGAACGGCTTCACTGTTCACCTTCACGCGGTGGAAGTTGGCGCTCGTGGCCTGCCAGCTAAATCTCTATTTCACCTCTTTAAAGATCTTGGCCTTTCCAGAAAAATAATCAACTCTTTCTTAGAAAAATTATCTAAAACTGCGATTTGCGCATCTCAAATTCTATGGCTTCGAAGGGGGAGTGAATGGGTGGCAAGGTGAACGCTCACATGTGGCAAGACAGCTGTCCTAAACCTACCACAGCCGGTTCGTAAGTCCGGAATCCACTGCTCACCCCCCAGAAGTGTAAAAAATAGTATTATGATGGGCCCGACTCCGGTCGGTGAATTCCATGGCAGCTCCGTTTGTATTTATTATTTATTATTGTCCAAGTCTTCTGCGCTCACCCCAGGGAGATAGAACGACTAATCGTTAAAACTTCCTGAGGTGATGGGCTCGCCCGTTGTAGTTGACAACTCTAGTTGTTAGCTGCTGCCCTTAACCAGTTGGTCCCTGCGGTTTTTTTGATGTCGTCCAGCCATCGTAGGTTGTAGTCTCTCTACGCCTCGCTTGTTCTCGATCTCCACTGAACAAGCCTCTTCGGCCACCTCGCGTCATCCTGCCTTGCGCCGCGACCTGCCCAGCCCCACTTCAGGCTAGCGAGATGTTTCATGACGTCTGTCACTCCCGTGCGTTTTCGTATCTCTTCATTGCGCACTCTGTTGCGGAGAGTGCGCGATGGAGAGTGCGCAATAAGAGTGCTCATAGAGGGGTCGCTCCGCTACCCTTTCTATGAACTAACCGAATTCAACGGCCGTGAGTTTTCAAACATTGTACCTGTTTAAATGATTTTTTGATTATTTTTCCGACCTAAGAAAGTATGATCATATTACGTAGTACAGAAGGAGACTTCATTGGCTGACGGCCCGAGAAAGGAGAGATACGAGAGTCTTCGGTTTGCTCTACAGAATCTTGGACCTGCCTCATTAGCTGGTTCAATGCTCTATTAGCTCACGGGCTTCTCTGAGATATAAAGATATCCTACTGCTCTCGATCCCTGGTCACAGTAGTGATTTCAACTCGCGAGTACGAGAAGAACTCCTCTCCATACATGGAATCCCTCTCTGGAATGCTTTACCCGCACTTGTAGGAACAGCACCGAGTTTGTATTGCTTTAAATTCAGGGTCAAAGAGACCCTGTATCAAAAAACTATGCCGCTAAGGAAAAATGCTCCAATTTAAAAATAAACTCAAATTATATCTCGTTAAAAGAGAATTGTACGACATTAACGATCTCTAAAAATTGTATGCATCTCGGCTATATCTCTTTCTGTAATAGGTTTTTAATCGATTTTCAATTTGACTAAAATGTATTGACTATTTCTATTATTAGGTAGGCACATATTAATTATATCTTACTATATTACATTATTAATTTTATACTAAAAAAACTTATTTTTATCGGTATTTTAAAGAATTAATTATGTTCATTATAACCTTTTTTTCTCATTATATTATTCATTATATTCAAAGTAATAGAATCACTACTTATTGAGTTAATTTCTACATATCTTCTCTATATCTTACTTTCTACATATTTTACTCTGTGTTTTTTATCTGGTAAACTAAATGGTGAGACTCGATTTAATTCTACAATAATACCTTCTTTATTCTTACGAGTAACCTTTTATGTTTTGATTATTAATAGGAGAATTTGATCATTAATGAAGAATTCAATCAAATCACGGCCAAATGTAAATGTAATACAACTATGTATTAGTTTTTAGGACAATAAATTATTTGATTTGATTTGATTTGACCCTTCCCTCCGCCTTCCCTGCGTCATTATAGGTCTATTGCTTTTGAATGTTTGATGTTTTATTTTCAGCTGGATTTAAACGGGAGTCTTAACTATCAGACAATGGCCACTTTATTTTATATTTGTATATTTTATTTTTTTAGGAAACTATGAGCGTGATGAGCAACGCGGCCACTGGAGCCGGTTCCATTCCTGCAGACACCATTACGCAGTACGCCTGCAGTCTCATGAGCCATCAAACCACACTCGCTCAGAGGGCGCTCGATTCAGCCAACATCAAAGGAAACAGGTAATCTAGTCTTAATTTATTATTATACATTTAACAGGCAGGCAGCTTAAGCTGATGAGCCTGCGTTTAAGCTTGAACTACAGTTTTCGTGGAATAATTCCAGTTTATTTTTTAAGTCATTTACACTTCCAATCGTTAACCCTTCGAGCAGCGGCATAATTGCATGGCAGACCGGAGCAATTTATTGGAATTTCTTGCATTATCGCCGCGCTCGACAGAAAAAGTACTATAACTATGGAACTACTATAGCAATCATAAAAAGAATAACTGGGAAAAATTTCGTATATAGAATATTGAAATCTCATTTTGTAAAACAATTAGGTACCTAAGTATGAATAAATATGAGAAAGTCAAACTCGGCATTTCTAACTTGTACTTGTCTTACGGAAAAATACGGAACCCTATTTAGAAGTTGTAAATACGGCCGTGATCTTTATTAAATTCTCTATCAAAGGTAATATTTCGTTTTGCTTATTTACATACAAAAATATTTAGATATTAACTCTTAACCCTTGGAGTAAATGGGTATTTTCATGGATGCATCTGTCTCTTTTGCAGGATTTTCGGCGACATCGACTTAAAGTACTATAACTACGAAACTACTACACCAATCATAAAAAGAACAACTGCACAATGATTGCATTGAAATTTCGAATATAGAATATTGAAATATCATTTTGTAAAACAATTAGATAATTATGAATAAATATGAGAACGTCAAAGAAGTGAAAAAAACGCGGAACCAGATCTGGTCGTATCATACTCAACGGATAATTGTTTCACAACCAGATTTGGTCGTATCATACTCAACGGGTTAAAAGACAATATTTTTTTATGATTTCTTGAAATAAAAATATATGATGTTTGACAATGGAATTTTACCAGAAATATAGAAGTAAGCTGCAGCTGCTAAGCAGTGGATATGCATATATCTTCGTATCGTCTGCATAAAGACTAATCTTAAGTGTCATGCCCAAAATCGGGTGATCATTAGGGTTGTCAATTGCTACAGGCGAACCCGCCACCCCAGGGAGATATAACGACTCATGCCATTCTGTCTCCAATGGAGAGAACGCAAAGCCTTTAAGGAGAAACAAAATCCACAGTTGTAAGACATTAACAGCCCGTAAGACTAGGGAATTAATTATTTTTTTTTTCTATGGGTGCCGTCTACACTTTGTGTTTCGTATAAATATCCTGGTTGCCAAATTGTAGTACGACATTGAGCAATCTAATCGGCATGATTTTTTAAGTATGGTAATTATTTCAGATGTAGTCCTCATTCCTCCATCAGCAAGTACGGCACATCGACCCAGGAGTGCTCCTGCCTTTTCAGTAAGGTCTTCAGACTGCCTTGTAGACATATCCTCATGCTCACTACAGAGCTAAAGGTAAGCGAACTGTCAGTCTATAATAATAATAATAATAATAATAATAGTAATAATAAATATATTTGCACTTAACCCCTGGGTGGCCACGCATGCCGATCGGCGTTTTTCGTATTATCCGTATTTATTCAATTATCAGCTCTATTTCTCCCTCCACTGAGTTAAAAGCAAGGTTGGCAGAAACCCGGGTTTTATCAAAAAATATCTGCCCACTGGGTTATTTCTGTTTTTTTGGGGGATTTTCAAGCTTTTTTGGGGAATTTTGGTTTTTTTCGGAGTTAATGAGAATTTTAAATTAATATATTTTAATTTTACATTTAATTTTATTTTATTACCATTTTACTGCATTTTTTGGGTCCCATCAAACTTGCAGAAGGCAGATTTGCAGACGGCAATCTTGCAGACGGCATTCTTGCAGGCGGCAGTTTTGCAGAAGGCAATCTTGCAGAAGGCAGTTTTGCAAATGTCAAACTGACGTTTCGAGGGTCGGCATTTTTGCAGACGGCATTTTTGCAGAAAATGAAGTTAGAAGCAAAACTTCGTATTTAAAATTTAGTGTTACCAGAGTAGAAATCGACAAAAGCCGCGTTTTCATATGTCAGGGTAGGGAAACCAGTCCACTTCTTTGAGTGTCCTCTCCATCGCGGATCTCAGCAATCAACTTTCGATTTTAGGGAAAGAAAAACCTAACCTAACCTAACCTAATAGAAAAACTTAAAACATTTTTTTTAATGTTTAGTTTGATTTTCTGAATCATCCACTACAAGGATGCCGGTAATTAATGTCACTTCGATTTTAGGGAAAGAAAAACCTAACCTAACCTAACCTAACAGAAAAACTTAAAACATTTTTTTTTATGTTTAGTTTGATGTACTGAATCATCCACTACAAGGATGCCGGTAATTAAATGTGGAGAGGTAAAAATATTCACCACTTTAATTTACCCTGACATGATAATTTGCTACATCTTTTTCTAAATTTAAAATTAATAACATATGACCGCTTTACTGCTTTATTTTTGGTTTGTAAAATAATATAAAATTATTTTATTCGTGTAATCATGTCCTAATGCGTCATTCTCAAACGTTGCTAACTTCGGGTTTGTATGCAAGTTTGCTTTCTGCAAGAATGCCTTCTGCAAAAATGCCGCCTGCAAGGTTGCCGCCTGCAAGGTTGCCTCCTGCAAATCTGCCCTCAACAAATTTGGAGCTGTCAAAAGTGACATTTGTGCAAGTTTGCCGCATGCAAAACTGGCGCCCCCCCGTTTTTTCCTCCCAATCCAAATCTATTTACTACTGAATAAAGTTGTAACACTACCATGAAGGGAATTCCCCCGAAAATCGTTATTGTCAGTTGTCGGGGAGATCCCCTTTAGTTTCACAACAGGATGAAGGGGCGAACACACTATCAGACGCGTCCGCTGCGGCGGCGTATGGACGCGACTAAACAGTATGCACAGTCGTTTGAGACGTGGCTTGCCAGATCTCTATCGGACGTCCGAAGCCTCAAGGTCGCGTCCGCGACTGACGTCCGATAATGTGCATGGCTCAATAGAAATTCATTACACAGATACCTATTCAGTCGCGCCCATAAGCCGCGGCTGACGGACGCGTCCGATAGTGTGTTCGCCCCTTAAGAGTTAACACTAACAACCGCTAGTGGCGCTGTTTCGGCGCGAAAGTATTGAGTAATAGTGCTGGCAGCGTTTCGGCGCGAAAGTATTGAGTAGTAGTGCAAACGATTTTAGAACTAAATAGTGTATATTGAAGTGTGTATAAGGGTCTTTGTCGCTTGAAGAGTATTGTAATAGTTTTGTAATAAATCAAGTTGAGTGTTCTACCGTGTTTTTGCATCTTCTGCTGCCTATCCACGTAACAATATTATCCATAAGTTATCTTATAAATCATGCCAAAAGTAGTCGGCATTACACTTGTCCGGCCAGTTCTACATCAATTGATAGACTTCTCAATATTTGGAATGGTCTGGAGTAAATTACGGAACAGACTGGTTGTGTCACAAATACATTTTTTTTTTTCTTTTTGATAAAATATAATATAAATATGCTATATCCGTTCATTGATTTTATTATTTTAAACAAGTATTTTTTCAAAAACCCACGATTCGTCACAAACCCTCGGATTCCTATTACTATTTAAAATAAATTCACTATGTTATCGGCGCAACTTGAATGATGCTCTGTGCCTCTATAAAATAATGAATGGTATATTCGATTGCTCTGACCTGGTGGGAGAGATCAATATTAACGCCCCAATGAGGACCACACGCCAATTTGACCTGTTTCGATTGCCGCGTTTTAAAACTAATGCATCAAGGAATGGAGTACTCACACGCTGCTGTGAGCTTTATAATACCCATTTAAATGGTATTGATATGTTTAATAATTCCATAATCACTTACAAATACTCCGTAAATCAAACCCTAACCGATATAATAAGCTGACTATTCGTTTTTAGCTATTTTTATTGATTATTATTATTATTATTATATTTTATATATGCCACTACTAATATCATACATGATCACACTCCACACTTACACGCTCAACACACTTCCACAAACACATACACACACACCCTGCATACTAGACTCTTACCTATATAGTTCTAAAATTGAAGGTACATTAGTTTTATAAAGTAGTTTAAAAAAAAAAACGTAATATATGTAATTTTAATGAAATCCGTAACCGGTTTTATTTGTTGTAAATCTGCATACATTAAAAAAAATATTATACTGTAATACTGTGTGATTTCTTAACCCCTCACGTTGCGAGGTAAAAACTCACCTACATACAACTCACGCGACATATTCGCGCAAAAAATCGACGCGAGTCAACGGCCTTCAGAAAAACGATCATAACTTATAAACCACTAAACGGAATAAAAACAGATAAAGAGAAAAATGATCGCATTGAAATTTGACATATAAAACATTATAACCTTATCTCGTAAAACAATTAAGATAATAATGAATAAATATTACAAAATTGGCAAACTGAAAAAAACTCGCCTATAAAATCATTTCGATTTTTTTGTAAATACAGTTTTTGTAAATATCAAAAATTGTAAATACAGTTATGTTCTTTATTAAATGCTTTACCAAAACGATATTTTTTTTTTACTTATTTGCATACAAAAATACGGAAAAAATATTTATTTATTCAGCCAAGAAAAATTTTATGTATTCTCGTAAAAAAAAAATTTTTTAATTTTTAATTTGTGACTACTTATGGTATTTTTTTATATGAAATTCTTTCAAAATAACTTTATTACTACATCACTTCTTCTTAGAAATCACACCAGAACTTTGACCTTTGTCTGATATTATAGAAAAATCTAAAGTTTTGAGAGTTTCCGCGTCCGAACCTAATAATAAACTTTGAATGCCCATAATATAAAATTCGTTAGATTTTTTCAATTATATTGTCTTATCATAGACTTATTATATGTCTAATAACTAATTACTATACTCCAAAGAGTCACATTTCATCGAAAAACTATGGAAAATCGCACTTTTTTCTCTCATAGTAATTATCAAAACAAGTTTCATTTTCGCGAGCCATATTAGAAAAACAACATATAATGTTCAAAATACGCCTAATTATGTGATAACTTAGGATGTAAATGAAGCAATACCTATTTTATTAGTAAATTAAAGCGACATTACGTCATGTTTCGCGATATATAGGGATATTTCACAAACATTACAAAATAAAAACGGCCATTTTTTCGCGAGCCGTTTGTTGTTGCCAAAGTGTTTTCTTCGAAAATTCGTGAAAAACAGCAAATGGATTGTCTAAATTGAATAATCCTAATGCCTAAACTACTTAAAAATGGAAATTACTCACTTTTATCCGGTATACACTGCACTTATATCCACAAAACACTTCACAAAACAAACATTTCGCGGAACTATACGCCGCCGCGGGGTGGCCGATCGACACTGCTGTTTTGACGTCTAATGCTGACTTTTTAAATCGGCGATCGGTTTTATCGTCGTTGGCCGGCGAATGAAAGATTATTTGGCCATGTCGTCCCGCGGTCAGAAAGCATTAAAGTACGACGATTCGAATCGTAAATTGCATTTTTCGCAGCGGCGAGCGCGATATCCAAAATCGGATGTTACGGATTGTAGGCGGCCGCCATACATGTCCCCAAATGGATGTTACGTGCTCAGCGGGTTAATAAAGAATTGAATTGAATTGAATTCTTTCAGGTGGGTTTTACCCAATTTAACCCAGTGGGTTTTTTTCGGGTTGGGGAAAATCAAGCCAACCCTGGTTAAAAGCCTGTCATTGAAGCCTGCCATTGAATAAGCCACCGTTATATATTAGTATGCTTGCCCACACCTTCTACAAACAAATTTTCGAGGGCTTTGAAAATTTTCCTTGGAATGACTGGCTTCCGAAAGGGTAATAATTAAATACAAAAAGGCGAGCTTATTACCACTCGGCAATATCTTGCAACTAACCTAATCATAAAGTGTAGTGGTACCGGAGCCGGCGTCTTCTCAAATGATCTAAACATCAAAATATCAACTACCCTAGGCAACCTAAATACGATCTCCCAAGCAGAATGCATTGGCATCACCAGAGCAGCACAAGCAGTTGCAGCCAAAGATGTCGGAGACCTAAGCTTGAAATTTGTCTCCGACAGTGCCTCCGTGCTACAAGCGCTAGCAAAAAATACTATAACCTCTGTCCTTCTACTGGAATGCCACAATGCGCTTCAATCCATTGCAGGGTCAAATAGAGTGACCCTGCAATGGATTAAAGGGCACAGCGACTCACTGGGAAACGACGCGGCAGACGAACTGGCCAAATGGGGATCAAAGGAAATATTATATGGACCGGAACCCTTGATGCCCATTCCCCAGGCCCAAATAAAAACATGGCTACGCAGGAACACCGAAGAAACCCACCTTACAGAATGGAAAAAAAACGCAGGATGCAGGCAAACAAAGAACGCGGTTCCGGAAGCTTCCAAATAACTTGCCCGCAGCCTCACCAGATTAAAAAGGGACAAAATCCGTAGAGTCATAGGTACTATGACAGGCCACTGTCCCCTAAACAAACACCTGTTTACCATAGGTGTGACAGACAGCCCTCTATGCAAAGAATGCATGGAGGAAGAAGAAACGCCACAGGATGTGCTCATGGAATGCAGGAGCGTGGCAGAGCAACGGGCAAGAATACTACAATCTCCAGCATCTGTCCCGGAGGCCTGTAGCAATCCAAACAGGCTGCTAATCTTCTGGGACAGCCTGGGTTGGCTGGAGTAACATAAATAGAAACATGAGCCACGCACAACGGCCCAATCAAGAGGTCAAGTGCGGGAAAAAGCCCAGACAAACTAACTAACTAACTAACTAAAGTGTAGTGGTGAATGCGTGCATTGTGGAAATTGAACGCATTCACTGCAAAAAGTACAAACTACAATATTTACATTAAAAGTAATTATAGCCGAGGATAGAAAATTGGGAGCGGAAGGAGAGAGAATGATATGAACTAGTTATTTCGTAAAAAAGTAATACATTTTGAGTTGAGTCTTGAATTCCAAAAGAAGGCGAGTTTTATATATTTGGGAGATCGTTCCACCGTCTTGCGCTATGGACACAGAAGAGTAGGAGTAGGAATCAAGTAATTTTAAGTAAATTGTCAGAGGCTGAGCAAAGCACGAGAATGAGGGAACTTAATGTTTCGGTAAACTGGAGGAGATAGGATGGCATTGATTGGGAGAGTACACGATAGAAGAGAGCAAGTATATGAACATTTCTCCTTTGGCGTACTTACAACCCAATTATGTCAACGCCAATTACATGGAACGGCCAAGTGACCTAATGTGCTGCCATATCTCATTCTTACGA
This sequence comes from Micropterix aruncella, assembly GCA_944548615.1. Lineage (NCBI taxonomy): Eukaryota > Metazoa > Arthropoda > Insecta > Lepidoptera > Micropterigidae > Micropterix > Micropterix aruncella. The sequence goes on from OX155974.1 coordinate 3,710,092, forward strand.
GCAGTATTCACTCGACTGAGATTATCTTTACGATTAACCCTATTATAAACGAATTGTTTAAACAAGTCAAAGACTGCGGTTACAGAAACTGAACTGTTATATTTATAATTATTTTTATTACAGTTTTTTTATGAAATATTTGTGGTTTATCCATATAGATACATGTATATTTCCAGAATGTACTTAATCAGACCTTTCATTTGACACTAAACACGATATATTTATGTTAATTTATCGACATGTGGACATTTAGACAACTTGTAACAAAAACTGCATATTTTGTTGTTTTGTTTTCGCGCCTTTGTGCAGATTATGTTCGCTGCACCTGTTTTTCCATGTTTTCCCCCGTGTTTAGTTATGTTTCCTGTTGGTTTTCGCTGTTTTCATGAATTTCTCCCATATTATGACAATTAAAAGAAGTATGTTTACGAAATTTCGTAAATATCAAATTTTGACAGATAGAGCTTGCAGTCATAATTTTTATCGCCCTAAGTGATTCTGGCGATTAATAGCGGTTGTGCTGGTCTAGCCTTACCTGTTATGGGCGACTTCCGCCTCGCAATCGTGCTGTTTCGATTCAACATGGCTGGGACACAGACGCATAGGTTCGGCTGTGAGAATTGGCGACCGCCGTAAGGAGTAAGCCGGAGAGTGACCGCCTGGCGGTAAAAATTTGTTATGTGAAGTGTGTGTGACTTATCTGTTGTGGGCACCTCTGTTTTTTTTTGAACAATACTGCTGCTAAATAATTGACGAAATCGTCGCTAAATGTGACGGGACTTGCCTCCACGTCAGGGAATTTGTCTTCCTATCCGGAATTAACCATTTTATTTGGCTGAGCACATGTGACGCGCCGATAAGCGGAAATTGAAGAAAGGGTGCCTGCGGGCGAATAAACACGGATACTTTGCATAACCTTGTGTTTCTTTTTGTGCTTTAGTCTTTTGTGTGTCTGAGGAAAAGGGTTTTCTGTTGGCCAAATTCAGTGCCGATCAATATAGCCCACCCTCTGAGATCGTTTTTTTTTAAGGTTAACTTCTTTTTTTTAAATTTCTTTCGGGTATCTTTTTTTTTTAATAAGTTTCCTTCTTTTTCTTTAAAAGTAAGGTGGCGTCCTTTTTTCTTTCATTCTTTTGGGTTTTGGTGGTTTCTGCTGTGTTTCTTCTAAACACGGTAGATTAGTAATTAGAGGTTATAAACTACATACTTGATGTTTGGTCAGTTAAGGTATCCTATGACACTCAGAATGACATAACGATTCTAACAATACCACACACTTCTAAATCGGTTCAAGCGTTTAGAAGTTATGGTGTAATAAAGAAACGGAAAACATACATAGATGAACCCTGAACACATTACACTCCATTTTTGTTAGGCAGTCTTGTAAAAATTCGGTGATTCTATTGGTACATTTTTTGACTAATTGTATAGCTCACTTAGGGAGGTTGGTATCAAATTCATGTTCTTGGTCAAAATCTGACAAATTACTTGAGCTGTTGGATCGTTATCGTGGTATAATATCCATGAGTTGTCTCTCCAAAGTTTTAGTCTTTTCTTCTAATTTTCTCGTGCAAATAGCTCAAAATTTGCAAATAATACTCTTTATTAACTTACCACTTGGTGGTAAGAACTTATAATGCACAAATCGCCACACTCATAATAATGAGACCTCTTTCTTGAAATCATTTGTACCCTTCGTAAACCCTCCGAAGTGACATAACATCATCAGGAAGCTTTCTTTAACCCTTCAGGCCCCGATTGGCCGATATCGGCCACAACTCGATTCAGCGTGTCGACACCCGTTTTAATTTAATTTTAATTTAATTAGTTTTATTTTATTATGTTTTATTATGTTAATATGTTTTATTTTAATTATGGGTACAGTGGTTTGGCAGTAATTAATGTTTTGGTGAGACAGTGTCATAATTAATTTTTTTTACTAATTTTTACAAAAAATTTTTGGGCCATCAACTTGTCAATCGGCTGAGGGGCCGAGGCCTGAAGGGTTAACATCTCTACCTCTTCACGACACTTGATTTTTTTTAAAAAAATAAAACCTAATGCTATTTCTTTGATCGATCATTAAAAAAAAAAATTGAATACAAAAACCGCCGAACATTCAAACGAATGAACAAGAAAAGTACAAAATCCATACGGCGGAAACTTGTTGCAAGTATTGTAAACAATGCTACCAACCTACGAAAGAAACATAATCAGTTTGATATATCTCTAAATTGTCATTTATGTTTTAATTGTCTAAATTGTCATTTAT